>CM057810.1:94784180-96064180 GCA_030067965.1 Latrodectus elegans | reverse complement strand
AATTCTTATATTATATTGTGTTTCTAGCTTTTTTGAATGTAATTAGAAATTTAAAAAAAGTGTAGTAGAAAATACATTGATTTGATGACAAATTAACATTCGATAAAGAATGTATATGGAAGAGAATTTTAAAAGAATTCAAGTCATGCTATAGTTAATATTTTTGTATTTTTTTTCATCTATCACATAAATAAGTGATCTCAATTAATTTTAAAATCAAACCTATAATGAATTATTTTTTAAAAAAACTTAAACTTGTATTATTTATCTAACTTGACCCTTTAATATTATAGGTCTATGACTAATCGTACAAATATTAATCGTAGCCAAAACTAAATTGTAAATATTGGAAGATAAACTTTTATTAATGTACCACTTGTGTGTATTTCCATATATACTCTCTTCATGTTTAAATTAAATTAAATTTATTATTAACAGCAGGAAGAGAACTCAATGTGAGATAAATAATATTCAAATTACTGCAAAATTCAAACTATATAAAACTACATAATAAGCTCATTTGGCAAATATTGATACTAAACATAATCAATTATTTAAAAATCATAATAAAATTTTATTATTATTTGAAAAATATTTTAAACATTTTAATACTTTAACAATATTATCAATTTTAATGTAAGTTGAATAATTAATAACTGAAATTTCGATGATATTTAAGTGTTCTAAATTGAGTATTATTTTAATTTATGATGTCTTACATGCGTAAAATATTTCAATAAATTTTAATTTTTGTATTGGATTAATTATTTATTTTAATTAATGTATTAAGCTGCATATGATTTCCCTTATTAACAAGTTATTTATAATATTACAAAATATCTTGTGTGTGTGTGTGTGTGTGAGAATTTGTACGAGCAGTTAATGAGCTAAATACAAATATTCTTCTAAAAAATTCTGTGACGTAATGTAAGAAGCCTGTTATTGTGATTGGTCATTTCACATACTAATCCCGTTATATAGGTTATTAGAGGACTTTGAAATAATTCCTCGTTTTGTGTGTGAAATCCTAAGCAGAAAAATAGATTTATCAGGCATAAAACTTGCTCATGGATAAAAGGTAATGTTGTTGTTGTTGCATCAGCATGCTTCCTAGCCTTGAGTTGGGTTATATCAGTTATATAGAAGCAGTCGGGTGGAGTCTCTGAATTTAAAGCAGGGACCAATCCGAAAACCACCAATTCTTGGCTTGCAGGGGTATTATTTCATTTGGAGGACATTGTGACCACGACCTATATATTTAACGTGCTCTAGCTGCATTTAGCGAACACGATGGATCATAGGTTAAGCCAAGATTTGAACTTCCTACCATCCGATAATGAGAACGATGCCCTACCCAACCCGACCACCGTGTCTATAAAAGAGAATGTCATAGCTTCTGAACGCCAGGAGACGTGAAGCACCCAAAATCAGAGGAGGGATTTCACCCCAAATTCACCTACTAGTCTTAACAGGGCACAATTCCCTTCACGCCAAGGGGGACCCTCCCTGTAAAAACTCCCAACGTGCATTTGGCTTGTGCCATTTTCTCGCCACTTTCCCATGATATATAAATACCAGTTCTTACATTAAAAAAGATAATTTGAATGTTACTAAAATTGTGGTTTTATTTATTCGTTGGGTATAAATGTAAATGCTGTTATTGATTAAGCCTCTTGGTTACCTGATCAATAGTCTGAAATCTTTCCTAACGTCTATGATACATAGGAGGACAATCATTTGATCATTTTTGTAAAATTTTAACATATTTTTATCCAATGTGGCAATGGATCTTTAACTTCAACAATTCTCTTAGAAATGATGCTTTCAGACACTTTTAAATTTATTTACATGCAATATATTTACAAATTAAAACTGAACATCATTATTACAAAATGAAAAATTTTGCTTATAGGTATCATTTTTTAAGAAACAGATGTCCAATATTATAATTTTATCTAGTTCTTTATTACTTAACATTTTTTTAAAAAATTTTTTTTACATCTGTTATAAGGGAAAATAAGTGAAAGTCAAAATAATTTTTTACTTTCACTTATTTTAACTTTTCTTAAAATAATTAAATTAATTCATTCATAATATCTAAAAAAAGCATTGTTAAAATTCGTTATAGTTATCACGGAATTTAAAGAAATTTAAAAAATTTCTTTCTTTATGTTACGTCTGCATTGTTTTATTTATTATTTTTACCTGTTAATAAGTTTCCTCTGGTGGCAATACTTATCGTTCATTGCTTTCTGACAGACAATCATAACAGAGTGCTAAGTTCCCGCCCATCAAGACGGGAGGAAAGAACTGCCCTGCAAAGTGGTTTCTGTTATAAGAGTTGTTAACAATAGTTTCATCTTTTCTAGTCATCATTTCTGATAGTCATCTTCAGCAGATCAGGTGTATGAACAGGGAAGTAGGTTTCGAGAAAATACTTCGAGAAATAATTCTATTTATATAATATTGTTTTCATTGATTTTTGTTTGTAAACAAAATAAGAGAAATAGATGTTCCTAAATAAACACTATCCTTTTTGAGTTTATCGAACTGATATTTTTACTTTCGTCCACTAAATCGTGAAGGAGATGAAAACAATCATACTTGAAACAATGTTTTAGGAAACAAAGTAAAACAATGTTTCATATTTTATAATAGTTACGTATTTTTATTGAAAACGCTAAATATTTATATAGAAGTAGATTTTATTTTTATTGCATAAAAATATATTTAAAAAAATAACTTTGTATAGTTTTAAATATTTCGTGACCTGTGAAATATAAATGGGAAAACTTAAATTTTTTTATTTTAGTGTGTTTTTTCATTAATATTGTTTTATTCGTGTTCATAATAATGAAATATTTTCATATTATTTAAATTTAAAATAAAAATTTATATGGACATTTTAATTTAAATTTAAAGACTTTTTTAATAAAAATTCTACTTAAGTAGAATTTTTTAGCCATAAAAGTAAAATATTATATTTCAAACAATATATTTTTATATCTGAGTATTAATCAACACTATTATTCAAAAGATCAGCATTTCTAAAACTTTTCATGTAAGATTTCTTACTAATACAGCTAGATTACACATCATTTAGAAGAATATTTCGAGAGTGTAAGCAAATTTTTCATGTGTCAGTAAAAAAAAATTACTTATTAATAGTTAATTAATACTTAAGAATTTACAACATCTTGGACTATTCTTTTCAGAAACGCTACTGCTCGCCCAAAGAATTAATATTTAATGACTTGTTTTTTTTTTTTTTTTTTTTTGTATGTTATTATGTTTGCAATTTCTGTGAGAAACTGCAATATGATAGCAAATGTTTCATAATATTGTAGTACTACGCATTTACATTGCACTAACGCATGAATGAACTATTAATTGTTCTTAGTTGTTAGATACACACACATTTAATTAGATTGTAAGGAATTTGAAAATGTGTCTTGAATAAATCAGTAATTTTAACTTGATTGGAGATGAGGTTTCACTGCCTTGTTCATCGAATAACAGGTTCTATACTTAATCCAAATAAAACCATGTTGATGAGAAGGACTATACACGTTAAAAATTTATATAATTTTTCTATCTATCGGCTTGGAGAAGAAATTTGGATGTAATTGTGTTGTCTAAATCCGTGACTGTGACTCTCAAAATTACGAGGTTATTAGATGTTTTTAGCGAATTCTATCAATATTAAACACATTGTAATTATATAATATGACAAATCAAGATTAGGTATATTATTTATAATAAGAAGTTAAAAATAGGTATATTATATATATATATATATATATATATATATATATATATATATATATATATATATATATATATATATATATATATATATATATATATATACGCATGCAAAAATTCATGTATTCCAACGATTTTCTTATTCACAAATCGCAAGAAACTTCACTACGAAATATGTGTTAAAAATATTCAGATATGTTTATGATTCTATAAAAATATTCGGAGACATTTTTTCTTCTTAAACGGAAAATATGAAGTATCGGAATGAGTGTACTTCGCCTATTATAGTCTGATATGTGTAATAATATTATATAAGTATTTAAATTACGATAAATTACCACAATCCTTTGCAATGCTTAGATATATCATGAAACATCTCCGGTGACAACATCTCTTAGTTTCAAATTACGTTCGAACGACTACAGATCCACATTTAAGCTGTCATTTTCTACTCCATATCTCAACATCACATCACAGAAGCGAAATCACGCCATGCCAAAAAAATTGATATTGTTTGCGCGAATTCACTAATAACTAAATCAAGACCTGATTTGCCTCGCGAATCTATCAAAAGTAACCCATTCCTAACTTAGCTATCATGCTATTCCGAATAATGCCCTTACTAGGATTTTCATCTTGTTTAGCACTACAAGGAACAGAAGTGATAGCAACTTATATAGTGGGACATGCAGTGGCCCCGCCATCTTTACTCCAAAAGTGGGTGGATTTTTTAAATTTAGAAGCAGGGACTAAGCAAAAGAGCCTCAGACTTGGCTTGCCATCCTCAAAGAAATATCATTTCACATGGAAGACATTGAGACTAGGACATATTTTATGTGCCCCATTTGGTATTCTTTATGGTATGGAGTATAAATATCATGCATATATATATATATATATATATATATATATATATATATATATATATATATATATATATATATATATATATATATATATATATATATATATATATATATATATATATATATATATAATGAATTAACTCAGAAATAACAGATGTAATTGTCCACCATTATATTATTTAAACCGATACACTATATACATGACATACATCAGGATTTTGTGGTTCAGAGTCATACCATTAGAAATTTGACTCGAATTTCGACTTACACTGATGCGGAAATTGTATGTAACTTTAACTGTTTCAGCTATTTTTCCAAAAAGTTCTTCCAGAAAGTTATGTAGTTCTTTTCACTTGTTTCTTACTTTAGATCGGAATTTCATTAAAAAATTATTTATTAGAAAATATTCAAATTTTATTTGCATTTTTAGACACTTTTGTAGTAATATCATTGTTTTCCAATTTACTAGTATAGTTACTTTATCTAAAAAACTCAAACAGCTAGCAAAAAAAATATCATCTAAATATTGCATAATATTTAAAAATAGATCAAAATTGTTTATTAATTGCTGCATTCTATTCTCAGAATGAATTCATTTTTTTAACGTCTGCAAGAGCTATTACAAATATAGCACATTTTTAGAACATGTTGAATGGACTAAACGTGGCCAAAGAAATCGAATTAAGCAACTGACAAGCATTACCGCTTCCCAGGTAAAGATGAAAGTAGAACTGTATGAAGCATAGAAATCACGAGTCTATCTTGTCAGGGGATAAATTATGATGATGTAGATAAGCACTCGCTCTCGACCAAGGCATTACCGGTAAGAGGATGAACAGGATTCGATTGTCGAAAATCCACTGAAAATACAAACGAGACAACATCTAAGCTGTCCAGCACAAGACAGCTTACAAAAGGTCAATGTTTTTAAACGGCTGATACACAATGGAAGTATCTTCTTCGTTCAGAGCATGATATTTAGGTTAATTCCAGTCTTATGGAAGAGAAATTTTAACTTGTGATTCTAAAGAATAAAGACTCTGTAAAAGTATTTTACTCTTCAGGAATTTTCATTTCATACGTTTAAAAAAAACTATCGTAATTTTTTCATTTTTTGATGAACTCCTTTTTTGTCTGTCAATTTTCTATATAAAGGGATTAGATAAAATTATCTCTAAATTATCTTAATTACTGATAAATGTATTATGTTTTCCAGAAACATTCTGACTCTACCTACAAAACATTGACAAGAGCTTTCTGAATGAACCGATAATTGTTGTATTATTTTGAATTAACATTTTTTTAAATAAGTTGTGAATGAATATTAAACATTTTTCTTAATTTTTTCTTCATATTTCTTAAAATACCTTAAGAAATTGAGTTGAAAAGGAAATTTGAAATTTGAAAAAAATTTCTTAATAACAGTTTTATAAACTGTTATTAAGAGAGATCAAACGAAGTTTATGAATAAATAATGAGTTTCAAGTCATTTTATAAATATATAATGGTTTTTACTAGTATTATTATCTAATATTAAGATAATTTATTGTAAAAGTTTAGATTATAGCTCAGTTATACAGATTAAATATATGACTTGATTTACATCTAATGGCCATTGACCGTAATCTAATTTTGAAGCTGTATTTGTTTTGTTTTGTTGCCTACTGTTTTAAGGTCATTGTTTTGTACGCCAAGGTTAATTATACTGAGCTATACTGCTTTTTTCAAATCTCTACGGACATGATTTCATGGATAAGTATTAAATTTACGAACTATTGAACTGAAAGCTAGAGTTCCAAGGATGTTATGCTGAAGAACAGCTTATGTAGAAAATTAGTCTGTTTTCTAAAGGTAAGAAAAATAAAATTCAAAAAGTAAGAGTCAAAGTCTATGAAATTATCACCTACACTCACTGAGTATCAAATAGAAAAGGCATCAAATATAGATATAATAAACAAAAATCCTTAATTATATTAAGGAAAGAAGAAACTCGCAATTTTAAAAATTATATTATGTTTGAATAAATTTATGCGAGTGTTTCCACAATCATCAACAATCAGCAATATCTAAAATATGCTTTAGAATCTTTTAACTAAGTATACTTGACCGATCTGCCGATTGAACATGTAACTGACCCCTAAAGATGATTAGTATTTATATTGTATCTTAATTTTTTTTATATAAATCAGTATCATAGAACAATACCAATATGTAATTCAGCAATATGGTTAAGAAATATCTCCCCCTTTTTTCCTGTATAAAAATGTATCTTGAAAGAAAAATTAGAAATTTTAATTTCTTTACGTATAAAATGAAACATATTCTGAATTATAAAACCCTTGGAATGAAAGAATCTGTGATTGAATATATAAACTTTAATTATACAATGAATAGCTTCAATATTTTTTTGTTTCAAAAGTGAAATACATATGCATGAAATTGGATTCTGGAAATAAAAATCAGTTCATTTGTAAATAATCCTTATTTTGTTTGTCTACAAAATTTGTTTTCGTGATTGAATCAAAGACAGCCGGATGAAACAGAGTAAAACTTATATCAAGATATTAGTTAGTTAATTTAAGATAAATACTATGTATCATTTCAAACTTTTGACTCTAATATTTATAATTAATTTAAAGCATAGTTATCCCTGTTTTGAACTCTTTAAAGGTTTTTATGCCACGGTATAATTAATTACAAAAATGTAACATTCCACACCAGAATTCTCATTTTAAGAAAAAAGCGTATGGTTTATTTTTCTTTTTAAAAATTCTTATACATTATTATCTTCCACTGAAAGAAAAGGAAAAATATTTAAGCATCTGATCCCCTCATTTTTCTATATTCCTATAAAATTTCTCAAAAAACAAAATATTATTTTTTCAAAAAACAAACATATATATTATTTTCTTCTGTTTTTTTTTAAAAAAATATTGTTTTTTGTCCTATACAGCGAATGTGAATTCGCCTTTTAAAATACAGCCCCAGTAAAAAAGACATTATAATGCGGATGAAGATTCCCTAATTTAATATTCAGTAACTTTATAACTAAAAATAGGTTTCAGTTTTTCTACTTTTTTTTTCAATTATTTTTAACTACATTGTAAGTTGAAACTTCATTCCTTGATTCAAAACATTATTTTAAGTCGCTGTTAATTAATTTATTTTGTAATGTGTACATACTTATATACTTCATGTGTATTTCATATTTTCACGTATAATCTGAAACTTTTGGAAAAAGTTATCTTTTTCGATTCTTTGTGTTTTTTCTTATTTTAGTAAGTCGTATAGAATATTAAACTAATACAAATTCTGCTTCTTTTTTCAATCTGATATTTCCCTTTTTGATTTATAACTTAATCTATGCTTAAAATGTGTTGTGTAATCATGTGGTAAACTGTAGAATTAATAATTTCATATTCAAATCGAAATTTTTGCCAGCAAGTATATTTTTTTTCAATTTTCGTTTCATTTAGTATTCTATATAGAAAGAACATCTAGAGTAAATAATTTTTTCTAAAGAAAAACTCTCTACAATAAAAGGGAATCCCTGAAACTAAGTTTCTTGAAAAATTCAGTAAATCCAGTATTGTTAATAATTTAATGAAATGTAAAATATTTCAGATGAAACTTAGTGAAATAAATACACATAAGCTAACTATATAATATAATTTTGTATATGTGTGAATGTAACACTTTTAAATGAATAAAAATTAAATAAGTGAAAAAATTGAATTGAACGACTTTAATAACAAAATTTTTTTTTATTTTTGATTATTATACCGGCAAACTATGATAATTAAATATAAAGTAGAAGGAATTGGAGTAAACGGAGCCAAAGACCGTTGCTATTTTGCACTGCACCAATTAGGTCACTGATCAAATGATATGAACTGAAATTTTAGTAGATGAAGAGATTATATTAAAAATAATGTAAACAAATTTTTTCAAAAACTGACAAACAAAATAGCATAGAATTTTGGTAAGTCATCACCCAGATAATATGCCACTCTTTAACTCTTCTTTTTTATGAGTCCTGTGTTATTATCATAAATAACAATGGAATTTCATTCTTATTTTTTAAAGTGAAATACCGGATATGTCATCTCTTAAAGAAAAATGGAATAGAACGCATACCAGGCAGACATGATTTCACTGACATTTCAAATAATTCCCGCTAAGAAAACTTTTGAGAAAGTTAGACTAAAATAGAATTCCCTAAGAATATTCACAATGTATCAATTTTTAGAATGAAATTAATAAAAAACTTCAACATAAAAAGCATTGAATAAATATTTGCAGTAAAAATATAATTTGGGAAGTGTGAAGAATATTCCATTGTCTGCTAGTGCAAAAATGGCCTTGATGATTTACAAAATATAATTTTTCTTTTAATAAATTTATTTTGTATCAAAGTGTTATTTTTTGCAATGAATTATTTTAAGTTATGAAAATATTTAGTCGTTATTTTAAAACACAAGTTATTAGTTTAGTTTATCCGAATTTTTTATAGTTTGCTCTGTTAAGCGGTCTCTATACTTAAGGCATTAAAGTTCCGAGGTCCCTTGAATGATGACTTATCAAGATTTTTCACTGAATTATAATTTAAATTATTTTTACATTTAATGAATTTAAATACAATTTATATGGAATGCCAGAAATTACGAAGTCAAAATGCTTAAATTAAACATATATTTTAAAAAATAAGATTACACCATGTTAACCTAAATATAACGTATTTTCAAAATTAATTATTTGATAGTTGTTTAAAATAAAACATTAATTATTTAATTGATTATACACTTATCATAATAATGTCAGAAACATCTTACTTTTTAGATAAAAAAAGAAAAACAAATGATTCTATCAAGGAAATTAAACAACGGGCAGTAATCCGATAAAGTATTCACGAATTTTAAAATATATCTTACCTCACTTGAAATTTTAATCGTAAAATAAATTGTATATTTTGGTTGTACTATGATAATTTTCAAAATGCTATTATTGTCTAATAGGAAAAAAAGTCATTTATGATGTCATTTATGTTTATTAGATATACTGTATTGTAGGGAAATGGAATTTTTTAAAATTTGAATATTAGATGTAACAGGAACAAAGAACATTAAACTTTTTTCTTTATTTGACTCATTATGTAAAAAGATGACATACATTTCTTAAATTATCTAGAACTAAATATTTTATATCATTATTAAACACAAGATTAACAGGTCAAATAAGTTTTGCAGAAATTTGATGAAAGCAAACTCAATCATTTGGAACATAAAACTAACTAAAGAATATTAGTAACAGGTAAAATATTTAATATAATATTTTTAAGATGTTTTATCTATCAAAAGAAGAACAATAAATTAATTAGATAGTTAATATAAGAAATAAGAATAATTCATTAACTTATTGTTTATTCTTCAGTAGTGAAATTTCAGTGCTTTAAATAATTTAATATTATACATTATAATGAAGTTTTTGAAAGTAGGAAATGTTGATTGATACTTTGATTTCAATTGTATCGTTAATTATGAATAAGTTATAATACAATCTGCTTTTATTATTAATTAACTACGAAAAACTATAACTTGAAATACATTTTGATTAAACTGTAAAATTTAGACTTAGAAATTTTTATTGGACTGAAATTGAAATATACTACCAATATTCAATTATTATGAAAATACTAAGCAAAAACAATTTTTTATAAGTAAATATCCGGTTTATGTAATTATAAATTTGTTCGAAAATTTTGATAAAATACAACAAAACTAAATTTAAGGGTTTTTATAAAAATATTTTTTGGGAATTGATAATTAAAAGGAAAATTTTTAAAGAAAGTCAAGTTTAAGTAAGAGATGGTGCATGTTGTAATAAGTATAAAAGGAAGAATGCCAACAAAATGAATGATTTATTAGCTTATTTAAAATTTTATGGAAAAATGCTATCATTTTCATGAAAAATCAACTTACAGAAATTTAATTAATTGAAATTTTTTAAGGAAAATAAAATAAAAATAATCCACCTCAAATATCAAATGAATTATTTACATTAACAAATATATTATTATAGTGATTCCAAAGCAATGAATTCTGTCATACTGCCAAAAATTTGTGTGAAATAAAATTTCAAAACCTCTCTCAATTCAACTTTTGAAAAAAAAAAAACAAAAAAAAGAACTATCTCCAATGCAAAAGGAATGACATAAAAATGAAGTTCATTTGCCTAGTTCTAGTTTTTCATCGAATCTTATAAAATCTTTTACCATATAATTTATAGAAATAAATTGCATAAATTCTTCCTTACATGAAAAATTTTATTTGTCTTAACTAGTTCTAAACAAGAAACTTATCTTCCTAATAGTTATAATACCAACCATCGTTATTTTCTTTCCCCTCGCTTTCTCTTCACCTCTAAAAAAGAAAAAAAATTGTAAGAAACAATCAAAAGATAGCCGACCTAGATATAAAGAGCAGATTGAAACAAAGAGTATGACCTTTAAGAATAAAGAAAATGAGTTATTTCAGTGGGTGAACTGCATTTGCAATGTCACGGCTGTTTCAAGTAACGGCATGCTTTTTTTCACGCCAAGAACTTCCTAGTTTGGCGATCGTTACCTGTAATTATACTGAAATTCGATTTCCAGTGTCACGAGATCGGAACATTATCGGGAAGTCTTCTTTTGTTCTGGATTATAAATCGGCATGTAATTAATTCACTACTTTATTTTCCTTGTATCTTTAATGCACGAGTGATTGTTTTAAAAAATAGTCAATTTTAAGCCAATCAGTAGACAGGACAGAAATTGTCTTGTGTAAAGATTAATTTAAAGGGAAAAACGCACTCATCTTAATGCTTCGCTAAATTTCACTTAAAGTTTCACTGAAATTTTTTAAAAAGGCTATCGTTGATAAAATATGCAGCAAATTATAAACTACAATTACTACATATTAGTTAATTAAAGCACATTTTTTAATAGCAGCATATGTGAAATTATTACAGATGTTAGAATTTTATGAGTTGCCAATTTTTACTGCAGTATATTAATTTATATACGTATAGTTGTACTCTATTTTGTGTGTAGTATAGTGTTATAATATTTATTTTAAAATATACAGTATGTTTTTTCAAGGAAATGAAAATAAATTAATTGATTAAATTGTTTCAATATATAAATCCTTAAAATTATTAATTTAATACTATATTTGCATCCATAAAGTTTTTGAAAAATGTTTCTTCATTTCAGCTATACAAATTATGCATCAATACGATGTACGAAATATGAAGATAAATGCAATTTTTATAAAAATAATTTCGGCACAAAAATCAAATTTTTATTAAATTTAAATAACTCATTACTTTTTAACCAAAATACATAAATTACTTATATAAATCATATTGTACTTATATAAACATAATTTATACAAATATTTATATTCATGAACAAATGCTTAAGTAAGTAATGAAGTACTTGCGTAAAATCACAATAAATTGATGATTTTAGTTAAAACAAAATTTACATAAATATTGTATTCTAATTAAAACCAATAATGCAAAGCAACTGCAGATAATGAGCAAAACTTTTGGAGATAATGAATTAATGTTTTTGTCATGAATTTCTATTTTGATACCATGATAATAAACTTTAATCAATATATATAAACGAAAGTTTTAAGTCATTCCTTAGCTTTCGTGTGATTTACAATTATTCAACACAGACATATATATATTTAGACGAAAGTAAATTTTCTTGATTAAAGAATAGACTGTAAGTTATAAGTGAGTCAAAATGTACTTGCAAGTAATTATTTTATTTTAACACAGGAACATTATTAATCTTTCTTGTTTACGTATTTGGCCACATCTAGACAGTGGCGCTATAATTAAGATGCTGAAACAGAGAACACCTACTTCTAAACTAAAAATTAGATAAAACGGATATTAATTAATGACTCACATTTTAGTGATATAGCTTATATTTAAATGTGTTAAATGCATCCTTAACTTTATTTAGCAATGTCGGAGTTAATGATTCAATTGCACTAAATCAGTAACAGTACACAAAAGTAATGAGAAGTTTTTAATAGAAATATTGCATAATTTTCATTTATATAATTGTTTCCATCTATTAAAAAATTTGAAAATGAAAATGAAAAAAAAATTATCATTAAGATTATAGAATGTCTTATAGTACAGACAGTAAGTCTCTTTTAAAATAAGTCATTAATTGAAAGATGAACCACTTGACCTAGTGAATTTTTTCCCGCGTGTCTGAAGCACCATTTTTTTTGTACAGAGTAATAAAATGGGACGTCTTCCTTCCTCCTTTCCAGAAAAAATTACTATATCCTGTTATTTCCGCTCCTTACAAAATAAACGATTGTAAAAGAAACAGGCTTTTGATGGTAATTTTGGAGGCCGATAAAGGGGTCTGAATTCAGTAAAATATATGTTGTAAGGTGCTCTAATTGTTACTTTGTGTGTAGTAAGGCAATTCAAAAAGTAGAAGCTAACAAGGAACTTCGTAGCAAGCAGTAATAAAGAACAAATTTAGCTTCCTGATGGTTGTTGAGTAGAAAATTCGAAATATAGTTAGAAGCTGTATATGTAAATGTTCCAAGAATCTTATTATGTTGAGGAATTTTCATTATTTCTGTTAAATAAATCTAAATTAATTGCATAGAATTAAATTATATTGCAGCTCCTCGGAATTCATCTACGATTCTCTGAGTAAATAATTAGTGTATATTTTTTACTTAATTATCAAAAACAATAATAAAACTCCCATGAAATATGTAAAAATTATAATTAAATAAAGTGAGATGATATTCTTTTGAAACAAGTAATTTTCAAATTCAATTGTAAATTATCTGTTAAAAATTTTTTGAATATAAATTTTGAATTTTTTGGTACAACATATCACCATGATTTTTTTTTTGCCAAATACTAATTATTTTAGCCCTTTATTTTAAAGAATTTAGCACTAGATATTTTATTAATCTTAATTGACAAACAACTGATATGATCATATAAGTAACTGATCTCTAATTTAGATCATGTGTGTGTATCATATAAATAAAATCTTAATATATCAAAATTTATTGCTAACGATAATTTTACTCTTTCCCTCAATTTTATCAATTTAACCATCGGCAAAAATAACATTAATAAACTAATCATAATAAATATAATCTGATAAGATATTTCGATTTCTTAATAAAAATACATATTTAATAATACAGAAACATTTGTGCTCTTCAATAAATAAAAAAGCGATTTTATTTTCTAATAGCGGAACAGATAGCTATAAAAATTAAAAAATTATAACATTTTTTCAGTACATTGTTAGTCCCCATATTCTGATTGCATTGACAATGAGATATTAATTAACGGAATATTGTCCAATATTAAAAAACTGAATATCTCTAATTTCTATGAATAGTAGAATTAATTCGTGTCACAGACTTGTGCAAACATTCATACACAAAAGCAATTCTTTGCTATAAACAATTATATGCAGTACTGTTTTAGTTTACAGAACAGTATTTTAATGTTCCTGAAAATATCTTTATTTCAATAATTTTAAATGCATGGATTTGTTAAATAAATGGTTTTAATAAATTTTAAATGAAAACTTTAGAATAAACATTTTCTGCATTAAAAAATAATAAAACGTCTTAAGAATTTTTTTTTTTTTAATTTTAGGTTAGGATCTTGCTCTCACGCAGACGCAGTAAGAGAAATGTCATCTAGAGCCTTCTAACGTCCATTTTATTACAGATAAGAGGAAGCGCACGCTGTTTGCAGTTTAACACAGTCAATGTGACATGGAGCAACGCATAACAAAGTTTTGCTTCAAATTAGGCACAACGGCGACGGATACATATGACATGTTAGTGAAAGTTTACGGTCAGGAAGCAGTGAGTAAAAAGAATGTTTATGAGTGGTTTAAACACTTTAGAGACGGAAAGGAGGATGTCAAAGATGATCGGCAGTAGTGACGCCCTACAACAAGCACAACTCCAAACATTGTGGAACGATTTCGACGGATGCTTGCGGCAGATCAACGACTATCTTTAAGAATAATAGCTGGCAAATTGCAGATACGCCTAGACAGTGTGAGCATCATTGGGCACAACCATTTGCATAAACGTAAGATATGCGCCCGGTTTGTAACGCACTCGCTGTCAGACGAGCAAAAATAATAGCAGATGGAAACCTCTGGAGATTTTATCGACACGTGAGACCGGAATCCACAATTCTTTGAAACAATAATTACAGGGGATTAATCGTGGTGCTATCAATACAATCCGGAGACCAAGCGGCAATCCATGGCATGGTGTTCAACGTCGTCACCACTTCCCAAAAAAGTCGTTTGACAAAATTTCAGGATCAAGACTTTGTTGATCATCTTTTTCAACAGTAAGGGATCCATCCTGAATTTGTGCCCGCGTTTACAACCGTCAATGCGGAATACTACGAGGGGATTTTGAAATGGCTACCGCTACGCATACGCCGGTTTCGGCCCAAGTACCGGAATGGATTGTAGAATCTGCTCCATGACAACGCCCGGCCACACACTGTGATCAATATAACCCAAATCCTCGACAGGCACCAGGTTCCAGTTTTGGATCACCATCCATATTTTCCAGATCTGGTTCCCGCGGACTTCTTCCTGTTTCCCCGCCTCAAAGGAGTTCTGAAAGGCCAAAACTTTTCCGACATTACTGCGATCCAACAACGTGTGACAACGGTGCTTCGAGTCATACCGAATGAAGTGTTTGCAGACAGTTTCCAACAATTGTACACCCGATGTCAAAAGTGTATTGTTGCTAATGGCGAATACTTTGAAGGCCAGTAAAGCTATTTTGCTTGTATCTCTTGTTTCCTTTTTTATCTCCAAATTCACCGAACTTTTCGAAAGTATATATATATATATTACAATAAACAACATTTTTCCAAATGTTAAAGTAGAAAATACATCACTGACTGAAATTATTTTATATATTTATGCTTCAGATATTCAGTAAATAATTAAAATTTTATTACTTTATTATAAAATAATAAAATGTTTGGATATAATTCCCACTAAAGAATAAAAATAACTCCTGTTATCATCTTCATTGTCTATGTCTTAAATACACATTGAGAATGAGTAAATTAGTTCATTAATTATTTCCTCTTTATTGTTACGCATGATTTACTCAGGGAAATGAGGATCATGTGCTTCTGAAAAGCCCTCTTCCGAAATTTTTCCTGTATTCGCAATAAATCTTAGTGCGTGGGAAATTCAATTCAAACAACAATGTGTGTGTTATTGCTTTTAAATTTAACTAATTATCTTAATACTGGATAAAAGTTATAGGGGCTTCGAATTTAATCATGATTATTGTTTCCTAATAACAGCTATTTTTTTAATATATATATAAGTAAGGTAATATTAATACAAAATTTTTCTGAAATATAATAATGCAGTTTAAGTTTATTCATGTTTTAAAATCATGTAAAGCACCTAATATTGAGTTACTTTAAATTATACATAAGTGCATTAAGTATGATTAAATAATCCGCTGTTAAATATTTTCATTCTAAACATGTTTGCATGTTTATTGAAATATAAATAATTATTATCAATAAAATGTTTGACAAATTTTAATGTTTAAATAATTCATGATATGTAGATAGAGTTATATTAACATTATAGATTTCAGAAGGTAGAGGAACAGCCCCTGCTGTGTTACAGCAAATGATCTAAGTGCCTATGAAATCCATCCATCTTTCTGTGAAATACTTAACCCTGACAATGGAAAAAAAAACGACATTTAAATTAGAAAAGGTTATTGCTCATGATTAATGATACTCACAAAAGAAAAACTAGCAGAAAGAAAAAACCATCTACGGAAAGTTCAGGCTTTAGAAATAATATTCTAAGATATTCCTTGAAGAATGGCATACGTTTGTTTAAATTTGATAATCTGACTTACAGATTCATTAAACCTCAAAATGTGAGGTATATATATATATATACATATATATATATATATATATATATATATATATATATATATATATATATATATATATATATATATATATATATATATATATATATATATATATATATATATATATATATATATATATATATATATATATATATATATATATATATATATATATATATATATATTAAAGAAGTAAAATTTAGTAAAGTTGCTTTTTAGCTATAAGAAATGAATCGTGATCATATAATTTATGGTGATAACATACACTTCCAAAGTACAAAAAAGTGACTCATAAAAATTATTAGATTTGTGTAATTATTTTAAAAGTACATATAAATATTAAAAAGAATCGATGTATTTCATAAATATATATAAATAGCAATTAGGAATGTATAAATCCATATCTTTAAAGTAAAAGTAGAAAATATAACATTTTCAGATTGTTTGTCATGAAGTTAAGTTAATTTAGAAAAAGCAAAATAAACTTAGAAAAATATATATTTTCCTACAATTTGGCTTTATAGCTATTGATATTAGTCAAAAAAAAGCCCAAAGCTGTTCAGAAATACCCTTTAAAAATTACAAACAAAAGACTAACTTTTGACAAACTGTATAGCATCTGGTTTGTTCACAAATTATATTTTACCTTTTAAAATAGTTAGTACTTAGGTTTTTAAGGACAATTTCAGGGGAAAGCTTCAATCCGAAGTTATATATATTCCCTGATTATTTTGTAATCATAAAAAATAATTTTGGGCTTATATAAATTTGGATTCGTAATAAACTTGTTTATTCACAGGTCAATGCTTGCTAAAGATAGCCTGAGATAAATTTTAAGAGCTTTTTATAGAATATAAGCACCATCTATAATGATATTTTCACTGAAATGTTCTTATCTGTTTCTCATTATTTTTTAGTGAAAATAAAATAAATTTCTTTAATTGTGTTCTTTCATAAGATATTATATATATGATAAATAAAAAAAATAAATTCCATTTCCATTTTGAAGTATTCAATTAATTTTCCCCGTTTAATATTGCAATTAAAAGGCAGTTAAATATAATAACCTAGCTATAAATATTTTTATGAATAGTGACTTTGTTTCAGAAATATAAGTTCTATTGAATGTAATAAATTTTATTTAAAAAGTACCATTTATCCACAGTTAAAATATCTGATTAACAAATTTCTTCCCCCTTGACAAAACATTTGCCGTGAAATCAAACGTGAAAAATTAGAATTATAATGTCCAATCATAAGTGTTTGCTTTTCCAACATGTTTGAATGGAACAAAGAAAAACATTAAGGAAAAATTAACTATATTTCTTTGATTTTCTATCATAATTAAAATTGCTTATTATATTGATTAGAGTTTTTCACTATGAATTAAGCGACTGAATCAATCAAAATGATATCCTCAAAAGAAAATATGTTTTAATTATATTTCCTTGAGAATATTCATTTGAAATAATTTCATGTGCCATAAACAGTAAATATTATTTTATTACCTAAACAAAGAATTGATTTAAAATAACTCGTGTTAAATTAAAATATATCATGGATTACCATATTTACATATTCATTAATAAATACTTTCATGAATACACACATATATATTGATTCTTTTTAAAGATTAAAATTTTGATATGTATTATTCAAGTTTATTACTTTCAGCAAGAATTTTGGAATAATTTCAAATTAAAATATTTTACAGTTTGTTTTAGAATGTAAAAAATCTTTTGTGAAAAGTTATAAATAATATTATATTTCTGTAAGTACATTTAAATTATTTGCTGTTGATAGAAATAAATACATAGAAGCACAGTGTATATATAACTAAAAATTTAAGCCAACAAGGAAATTTAAATCAATTTTATAACTCTAATTGGGGAGATATGAATTTACAGCCAGCATAAAAACGCTTAAGTAAGTATACAGATTATACACAGTTATTTTGAAACTAATGTTTCGAAAGATGTAATACGGATTTAAACACACAAATCACTAAAATAATACAGATAATAGCCTAATATTCTATATTTAATTATATCCTTAAGTTTCAATTATATTCCAAAGCTTCAAAGTTGATTTAATCAATGAAACAATAAAGATATTAAAAATTCAATAATTTTTTTAAGGGACTGCTACTTTGCAAACCAAATTTATTGAAAGTAGAACTAAATTAAGATAAAGAGAGAGAGAGAGAGAGACAATGGAACAATGTAAAAAAGAATAAAGAAGTTTACTAATATTACTAAGGTATCACCATTGACGAATTGTGGAATATAATCAGAAAATTAATCCTTAAAAATATTCACTTACTTTTTAGGCATACAACAACCTAATAGATATAATGTCGCTGAACATTTTTTTAAACTTGTGATTTAATACCATTATTATTTCCAGTCATAATATAAAAGGATGAATTGAAATTATTGTTAAATAATCATTTTATTTAAATTTATGAAATTCAAAAAAAAAAGTTGTGTAGTTTTAGGTATTTTTTTATTATTATGAATTTTTCTCTTGCGAGTGTACTTAATTGATTGATAACTTAAATTAAAATATATTTTGATACATAACTTTTTACTTCAAGTTAATCTTATCTTAAAGTGCTATCATTTGCAATTTCAAGTATTTGTCTCAAGCTCTTGAACATAATTATTTTAAATTCAAGAAGTTGTATCACCTAAGTTTTATTATTATTATTACTATTATTTTTTAGCTTTTATGAAGCACAGTTTCTGCGAAATTTAAACCTAATCAAAATAATAAATTTTTATTAAGTAAAATTTAAAAAAAATTAAAAATATTTCAGATACGAACATTAAAAATGTTTTGTATACATTTAGATTTTACAAACTTTCTGATTATTATGTTTTTTAATTTCTTTTTAGATACTAATAACACATTTTGAACTATGTATTATTTATACTTCTTCTCTAGGGATCAAATTTACTGTACGGTCACCCTTAACGCGTTTTTTGGCGCCAAATTTGGCGAACATTTTTACTGGAAACCCGGTAAACTAGCATTTTGGCAACCCTATTTGTCATTAATTTCTCATATTTACCGATTTACATTCATTAATATAAAATTTAATAATTAAAAATTTTTGGGATAATTTAACATATCAACTTTATTATTTTACCATTGATGTTTGAAATCTATAAATATGCGTTTTTTGTTAATTTTGTAAAATTAGTTGAGCATATTGTTAGATACCAACAATGAATGAAATAGTTGTCATTATTTCAGCTATTTTTCTTCCGCCGTTTTTCCCGATAGGAAATTCGTCATACGGTCACCCTTGGCCGCTTTTTGAAAATTTCGCCAAGGGTGACCGTATGGTAAAATTTTACCCCTCTTTAGTATATCATGCAAAGCATCATACCTATTAAGAGTACTTACGTATTATCGCAACCATGCCAACCTCCGGGATAACTTGCCAAATTGACAACCCCAATGTCACACGCATCTATGGTGCTGAATTGGCAACCATTTATTTCCTTTCGAATTTCCCCGCTTGCCACCTTTCTCAGCCTATCCGTTTGTTGAAAATGGCAAGCCCAAATTCTAAAACGTGAATCTGGGACTTACCGAATTCTGAAAAAGATGCCATTACATTTTTATAGAAATATGACATTCTATTAGACATTAGGAAATGTACCAACTCTCACTCGATGAAGCTTTGTTTCGGAAAACAGATTTTTTGGAAGTGCAACGTTGCAACCTGTAATGAACATGTGGGAATAAGAAGTGGTAATTGGTTTGAGGGAAGCCGTATCTCGTTATTAACAGCAGTAAGATTCATGTATTGCTGGTGCAAAGAATTAACAACAGTCAAATTTTGTGATGAAGAACTTAATTTAGCTGACAAAAAAGTCATAGATTGGAATAATTATATGAGAGAGATTTGTGTTTTCCACATGGAAAGTAAAGAAAGAACGAAAATAGGTGGACCTGGCCACATTGTTGAAATTATTAAGATGAAAGCTTGTTCACACACGAAAAGGAAAATTAATTCGCGTCGAATATTGCCAGAGAAATGGATTTTTTGTGGCGTCTGTCGAGAGACCAAACAAACATTTTTAACAACCGTTCCTAATAGAAGTGCAGCCATGCTTTTCCAGAAAATTGTTGATAATTTTGAGGAAGGGAGTGCACTTTATTGTGATAGTTGAGAGCATATCAGACTGATCAATCGGCAATCGCTGGATTTAATCATTTAAGAGTAAATCACAAATATAATTTTGTCATACCCGAAACGGGTGTGCATACCCAAACAATTTAAAGAATCTGGGGTTCCACGAAATGGATAAACAAGACAACACGGGATACAGCAAGACACCATCTTGAGTCATTACTTGTCAGAATTCATATGGCGACAACACCAAGAAAACGATAAAAAAATTGTTTTAATTCTGTTTTAAAAACCATTTCGCAATATTTTTCAACAAAACGTAATTAATATATCGTTAAATAAAGGTATAAGAATTATACATGTAAAATTTACTTAATATTTTTTCTCATATATTATTTATTATTTTTTTCATACTGTTTCTTATCACATTGTACTTTTCAATTACGCGCTCCATGTCTCGTCAGCGTATCTCGTTTTTAGAATTGGCTCGGTCTTATATAATTCCTCCAATATGGTTGCGATAAAACGTAAGTATCCTAATAAGTACAGAAATATCTATATATCTTACTATGCATTTGAACCAAATCAGGATTTCTTTTAAAATGTAACTAATCAGATAGAGTTTTGAATCAATTTTTCCATTGGAAATTATAAAAGTAACATTGAAGTATTATTATATTTGTTCACACACACACACACATCTGTGTGTGTGTGCGTGTGTGTGTATTTCTTGGAATCAGGAATTCTTATCTTTGCTCATGTAAATCTCTTTTATCTGTAATCTCCAAGAGCTTTAGAAGTTAAAAAAAAACATATTAATATGATTAATAAATTTTATTTTTATTAATTTAATTTTTGCTCTACATTGAGTTTCAGCGCTTTTACCTTTTTTAAAAGATGTTTTCCAAAATTTAAAAAAGAAGTACATTTTTTGCCATAAAAAGTCGATTCGTAATTAAAATATATCTCATAATGCTACAAATATTCCCTTAGAATGATGAAGGTTAAAAGATGATTCACGTGGTTTGTTTTTTAAATCTCTTATATTAATGAGATTTCAGATAGATATAAATTTTACGTTTCATAAACGATGTGATATCTTTTTACCATTATATAATTTCATGCATTATAAAGAGGTTATCCGTTTTTAATTTTCTATAAAAAAGTTTTCATTAATGAAATATTTTTCAATATCAGCATGGAAAAAGATTTTTATTTCCTCACAATATTATAAAATAGCATAAATGAAGAGAAATATCATGAGGAAAAGTAAGAATAAACAATTTATGTAATACTATCACAATACTCAGGCTTTAATCAAATACAACATTTATGAAATCATTTTGAACTAAAAACATGTCGCCATAAAACAACTGCATTTTTTTCTTTCCTGGTACGCTTCAACACCGAAAATCATTACCTGTAACAAGTACAAATAATTTAAATTAGTAAAAAATAGATTATATCATGAACAGCAAGACAAAAATGTTCTAAGATAAATAAGGATAACATTTCTTAACTTATTTTAAAATTCCTTACGCAACTATGTTATTAGTAAATCATTTAATACTTTTTGCCAGAAATTTATTTAATAGTTTGGCAGCATACGAAGGGGAAATAAAACCATTTTGTAATTAAAAATTAGTATGCAAAAATGATGTGGAAATATTTTATAGTTTAATATTATGTCAAACGTTTATATCTTTAACTAGTTGTTTCATTTCAGTTGGATATTGTTTCGCATTATATTTGCATTTATTTTTTATAATGCATTTAAATTTTTTATTTGCATTTATTATAATGCATTTAAATATTAATAATGGGCATTTATAAAACAATTAGAACTTGAAACAAAAAACCAGATTATCTAACACACTTAAAAACAATATCATGAAATATTTAAAAACATAACTGGTTTATTAATGTGCATTTACAGCTTTCTGCTGCTAATATATGGTGCATTCTCTTTTGAATATGTAATAAATATGCAGTTATTGCTTTTCTCTTAATAATTAAAATTTTTATATGAAAAGATTTGTAAAACTTAAATATAAAAAATTAACCAAAGTTCATGAACAATGTTATAAATATTTATTTCAATATTTTAGAGTTATGTTGTTAAGTTTTTCTATTACTATATTTATGAAATAAAATTTTAAACATTATTTTAAAAATATTTGCTAAATATTTTATTAGTTTTGCATGACAAACATAATTTATTTACCTTCACTCAAATAGTTTTTTTTATCAAATGTTATTATGTTACTTCTATATAAGTATAATGTTATGAAAAACTTACCAAGTATTTGTAATTTTTATAATTTAAGCATTTTTTAAATTTTATAAACCACAAGGGAAATATTTTATTATATTTTAAAGATGCATCATAGCTAATAAATATTAACAATGATTAATTAATGTATTACTAACCACTAAAATTTAATAGTTATCATGCTTGTTTTTATAATATACATTAGGAATTTTTTATGTGTATGTTTAGTGTTTATTTAGAATTAAAAATTAAAATCTGCTTTTCATATTTACATTTTTTTTTATATTTATGTATATTAATTTAATAAATATCGCATATTTATAATACACAAAACCTTTTTTCAAAATCTATAATTTTAATATATTAAGAATATTTTAACCCAGATGATAATTAGAAATAAATCTAAATTAAAACTATGCATATATATAAATTTTAATAAACATTTTGAAAACACTTTTTTAGATGTATTTACACGTTTTATGTGCTTTTCTAAATATTTAACAACTTATGATTATTATAATATTTTCTAATACTTTAATTTAAAAAAAAAATGGAAAATGAAACATGTAAAAAAAAAAAAGATAAAACATCAAAATATTTATTAAAAAAATTTTTAATTGAACAATTAAAATTAAATTTATAAAAAGAAACTCTATAATATGAGATACATTGACAAAAATAGCTCGTAACAGCTGGGCAAAGGTCACTTTACTTTTAAAATAAAGTTCTAATTCGATATTTAAATTTTGCAACAATATATCATTTTTATAATTGGCAACAAACTATCAAAAACTGCGCATTAAAGCAGTCTGAAATACCTACTTTTTTCCGTGGATATTTCCTTTACGGCGAATTATCAAGAACATGAAAGAAACGAAACTTAAATATGAGTGATGACCATCCTTTTTAAGTCTAACCTGACTGACGTTTCTCTAGCTAAGTAATTACATTAAAAAATCTTTTTTTTGAATACAGCAATCGAAAAGAAAAAAAGTTGTAATAATAGTTAAAAATAAACAGTTACAATAGCAATCCTTTTCGTTGTGAAAGCTTTCTAAAGCTGTCACAGAATGTTTAAGAAAACATTTTTAACCATTTTATTCTTATCATGATAAAGAACTTTAAATAGACTTGAGTGTTTCCTTGATGGAAAAATATTGTATAAGTAATTATATACATAATTATATGTATTAAAATGCATATTTTTTTTATAAACTTGCATTACATTTTTAAACTTTAAAATTCTCTGAGAATTTATTCACTTTAATACATTCCTTAAGTTATGAATTTAAACAATACCTTTTGATACATAATATTATACGATTTATTTTAATTTTCTACGAACAAATTTTATTCTAGCTTAGTTTTAGAACCATTTTTCTTATTTATATTTTACTAACTTTTTTATATGGAGATTTTAGGAAGATATCAGGATCTTATAATTTTTAATTATAATTGAAGAAAAAGTATGTATTTGAAAATCGAGCTTATGGAATTTATCATAATTAATTTATAACATACATTGGATTTCTTGTGACAATTTACATGAAAGGAATTGCACTTTTATATTTTATTTAATGACATATATTGGAAGTGTCAGCAAAAATAATCCTCTTGAAAACACATATTCTTGTGTTAGTATATAACATTTTACAATAATCATTTAAATGTGGATGATTATTTTACTCAAGTCAATTTGTTTACGAAATCTTTATTTTTATTTCTAAATCCTTTAAATTAATAAAATTTTATTTGATTGAAGCATTGAATTTAAAGTAAATGCTCCTGTTTTTATTGAAAAATACAAATACATTCCCTGATTAATTCAAATATATCTTACTTTTATTTACTAAGAATCAGAAGATATTATTGCAAATGAATGTATGAGATAACATTTTACTCTAAACTGAGCAATGATTTACACGTTAGAAAGTGAAATTAAATGAATCCTATGAAGTGTGTAGATTCTCTCTAATTAATTATTATTAATTAGATCCTAAAATATTATTAGTGATTAATATTTAGCATAGTTTTTTATATATTCATAGTTTTTAAATTAATTAATAAATAGCCATTTTTTGTATTAAATGCATTATACGATGAATACATCTTTTAAAATATCTCTATTGTTTCCTAATTGAATGCTTTTATGACTTCATGTTTCTTTATAAATTTTTTTATTTCGATTCCGTTATTTAGTATTTCCTATTAGCCGAGCTCTATGAATTTATTTACGACGGTTCATAGTTTACTTTATTATTTACAGCTACTGTGAAAAAAATGCATTTCGTAACGAACCTTCATAAAGAACAGTTACTTTTGCACACTTATGTTTAATTTTTGTGTTACTTATTAATTGAAAGTGTATGGATATAATGGATAAATTTTTCATATAAAAAAGTACCAGCAAATTGAATGAATGCTTATCAAAAGAAGGTGTTATCAAAGAATAGAAATGAAAGACATTATCAAAATTATTTATAAATTAGTTTTATACATTTCTTTTAAACAAAAATACAAATTTATTGATTACTAACAGGTCAAACTCAGCAGATTTCACCGGCAATTGCCTCCAGTAAAATATGGGGTTATACCTTTTGATAAAAGATATTGTTATTTGAAAAAAAAATAAAATTTTAATATTTATACTACGCTTTTTATCTTTGTTTTTTATTACACGATTAAGTCTCACGTGTAAATCACATGAAAACAAATTGTATGAGGTATGAAATATTTGAAAATTCTTTTTAGATACAAAGTTATTAAATATTGAGTTAAAACTGTTTTCATCAGCCTCCCAATACATTTTCAGAAACTGGAATAAGGAATATGATAAATGCATTGCGCTAGTGAACAAAAACATGCTTTTTTTTTAAAGTCTAAAAAATCATATCTTTATGATTTTTTTAAAATTATAATGCGTAAATATAGAGAAAAACCAGATTCGATACCATAAATATTTATTATGTACTCCCAACAATTACCCATAATTTAGAGAAGAAAATTTCAAAAGTGAGGATAGAAGAACTCTCATCAGTTCTTTAAGTCAGCAAATATCAAGAACGGTATTAAAATGTTTATATTAATTGCATTGCGGAAAAATCTATTTCAAATGGAGTTCAAATGAGCTTTAATTACGGTTTCAGTTAGTTATAAAATGTTGTAGTTAATGTGTTTGTAAATGAAATATTGCTTATCTTTAAAACTTGACAGACATCAACAGCTTGGTTAAAGTTTCATATAAAATGAAACTGTATATATAATGAAATGGAAATATAGCTCCGTGGAGCTATATTTCCATTTCAATTCCAAATAAAAAATCGACAGACAAACACAATAAAGGTTTTATTTATACAGATTTTCCATAGTTTGCAATATCAAAAATGAATTTAAATTTATAAACATACCTCTATTACTTACTGAATATAAATTCAAATTCTTAAGATAGAGAAATAATTTTAAGAAATATGTGTTTTTAAACATGTATCAGAGAAAATGCTACATTTAATTCTGCTTCATATCCTTGTCAATAATTATGAAATGATTGGTATCATTATATATATATATATATATATATATATATATATATATATATATATATATATATATATATATATATATATATATATATATATATATATATATATATAGATAAGTTTTACATATTTTTTTAAATGTATGTTTAAATATTCGGAAGTAAGACGTGGGAAACAGTTTATTCAGAAAAAAGGTAGTGTAAAAGAGGGAGATATATTTACGATATCCAGAATTCTAAAACCTAATTTTAAAATTAACCACAAAAAACCTGAATAATTATAGAAAATTAGCAATTTCAGTTTAATAAAAAAAAACTAAATGCATTCAATTTTATTTACAAGCTACTAAAAATAATTATCATAATTGGACACATTGCTAATTTATATTATATATTTCAACTGAAGAATAAACTTTAAAGGATTAAAATGACAGTTAAAATTATATTTTATATCATTAAAATTTTAAATGATTTCTTATTAAATTATTACAAATGTGCTCAATTAATTTTTGCTCTTTAAATTTCATAAATTTAACTGCGTTAAGTATAATTGTTTAATTTACTTTTTCTATGAAACTAAAACTGCAGTAATTGTTTCCATTAGATATTTTCTCATACCACTATTTAAATAATCTGTACTGAGAAGAGTATAATAAAAAGGTAATATTTATTGTGTGTTTTTAATAAATAATTTTATGTTACATTTTTTTACTAATTGTTTTAAATATACTATTATGTTCAATACGACGGTAATATATTGTTAATAATGTATTTTTCTTTTTTGTAAAGTAAATCAGAAATTTTGAATGTGTTTTGCTAACTTTAAACGAAAAGAAGGTTTCTGTATTAAATCATATATTATTTCTAAATTTTATTATATAAATCACTATATATTCGGGAAAATTTAATGCATTTTCGAATTTTATATTAAAATAATAGTAATAACAAAATTTCTTTTAAGATTTATCACTGTTATAGAATAATATTCTTATATTTAAAGGTATTTTAAATTTTATATAATAATATTTTTATCAGTACGTTTTTTAATATCTTGGTTTTGAGATCGCATTTTATATCTACATTTGAATAAAATCGCAGTATTTTCATAATTGATTTAATTTTATTTCGTAATAATTTTCAAATTGCGTATTAAATATTCATTAATTATTTTCAATAAGGTTTTTTTCATACAAATTTTTTTAAACTTGAATAACTATGCAGAATTTTTATGAAAACACAATTAAAACTGCCTTTTAAAAAAAGTTCTTTCGTGAAAAACATTAACAGGTACATTCAAATTACATTACAAACAGGTACAAACATTATTTAAATTCAGAGGTCGATTCCCCAGAGACGAGCCTTCATGGATTTAAAAGATTTTAACTGGGGTAATAGATTTCATACAATCATTTAAAAGTTTAAAATAGAAAGAATTCTGCAACAAATGTCTGCTTTGATAAAGGAATGTAGTAAATGACTGAAAATATAATTCCATTCGTGGTATCTAAAAACTTCATTATCTTTTAATTGAACTACGTGAGCAAACTTTACATTTCTCGGAAAATAAAAATCAAAATTAAAATACTCTTTTACATTTTGATAGCATTTTTTCCTCAGCGCATGGCCAAATAAATTTGCAAAATATATGATTTTATAAATGAAAAAATACATTCATAAAAACGTTTTTTCAGGTGAGTTTTTGAATTAGCAGTAAAAAAAAATAAGATTACTGATCACAATCAATTCATCACGACTTAATCTATAATCCTGGAAATAACATCATTTTCTGCTCTTTTTATAATAAACTCACTTTATCTGTCTTTTTTAACTTAATATTTACAGAAAAGGTTTTTCAATCTCTGATATAAAACCGATTTTGTTTAATTTGAAGTTAAAAAGAATTTTAAATTTGTTCCAGTTCAAGTTTAGTCATGATCATAGGCTTTCATTCAGACTTACAGTTGAAAAGTTTTGACTGAAAATTGCATTCTCATTTTTGTAGCTATAATTGCATTTCTAAAAACTGGTTGATATGGTAAATAAAATACAGTTTTCATATGAGTTCATCTTAGTAAACAGAACTTTCTCTGCAGTGCTAGTATTTTCAGTCTTATAAAGTTTCACCATACTACACATGAATAACTGAATTCTTTTTTCAATCTTTTCATCAGGGATTTAATTTTTTTTAAATGCAGAAGTTATTATTGAGCCTCCCATTATCCCCTTTCTCCTATATTTGTATCTTATCTTGTACCATAGTGAATTATTTGCGTATTTTGATCTAAAAATGCTACCATTGGCTTTGAACCCAAAAGTGAAATTTTAAATATTAAATCTAAATTGGTCACTTACTTTTAACTAACCAAATTTCATTATGTGATAAACATTTTTGATCTCCTACAAACATATCAATTTAAAATTATTTGAAGCAAACAAGAAACTCATCATTCTATGGTGAGTATTCAATCAGAGCTTAAATAATATTTATTAGTATTGAGTCTGAAAATTTTTAGGCTCACATAAAAGGTCTTCTGAACTATTTTCAAAGTTATTAGAGCTTGAGACTCATGATTATGTTCTTTAACTCACATTAATTTTCTTATTATATAATAGAAAATGAGAAATATATTTAATTTATTTAAAGTGTAGCAAATTAGAGCATTTGATTGATGTGAATGATGTAATTGATTCTACAGCACCCTAAACGTGAGGTGCTAAAATACACACACGTGCATCTGAGAATAATCACTGGCTTCAAAAGCAAATATCGAAAGCTGTATTTGCCAGCAGTGATCTCACCGACTGGAATTGCTTCCTGAAATCAATATCCTAGTATAATCTATGTTAACTTATTGATATATGCTTCAAATTATGTGGCATAAAAAAGCTATATCTCGGTCATTTTAAAATGCAGGCTTTATTATAGTAACTGTAATAACTAAAGAAAACTGAAAAAATTTACTTGAAAACTTCAGTGAAGATGAATTACTCGTCCAAGAATTTCGACCGAGAAAATTACCGCTTCCTGAAATTTTTTTTTATAACTCTTTAAATATGGATTCAGCTGTGATTTGTACATAAAAAGTATCAGGTAGTTAAGTGGTAGAAAACATAATTAATGAGAACTAATGAGAATGAGAACAAAAACAAATGTCATAGAGTTGAAACGATTTGCAATACAAGCAAATTAATGATAAGCACTCATGCACATAATTGAGATACTTCTTTAAGAAAAACAATTGTGAAATGCTTTCATAAATTGAAAGAATGGAAAAATTAATTCTAAAAATGTAGTTTTGAAAGAAAAAAATAAATTGAGAAAAATCAGGTAAAATGATCTTTTTCCTAGTTTTTTTATTGATAAAATGAAAAGAATAATTGTTTTCAATTATTAATTATAATTTCCCTCTATTTTTTATACTGTGTATGTTAGATATTGTTCTAATACAATTTTATTTATAAAGAGAAAGAAATTTGCAAGAAAAAATTACACTACTGGCCATTAAAATTGCTACACCAAGAAGGCGACACGCTACAGACGTGAAATTTATACGAAAGGAAGAAGGTGCTGTGATATGCAAATGATTAGCTTTTCAGCGCATTCAGACAAAGCAGGCGCCAGTAGCGACACCTACATTGTGTTTAAATGAGGAAATTGTTCAGCCGGTTCCTCATACACAAATTGCATTTGAACGTTGTTGCCTGGTGAAAAGCTGTTGTGGTGCCTCGTGTAAGAAGGAGAAATGCGTACCAGCACGTTTCTGACTTTGATAAAATCGAATTGTAGCGTACCAGGATTGCGGTTTATCTTATCGCAGTATTGCTGCTTGCGTCGGTCGAGATCCAATGACTGTTAGCAGAATATGGAATCGATGAGTTCAGGACGGTAATACGGAACGCCATGCGGGATCTCAACGGCCACCTATCACTAGCAGCCGAGAAGACAGGCATATTATCCGCATGGCCGTAATGGATTGTGCAACCACGTCACGAGCCGTGAGTCAAGAAAAGGGGTCGTTTGGAAGACAACAAGTGTCTGCACGAACAGTTCGACGACATTTGCAGCAGCATGGACTCTCAGCTCGGAGACCATGGCTGGGGCTTGCCTTGACGCTACGTCATAGACAAGAGCGCCTTCAATGGTGTGATCAACGACGAACCTGGGCGCACGAATGGCGAGACGTCATCCTTTCAGATGAATCCAGGTTCTGTGTACAGCATCATGATGGTCGCATTCGTGTTTGGCGGCATCGTGGTGAACGCGCACTGGCAGCGTGCATTCGTCATCGTCATACTGGCTCATCACCTGGCGTGATGGTATGGAATGCCATTGGATACACGTCTCGGTCACCTCTTGTTCGCATTGACGGTGCTTTGAACAGTGCGCGTTACATTTCTGGTGTGTTACGACCCGTGGCTCTACCCTTTATTCGAGCTCTGCGACACCCTACGTTTCAGCAGGGTAATGCCCGACCGCATGTTGCCGGTATTGTACGGACCTTCCTTGATACGGAACATGTTCGGCCGTTGGCTTGGCCAGCACATTCTCCAGATCTTTCACCAATAGCAAACGTCTGGTCAATGGTTGCCGAGCGACTGGCTCGTTACCAAACGCCAGTCACTCCGGTTGATGAACTGTGGCATCGTGTTGAAGCTGCATGGGCATCTATACCTGTACATGCAATCCAATCTCTGTTTGACTGAATGCCCAGGCGTATAACTGCTGTTATTACTGCCAGAGGTGGTTGTTCTGGGTACTGATTTCTCAGGATCTATCCAGCCAAATGTTTTCAAAATTTAATCACTTGTTATTTCTAGTATAATATATTTGTCCAATAAATATCATTTTGTTATCTGCATTTCTTCCTGATGTAGCAATTTTAATGGCCAGTAGTGTAATTATTAGATGTAGCACATATTTAATTCTGTTTCGAACTTTATAATTTAAAAAAAATTATTTGAGCGGTTTCAATGAATTCGAAAAGAAGAGAGTCTTTGTAAAAGGATTTGAGCCATTTTCAACTGTGTTTTATGCACTTAAATCTTACGTTTTCTGTATTAAAAGTAGAAATCATTATCGCATTTATCTGTGGTAAATAATTGCTTGACCTATTTGAAACATTATCACTTAAGCTTTTAATAAGGAGCATAATGAAGTTTTGAATTATTTAAATACTTTTCCCAACAGAGTGTCAAACTCATTGACCAAACTTGTCTATTATTAACCTCACGTTCATAGTTTCCAATTTATAGTGTTTAATTTTTGAGGTTATGATACACTCATTCATTATCTCTATGAAATTTAAACGAAGATTAAAGGATTCCTTAATGTTCAGGTGACACAAAAGTTTTATTACATTATTTAAAATCTAATGATTATTGGAAAACCTACCTCCTAATAAATTTTAGGCTCTTTGAAATTTGCATCTGAAACGGAAACTCATTTTAATATTCTTATAAATTTATCTTTGCCACTGGTTTTCAAATTTTATAATTTCATTAATTTGAAATAGATTTTATTTTGGCTATATGATAGTTACTATAAGCATATCTTTAAACATTGTCCTCTTATTTATTTTATCATTAAATTTCTATATTGGTAGTGTTATTAACTTAATGTATGAAGTAACCTTTAAAATTTTGTTACACAGAGGAAAAATAGAGAATTCAGAATTTTTATTTTTTCAGGTTGACTAATTTGAGACTGATAAATACTGACAACACTCATATTTTTTAAATTCTTATTTTCCCCTTATTATATTCATCTAATGCTTCAGATGCACATTTTTTTGAAAACAGAATAAAATCTGAAATTTTACTTTCGGTGTCAGAAAAGTGGGGTAGTGTACTTCATATTGCCAGCCTAGTTGGCACAAAACAACACAACATTAGTTTCAGTCTCAAATAGCTATAACTTAACTGAATCAAAAGCAGCTTGTTCTTAATGTTTAATGCTACTTAAGTATGAACTCTTTATTAATTTTTTAATTATTATAAATAATTTACATTTTACAAATTCACATCGATATTAAAATGAGAGCTTTGCTCCAGCATGACAGACCACTTAGAATTGCACTCAAGCGCTAGTTTTGTTTATTTTTAATAATCCAAGATTATTTAGAAATATATAAAATCTGCTCAACTTGTTTTTTATATAGAATTTTTACTGTTTGTTTATTTAAAACTAATATTCTCTTATTAATTAATATTAATATAGATGAATGATAACAGTCTCCAGTATTATTTGACATACCTGTAACTAGACGTAATGATTTCAAACTTTATACCATACCATTTAAACTCGATACCAGTCTACCCAAGTCTTTTTTTTAAAGCCATTACCAAAAAGAAAATCATCACAGAATGGAACTCAGGTTTTGTTTCCTCTCCCTATTGTAAGAGGATTTAATCTTTTTTCCCATCAGTTCACTGCAGAATTAAGAACCACTGGTTCTACACTGACGTTAAAATTTGCGATTTTGCTGCTACTAGTGAAGAAAGAGACTTTTGTATATATATATATATAGATATATATATATATATATATATATATATATATATATATATATATATATATATATATATATTTTTTAATTTATCCATTCTCTTATCTAACTCCTTTTTTATTATTATATCTCTTTTTTTCTCTCTGCCTTCTTTTATTATTTTTTTTTCACCTCATGATTTATTTTTGGTTTGTTACGTAATATATTTGTTTTACCTTCGGGTCCAATGTGGTATTCCTTGGTGCACAGAGAGATATTTTTGTTTTCCCAAATAAGAAAAAATACCATACTATTATTAAATTTTGATTATGAGAAGAGGCAGCATTAGCCAACATTATTTTATTCAATATTTTATGAAAAAAAAGTTAGACTTTATGTAAGGCTTTTTTTAAACAATAAACTAATTTCTGCATAAATGAATCAATCACACAGAATATTTCACACGTGCCTAACACGATCAAGGAAGCAAATTAACTTTCTGTTTTTGACTTTTTGATACCTTAAACTAGATTCGCGCCCATCGATTTCATCCATAATCTACTCTATTGAACTTAATAACATGTTTACAATCTTTTGCAGCCTCGGGTTATTATCTTCAATATGAATACGTCATCTAATTGATATTCACGGCACAAAAGAGCTGTTGCCCTTTCGCATCGAAAGTATTGATTTACTGGTTGAAGCCTTAATTTTTCAACAAATAGATGTCCAATCCATTATCTGTACCTAGTTATCCATTCTTAAAAACACGAAAACAAACAAAGAAGGCTTCGACTTTGTAAAATTAACAATTTGATATCTGACATAAGTAAAACCTTAAAATTCTTTCATTTGTTTCCCATTCAACCAAATGCAAGTAATTTACTTTTAATAAGTTTCAATTTAAGAATGTATTAATCACTAATATGAAAAAATGTGTATGAAACCGTGAGAAAAACGAAAAATATAATTTTCATATTCACTAAAATTTGGAAATTTAATTGATAAATATTTTAGTGTACATTTTGAGGAAATAACTCAAAGAAAAGGTAAATGAATCTGAATTGTTTATTAAGTCAAAGGAAAAGGTTTATTGTTCCAAATGCTAATATTTGAACTAATTTAAGATCAAATGTCTAATAAAGCAAAAATATTTTTAACGCTTTTACCTATTTCTTATACAAATTTACGAACGTGTGTTGTTGAAAATTTGCTATGTATGGTGGTTACATCTAAAAATGTTTCCCTAACCATTGCTAAAAGTTTGTAGCATAAACGTACAATGAAATAAATAGCTAAATGTAAAAATAAAATGTACATTTAAACTACTTACATTCCTTTTTATTATTGGAGCCTACCATTCCTCAACTTTTGCAGAATTACAACGTTAAGAATATAAAAACAATAAATGTTACCCATATAATATACCTTAGCTCAACTCACATGCTGAGAAATATACTGGGAGAATTCATTATAAAGCACGTGGTAAAAAAATCATTATTTATCAGAGTATGAAATACTAATTCAAAATTTGCTCCAAGTGCTTAAATGAGCAGGCCTCTCCTGAACATATTCTTCAATTCCTTGGTCTCTTTTGGAGAGATCTGATGGAGAAACCACTTATGGTGCTGGACTTTTTGAAGGTATACGCGCTCATAGACCTGGTCTAGCACTGCTGACCTCGGGGGCATGCAACAACAACAACATATGAAATACTGCTATTTCTAATGCTCATATGAGTTTCTAACGCTAAAAATGTTTCTTTGAATGAAGAAAAAATATACGCATATAAGAACACATTTTTTAAAACCAGAATATCATATGCATGATTCAGTAGGTAAATGTTACACAGGAAAATAATATTTCAAATTTATGGAAATTATGAACTAATGATTCCTGATGTTATCTAAAGTTCAATAAGAAATGCTTGCAAAATATTTACATTGTCACACTTAACACACATTTTCAGCCATCTTTTTTAATTTTTTGATGCTATAATCTACATCTTTATGGAAACAACATTCCATATTATATTGATAATATAATGTATGTGTTATTCATATAAGAGTTATATCAACATTTCTCGGCAAGAATTCGTCAATTATAGCAAAATTAATTATATTTTTGCCTTATTTCAGATACTGTTCCCAAGAATTACTCCAAAAACGCAGAATACCTTATGTAAAATAAGTTTTAATATAAATTATTTCGCATTCTTGTTATTGTCAATAATTAAAAGCATTAAATTATTTTCTCCAATATTACTTTAGATTGATTTTCCAAAAATAGTCATTGCTTTTAAGAAAAGATGCGTCAAAGAAAATAGATTTCAAACTAAAGATACATTATTTTCCTTGGTAAAAACTTAGATATGGGTTGTGAAAAAGTAAATAAAGATATGCAACGAGAGAAGAGTTCAATGCGCTTTAATATAAACTATACAAAATAATGAAAACCACTCTAAATTTTTATCATTTTATTTTTATGAATTTTGATGTATGTCACTAAGAGCAAAGATTTTCCTCTCAGTATATTATGCCAAACATTATCCTAATATTACTCATTTCCTCGTTTTAATTATTTTCTAAATCTTAACATTCATTTCTCAATATATTATAATTTCAATTATAAACTAATTAGAAATCATACTTGCAATTTTTTAAATAGATATTACTCTTTAGAGATAAACGAACACAAAACATTTATAAAGTTCACAAGCTAATTTTTAAAATTAATTCTTTCAAATAAACTTGCGAGATAATTTTAAAATACTTAAGAAATCAAATCTTAAATTTTCCTTGTATCATATTTTTTGCTCTTAATTGCAATTCTACACGTGAAAAATTGCTTACTTTTAATCTACCCAAATTATGTTATGAGTTATAGAATACAGTCTAAATACAGTAAAAGTTTAATCTTCAAACAAAAAGTTAAATATCAGTACAATCGATTTCTTAGTATATTATCATGAGTAAAAGATGTAGGTGATGAACCACAGATAATTATTTTTAGCAGAATAATTTTTCGAATACGAAAACGTTATAATATACAAAATAATAAAATTTTCAAACTGAAATATTTTCATTGAATATATAATGAAACATATTACATCATTTTATTTTCTTTAAAAACTATTAAAACATGCATCTGTATACGTTATTTTTATTGAATTTAAAGCCTTCTTATCTAATTTAAAAATAAATATGTAATTAAATGAGTATAATGTTTTCTAAATGAATAATTAAATTAAAACATTTTTCTCTCCTATTTTTAAAATATAAATTTGAATATTTACATTTTTATGAATTATTTTTTAAACTTAATAACATCCTAATACAAATATCAAAATAGATAATCAATAAAATTTAATTTCACAGGAACTATGGAGCCAAATTTTATCAAATTTCTCTGTTGCAGTATTATTTGAATGTTTCATACAGAATGGGAATTCAAATGTTTTAAATTTTAACAAAATAAATAGGAAAATTGCTCTTTTTGTTACAATTCCTACAAACATTTCAAAACATTATTTCTAAAAACTATTGGAATATGTTAAACACATGGAAGCATTATTTTAAGGAATTATATCTTTGATAAATGCCAATATTAATTTAGTGGATGGCTATCATTAATTACCTTTATTAATTAATCTTCTGAGCTCAATTAATTTCCCAGGAAACTTTCTATATAATACAGGAATTTTAAGTTATTTTGAGACAGATGTTTGCTTCAAAAACTGAAATATGAAGCAAAGATGGTTTGTGAATATTAATCAGGTTAGAAACACATGTACAAAAACAAGTTAATCTGATTAATTTATTGAATCACTTTATTACTTCTGTGTTGGATATAAAATTATGTTCTTTCCGCCTTTGAAAATTCGATCAACTTAATTTTTATGCCTTCTTTGGCTTCAGAATATTTACAATCACAGGCAAAAAAAACTAATAAATCCTTCCTTTTAATAGCTTACCTGACCACAGCCGTTTGCCACCGATAAAGTTCAATGAATCCTTATGTATCTATTTATCTTGGGTAATGTAGTTCATATTGCTTTTTTGGTAGTCGAATCTCGAAAACGCCTTAAGCACCATGATAAATCACAAATCGTAAGTCTTTATGAAGTGCCATGTAATTAGGCAAAACCTTTTTTCCGTTTCCATTGGCATAAATGACGTCATGTCAAAGGTTTTCATCACATTGTGTAAGCTTAAGTTGTGTAATTACAAATGCAAATGACAATATTTTAGATATAATGCAATCCACTCAAGAATAACAACATTGTTGATATTTCGAGATAATTTCCGAGGAAGAATGACATTTATTTATGGAATCAAATGAATGCGAGATATATTTAATTACTTCAAATTGCTTCCTTTATTTCCCTTGGATGCTTATTAAGTCTTTAATAGATAACCAACAATGTATCAGTATGAAATTAATTTTCTTGATTGCAAACTTTAATGAAAGAATAAAATCTGTAATTAAGTCATTTAAACTAAACTCTATTTTAACATTGACTGCTCTGTATGTGTTCTTAATTTTAATATTGTTTCAGAAAGTATAATTTAAATTGATCGTTTAAATATGTAAGAATGTAAATTTATATTATATCTCTCGAATATAAAACAAATATAAAATAATAAAGTCAATTAATAATGTAATTCTTTTATTTTTCTGCATTTATCATTATATTTTATGATTTATACTGTTATGACATCAATTCATTCGTTGACTTAATAACAAAAGACATGCTCAGAAGAGACAAATAATTTATTAATTACTGAATGGATCAAAACTTATACGTGGTTTAAATTTGTTTTTAATTTTAATATTTAAGTATTTGTCATGAGAAAAATGATATTCAAATATGCTTACAAAAATGAATATGCAATAATAAAATGCTTTAAATTTCTGAAAATAGTATTTTAAGCAATTTTATCCCATCACACAATTGCGAATTTCTTAAATTTTTTTTAATAATGATGAGTATCAAATTTAATTTAAATGTAGATGAAAAACAGTTTCTAAATTATGATAATTAGCATTATTTTTGTTAATATCATATGGTAAGATTCTAAATTTATAGAACAGTGGTATCGTCAAAAAAAATTTCCTTACACACAGAATAATAAAATTCTCATATAATAACTATCTAAATGTCCGCAAAATAAGTTTAGAAGGCTCAGCATTTCTAATGCGAGACAATTCTTATAACATTATCTATATATATATAAGTATACATTGTAAGAAGTTTACATAATTTAGCATTTCTACCAGTACAAGATCAAACACATCCAAAATACCAACATGGATTAACCACAATGTTGTTTTTGACAGCTACATTGGCATTATGGAATGCGCTGTTCCACTTTTCCAACCGAAACATACTTTGGTGTGGAGCCCAACTTCCTCAGTATACACATGCCATGGCTACCCGTTTATAGAATAGGCAACCATTTACAACCCATTCATGTAAAGAAAGGACAAAAGTAGGATAGACAGAGAGAGAATGTCCATCCATCCAATTCGAACCCAGGACCTCCCTATGTGCAGTCAGGCACTTTGACCACTCCACCACTAGATAAGAAGAGCGTCAAACACAATGGCTAATGTGTTCAATTCATTTTCTCAAAGAAAGCTGATGATTTGCCATGGCTTAAGGATATATCCCATGTACCGATAATACTAAATGAGAGTGCGCAAAGAAATCGGATGCATCGCGAAATTTAATTGCATTTTTCATAATCTACATTCTGGTGTAGATTCACTGTGATATTTATTCTTATCATCTTCTAAAAAAATTTATAATGATCCTAATACATGTGCTGCTTTCATATCTTATTAGTTGTTATAAAATATAATAAGTTGCTGTGACTGTTACTGGAAATGCTTATGCAGTATGACTCAACCCCACACTTCCTTAACATTTTATGTTTTAGATACTTATGGCACCACATTCGCAGATATATATTTCATACTATTGCAATCAATAGAGATGTTTAAGGAATTTAGTTTATCCCAGAAAAAATGTGAAATTGGTCAACGTATATATAATTTACATACCAAATATCATTACAGATTACTGCAGTAGTTTGAAAAATACTATTCAATGTATTAAACTTTACTGATTATAATAGCCAACAAAGTGATGGACTTTTATCTTTAATCTATCAATATCATCTTTAATTAAATTTAGTTGTTTATTAATAGAGTAATTCAGTTTCCTTCATTAATCCACGCATAGTTATTTAATTCTGTAAAAATCTCCCTGTTTTGATTCTAAGATGTTGTATTAGGATCCTAGATTCAATTGTTTAATCATAAAAATCTTAGTAAAGCTTTATAACTCATAGTAGTAAATAAGAATCAAATAATGAGATAAAATCTTATACATATATATGCGTGTGTGTTGGATGGGGAGTGCATTATGCAGCATACCACAAGTTTATTTTCTATAGAATGTGAAATTTTTCTTTTGAAAAATTTCACATTCTATGTAAAATAAATTCAAATAATCAGTGAATAAATAGTACATGTAATTTTAAAGATAATTATACATGCAAAATTCCAAATACATACTTATTATGTTCAGTAGCAGAGTGAAATAAAATTTTTTTTATGATCTTAAGTTACCAAAATATATAGGCATTATAAATATATAAATAAATAAAGTGAAATGAAATTAAGTCGATTTATTTATAAAATTAGGTCTAGTTTATTTCAAATTTAACTGTTCTGATTAGAACTAATTATTAAAAATGTTTAACTGTTCTGATATGAGATTAAAATCATTATCTGTATAAGATTTGTTTGATAAATCAAACTGCATATGGAACGAATTTAATGGTTCATTCATTTAACTTAAATGCAAGGATTGTTTTTATTTGCTTTTTTGTCATTAAAAATCGTGGATTGAGACCGTGACTTGAAGTCCTTTAATTGCCCGACTCTTTGAAACATTAGCAAAATCATATAAATTATTCTGTATATTTATGGATCTTTTTAAATACCCTTACTTCTATTTCAAAAAGAAACTCTTATTAAAAGCATAAAATTTTAACAATGTAAGACAAAAATTATATATATATATATATATATATATATATATATATATATATATATATATATATATATATATATATATATATATATATATATATATATATATATATATAGTATATATATATATATATATTTTCCGATACATTTTGAAATATCTAAAATTTGTAAACATTGCAAACGTTTCGCAAGTTTCTCATCAACTATGTCTTAAATTTTCTAAGATTCTAAAGGATCAATTAAGCCGGCATTAGATTCCAGACATTAATTGAGCTATGCTGCCAGGTAATTTAGATTGTCTTGTGAGCAAAAAGTAGAAATATTGCACCATTTATCATGCTTATAATGTTTTTATATATTTTCTAAGCGAAGCTTAATATCTTCTTACGGCCAGAATGGAGTATGTTGATAAATGAATTATCCAGTATACATTTAATTGAAGGAATTAAGCATAGATCATCATTTGATCAAAACTCATAATTATCAGAATTCATTTCCGAATGAATTTTAAAATTATCTCTGGATGTCACTAATTTGGTGCTAAGTAGTTCGAGTAGTATATAAATCCATTGATCATTTACACACAAACCAAATATTTCCTAAACTTTGATGTTTTTATCTATGTTTCAACGATCAAGAAAAGCAAAAATAAATAAATAAATTTTTAAGAAGAATTACCCTAAATTGATTCTGTGATTTGATTATCAAATTTGTCTAACGAATTTTGCCTTAATGAATTTATAATCATTTACAATGTTCAGTGTTTGTGCTTCAGAATCAATCATTAAATCCCGATTAACTTTTCAGAGATAGTATTTTAATGTTTGAAATAAATTTTACAAAATATAAAATATTATGAAATAATTAAAATGCTAAATTCTCAGTAAACGAGATTAAGGGTAGGAAATATTGATGCATATGCTTTTTTTTCGTTTGGATTTAAAATTTTATATTTTTAAGATATTATACATTCGTTTTATCATTTACAACGCTCAGTGCTTATTCTTCAGAATCAATCAATAAATCATGATTAACTTTTCTGAGATATTATTTTAATAAAAATGTATTTTCCAAAACATTGTGAAATCATTAAATTATTAAATTCTCAGTAAATAGGATTAAGTACCTAATTTGGAAATAAAATGCATATGCTTTTTAGTCTGATTTAAAATTTTATGCTTATTTTATTATTAAATTCGCTTTTTCATCTTAAATTTGATTCCTTAGTAAATCAGGCACGATTTTAGTATAACAGATTACTGTTCTGAAAAAATTGAAAATATTTTTATGCCTCAAGTAGTTGGTCAGAGAAACTAGGAACAGCAAAGGAAGCCCACTTTTTTTTTAACTAAATAGCTGAAATAGATATAAAATGAATCTCAAAATTATCTATTCATCATAGATAATTAATAAGAACTGGAATTAATATTTGTTACATCAGATAAAAAACGAGCCATACATATATTAAGACAATTTTCGATCAAAAATCCACGCACACACTCCCCAAATTTTATTATTTTTACGTTTTCATTTAGTTAAGGAAACATTTTGAATCCTACAACTGTCAAACTAATGGAGATGAAAGATATTTTCCCGCTTCCTGCATAAGCTCTTTATTATCCATCATCGTAATAAAAAAATTCCATCGTATTAATTAACTTTGAGATAATGATCAACAGCGAGTAAAATTATCATCAATTATACTTCAATTTCTGAAATCGTTGATATACGTGAATCGAAAATGAACAAATATTATTCATTTATCTCATTTTCTCGTAATGCATAGGGCAGATTATTTTAGCAGTATTCAAATCACATATACAAACTAATAATTCAAAGTAAATAATCCTAATTCCATTTTGTTTTGAGGATCAAAGAATAAATAGGCCTCACTGTGCATGCATAAATAATTTGGGTTTCCCTGTATTTTCTATCCAAATATATTATCTATATTTGATGATAATATTATATATATTAATTTATCGTAATTTTCTTAGTCTCAGCAAAATAGATCTTTAGTGTTTAATTAGAGATAGAATTACTTGCTGTATTCATTGCATTACATTTGCCTATATATAATGTCCTATATTGTCTTACGTTTTACGATTTTATAATGATAATTTTATCTTTTTCTCCATTATAATTTACTTAGGTTGAGCATTATAGTACTCCTTACTATAATTAGAAATAAAATTATATGCTATATTAACCATAGTGCGTTTGTATATATTGATTTACTTTGTCCTATATTGTTCGATTTTGTCTCATGTTCTTATTGCCTTATAAACATTATCGTAATATTTGAAAGTTTTGGATAATTCACGATAAAACTTTATTAATAAAAATATCAATATATTTATAAAAAGTTTAAGAAGATGAGACTAAAAATTAAAACTATAGTTATATATTGCTTCGATAAGTAAAACTCTTCGCAAAAGCTTCATTTACTCATTATAAGTTTGTGTTTGAAATATATTACAGGATTAAAAAATGTTTTTCAAATGAAATGGGAAAGAGTTCCAAATTTAGAGACATAACTATCCCATTAATATATGATTATAATCTATAAACTTCATTATCACTTTCAATAATTTGCAAACTCTAATTTCGCTTTGTGATGTCTTGTTTGTAATGGTGAAGATTAAAGTGATCCACTTTCTTTTTAATAAGTAGGTGTGATTGGTTTCCCCTGTTGTTTCCAAGATCGCTCATTGATAACAAAAGATCCGATTTTTAAGATATATTTATTTACATTAACACACATAACACTAATTTATAGACAAAGACATAACTTTAGTTGATTAATTTTACATTCGAAATTTTCATCGCCTGGAAGCGGTACTTCCGCTACCACTCGTCGTGGCATACCCGTACTGTCTCTCTTTTTCGACAAGCTTCCCCCTATTTCTCAAGTGTCTTACCACTTAACGAACTCGAGGGCTCCCGTCCGCTAATTGTTTGATCTTCACACCTTCCTCCAGTTTTCATTGCTGGACCTTGTCCCAAAATGGAAACTACGAAGAATTCTAGAAAGTTCCTTTTACCTTTTATCACCATTCCATCAAGAGCCAAATAATACCAACATTTTAAATTTAACTTAGTGCTTAACCTAGGTGCTGACATGCTTCAGCTTACACTTTTGTTTCATATTCTCTTTAAAGGAAAATATCCTATACTACTGCTATATTCATTATATTTATTACAACACAATATTATAAAGTAAGAAAATAAGAATCAATATCAACACAAAAAAAAACAATTATGTGCAAATATTATTCACACACAAACCTTATGAAAATTAACGACCCATAACAAATAGAAATAACTACATTATATTATATAAAGTTAAATATGAATATTATGATATATCAGAAATTATTTCTTTTTTTTTTTTCTTTTTTTTTTTTTATTTCTTACAAGATTCAGTATAAAAGAAAAATAATTAATCATCCTCATAAACCCTTGATAAGGCATCTGCGATAACATTATTACTACCGGGCTTATGAGCTATTTTGACCTGATAGCGAGAAAGAGCCAATGACCATCTCTGTAATCTGGCATTCTTCGGAATGCTTTCCGTAAGATATTTCAGAGGATTGTGATCTGTGAACAAATTTATGGAAGTTCCGTAAGTCCATGCTTCAAACTTGCAAGTGCCCATATCACAGCATAATACGCTCTCTCGATGGTACCCATTTGGTCTGCGCTGGAGTTAATTTCTGACTGGCGAAGGTTATAGGCTTAGGATTTCCATCTGTATCTCTCTCTGCATTAAGCATGCTCCAATGCCAGTAACCGAAGCATCTGTGTGCAGTTCAAATTGTTTATTTAAATCAGGGGGTTGACAATGAAGTGACAGTACACAAACTATCTTTCAATGAGATGAAGGCCTTTTCTGTCTCTTCAGACCAAGGAATATCATTTGGGATAGATTTTCTGGTCAGGTCTGTTAATGGCTTAGCAATATTCGCATAATGAGGTACATATTCCTATAATAGTTAAACAGTCCTAAAATCGATCTTAAGGCTTTCTTCGTTCTTGGCGATTTTAAGTTTTTGATAGCTGTAATTTTATCCGGATCGGGGCCCATGCTCTCCTGATCCAACTACATGACCTAAGTATTTTACCTTCGATCGAGCAAAGGTACATTTCTCTAAATTTGCGGTAAAATTACACTGTTTTAATGTTTCAAAACTGTTCTTAGATGGTTCAAATGTTCTTCCCAACTAGATGAATAAACTATGATATCATCCAGAAACTTTCAACAAAATCATTATGAGGCCTTAGAATCTGATTCATAATTTGCTGAAAAGTAGCTGGAGCACCTGCAAGTCCAAATGGCATTACTTTCCACTGATACTGTCCTTTAGGTGAAACGAAACTTGTTAGTTCTCGACTATCTTGATCCAATGGAATTTCCCAATAACCTTTAAGGATATCTAGAGTTGATAGATAATTTGCCGCACCAGCTTTGAATCGTAATTCTTCTGAATTTTGCATTGGAAATGGAGCTATTTTAGACTCAGAATTCAGTCCCCGATAATCGACACATAGTCGAATCGTTCCATCTTTCTTTGCGACACATACAAGAGGATAAACAATCTCTGCGGAAGATGGTTCTATCAAATCCTTTGTTTAATAGTTCTTTTATTTGATTTTCCACCTGAGGTTTTAGTGATTCTGGTATGCGGTATATGTGAGGCTGTTTCCTTTCGATTCCAGGTTTTAATGTTATTTTATGAGGTGGTACCTTAGCTCGTTTCAATTCACCATTGAATACGACTTTGTAGTCCTTAAGAATTGTTAAAAGCTGAGTCTTTTGCTTCGGAGATAGATTTGAAAATTCGGTCTTTTCTTCTAGCTGTTTCCAACTGTCCTTTATTTCTCCAAGGCCTCCTAAAGGTACAGGTTGAACTTCTCCAAAATCTTCATCAGCTTCATATATTATGCCCACCATATTCATCGGTTGGATATATTTCCTTAGCTTATTTTGATGCAAATGACGGATGCTTCCATCCGGTAGCTTAACTGCATAAGAATGTGGTGATTTTTGCTCTACAATTTCCCTGGACCTTTCCACCTAGAACAAAGTTTGTTTGTAGAGTCTGGAATCAGCACAATAACTTCATCCAATAGATAATTCTTTCTTTGGATCTTAAATTATGATAATGTACATATTTCTCCTGTTGATTTTTAGTATGTTCATCGGCGTATTCCACAGCTTCCTGTAACCTATTTCTAACCTTCTGAAGATAATCAGTGATTGATTCACCAATACCTTGAGGTAAAACAACTTCATCTTCCCATGTAGATTTTAAAATAGCTAAAGGTCCAACTGGGGGGCGTCCATGAACGAGTAGGTAGGGTGAGACCCCAGTAGTAGCGTTTGGCACTTCACGATATGCCCACAAGAGAAAAGGCAACTGTTTGTCCCATCCTCTACCTTGCGACCTTATGGCATGATGCAACATTGATTTCATTGTGCCAATCCATCTTTCTATTAATCCGTTACTCTGTGGGTAACCTGGTGTAGAGAATTTTGGTACAGTCCCTAATCTTTTAAGAAATTCTTGCGTTAACTTTGCAAGCAAAATTTGTTCCATTGTCCATAGCAATGATTCGAGGAATGCCAGCCCTCATAAAAATTTCCATAAAGGCATCGCATGTCGCTTTTGCCGTCAAAGTTTTAATCGAATTGCCTCTGGCCACCGACTGTGCTGATCCATAACACACAACACATACTGATGTCCCTTGAAGATTTAGGTTCAATAGGCCTAAAATGTCGCATTGACTACTTGGAAGGGAAGTTCTGGTCTACCAACAGCTTCTATAGGTCCTCTGTCTTTCAGTTTGGTTTTCCTCCGCAATTGACAATCGTGGCAAGATTCACACCAGCGTTTTACATCCCTTTGGCAGACCTTTCCCACCAAAAAGACATTGTAACTCTTTCCTTTGTTTTCCTAGAAGCAAGATGTCCTCCTGTTGGTATTTCGTGAGCCAATTTTAAAATTTCTTTTCTCCTGCACTCAGGAACTACAAGCTGTACATACTTCTGTCCTGCCACATTGCCTGTGTGGTACAATAAATCTGATTCCAACCAGTAATTATTCTTACGCTGTCTGGCATCTTCAAAACACCGATTTAATGTAGCACAGGACAACTGTTCTTTTCTAAATATCTTTGCTTGCGAAATTGGAGTACTATTTTCTTCATCCTTAATAGCGGTTATTTCTTTATTTGCCAAGTTACTTTCCACTGGAGTAGTTGAAACCTCTACTTCAGAATTTTCTAAATCAAATGTTCCTTGATTTGCTTCTATTGCCTGGTGAGCTTCTATTTTCCTTCCCTCCACATTGAAAGTACTCGAAACTACTCCTTTCCCGTGGATATTTTTTATTTCCTCTCCAAGATATTTTCTTCTTTGTTCTTCCAACAAACTAAAAACTCTAGGAGTGATCAAAGCTTGCTCATGCAATCCTTCCACAACCGCAGCATGCACCATGATATACGGCCTGATATCATCTGCTGACCAAAGACTTAGTGGAACAGAAACAAGCTTTCTTCAACCGGAGATCCAATTGCAGGCCTCAAGTAAATTTTTCCCACTTGACTGCAACATTTCTTCTGGTACCACTGACTTCCGCAGTACTGTAATTTCCGCACCACTATCAATGATTCCTTGAAACTTATTATCTCTATATTTAAATCAACTCGCAAAAGCTCACCATCCTTCTCACTGATTGGAATTTCCCAATCGAAACTTGCATTACCCATTTTAATGCAAAGTTCATTTAACCCTTTTTGCTTACCTCAGTTTCACTTATATTAGAAACTTGAGTTACCGTATTCATTTGCGGGCAGAATTTCTTCAAATGTCCCTCTTCCTGACATTTGTAACACTTCAATACCTTTCTATCTGGAGCGCAACTTGCGGTATTATTTTCCTAAACGATTCTGTGGTCGTGGATTGGGTTCTTTTGATAATTATAATATTCTTTCTTTTCCACAAAGTTTTTATTTCTAAGTTCACCTGGAAAATGTTTCCTTACAGTTTCTTCTGTTTTGTTCCATGTGGGCCGGGAATAAATTTAGTATAATTGTGGGAATTATTTGCAAAACTTTGGCATCGAAACTAGGAAATTATCAATTTCCTTACCAATTCAGGACTGGAAGCCAATTTTCAGTCTCTTTCAGAAATATTTGAGATCTTACATGAGTAGGCAAACTCTCTTTTATTTTGTCAGCTACAATAAGCTCTTTAAGTTTAACAAATGTTTCTACATCTCTTGATTTTAAATACAGTTCTAATGCAGCTTCCACTCGGGACGCATACTGAGCATAACTTTCATTGTGTAATTTATAACAAGAATCAAAATTCTTTTGTGTTGTAACGGAGTTATTCTATATTCCCTTAAAATGAAATTTTTGATTTTGTCATACTGATCTAAATCTTCTTCCGACAACATAGCATTAATACCTTTAGCACGACCCTTTAAACACTGTAAAATAATTTTCCCTTCGTACTGTTCAGGTACTTCATAAAGCTTGAACATCCTTTCTGCATGATGGAAAAGAAAGGCCATTCTTCTGCTTGTTCTGGGGGATCTAAAATTACCCCTTTCATTATATTTAAATAACCTAGAAATGTGTTTCCTAATTTATCTCGCCCATATTCTACCGTGCTTAATGAGTTGGCCTCATATTCCCTTTCTTTTTATTTCTAATTCACGCATTTTAATTTCATGCTCACGTTCTCTTTGTTCTGCTTTTGGCTTTTCTCTTTCTATCCGATCGGAAATTATTGTATTTATTAATTCTCGAACAAATGATTCTTCAAAATGTTTAGATTGTGTAATCAAATTTTTAAATCTATAACTTTTTGCGTCCGGAGGAATCTGTTCCTCTAACTCACTAGCCAATATTAACAGATCCTCCTTTCGAGCTTTACCCAAGAATGCAAAGGCCATTTTAACAACTAATGTTATCGCAAATTACCAAACTTAAGTATCAACTATTCAAAGCAAAACATTTAAATCACACAAATCACCTTTCATTTGTTTAATCTATAAAACACTTTCGTTTACTTAATGTACCAAAAAAAAAATTTAAGAAATTTATTCTAATAATAAATTTTAAATTTTATAGTTTCAATTTTCATTTCAACACACTGTAATATACTTAATACACACGATAATATACTATAATATGTATAAAACTTCAATTACATAATACCCATTAATGAATGAAAACAATTCAAAACAAGCTAAAAAAATATACATATACGAATCATACTCCCAGTTTAGGTATTTCAATTTAAATAAATCTTTATCACAGAAGATCATTGAACATATAACCACTTAAATCAATAAAATGCTAAAATAATTTTTAGTAACATGCATTTATATCTTTATCATTATTAAATATGTAATTTTACCTTAAAATAATATGAATCAGAGTTACCGAAACAACCAAAAACTATTATTCATTGCAAGCACAATTACTCTCAAAATATAAAATAATTCAAAATTTCCTCTCATAAATGCTTCCCAATCTTGGTTTTGATACAAAATTTAAAATCTAAACTTAGGTACTTTACATAAATACTAAATACAATCATAGTAAATAATAAATATACCTAATAACATTGAATAATTCTGTGAAAATGCAATTTTTAATAATGCAAAACAATACTCAGTAAAAAGCATTTAAACTTTCTTGAAATAGTTTCTTATTCCATAAACTTTTATCATTTACATAATGAACAACAAAATGATAATGAAAATTCAAAGCAAAACATTTATATCCTACTATATCACATTAACACATTACACCAAACATACGTTTCAACAATTTACTATTCAATAATACAGTATCTTTTAAATTAATGCACATAACTCAAGAAATTGACAATTAGCAACAACATTATTATTCGACATAAATTTGTTTTAATAAACAGATTATTCCAAAAATATTTTTTTTTTCTAATAAATCAAAATTATATATATATACATATATATTTTTTTTTTAGTAATATCACCAGTTAGAGAAAACTTTTCTGAATATTAATGAACAAATGTCAATAACCAATATTATTTCGAACCAATATCGAACTTTTAAACATTTTCTCAATTAAATTAAACATTATACATATTTGTTTTTATCTTGATATTTTGAATATTTAAACATTTTTTTTCATTTATTACATTTACTTCTTAAACAAAACCCTACAAAGAAATTTACGAAAATTCTAAAACAAAATTTCCTTTAAATCATACATAATTAAAACATATATTGGCTCTTAATGGAAGGAGAAGCAATCAAAATATACAGACTCACGATTTTGTAGGTATTTTTCCATCATTAGGATCTCATCATTTTGTATTAATCCGGAATACATCCTGTCGACTGCGCCAATGTGATTGGTTTCCCCTGTTGTTTCCAAGATCGCTCATTGATAACAAAAGATCCGATTTTTAAGATATATTTATTTACATTAACACACATAACACTAATTTATAGACAAAGACATAACTTTAGTTGATTAATTTTACATTCGAAATTTTCATCGCCTGGAAGCGGTACTTCCGCTACCACTCGTCGTGGCATACCCGTACTGTCTCTCTCTTTTTCGACAAGCTTCCCCTATTTCTCAAGTGTCTTACCACTTAACGAACTCGAGGGCTCCCGTCCGCTAAGTGTTTGATCTTCACAGTAGGAAAACGAGAATGAGATACAGCGCGAAACTGTTCAAAGTAAGATTGAAATTTCTAAAATAAACAATAAGGCTGGACATTTTACACCAAATTTTATCTTTTGAATCAAGGAAAACTGAATTAAAGAGCCTACTTATAGAATTTCGATAAAAATAGATTAGATCTTTCCAGCTGAAAAAAATTATAACGCAATCAAGATCACACACAAATACCATTTGACAAACAACTGTCTAAAATTAAACCTAGTTTCGAAATGATGACTGGAATGATTGTTAAATAGTTAAATTTCAATTTAATGTAGAATACAAAATACGTTTTGAGCTAAGTGGTGTTTAAATTTGAAATGATATAACACATTTAAAATGTAAGTCTATATTTAGCAAAAAGTAAAAAAAAACTAAAATAAAAAATCTTAAGTCAACTATTATAATTTATATACATGAATCTATATAGTTCTCACACTTAATCCCCTGTAAAAAACAATATCAAAAGTCATTTTATTAGGAACAGGATTTTTCAATGCAACGAACACTCACTATATAAGAAACAGTTTGAGATGAGAATATTATAAATACTAATTCAAAATATAAGAATCATTTTAGTCAATACAACACACATAGAATAACTAGCAACGTGTAACAAGCCTAGAGATGGATAATTCATAAATAAGATGGTAAAATAACTTTATATTCAAATTGCGTTTTCAATACAATGAGTAATCAAATCTTATTGTTTGCAAGTATCTTAAACAAAAGCTTATTTTATTTAAATACTTAGAAAAAAACATATAGCTAAATGCAACTGAATGGATTACTGCATAAAACGAATATTCACAAGGCAAATATGCTATTTCTTTTGCTATAAATATAGAATGTAATGTGTTATCAACACATATCAGTTTAATGTTTATAATCATATTACGTTGATTTATTTATATTTTTTGAAACTTTATCACTTAAATAAATTTTTGCTTCGCTATTAATGGCTTTGTAAATATAAAATATGGAAAAATCGAAATTTTTGTGATAAAAAGTTTAATCATAACAGTAGGTTACAATAAATTTTAATTAAAGGATTCTTGGAATTAAATATATAGTTTCCACCAGTATGGGGCCACTGGTGAAAAGACTATCATACTTTCCGGAAAAAAGATGGCGTCGATGTAAAGCCATGCTAAGCAAAAAAGGCTTAATTTGTTCTTGTGAAATCGCTGGAAAATGTGACATTAGCTTCAAACACTACTCTAATTTAGCTGTGATATTACCATGAACTTAACTGTTATAAAAATTTTACTCTATATAGTAACAGTGCACAGTCGTGTTACAGAACTATGTCAGAGTAACTACAATTATTTTGTGTTTATTGAATGGCAACAACAACAAACAATAAATTGAATTCCAGCCATCATGAAGGGAGTTGCCAAATCCTATGTTAATGAATTCATTGTGAAGTATTATGTTCAATTTTTTTGTACAGATTGTAATTGTTCTCATGTTTTTATCAATGATTTTCTGAATCACAATAAAAAATTTTATTTTTTAAATACACATAAACACCTTAGTGCTAAAAGTATAACATCTAAACAAGCAAATGTCTCAGTATTTCTTCCAGAAATCTAGGCTATATTTTTTTTCTCATTTTTGTATGGACGCAAAATGTCTTACTTCTTATACCTCATCATTCAAATATATAAATTTTTAAGCGTTTCATGTTACAATTTCTGGTATTTGATCTGTCATGTATTGTAACTTCTGCGGATAAATATAAATGATGTTAAAATGTGTTAAGATGATTATCATGAGGTAAGCAGATTATATAGAATTAAATAATTGTGATTGCAAAATGTTCCTACTAATGATAGTTTCAGGTAGATTTCGTTTAACTAGTATATTTTGATTTTTAAATTGATATTGTATCAACAAATATATATTCTCAGAAAGTTTGTTAAGCATAGTTAATAAAATTTTAAGCATTTTGAGCTCAGAGTATTGTGACCTGATTTACAATCTTGATAAGTGACTCCAACTGAGAAATTCGAGAACTGTCAGCAGACAACAAAAGATAAAAATAAATAAGTAGATGACATTTGATGACTGACGCATATTTTTATACAATGATTTCAGTATGTCATCTTTACAAAATATGTTTTATTACTATATCTACCGGAAATTTGCTTTATATCAAAATAACAATCATGTTCTTTTTATAAAATGTGTTACGCCATTTTCTAGTTTCCTTTTTTATAATCATATTAAAGGAATTATTTGCTTATAAAACATATACATAAAATAAAATAAAATTAATGATCTTTTAAACACAAGATTTACAGTTCATTTATTTATTTATAAGTATCCAAAAATATACAAGAGAACAGACGTTTGTTATATTTTATTTATTTTTGTAATCTCAACATTACACAGTAAACCTTTTCAGCATTCGTTGCAGCAATTTTCGACGCTTCTCTTAAATGATCCATCATGCATTAGGTTATTGTGCATCTTTCACGCACGTTGCGAATCTTTATTCCTTTTCTTACAAAAGAAATCAGTTTGATTAGCAGAAAATTTGGGAGGGGCACTTGATTACGTTACATATATGATAATTACAAATTGTCCGTAAGCATAATGCTTTCATGCACTGAAATGTTTTAGATTCATTGTGAGTTATGACATCTGATAATGAATTTGCTTACAAAAAAAAAAGAAACTTTTACAAAATTTTGAGATTTCTATGATTGAATACTCAATTTAGTGACATAAAAATTATTTCACATCTTAAAAGGTATTAAAATCTCTTGGAATGACTTTTAAAACTGACATGGTGGTCAGTTAGTACAATTTGTTTCTATATTTAACTAACTGTGTAGTATGTATGCATAAGAATGCTTTTTTAGAGTGAAAATGCCATGGTATTTATTGAATAGTTCTTATAAATAGATTGATTTGCATTGATTTTTCAAACTTTATCACATAATTTGTGAAAAATTCGTAACGTTTTTTTAAAAAAACTTTTCTTTAAAAATATTGTTGGTTAATTATTTGGATTTTTTTTAAATTAATTATGTAATTAATAAAAATAAACGTATACTTAAAAACTGAATTATCTGGCATGTAAAAAATATAAAAAATAAGCAAACTAATTCTACTCTATTATAATTCATTGTATTTTGTATATCCAGCGAATATTTTTACACATATAACTGACATTAATCTAATCAAAGATCTCTCAGTATTTGGAAAAGGAGTTCCATATGCATTTAATGCATATATTTGTATAAGCCTAAGGTTATTTTTCCATAAGGTTATTTTCTTATATTTATTAGAGAGAGAGAGTATGGGCCTCATCACTAGACAGTGACGTAAAATTATCAAGCATTAATTGAAGGAGGGAGTAAATATTTTATGTTAAACAAAAAAAGTTTTAACTAATTGCTACAGCAATGGTTTCCATTATACCACAATGTATATAATTGATGAGTATTTAAAAATTTAACTTTTTCAAAAACATGTTTCTGAAATAGTATTAATGGAATTTTTAAAAAAACATGTTTCTGAAATATTATTCTGCAATAGTGGTGAAATATTGGATGTAACTAATGAATGAAACAACTCCTAGTGATAACTAATCATAAAAAATAATTACCTGATTTTTCGAAAGCTTTCTTGAAAATATAAATTAAAAGATAAATGGCAACTTTGGCTAATATGCAAATTATAATATGTCAATGTTTTATATGGAAATGAAGATTTTGTCTTCAGGATTAAATTTAAAATCTCCTTTGTTTTTTTATGCTATCGCATTATCATAATGTAATTAAAGTAATAAAATTTTTAATTATAATCTTCTCCTTCATATAGGATTTAGTTTTTATTAATTTTGCATTAAAACGAAACAATAATAATTAACAAAATAACCAAGTAACAATTTTATAGATTCACGATGCATCTCTTATTCACTAAAAAGTATCCATTATTTTACATAAATACTTGGATGTATTTTTGATATTTTTATTTTCATTTGATTTTATATCCCTAAGGAAAAAGATTCTCTTTACTTTTTAATACCACTATTTCATACTATTAACATTTGCAATTTTCTCTCTCAAAATTTAAATGAATGTATTTATCAGTTTTTAAAAAAATCATTTTATTTTTTTTTTACATTTATGAATCAAAGAACCGTTAAGAATGGTATAAGCATAATGAACGAAGACAATGGATTATTCTGATGGCATCTTTATAATGTTATGCATATTTTACTTCCGGGTTTAAAATTCTGAATGCACAAATGGGGAAATTAATTTCGAGCTTCACTATGAAATAAAACTCATTTTTCTCATTAATTCTGGAGGAAAATCATTCAACTGACTAAAGTGGTAGGTGAGAAAAAAAATTATATACTTTGAACCTAAGACTTAACTGTGCATCTCATTCTTCGTTCGGGAAATAATTTATTTAAATTCAAGTAATGCTTTCAAAATCTTATCTTCCTATTCTTCCTTTCCATGAAAGAAGTCTTTATGAGATGAACATTTTTAAATAAATTTTTTTTAAAACTATTTTGCGAGCCAGTGCCTAAAGCTTAAATAAATAGGCTTAAAATAGAAAAGATAGGTTATATAAAAAAATAAGAATTGATCATCAAAATGTTGAAGAAAACTATGTATTATAATAAAGTTTATTTCCATCAAGGTACATGCAATTGTTTTACCGTTTAATTTAATTTAGAAAGCAAATGGGAAACGTTTTCAAGGAAATATAACTTCAGAAATTAATTTGATTAATCATAACATCGAATTTAAATAGAATTGTGTCGTATAGTATATTTACATTGAAAGCAATGAGAAAACTAATTTAATTCATATCTAAAATAAGGTCAACTTCGGTAATAAATTGTCATTTATGGAGATTTATTTTACGTTAAAAGAGCTTTCAGAAATCGTCACTGTGTGAGTTAAATTATTTTTAAGGAACTCTGTTTTATGTTGTAAGCAGTGGAAATGCATGCCTCCTCAAATCCGAAATAACATCAAAGTTGACACTGAATTATTTTTAACAGAATTAATTTCATGTTATACTCATTCATCACTCCTATTTGACGAAATCCACGTTAAAACTTGAGTTTGCATTGAATAGTCTCTCACAAAATTTCTTTTTAACTTTTGTAAGCATCTAGAAATAACATAATACGAATTCAGAAGATTAAAAGGGTTTTTCTTTTATTTGAATATGTGACTTACAAAAAATATTCCGATATAGCAGTGATATGCAGGAAGATGATAATTTGGTGAACCTCATATTGGCAAGATACTATTGATGGGTGGAATGGGGAATTTTATGGCTAGTGAGGTCTCCCAAAGGGTGAAGGCTATTCTTTTTGCCCTGTTAAAATTTACAGGAACTGAATCAGTCTCTTAACTGTTATTTATCATCACTGTTTATTATCTATTAACTGTCTCTTAACTTGTATTTTCATATAACGCCCCAGAATTTAAATCTTAAGTACATTGAGGAATAAAAAAATCAAACTTGCTTTTGAACTGAAGAACAAAAATTTTCCGTTTTTAAGATGAAATAATATAATTTAGTATAATATACTATATTTTACAATAAAAATAGGAAAATAAACTAAATTCCTATGTACACTTTTGAATATTTTGTAAGATTGAACTGGAAAGACAATATGACTTAAGTTTCTAATATAGTTATACACATTTTTACACATTAAAATGAAACACCACAATTTATTTATTATAAAATTTTATCATTGAGACAGAGTCATATGCTTTACGTAAATGTAATTGTAATATTCAAAACTGCAGAATATTTTATTAAATGATAGAAAACATCATATTTAAGTTAACATTGGAATATATTTTATATGGGTATTTTTTTAACGTATTCAATAAATTTTGACATCAAAGTTTTGATAGTAAATTTTATAAATTTTGAATAGAAAATAGTTTTTTATTGTTTCTTGAATATACAGGGTGGTCTTTTTTTAAAGTGACAGTGTTTGGAGCGTCCTGAAGCGCCATCTAATAGCCGAAATGACAACAAACTTGGTATTTAGACTAATCGAAACATAGGAAAAAAATTAAATAAAAAAAGTTTTAGTTCCAAAAGTCACTGTAGGGCATTCTATGGCGCTGCTACAGTTTACAATAACAAGAATTAGCATAAAACACGGGTATCAAAGCAAAATGCAATTTTTTTACGATGACAGTGCCAGTAATAGGGGCCATAAAATGAAATAGTGGTAGCTCCTACAAATAATCTCAGCTGAAGTAAACGAGCTCCAATGGCCTTGCCTCTCACGTTACCGGAATATGCGTTTATGTTGGTGGACTATCAAATTTGTGTATTATAAAGCATAACATAACAAAGACAGTGCGGAATATTCCCCTCATGATATGTTACGTAAGGCTGCGGAGAACGTTGTGCGCAGAATGTACGGTGTTATTTCCGAGAATGATGCTCACATTGAATGTGGTCTAATTACTCACGTGGAAAGTTAATAAACAAACATTAATAATTTAACTGTACGATTGTTTGTGCTATTATCTTTCTTTTTTCACTTTTTATACATTGTAAAACGCCATAAAATAACCTAGCGGCGATTTTTGGAACTAAAATTTCTTTTACAAAATCTTTTTCCTCCGTGTCTTGATTAGTTTAAATACCAAGTTTGGTGCCATTTCTGCTACTAGATCGCGCTACAGGACGCTTCAAACACTGTCACTTTAAAAAAAATCACCCTGTATATTCTTTTCGTAAGAGAACTTATAATTTATGAGATTTTTACTGCTCTTCAATTTAATATATTAAAATGTAGTAAAACACTTTTCATACAATGTTTACTGGGTGTTACTCTAGTTGAAGTGTAGAATCAGTTTCCCATAATTTTTAAATATTTTTTTTATTTTCGATATGCTACATTTTTATTTTCCTTTCTAAATGTTAAAATTTTTATTATAGAATTACATTCCAATTGAATTATTTGAATACAAATCTATATGGCCATTTAAGAATGGTAAAAATTTGGTTGAAGCAGCAATGCAACAGTTTTTTTCTCCCTTTTTCTTTAATCGGATTGATTTCATCATATTATTGTGCATATATTTAACTGTAAGACTTCTCTCGCAGAATGAGTGAAAAATGTAGTAAATACATACGATTTTGTGAAATATCACATACTCTATAGTTACCAAAACATCAATCATCTAAAATTTACGAATCATTCACTGAATATACTGTTCATATGTTGCAAAAGAAATGAAGTACTGATGAGAGTTCTTTTCATTCCTCAAATAAACGATTAGTGGATGTACTGAAATCTAAGCCACCAAGCTTGATTAGCAAATTCGATTTAACGAAGAAATATTTAATTCTCTACCCAGTAAAAAGAATTGTGCCCTTCGTCAGAATATAATCAGATGTGTTATCTTGTTTATTCATCTCTAAGAATAATCTTCAAGAACATGAAAAATTAAATCCTTTGATGGAAAGAACTTAAAGTTTGTATTTGTCACTATACTTAAAGTTTACTATCCTCATGGTAAATCATAGCTAAAGATTACTTTTCAATTCATTTTTTAACTTATACCATCCATCAGTGCATACATTATTAAAATTCACTTAGAAGTGATGTGTTTTTAAATTTATAATCGAAATCACATATGTTAAATAAAATAAATATTATACAAAAATTATTAAACTATATATCAATTGATTTCTATTAAATATTTATCATAATAAGTATAAATATGATTTTTTTTTCACTTTAAGAACAAATATAACTACATTATGATTTTCTATACAATTTATCTATAAATATATATTTATAGATAAATTAAAGAGAATATAATTCTAAGCAAACAAACTTGCGTGAAAAAACTCAATTTTACATAATATTTCCCATGGGAAGTTATAAAAAATAAAATTCGAAAAGAACGGTACAATTCAAAAATTACTCGCATCTAATTTTAACTCTTTTGATTAGTCTAACTGAATTGTTTTAATAAATACATATGAATCGAATAATTTGAATGAAACAATCGATTGTGAAAATTTTAATCTCTATTTATGACCAAATCGATTCCAATTTAACTCTTTCCCAATAGTTTGATCGTTTAACTCCATTCAATACTTTCTTGAATGGTGTGATATATTTTTTCTAAATAATCAATACTCTTAAGAAGATATTAACCTAAAAATTATGATGTGTTGAAAAAAAAATCTAAAAAGTGGGTTTTATGATCTGTGCTAGTCATTTTGCGAGGGTAAGAGCTATGAAAGGAATACCTTTTTCACATGGATTTTTTTTCTTGCTCATATACAATATAATAAAAGTATTAAATGATATACATTAAAAATAATATTCTTTAAAAATATCGATTTATATCTTCTGCTAAAAAAGACTTCCGCAAATTCACTTTTTAGCTGCAAAAGTGTCAACATTATGAAAGAAACTTTTTTATTAACTTCAAGTCAAAGAGCTTCTGTTCAGGGCAATTCATTTTAAGCCATGAAAGCTTTAAAAAAGAAATCTGTCATCGTCAAACCATATATTTACATCATTGACAAGGAAGTTCCAATAGGTCGAGAGAAAGAACATTAAATGAAATGATGGGGGAACTATATCTTCATTGAAAGAAGAGCCAAAACAATTATGTGAGATGTTCTTAAACGTCAGAAATCTGACCCATTTAATTTGAAGAATGCCAGTAAAATAACCCGAAAAAAATTATCAATTGTTTTCAGGTTTACTTTTTTTCAATGTTACAGATACATAACTTGAATAAAATGTATAAAGCTTTTGTATTATATCCGCTTATAGAGATTATCCATGAAAGTGAGTTATCTATTTTTATACTGAAATAAATCTTCTTTTATGTACAATTTGAGAACAAAAAAAATACTTAATGAATAATTAATTTTAGCCACACAATTTTTGTGCCAGAGTTAAATTTCTTTTATAAAAAATATTATTTTATGTAATTGATCTTTGTCTATAGTAGAAAAGTATTAACGTATTGATTAACTTAATTTTCTATATGATAAATTACTTTAATTAACCAAATTTGAAAAATGAAAATTTGAATAAAAATATAAATACACTACCGACAATTTTTAGATATTTAATGAAATATTTGAAAAATTTACACTTTGCAATAAGTGTTGAACAATTAAAAACTTAACTAATGCATGGTTTTTATAAAACAGCAATAAAAGTTTAGCATTTGGTAATATAATATTAGAAAACCGGTTTTTACAATACTATTATAAAAATAATTTATTTATAACTCCTTTTGGATACGTAAATGGCGTAGGTTTTTGGGATATTAATAAAAATATTCGAGAAAAAATTACAGAATTTGTTTTTCAATAACTAAAATGTTGATTAAAACTTCATTAAATTAATTTAATTTATGAAAATATTTATCGAGAAAAATTCGATTATAAAATATGAGCAAAACTATAAATACTTTAATTTTTTCATATATTAGAGGTTTTCTACTGAATCCCTGCTTTTAAATTACAAAGATTCCCACCTGACTACTTCCACTTACAGGTAGAACCCAACTCTGGATATGGTACAGAGAAGTAAGCTAATGAATCTATAACAACAATTCTTAAGACAAATGGCTATGCAATTTTTAGCAGTTCTTGTATTTTTCATAAAAAAAAAGTATAAAAATTTCAGAATTACATATTATCATAAAGATTGATTTGAAGTTTGTAATTTTTGGTGGATTGGATACAAATCCACCTTTCGAAAATATATGGAAAAATTGCAAGCGATGGTCTTTAATTAATTCATCTAAAATAGAAAGTACCCATTTACTTACATTATGTTTTAAGTGTGAAAATTCAGGAGATCGAATTTTATAAAAGAAATGTCTAAACCTTTAACTCTAGATATATGTAGATCAAAACTTTGAAAGTTGATCAAACTGACATAAGCTTCCTGCTCTGCATTGCAATGAATTCTTTCCAGCAATATTTTCAGTTATCTTAAATTTTTTAACTATTACTTAAGATATGAAAATCTATGCTGACGTGAAGATATAATAATTGTTGATTCATCAACTGCTCTAGAGAATATTTTTTAACTTTGTTAGTAAGTGTTTGAAGAAACTCATTAACATCTTCAAACAATTTACAGTTTTTATTTGAATTATCTCATTCAGCTAAAACCCATATTTCAAATCTTATAAGCATCTGCATAGTATAATTTTTATATGTCAATGTGCTTGTGTACTTTTTATAACTGCAAAAGCATTACATTTTATTACTAAATGATACATTTTATTGATTTTTACATTATTCTGAGTTGTATTTATTACTTTACAGCATTTTTAATTGCAACATTAATGGAAATCATTTTATATTTTAAGTATTCTTTAAAAGTTAACATTTTTATTTTTGAATTTATCTTTAGAAATATAAGCAAAACTTATCAGCTGGTTTTAATTTTTTATAAGGTAAATAGAGTTTTTATAAAGTTAATAATTTCTATAAATATTACAGTTATTTATAGAATTATACATAATCAAAAATAATTACTTGAACAATCGCTTGTATATTAATCACGGAAAGTTGCTAAAAGATAGTTTAAATTTAGAAAAATAAGCATAAAATAAATAGAAAACAATTTAATCTTAAATTATTTAAATAAACAATTATCCGCCTAAAAATTACAGTTAATTTTGCCACTGTTTTTTTTTCTCCAGAAAAAAATTTTTTATGGAAAAAAACTGCAGAACAAATCATGAATCAAAATTATTTGCTTTCCTTAGTATTTTCAATGTATCTTGCAGAAATCTCTTAAGGAAAATAGGATTGAAGCTATTTGTTTTTTATTCATATTAAATCAAATCTCTTGTCTTGATGCCAACTTCTAACGAAGGATTTTCAAACAATTGCATGTAGGTGACGACTTTTATTAATGGGAATGAATAAATTGCATTGTCACATCTTACATATAAATTTATATTTCTCACTATATTTACTGTGTAATTGACAATCTTAATAGTCTCCTACGCAAAATCTTGTAAAGTGATTCATGAAATTCATTAAAAGCTTTTAAAACTTTAGTGTCATATATTGAATACATATTGAACTCTCTCAAAGAAGAGATGGTTATTTGCTTAGAAAATGATTTTATAAATTAAATTCTTAAAATTTTGTCTTTATAATCCGTCATTTGACAGAGTAGAACATGGTAAAGGGACTTGTTTACATTTTATATTTAGTTTACGAATTTTATTAGGTTGTGTAATCGTTTCCGTCGTTAAAAATATTATGATGTATTCAATATTGAGATGCACATTAAACACAGTTTAAATTGGTGTATGAGTTGTCGATACAATTATCTTGAAATTTTATTTATATTTGTAATCTTTTGCTTTCGGCTGAATTAGATTATTAATTCTGTGTTCTATAAATGACAGCAGAATGACAAATCACTATATTTTAGTTTGTAATATGAAATTTGTTTTATAAATGCATACAAAATAAACATTTTTTTAGAAATTATATAAACTCATAGCTGATCATTTTTTGTTATTAATATTGTTTCATAATTTATTGAAACTAAAGCTTACCTAATAAAAATTTTATGATAAGAAATATTTTCATAAAACTAAAGAAACAAAGACTTACACAATATGAACTCGGTCTGTTAATATTCTGCAAATAACGATTTATTTGTAATCTAACAAAGATAATTTATATTAATGCATAGCTGTAATGTAAGCATGCTGCTGTTTAATGCATAAAATATTATCTGAATGTAGAAAAATTTTTTTAAACATATGCAATGAAGAATCCGAATAGTATATGTTTGTTACATTTTATCAGATAGTTGCTTTATTTTCATCATCAAAGTAAACATAGTTAATAATAATATTATAACATCAAGACGTATATAGAGTATTTAAATTAATATTTAGTAAATGTCAGTTTTATTCCAAACAGCTGCGCCTATTTACTTCTAAATCATAAAATAAGCTAACTTGATGGTAAAATTCTAGAACAAGTTATCCTTATATGGAATGCATTTGCTTGTACTTATATATAGCTAAAAGTTATTTTAAAACCTTAATCTTGTATTTCTAGAAGAAACCTTGAAAAATTAACAGGTAATGCTCAAGTTAAAGGAAAGTAAACTTAATATATATTGTATGATAAAACACTTGTTTTTAATTATTATACAAAAAATTCTTAAAAAAGACTTTTTTTTATCTTTCAAGAAAAGGCTTTCAGTTTCTATTGATAGTCTTAACAGAATTATTATAAGTATCCTAGACAGATAACTAATCTGAGCAAAAATGTTTTAAAAGGTGTGTAATATATTATGAAATTTAAAAAGGATTTAAAAAAGACTTGCAAGGAATTAAAAATCACCAATTTGACGGATATTAATCATAAGCTAAGAAACATTTAAAATAAAAATTAAAAAAATCGCTTTTAAAAGATTAATTAAATCAGTCCACAGTTTTTCTGCTTTTCCTTAAAAATATTTAGTGTCATCATCTATTTTGATCCAAAATATCATTAATAGTAAATTATAAAAAAAACCATAACCAAGTCCAGAATTAACTGAGTATCGAATTTAGGAAATTATTTTTGCAGTTTTTGTTATTGTTATTTTAGTATGATTTCCTTTCTTCAGATAGATATGAGAAATATCGAATATTTTATAACATAATTCCCGAAAAACTTAAAGCCATTTTCACACAAAACTTCTTACCTAAAAATACGATCCGTTACTTGGTTTATTAGAGCAGCTGAAATTGCATTACATTTCCAGCTGTTTATTTCCAACAAACTTAACAGCTGAGTACTTTGGAATCATAATCAAGTAAGTAATATGATCAATATGTTTAAAATGTTTACAAAATGTATATTTAAGCGTCCTTTCACCTGCTGTCTGATGCTCGCCAGTGAAAGAATTGTTTGCAATTCTTGAGGTATCATTTCTTTATTCCAATTAAATGCATGCATTTGCTGATACTTGTAAGAGGGAAAATTTCCAAGAAAATAAAATTACTGACATATATGCATATTTGCGTACACAATGAAAAATTAAAATCTTCTCTGCATTTTAAATATTTTTTTTCTCAATATAATTGCAAAGTAATTGAATTCTTTATATATCCATCCGTTTCATGCTTTATTATAGAATATATGTGGCTGAAATTCTTTTAAACACAAATGCCCAAAATCATTTCAGTTATGAATAGTTAATATTCCACGCGAATAAAAACTAGAAAAGTCAGTAATACAGTTTTCAACAATTAAACACCAGAACTCAGTTTATATACATGCATAATATATACTCGAATTTTTCTAAATTCATAGAAACATTTTTTTAGGTATAAAGCCGACATGTTTTACCTTAATATAATCTGTATGCGAGTGGAGATTTAGTATTCATTCTAATATAACCAACGATTCAGCAGCCATTTTTTAATACTTTTTACTTAATATAGCGAAATGTTACTTATCTTGTTAGATTTAATTTAATTCCTTGTTTAATTGAATCAAATATTTGTCTTAAGCAACTTTTCAATGAGTCAGTATTTCTTCTTGATTAATTTCTTAAATGCATTTTACTCTTGAGATTGGTAGATATAATACTAAAACACTAATAAACTACTAGTGTGTTATTATTGTTAAAACTTACGGATGAAATAAATAACAGTATTTTACATGGAACCTTATGATAGGTAAATTTCCACAACCAAATATGCAGAACTAGACTCAAAATAGCCAAGTAATACGACACCACACTTCGGAGCATGAAATTCCGAACTTGATCCAGATTACATTGTAGGTGATGGATTTGCGTTTCTGCTTCTGCATGCATGTTTCAAAATGAAACATCACTTGCAGCGGGCAGTGATTGGGAGGGTGACCACGTATTCTCCCTCTCTGGGTTTCTGGAGCTTAGAGGGTCCGGGTTAATATGTGACGTGATTAATACGTGTATTAATATGTAATTAGAGGTTCGTGGTTAATATGTGTCCAATGTCCTTCCTCTGGTGTGGCGTGGAAGAAGATGTGGAAAGGAGGTTCCAGCTCAGGTGTAACTTCGTCACCTAACTGTAGTTCAAATTTACGAAGCATTTGGTGATGGACGAGTATTCCAAACCCGTTACCCTAAACGGTAAAATCCGAGGCTTGCCTACACTGCTATGTAAGTATGCATGTATCTATGAATACTGGAATACTTGATATGGATGAATAATTGATAATTTATCGGATTTTTCTTCCATAGCGGCCCATGAATACGGCCCACTACAAATGAAAAGTCCTCCCACTATAGATGAAAATTTATACTGTGGTTGGAAAAAAAAACCTTACAAATGCTTACAGTCAATGCGCTGGCCACACCACTGTGACCTGGTTTGTTAGAGTGCCTTTCTGATCATCGGACGATAGTCAAATCGCATCACCAATCAAGCGAAGATCTATCGTGTTCACTGAAATTGTCTGGAGTACCTTAAATAGGTTGTGGTCGCAATGTCCTCCATGTGAAATGATACCTTTAGGGATGGCAGGTCAAGTGTTAACTACGAAAACTCCCACTGGACTGTATTTAATTTAAAAAATCAAAAGTTATTATAAGTTAAAAAACCAATTAATATTATTATCATTTTAAAAATTTAGCAAATGCCTTAGAGTATTTCAAATGATATCTTTAAACGTTTCCTTTTTACAACCAACTTTTTCATATTAATCTATTGCTAATTTAATTTAAAGGTTTATAAGATTATTTTGTAAATAAAATTTTTATATTAAGTAATTTAAGAAAAAGATTTTTATAGTTTAATGCATATTTAATATTTATTTCAAGATTTCAGTAAAAAGTGGTGGCTTTCTTTTAAGCTTATATTTGTTCTAGATTAACTTTAATTAGTAATAATTATAATTTTAAAAATCTGCTTAAAAGAAATTTTTATTACATTTTATTTGTTTTCTTAAAGAAATATTTTTATTATTCTGATTATTTTTTTCCAAACATATTTTTAGAGAATACTAGATTTCTAAAAATATATATGAAGAATAAAAACATTACTCTCCAATGTTTACCATAATTCTAGTAGGCAGTAATCTTTAATAACGACGATGATTGATTTTTCACCCTACCTCTTTTCAAAGCATGATATTTAGAAAACAGTTTAACCAAAATTTAGAGTCGTATAATTTATATTAATAAGTTAATAACATGATATTTCACATAAATATTTTTGGCAAATTAATAATCTGTTATTTTAGATGAGGATTACTCCTTTTTTCTATTTCAAAAGATAATATTTTTGTTTCCTTTTCATAATTTATTTCGCAAATATGAATATCATTTTCTATCTTTTTTAGCAGAAAATATCGCTTTTGTTGATTTCAATACTGAAAGTTAAACATCAGATACTTACTCTGTCACACTGTTAATAAATATAAATTATTTTCTTGCAAGTTCACAATTCTATTCTACTACAAGTAATCAATTTATTATTTTAATAAAAATGAAAAAAACAAAGCCAATATTTACAACTAATTTTAAAAAATAATAGAAGTTTAACAGCATCTTCAGCAGTTGTATTTAAGTCATTAACCACAAATATAAAAGCAGGATTAAAAATCAAGAACACGACCGCACTTTTTTAAAATTCGTTTGCAAATTTCTTTACGCGACTTGCAATGAAATGGCTTAATTAAATGAGAAAAAGGTGCTAAAATGGCAGTTTCAGTTTATTTTTAAAAGTGTGATAATGAAAATCTAGGAGAATAAAATCATGTTCTTTGTTTTTATTCTTTTTTTTTTTTTTTTTTTACCTACAATTACATAGTGAACATATTTGCTGAGGAGAGATATTCTTAAATACTATCATTATAACTAGCTTTGCTTTGTCCAATTTTTAATTTCAATAAAATAATAATTGAAGGAAATAGTGAATCGTCACAAAAATACATTACTTTTAATAGTGCAACGTGACTGTGTGTTCTTAAATAAAATTTACAAATAACTCTTACACCAACATTTCGTTAAATAAATATTCTAGACGGTTTGTGTTTCAAACATTGTAAATACAAACATATATTATTGATGTTATTTTCTTAATGAAAAAGAATATTTCATATTTAAATGACAGCATTCAGAACAAAATCATATCGAGGTATTATTGTTTCAATATTATCATTTCTCATGATAGAGCATCAGTTACTAAAATGATTACCATGGGAAAACACATTGTGTTCCATGAATGAATAAACAAAGTAATTACCAATATTTATAGTTAATTATGTATTAACATACTATTAGATTCAATATGTGGGCACTCGTACATTTATTGGTAGAAAATTGTGGTTTATCATTGGTAACGGTAAGAAATATATTTTAAGATGCATTCAGAGACATTACTTCTTAATTTTGAACCATTATCTGTATCTGCATCACATCTATTTGATCTTAAATTTCATTATCTCTATGAGTGGTTATCAAAATAAAAGAGTGTTTCATTGGTATGATGTGGTACCGTCTCTGGTATGTAATATAGCTTGGATTCACATGTTAATCGATTCATACAAGTACTGGATGGTATCTAGAGGAATACTGTACCTCATTCTTCATGGAAATATAATGAAATTTCTGGGAAAAATGCCCCAGGATATATCAAGTCCCTGATGAACTCGGTAAAATAGATTACAACGGCTCGTGTATATTTAGCTCGGGTGATTATGCGCAGAACTTCTAATTTTACTAACAAATTTAATGTGCCAATCTAAAAGAGGCTAACAAAGAATGGGCTTTAGTTGATTAAAGCTGATCATCGTAGTTGATTAAGATTCAAAAATTTAAGATGTCAAGGTTAATCGTTATTGGAGAATAGGAGACTTTATTTAGGATTTTTTTTTGGGGGAGGGGCACCACCAGACCATTTTGGTTTAGGTGGCTAGGGTGTCATTCTCATTATCAAAAGGTTGTGAGCTGGAATCCTGCTAAAAACGAAAACTGAATTAAGCGAAAACCTGCCATGTTCGCTAAAAACGGCTGGAGCAGGTTAAAACTAGGCGTGGTCAAATGTCCTCCAAATGAAATGATACCTTTTGAGGTGGCAGACCATAATTGGGGGTCTTCTGCTAGGCCCTTGCTTCAACATCACGAAGACCCCAACCAGCTGCTCCTATCTAATTTATAGAGCCCGTCATAGAACTAGGTACAGGGAAGCATGCTGGTGAAAAAAAAAAAACAACAACATTGTCTTTACCAAATCACATATAATTAATGTTGATAAGGATACGATACATAACTTTAAAAAAATTGAAAAAAATATACAAGATTTCTTTATTTACATTTTATCCCTAGATATTACTAAAAATTTTCATTCTTATTAAAATTTTAATCTCTTTATAAGAATAAAATATCTGTAAAATGATCTTTAAATTTTAATTTAATTTATAAATGAATTTTAATTAAATTGATAGCATGCTATAATTTAGTTAATAGCACGTCACTTAGCAATAATACTATGGCATTTCAATAGTAAATATAGCTATTTTTTGAAGAATTATATGCATTTTTTTTCTTAAAAAGAAGTTTCACTAAGCTAAATTTTTTCTTATTTGAGAAAATGACAATGGCTCAGTAATAAAAGCAAATTACATAAAAAGATTAGAGTGATTTTTTTAGAAAAAAAAAAAGACTTGGTTTAATGAAAAATAGTTATAGATTTTTTTCCTATTTTAAAATTTTATTTGCTATTAATTTTTTACAACATATAAAAGCTTTATTTTTGATTATATTTTCAATGTAGTATAATTTCTTAAGATTATGAGAGATCATGATTATCTGAATTGTGATTGGATGAAAAAATGTTTGGCCAGTTCCTTTTAAAATAGTCTCTGAACAAACAACGAAAAAAAACAAGCTTCTTCAATCAATTTAACAGTATCGAATAGCTTAAAATAAACTACATTTATTTTAGCTCTTAAATTTATAATGATTAGACTTGCAAAATCTAAAAATTAAAATTACTATATTAAAAAATGAACTATATAAAACTGTATAAAAGTGTACATTAATTTTTCTATATTTTTATTAAAACTTAGAAAAGTTGCAGTAATATTCTGAGAAATTTCCGAAAATTTTTAGGGTCTTATAACAATTTGTTTTCTTAGAAATTAGAATTTAATCCACTTTTAATTGATTTATTGTATTTAAATTAAAGGTGTTTGCTTTAGATAAATAAATCAAGGAACTGGCTCTCTTATCTATCAAAGCGAATTGTTGAATTTTACTATGATAATTTTTATTTTTATCACTTGTCATTTAATAAACTAATTTAACAAACATCATTTAACAAGGATTTTTTGGTATAGTATTATCAAAAATTATGAAGTTCATGTAATTATGTTTTAGACAAAATTATCAACATGTTATTTATCTTCCCTGGATTTTTTTTTCTTTGAAATTTTCTCATAATTAAATATTAAGCTAATACGTAACAATCATCGTAATGTACTTTCTCACGGCAAGTTAAAATCAATGAATGTCCCGCAATACAGAGTTGTTAAAAACACTTATTGACTAATGTTACATTAAGACTGAACATCCAATGCAAAATAGGCACTTAAGACAATAAACTAAATATGGAATTGGAAAATCAAACCAATCAGGCTATTTTTAAATTAATCTCCCTCACCTAAGAAGAATATTCAAGGATAGAAACGAAACAGAATAACGCTTGTCAAGAATGTTCAATTTTTTATAATTCATTGATGTCAACAGCTTTACAACTGCAGAACAAAACACACGAAAATGTAAAGAACATAAAGACTGATTGGAGAGCATTGTTCTTTTGTTCCAAACTACGCATGTCAATAAAAAGAAGCAAATTGGCATTAAGAAGTGAGTCGCGCTGCAACAGGGATCAATGTCTTGCTAAAACTTGTTACGAACCACTTCAAAGTTGCTTAATAGCGAACATAATGAGTTGAAACTAATGGGTTCCACTCCCGGCAATCATGAAATCTGATAGAGGTATCGGAAAAAGAAACTGCATGAGTTAGAGTTTGTAATTACAAAGAACACAGAACTAGTTAATTTTTTCGTTAGTGTGGTATTGTTATCTGAGTAGCGTGTTGTGAATAACTGAATGTTAATAGGAGAATGCAGTAATAGGAAAAAACTGATCTTGTATGATAACAATCACCTTCAAATTACTCTCATAACACAGATATTTTTTTCACATAATATTATAGATAAATTAATCATTCCTTAAATAGCTTAAACAACTCGTTTGCAATTTTTGAGGAAAAGTGTTTCTTTTTTAAGAGTTTTATAAAATAAAGGGATTCAGGAGAACTCTTATATATTCCCTCTAGAGCAATTGTCTAAAAAAAAAAAAAAAAAAGAATTTAACTTTTCTTAAATATCAAATATATTTCGATATATTTTAACTAAATGTATATTACTTTTTACCTGGAAAACTCTAAAAATTAAAAAACCTAATGAAGCTAAAAAAAGTTATTTACATAAACATTCTTTATATTTCAATTTATCTTTCAATATAATACTTTCCTCTGAATATCTAACAATATCTATCTCATAATATATTTCATTTATAAAATTTTTAATATGAAACTCAAACCTATTTGTTTATTATATTTTATTAAGTATTCATATTAAATTTAGTTTTTTAGAGGTTATACCTAGCCAAATAAATATAGTAAAATCTTTCAATAAAAAATATGTATGGCTTGATTTTTATCATGTTATGATTAGTATAAATTTGTGTTCTATATTGCAAGGAGGTAAGATGTCTTACAATCTCAATCCTGTTTTTAAATTAAAAATTTCATTCTTGTTATAAAATTCTTACAAGTTGTCATTGGAAAACTCTTTTCTTATAAAATGCATTTAACTGTGTGTGATATATTTTGATATTCATCAATAAATTATAGATCATTACATCAATTTATTATTGCGGAATAGCCATAATAATGATTTTTTTTAAAAATATATTTCTTCAAATGTCTACATTTATGATGCTTTCCAATCAATGCAGTTATTTTAAATTACTCTAATAGTTTCTTATAAAATTAAAATAATATCTGTTTCACTTACGACTCTTTATTAAACGTTAAAACTAATATCCCTTCAAATTCATAATAAGGTTAGTAATATAATATATATTGACAATTATAAAATTATATTTACATTATAATATTTTACTTTAAAGTAATATACATAGAAGTTGATTTTATGATTATCATTTAGTTTTATGTTTCATTTTTAAATTTGATAAAAAAAAAATCACTTAAAATTTGGCTTAAAATATTATTTTGGATTTTAGTCAGATATAAATTCTCAATATAATAATTAAACATTAACATTATTAACTAAAGTACAACATTATTTATATAATTTTTAATAAGAAAATTGAATCAATTACCTAACTTCTCAGTCACAAGTTTATATATAAAATCATATATTTTTGCAACATTTATCGCCTCTAGATATCATAAATTTAGTTTTCTTTTAAATCAACTTATTTCATTTTACGAGATATCATTACCAGCATTGAAGTGGAAAATGGCAGTTTTAGAAGAGAAAATCTTCAAACTGATGTTGAAGAAGAAGAAACTGCAAGAACCTTTTTTTTACACTATATTACGATAATTTTTAGTATTATACAATTTTAGATTTTGTGAAATGACAAGCTCTGTGTCCTTTAACATATGCTTTACTTCTGATAAAATAAAATTTGAAAATTTAGAAAAACATTATGGTAAATTTCAAAAAATCTAGGTAAAGAAAAATGCAATAATTCAAAAACTGGCGCACTTTTACTGTGGCAACTTTTTTTAAATTAATTCCTATTATAGTTATTTTCATATTTCTCTTCAGTAAGGTAAATAAAAGAAATGTAACATCAAATATAAGGGGGAACAAAAGAGTAAAAAATTTGCATAATGCAAGTTTTAGTTATTTACAAGTGAAAAATTGCGCCTAAATGAGAGGAAAATACACACACACAAGTTATATGTAAATAATTTCACTGTTTTAACATAATAATATCTGTACTACTAGAAAACTATTCTAACGTAAAATTACGAAAAATTTAAAAACTAAAAATAAATATGAATTTGACAGCTCTTGTAGAAATCATAAACAAAGTTGGCATATTTGCCTCGAGAAATTTTCTCAACATCACGAATGAAGTCTTACACATAAAAATAAAATTCATATGGATTATCACTGATACAGTAACTGTAAATATATCGCTATTCACTTTTTTAATCATATATTTTAATTTTTGTTTATTGTTCTAAGCTAAATATATTTTATTCAATGCTATCAAAAGTATCGATTGATTTAAGACAATATTCTAAAAGAAAATTTTACAGGTATAAAATTTTACGTAATCTTTTAGCATCTGATACTGTATAATCCAAGATGCAAAATTCTGAGTTTGGTGATTTTTTTTGGCGGATTTTCTTATGTATCTGGCAACCTGGTTTTTATTACGTCATAGATATAGAGACCTATAAGAATTAATGGCAAAAAATTCTATTTCGGGAATCTTAGTATTTACGCCATCGCTCACGTCACAATACGTCATCTTGGCAACATTTCTTTATCGCCAAAAAAAATTCAGAATTTGGCATCCTGGATTATATGGCATCAGTGCCACTTTTTTCCAATATCACTGTTATTTGAAACTGTAAACATTTTTCTTCGTTTTATTATTACTCAAATGCTTTAACTTTTTTTTATTATTGTGATTGTATTAAAAATAATATTTTATTTAATATTACTGAATATTATAACTTTATTATATTTCGTTTCAAAAATATTTTTTCAAGCACTATACAATAAGCCTAAATGACATTTTCCAAAAAATAAATGAATAAAAATAAAAAAAGCTAGTTTTTTAGACTGCAGCTGCCACAACCTGAAGGCTATTAGTTAGAATAATAATACTTCTCTGATCTTCAAGAAGCGATGGCTTAAGAAGAATTGTGCTAAATAGCACATTAGGTTTTCTGAAACGAAAATAATTTTCACTTTGATCTCACAATTGTCAAGGGATAATCAAATATACCACAACTCAGGCAACTACTTCAATTTTTTTTTTAAAAAAAAGACCTATTTCTATTTAAATCAGAGAAAGTGCAAAAATAACTGCTTCTCGAGTTCGATGCATGGATATTTGAATCAGACGAGTTCACTCGTTATTAGATGACCCCTTTTAGGCTTCTCCTTGTATACAGAAAAGAACAAATTTATTTCATTGGTGAATTATTACCATCCCATTAGCAACAAAACCATTCTCTATTTCCATTTGTGAACATTATTTTTTGTTAAAAAACTAATCATAGTCCGAAAAATAGTTCTATTTATTTATGAAATGTAATTTATCGGACGATTTTTTCTAGCAGAAATAATGATTGTAATCTTTTTCTAGAAATCAGATATTTTATCAAAGTGCAATTAGAAGCTAAAAATGTCAATTTAAATTGCATAAAAATATTTTAGAGGCATTTTATTGTTATGTGTTTTACTTCAAGAATTCAAAAACATATTTTGAGTTTCTTAATTTTACTAATTTATAAATTTAATCGTATATTATAAGTTTTTGATGTTTATATAAATCAATTTTGCGAAATTAAATGTCGTAATATTTTTATTCGTTTATGAAAATAAATTTTATTGAAATTGAAAGTAATAAATGTAATGTTAATTAAGATTAAATATATAATTTATAAGTAATAGCATATAAAGAAACTCATAAGCAATATTTTAAAGCATATGCGAATGTTTTTATTTGTTGGAGGTTTTTAACTAAGGAATAATAAAGTAGACCCTATGCCCTATGCTGACGACATTTTTTTTTTTTTTTTTTTTTTGCCGTAATAAATTTCAAGCGTTTTGTTTTTATTTTTTCAAGAGAAATAAAAAATCCCTAAACTGGTGGTACATTGTATAGAATTTATAAGTTTTAATTGTCAATTCTCAGTTTGAATTCTGAAATAAAATATGAAGATTAGATTAGTGTTTGATAAAGTTCCTCCTTTCAATATAAGAAATTTGCTCTGAATTAGCTTTAATCACTTTTTTAATCAGCTGCAGTAAATAAAATACTTTTTTGATTGCAAAACAAGGATAGTGTTTATTTGTTTTTACATTTCCAGTTAGTATAATAGTATAATTTGGATTCATTTGGTAAATTGCATTATTAATAAAAAAAGATTTAAAATATATAAATGTGACTATTTGGGAGTAGTTGTACAGTACCTGCATGTTCAAGTTATTTTTAAAGTTTCTGTGAAAATATGTTTAGAAACCGATGACAGGGATTAAAATTACATAAATAAGAGTACATAATTAATACTTTTCCAATTATAACATTTTTTATTTCTACTTTAAAACATTTTATATACTAATCGAAATTCTAAAAAATTAAAATTATAAGAAGGTTTTAATTATTTTGAACAATTAATACCGTATTTTGAGTCAAAAAATATTATGTATTAACGTGAATTCGGCATCTATTTGTAAAGATCTCAAATAGATTTCTGATTGTTGTAATCTCCTAATACATATGGAAAACTAATTTATTTAATAAAAGAGTGTTTTTTCTTTAAATGTACATTATGTACAGAATTTTTACATTACATTTTAAATGTACAGAATTTTTTTAATAAAGTTTATGTGTTTTTTAACTTATATATTTTAGCTTTTCTTTGCCTCATGGTTAACAAAAGTATTAAACGCTGGGGAATGATTTTTTAAAAATCTTTCTTTAAATTATTATCTCAAAATTCGCAAAATTTGTATCAAATTGCACAGTATCTAAATCAATTTATTAAAAAAAATTGGGAAATAGGTTTTTTAATTTAAATTGTCTACAAGCAAAGGAAATGTAATCGAAATTTAGTTTCCCAAACCAATAATTATCGATAAATTTCACTTAAAAAACAAACACTCTATGTAAAACATAATAACAAAATAAATACATGGGTGATAAAATACGTAAGGAAATATTCCTCTTAAAACACTTATAAGAAAAAAAAACCGGAGTGTAATATATTTTATTAAGTTTAAAACTAAAATACATCAGACATTTTTACTGAAAAAAAGCAGAAATATAGGTCTCAAAGTGTGATATATTGAAGAGCAAAATGTAGTTCATACACGTTGTAGATAAATACATTATAATTTCGATGCCATATATCATATTCCATGTAAAATATGACAAATTAACATTAGGACTGGTTATAAATAACCTACATTTCTTTTAATTATTTTCCCCCAATTTTCAGTCAAAGAATTTAGATCTTCGGAACATGCGTGACATTCTTAACAGGATTTAAATCGAAATACTCGTGTGAAAAATAATACTAGCTTCAAACCATTATTTTTTCCGTCTTGACTGGAGTTGACTAATAATATTTGTCATTTCGAATATAAGAATTATATCTTCGATTCCATCTTTCTAAGGAAAAAGTATGGCCGCTTGCAACATTGCATTGCTTCAGACAGCGATTTCCTATTGTACAGGTTATTGTTCTTAATACATTTGTCTTATCTAGATAACATTCTCTTTTATAAGTAAAAATATAAAATGCCCTCTCTTTTTCTTGTCAGATTGTATAATATATGAAATCATTATCTAAAGAGGATGTTGCCCCATTTGAAATGAGTTTAGAAATTTGTTACAATAAAAATAAAAGCCATATTTTGCAACATTTAAGTGTTTTTTGGTTGAACATAATTTTAATAAATGGCATTAAAACTTGATAGATACAAAATTATAAAATTTTGTAATACTTTCCCAAAATAATTATACTAATATAATCGAAACAAAAATGGTATAAATTTAGGTCATAAGCGTTTCTCTTTGTGCATAAAACTGAATATTCCGTATGGAGTCCTCATCACCCTCCAATCAATAATTTGAATATAATTTATAATTTTGTACATAAACTGATACTTTAATAAAAGGCTTAAAAAGATACACAGTACAGATTGCTTTGTGTAGCTTAGAAGTGAATGAAGAATTAATTAATATAAGCTTAATTGGTCATTTACTAATCAAAATTTAATTCATGGTTAACTAACCGAAGCTTAAGTATTATTGGAAGCTATTTGTTTTCTTATTTCAATTGAATCAATATCCATGGTTCATCAGACTTCAGCTTCAAAATTTTTGTTGTTGCTATGCCTTGGCTACGCGAATTTATGTCAATAGGGGGCGTCTTTCGTTTTAATCAGAGAATCACCATGGTGTACGTCTTTGCTCTTTTTTAAATCCTCCGATAGATGGCATCACCAGAGAATCTACTCTTTTAATTTTGACATTGATCTGAAGAGAGAAGAAATTTTCTCTATACCATTGGACCCATGGTAACTGCTCAATGATCGTCTACAGAACTTTCAATTTCACGGATTTAACGAGCACGTATATCGTATGTACTCGGTTGGTCTTTGGCGGCATTGGGAACCCCTCCCTTCCGGATGGAAGGCCGATACCCTAACCACTAAGCTACCACGGCCCTTCAAAATTTATAGTTCCAGCCATTCATAAATGAATATGTTAGTACATATTGATACATTCCTGGCACTATGAGACATGTTTAAGTTTTAATGAAGTTTACCACTACATGGAAACTTTATTTTATGGTCTCATTTTCATAATTATTATTTAGGCATCGCAAGATATGTTAAAATGATTTTTCATCTTAAAAAAAATCATTGGAGAAGTTTCATACTACTTTTCTAAGCTGCTGCTTAAAATAATAAGAATTTTAGGATGTGGTTGGTTTGAAAGTCAATATACAGAGTTTAACGAGATATGCTTTAAATGTAAATTATTACAAAACATGAAATACAATTTCAACGATTATATTGTGTACAAATGATTAAGATAACGTTCATAGAAGTTTGAAGGTATAAAATTTCTGTTACAGAATTAAACAAAAAATGATTTAATGGTATCCTTTTATGCATATGCATGAACACTATATTTTGATTTCATACTGGAAATTAACTAATTTAGAAGTTTTGTGGAAAATTTCATTCGTTCAGGAAAGTTAGTTTTCAACGCCTTAAATTGTAGTTGAAGGGATTGAGAGATGCTGCTGTCTTCGGGGTGTCCTGAATATAATATTGATATTTGGAAGTACAGCTGGCCAATCTAACTTGTAATTATCTGCATTTTTAAGAAAATCATCGATCAAATGAATTCTTTGTGGATTCATGCTATCATCAGTTAGTATGAAATTAGAATTGGCTGTGAAAAGATGAACATAATAAGACAAACATAAAGCTTTTAATCACATGAGAGGGCGAGCACAACTACTAAGTTTAACTGCAGACTTAAATATCTGCTACCAGGATAATAAATTTCTCTGACGTTAGAAGATAAGGAGTGGCTTCTTTGGTGTATATAAAAGTACATTGAAAATTCTCTTATTGAAAGTAAGGGATAAGCTAGGAATTATAATGGCCACATACTGGTTCGTACATCAATTTCTATGAATCTTTATATTCGGTAACTGGATTGTTCTTCTCATTGTTGGCAATTATATAGTTCTTCAAGATGCAAATAGTTTTCTCTTACGTATATTTATTGGAAAAGCTAGCTTCGGAAGTTTTGCTGAATCTCAAGTCCATAGGAAGCTTTGAAATTCAATTTCTTGTAGCCATTTAAAATTTATAAGGAAGCTGTAGCATGATGGCTATTCCTCATCTGAATAGATAAACTAGATTTAAGATTGTCCTGACTCCAGCTTCCATGTGATTTACCTCCTTTTTCTATTTAAACATTGATGGTTTCTCATTCTCGTCATTTAAGATTCAATTTATCAAATTGTGACAAAGTATCAAGAAATTCGATGAGATGAATGAGTCAATGGAATAATAAATTCCTATTTTATTGACTCATTCATCTCATCAAATTGGTAAGAAGCTTGTAAAGGAAGAAAGTATCTGTTTATGTCATATTCTTCCTACCATTTATGTACGTGCTTACGCATACGTCATATAAGATGTATATTGTTGTTTCTCAGAAGCAGTTCTACATTTCACGAATATTTATTCCATGAGTTCTGACAAAATACTTATATTTTAATATTTTTGAACACAAATATATTCAAAAAATTAATGAAGCGATTATTGAAACAAGAAAAGAAAGTACTATGACAAATCACAAAATTAATTTCAGATTGGTTCTATACAATGGCGATTCAGAAGAAAATTGTGATGATAATTCATAATCATATTTTCTAATCGTATTTTTGACATTTCTATCTTGAAATCATTTCTTACGCTTTTGCTTTTAAATTCTCACTGAATCATAGTCAGATTCGTACATCTTGAAGAATAAGATTTTGGTTTCAAGGTTATGCAGTTGGTGGCTTGATGTAATTAACTGAGAGAATACGAATGTCGATTTTGAATCACAATTTGAAATTTTTCTTTAGTTATATCCGTAATCGTAGAATATCGGTAACACTGGAATATTGTATATCGTATATATATACTATGTATATATATATATATATATATATATATATATATATATATATATATATATATATATATATGTCATATATATATATATATATATATATATATATATATATATATATATATATATATATATATATATATATATATATATATATGTATATATATATATATATATATATATATATATATATATATATATATATATATATATATATATATATATATATATATATATATATATATAAAGTGTATATACATATATATATATATATATATATATATATATATATATATACATATATATATAAATATATATATATATATATATATATATATATATATATATATATATATATATATATATATATATATATATATATATATATATATATATATATATATGTATATATATATATATATATATATATATATATATATATATATATATATATATATATATATATATATATATATATATATATATATATATATATATATATATGTATATATATATATATATATATATATATATATATATGTATATATATATATATATATATATATATATATATATATATATATATATATATATATATATATATGTATATATATATATATATATATATATATATATATATATATATATATATATATATATATATATATATATATATATATATATATATATATATATATATATATATATATATATATATATATATAGACACACACACACACAATACACACTCAAGAAAAGAGCACCACAATAAACTTTACAACGTATTAAGAATTTCCGAGTGGTGATTTATATAATAAATGTATCGTTGTATGTAGATTGTCTCTCTCTATATATATACTAAATGTAATTTTCCACTTTACTAATTTTTTTTTCATATATCAGACCATACATAAAATATCTCAGACATACCTTATAGGAATATGAAATTCTATATTTTTTAAAAATTATTTGTTTCAGCTTATTTTCTTACTGTCTACTTTAAGTAGATGTGAGGTCTTTCATACTAGGTATTCTTTGATTTCATTTACGAATGCAAGTGCTTCTCTAGAATTCGTAATTAATATTTAATATTCTTCTTATAATGAATTTTTTTAAACACTACGAATCTTATTTCATCTTCCAGCTTCACAGTGTAATAAGTTCTGTAATTGATAAAATTTGTTGTCAGTATAAATATTTTGCTCTCGATTGTTACTGACTTAGAACTAGAAGTATGTCAATTCAAAGGATTTGTTATTCTCTCTCTCTCTCTCTCTCTTTTCTTATTTTCTGATAATTAGCATATATAATTCAGGATAATCGGTTTAGTTGAGATAGTGTATTCTTATTTGGTTACCTTTAACTTTTAATAAGAATTGTGTCTTATAAATTTATAATTTTGTACTAAATTTCTTGCTCTCATAGAGTGACTTTTGCTTTGACTAATTGATCAGTAAGTTATAATTTTCTATTTCATGCATGATCTTTTCTTTTTCAATGCTTATCTGTAACGCTACGTAGTTCTAAAAATGTTTGATAGGTAATAAGAATTTTAGGCTCCTTTCTTAAGATTGTAAATCTTAATAATATGCTGCTAAAGTAAATTTTCTATTCCTCCCTTCACTTTCCCAGTGACTCACTCTCATATGAACAAACAGCAAATGATATTACCCTAAAGAACTGAAATTTAATTTGACATTATCTTGTAATAATGACAGGGAAAGTTTTTGCACAAATGTTCGAGTTATATTTATATTCAATATTCTTCTATGTCATATTCAATAATGTTTCCTGGAACAGAAAAACATTTAACCCTATTTTCAAACTATGGACTATACAGAAAATGTAATAAATATAGATAATAATGCAATACAGGTGAAAAAATACAAATATAAGACTTCTTATACAAAATGCCTAAGAATGATTTAAGTAACTAAGTTGTTCTTCCTTTTCAATTTATAGCAAATATCCGCTACTTTTAAATATTATAATAACAAATAATACTGTTTTTAAATCATGGGAAACTTATTAATAATTTTCAAGAATCTGACGAGGCAGAACAGAAATTGTTGTAAGGAATGCTACAGTTTATAATGACATATTTCAGCAGTTTTAGCACACATCCTAAAGTAGGGATTTAAGCAAATTCTTATGATGATATATTCATAATCGATTCATTCTATTTCAATTTTATTCTTTTCAGTAATTTTTCCTATTTTCATTTCGCCAAAACTTGTTTCATATTAAGTAAATTTTCAAATTAAATTATATGAGCAAAACGTATTCCCGTTGTAATTATTGCGGATATTTCAGCCACTTTATCATGTATGTATATCATGAAAATGAATTTTCGAGCTATTATTTCGCTTACATAAGTCAACATAAAATAAATTTAATAAAAGCATGTATACCAATAATATTTTACAAAGGATATCAGCCAAAATTAGAAGCTCCAGATTGGAACAAAATACTTTTTAAGTGTTCCCATGTAAAAATAAAAGAAAAGATAATTTATAGCAAATGAAATATCAAAAACTTAAGAAAGTAACATTATTCATAAGGAAAACTTTTTCTTCCCTTGAAATTTCAGTATCTAAAGCCTCAAATAAAAATTATGTTAAGTACAAGTCTTTTTTAAAATATATAATCCATTTTCAACACAGTTAGGTGTTTTATATATATATATATTTGAGAAAAATATATAATAAATCTAAAAGAAACAATGAGATATTCGACTAAAATAAGGATAAAAAAAAATATTTCCTGTTAAACACATTTAACAACAATTCCATTGAAAAAGAAAGTGACTTCCCATCATTTTAAGAAATATAAATTCCTTAAAAAGAAGTATTGATGAAAAGTATTTTTTAGCATTGTCTTTAAAGAAACAAACACCTTAGCTTCTTTCGATTAAATGTCTCATTTTGTCCATGGATACCAAGCAGAATCCATTTTGGTAAAGAGATCCAGCAGTCCATAAAATGGGTCATTGATAAAGGAATCCATTGTTGAAAACAATGACAACCTGGCGCGTGCGAGGAGCATTTGAAGATTCAGACACAGTTTGACGGAGCCGAGCTGAAATAAGAAAGCAGTGACATTTATATCGTTAATTGCAGACGCGGCGTGCTGGAGGAAATAGTGAGAATCTTCTTTTTTCTACTTTGACATTTAGGCGCAGTTTCGAATGTTTTTTAGTCTTTGACCCATTTATTTAGAATAGAACAAAAAATATTCGAATGATTCAGTTTCGGAAAACTCCTTTTAACATACTGCTGCCTCTCATTATTATTCAAACATCCCAATCGGCAGGTAAAATAAATTTGAAGTGCGGTTTTCTATTTTGTGTTTAATGTAACTGGAAACATTGACAAGATGGGAAATAGCTTTGATGTGTTGACAACAAAATGAGTTCGGGTCTTGATGGGGTCATCTTTCAAAAAATAGAGATTTTGCTTAGAAATTAAGTCAGAAAAGAATAAAAAATGTACTATTTTACATCTGCGTTCTGTATAAGTGACTTCTTTTTGGAATATATGAATTTTATTTTTGCTGAATTATAGAAGAAACTTCAATACTATCATCATGTTCACCAGTGGTAAATTATAAATATTAAAGAAATATGCTCCAGTGTAAAGATTTCGTTTTATTTGTAAAACATTACGTATTTATTTAATCTCAAAATTCCAAGATCTTTAATTCCTATTTTATCCACGTAGTATTGTCAAAACTGGACCTGGCGATTTCATATTAAGAACGTCTTTGGAATCAAAATCTTAAAATAAAATCTTTATTATGAATCATATAAAATAAATTTGATTTATATTATTCTAAATTAAAAACTGTTGCCATACTAAAAATATTGTTTTAGAAAGTACGTAAAATTTATTATTTAATTTGATTTTGTAAAAGGCTATTCCATATGGTTTTTGATGAAGATCTATGTGACTTGAATGTTTTAACTCTTAAAAATTAATTCTAATATTCAAAACTATAAAAATTTTAAGAATTATTCTCAATTCCCAAAAAACTTTTAAAAAGCAAATGGACAAAATATAAGAACCACATTCTCTTACTTTGGTAGGTACTTCTACAAAGAGTGCTAAGCTATTTTTCAAACAATTTTTCAAAAAATTATTAATGATTTATATACATGTAATTCACTAATTTCAGAGAACACCATTACCAAAGACAGGCTCTTTGAATCATCGTTAGTGAAAAATATTCAATTCAAAATGAGAATAAACTAAAGTGTTTACGTTGATAAAATATTTTACCAAATTTAGTTGGTATAGGTTTTAATTAATATTAAGGCTATTTTCTTCTTAAAAATAGTATAGTGAATAAGGAAGTGACCTTACAAATAATTTTGCTTTTATCAACTTCGTAAGATTTGTCAAGTAAAAAACAAGTCTCTCTGATTACTCTATTTAAAAGAATATAAAATTTTACTGTCTTAAATATATTTCCTTTAAATTTTATTCAAAATATCTATAGTAAGTAATTTCACAAACAATACCGTCCATCTAAGCGTTTTATTATTTTGGAAAATTCAAATAATTTTCATTTATGGTGTTCGCAATAACCCTCATTTAATATTTTCCTGATATCATTCAAAAAAACACTGTAATTGTTTCCTCCACAATTTGTGAAAAATAGTATAATTTGTTTTCCTTAAAACTGATTTAAAAAATAAATATTTTAGAATCAATTTTTAATATTTTAGAAAATCAAAATAAAAAATTGATTGTTCTTTCATCAATAAAATCAATTGAAATTTTTAGTTGATGAGAATTTAAAATGATAGGAAACTATCATTCTGTAGAGCTAAATATATATTAATAGATTTATCTTTGTTTGTGTGTACATACGCACTGCTAGCCATCCAAAATGTAGCAACAAGAAAGATCGAAGATATGAAAGAAAAATTTATTTGGCAGATATTATAATATCAAATGATTAAAATTACAGCCTCTTGTAAAATATAGATGATGACAAAATCAGTGGTTGGTGAAGCCGCCATTAAAATCAAAGGTACATTAGATGTACAAGCTGGGTAACTTAGTGGCAATGTTTCACGCTCCAAAGTCACAGGACCGAAGTTCTATCCTCGGGATCGGCAAGGTCGATTCTGCCTTTCATCCCTTCAGTGGGTAAATAAACTGAGTGCCAAGCATGTTTGGGATCTAAAAACTGAGGGATTTGCATTAAGTTTACCACCTAATTGGGATATATGCTTCGTACCCAAGAGCCTCTTGGTCAGGAAAATAGAGATGGGCATTGTAGGCATTGTGTGTGTGGCCCACTTGGTCTGTCGTGCCACTGAGTAAGTAAATACTTTGGATGTATCCTTAGGGTAAGCATACTTACATAAAAGATGAGAGTGAACCCATACTGTACCATTCGGTTTTCCTCAAAATCAATTACACCACTATTATTCAATGGATCATCCTTTATGCAGCTCATTCTGGGCATTCTCTCTAACAACACGAAAGATAAAACTACTGTCCAGTCTGCAACGCCTCTTACCCTCAGAATCACAAGGACATACCGAACCACGCCTTCAATCAGCGTCATTATCCTCTCTGGCATTCCTCCACTCCACATCCAACTTAAATATGAGGTTTTAAAGACAGCAATCCTCCAAGTTAACAAGCCAGTAAACAATGATTGAAAAATTCTTCTTCTAGACCAAATAGAGGACAAAGCTCATAAAAATCTGATTCACCCAGGTAAGCGCCGTATAGGAATCAAAGTGATAATCAACAAAAATCCAACTTTACAGTCAACTCCCAACCACCCCAAATACTCTACAGACTGGTCAAAAATGGACGAATTAACTGGAGCAGCTTTTGTTTTACTAGTCAATGACAACATCATCCCGACAAGTAAATTCTTACTAAATACAAGGAATACGGTATTCCAGGCTGAGGCTCTCGCCATCCTTGAAGTCATAAAGCACGCCATAAACTCCAAATACCCAAAATCAATAATCTGATCAGACAGCCAATCTACCCTTCTATCCATCAACAACCCTTACATATCTTCCCCCTTTTTCAACTAATTCAATCATTGATAAAAGATGCAACAAATTCATGTAAATTCACCTTCATCTGTACCAGAGCTGACGTAGGAATTCAAAGCAATGAGTTCGCTGACGCAACTGTGAAAGAATCAACCAAACTTCCAAAGATGATCAATATCTCTTCGCATGGTCCCATGCCTTCTTAGAACCTTCCACATAACCTTAAATCTCAAAAATTAGCCTCATGGCAAACCGCATGGACCATAGCCCACCAGGGAAGAACAATTAACAAAATAATTCCTAAAGTGTCGTAGCCACACCTACTGGATAGATAACCCGTATGTAAATTACTTTGTAACGGAACATGGTCCATTCTCAACTTACTTTTAAAAATAAATCGAACGTCTTAATATCTTTGTCCCTGTGGCAAAGAAGGCAATCCTTTCCATTACATTACAGAATGCACCTACACGTCACAGCATCATCTTAAATGCTCTTAAAACCTTAACTACACCGATTATCTTCGATTCTGTCTTCGTTCAGCTTCCCACAAGAACAAATTAACATCAATCGCTAAGCTCGTCATAGAAAAAGGTCTCGAACTGTGCAAAGACATGAATCCTCCTTCTACCAGCTCTCCCGCCTGAAATAAATTTCACATGCATGCATGATTTGCATGCTTCAGTCTAGGTTTTGAATTTGGGTGATAAACAGTGTATATATATATATATGTATATATATTGTAAACATTACCAGTTTATTCATAATATAAAAAAACACAACTCCAAAGAAATATTCAAAAAGATAATGTCGGTGTAGGGGGCATTAGTCTTAAGGTTCAAGAGCGATTGTTTACAAATATTGCATTTATTAATTTAGAACTCTATTAATTATTGAAATCTTTAAAAATTTGAATTGGCCTTGTTGCTTTAAACTAATTATAAAGTGTATGTTTTGTCTTATCAAACATACACTTTATAATTAGTTTAAATCAATAAAATAAATAAATTTCATAATACTTTTTCTGATGTTCTATTGTCAACATGTTAATGACTTGAATCAATGGAATATGACTTCTCAAACCGGTGCTTTGGTCCTCATATAAGAAATCGTTTATTACCAAAATGAACTTTGACAATATTCTCAGACATTCAGTGGTGAACTTTCGCCTTGTTTGCTGTTGCTAGAAGAATGCGATTTGAAGGCAGGCAGTAAATTCGTCAACAAGTTGGATTTACAACACTCTCTCAATACGATGTCGCAATTAATTTTGTGTGACATAGATAAAACGTTATCTGAAGTTATGGATATTTTAAATCAATGAGAATTATAATAAAAAGGTGCAATCATGATCTGAACTGGAACGAAAGCAAAACACTTTGTATGGTTAAAAATATATTAATTGTAAACAGCATTTATAATAAACATAGCTTACTATTACGACACTTTTATATGTCTAAATTTTCAACTCATGAAATTATCGTAGTTTTTAATGCATATGCATATGATATAATAATTCTTTATCTAATTTAAACTTTGTGGTCAAAAATGCGACTCAGTTGATTTTCCAATATTATTTCAATACAAAACACATCTTGTTTTATATACAAAAAAAATTGCATAAATCAAGAAACAAACATAGAAGAATAACTGCTGATTACTCCAGGGTTAGAAATTGGTTGCTTATGTCTTACCGTTCGTCAGATGGCGCGCATGCGAGAAATGATCTTTTTTGTTTATTTATGATTAAAACGATTGTTAGGTTTAAAATTCTGTAGACATATTTATATTAAAATTGTTAATCAATGTCTTTTGTTTTATATTTTTATCAAATCATAAAAAAACTGAAATGGAAAAAATGATATTTTAATGCAAAAAAACTACATCTAATAGTTTCAAAAATCAGTTCTCAAATAAATAGTAGATAATGCAAATTGATTTGAGATTTAATAATACATTTAAAAAGGACAAAAAAAAAAAAGATAAATTCATTACTTAGAGATTTTGAAATGGTGACAACAATTTTAGAGGGGAAAAAAAATCTACTTTTTCTTTAAATTTGTTATTAGACTCTTTGCATATATATATATATATATATATATATATATATATATATATGTATGGATGTATGTATGCATGCATGTATTAATATAAGGCAAAAAATATATATTAAAGTATATATAATGAATAAAAATACAATATAATAAAATCTGAACTACAATACACTACAGTAAATCTAGCCAGCGCAAAATCAGCTAAAGAAATATTTGCCATTATAAATAAGACAGTTTTATATTTCTGGTTTCATTATTTTTCACATTTTATCTTACATATATATATTATTAATATACATGATAAAAAAAAGAAAATTAATATATATGATAAGAAAAAAAAAAGAATTTTTTAGTTTTCTTGAATACTAGAAAAAATTCTAGCATAAAATGTTTTTCAAAAAATGCAAATCTCTAACATAATGGATAGGCAAATGAATTCCAAATTCAGTGTATTTCGAGTTGATCACAGAAATTCAAAGAACTAAACAGCCAAATTAATTATTTTCTGTTATTGTAAAGTAAGCTAGGTACAAACTACTGTTATCTTGTTTCATTAATTTTTCAACATCATTATTTTTTTACAATTCTTTTTGATAAATTTAAAATATAATAAAATTCTTATTAATGGCACAGTTCTCTCGATTTTAATTAAATAATAATTACTTTATCCTTTAACCTACGCAAATGCATGAGTTTTTCGTATATCTATTGAAATCTGGATATTATTCATAAAAATTAATGACAACTTAAATTTTTCATATTCAATAAACATTTTTTTATAGTTATTCATTTCATAACTCGGCTTCTCTCTTCTACTGCTACAGATAGTAATTTTTTATTACTTAAAATAGCTTTGTTTCCTAGTTTAAATTTGTTTTAATTTTTTATTTTTTATTTACCGTAAATAAGTTTTATCTCATAAATAATGCGGAGTTCATTAATAAAACATTAAGTGCCATTAAATTTTTATAAATTAATGAATTATCTATAGGCTCATTATTAATAATGGTCATTTAGAAAAGTAATTTAAAATGTTAAAATAGTTTAAAATGTTATAACGTAGTTCCCAATTTTAATTAAATATCAATTATCCAGTTACAGACGGGAAAGTGAAAAGTAGTTAATTATTTGATTGAAAACAAACAGAACTATTAATTCATTTTTAAAAAATAACTAATGATAATTTTAAAGTCATTGCCTCTGGAGATGTTTTAGTCTGACACATAAGAAGGTTGCACCAATTCATTACATATTAGCATGCCAAGTCCATCATATTTCGGCTAAGCCAGTGGATAATATATGCTTAAACTTTAAAAAAAAATTCGGACTTTAATAAATTAGCTGTATTATTATTTAATAATATTTTTACTTATCTATTTTCAAAACTCTTTTGCATCCTGAAAGGAAGTCTTGCGTACAAATCAGCTGACAACAAATTGAATGAATGAGGTATGAAACACACTTAAAAATTCCTTTAATTACTGAGTCATTAAATTTTACATTTATTCGACTTCTTTCCTCTTCGCTCCAATACAAATTAAATTGGTGACGTATTGGGGAAAAGGTAAGCACATTCGCTGGGGTGCAAAACAATACTTTCTCAAAAATTAAAAAAATTAAATATGTCGTTCTTTTTTTTAAGAGAAAAAATTGCACTGTGGGAATTTAGAGAGAGGATCATTGTCACACGTATTTTCTCTTTATTGAAGTGGTCAGGCGAGATAAATTGATAAGAACTTAAAAAAAATAAACAAAACATATCTCCGTTCTTTGAGCATGCAGAGTTCCTGAACAGTTTGCATTATAGTATACGCAATGATACACTGAGTCCAAATCAGAGTCAATTAAGGCTTAAATCAATACAAGCATTCCAATAAAAATGTCGAGGTGAAACAGCTCTGTTTCTTAAGAGGTTATTTATGTAGATTTTATCTAATTTGAAAATCCTATTATAAAAATACAATAGCATTTATGTAAAATTTCAGTCACCATATGAAACGCAAATCGTAAAAGTTAAAAATGAGAAAATACACTGCTGGACAATTGCTAAGGACGGATCACAAATTGCAATGCATCATAACATTAAACGAGACATGAGGCCTAATAGAATAAAATGTAGTTGCCACACTGTTCAGGCATTAGAATAAAGAATATTCATTGTTCTGGAAAGTACAAAAGCTGTGAAACATCTGAAAGAAAAAAATTTTCATTTGATGCTGCATACGGAAAAATGGAACAATGCATCTAAAAGTCAGCAGGCACCTTGAAGAAGGGTATCCAGCAGCTGTTGAGGCAATTTATCCCATTCCTCTGTGAGTGCACGGATGAAAGTGTTCTTGTTTGTCGGAGGATAGTTTCGACCAGCAACTTGCCTTCCCAAAGCATCCCACACATTTTCAATGGGATTTAGATCTGCAGAACGTGATGGCCATACGAGGCATTGAATACCCTCGCTGTCTAGACATTCCTGAACAGCGAGTGTTTGTTGCGTTGTCGTCCATAAAAACAAATTTATCACCGACAGCACCACGGAAAAGACGAACATGAGGAAATAGAACTTCATTAATGTATCGTTGGCCCATCATAGTCCCATTCGCAACCAAATGTAGGGCGTGCGGTCATTGATCATGATGCCGGTCCATACCATGACACTGCATGTCGGATATAGGTCCCTTTCCTGAATATTTTCTGGATGATAAGCAGTATCACTCTCGTGCCCGATAAGTTGACGTCTACAATCCGATGACAGACTGAACCTACTCTCATCTGAGAAAAATACGCATGCCCAGTCCTGTCCAGTCCAATTGCGATGCTCACGACACCATTGCAAATGGGCAGTACAGTGCTGTCTGGTCAATGGGACACACAACAGGTCTGCGGACGTATAGTCTTCCTCCCCTCAAACGTCTGGCAACAGTTTTTCGGGAGATCTGCTTTCCTGAGGCAGCAAGAAACTGATTTGCCACCTGCTGAGCTGTGGTGCGCCTGTTCCTTTTTGCTGATAGTACGATATATCTGTCTTCTGCAGACGTCGTAATTCTAACACGACCTCCCCTGTACCGCCTACTACACATTCCAGTAGTTTTAAATGATTTCCACAGCCGTGAAACAACGCTGTGAGCGATGTTGAACTCCCTGGCAACATCTGTTATTTTTAGCTTTTCTTCGATTCTTCCAAAAATTCAGCCACGCATAAAATCATCTAAGTGATCTCGGGAAGACACGCCAAAATTTTTAAGTTCGCCTATCAAATCTTTCCTGTAAAACTTTGACTTAAATCGACAACTGTCCACTCGCGTCAAAACCTGTAAAGCAATGAACGCTATCACGTGATGAACAGACGTGGAAAGAAAAGTTTGCATACGCATACTTCTTCTTACTATATCCCGCACTTATTCTAATTTTCCACATTTTGCTTCCTTTCATTTTGTGGTTGCTATAAGTGACAGTATTATCCGTCCTTACCAATTGTCCAGTACTGTAATATCTAGTTTTAAATTTTGATATTCTTAAAATGTAATTAAATTAGTTTTAAAAAGAAAGGGGTGCATCAATTCATTACATTATTTGGTTTAAAGTAAGTATTAGTTGCTACTTGTATGCAGAACATGTTGTATTCTTATAGTAATAATCTAAAATTATTTTATAATTTTGATGCTATGCGCATGTGTAAGTTAATTTCTTTCTCTGAAAAGAATTGCATGTATTCATTCATATCTTAATCATCATATTTATCCTTAAGAGACAATGCATACGTACTACAGCCACAATGGCTTATCATGTGAGTATATGTCAAACACAGGCGATACTGAAACAAATCATGTGATACTTTTATTGATCATGTGATACTGATCTTCTATTCGTTTCAACAAAATCCTAAGATAGTCTCGAATGCAGATCCAATGGTAACTCAATATTGGATATCTTAATCGTTAAGAGACGTACTTTCAATTTCAAAAATTCTTGAAATATGATTTTACATAACCTTAAGTTTCCTTAAATTCATGTCTGTAAAAAAAATTGAAAAAAAAGTTATTTTTAATACAACCCCATGTATTATAAATACACTAATTAGTTTTTTAGATTCTTTAAAACTTGTAATATTTCACTGAGTAATGCACGAAATAATTTGAACCAATTTTAATTCAGAAGTTCCATTATTTTGAAGCAATATAAACATTACAAAGCAAATTTTTTAATTTATGATTACCGCAACATATGAAAAAATATCAAAAATAAAGCTTAGCTTAAAAGAGAAATAACAAAATTTTAGTCTAGAAGAAGGTCTTATTTTAATTTTACATCGGCCTCTTTGAGCTTATCTGATAAAGTATTTTTATTATGTGAAGAAGGAATAAATTTCTATCTCATTTTTTTATAAAAATGTATAAAATAATGAATTCTTCTTTCCATACTTCTAATAAACACAACGGAGATATTAAAGATACCAGTTATAATTTCTTATTTTTTAGAGAAATGCATGCATATTCATTAACTTAAATGGCTAAAAAATACGTTTTTAATTAACTTTATTTTACAAGTTTTTGCTTTAGGAGACATACTTCCGGAGATATATATTAGAAAAAATAGCCTTTGGTCATTCATGGATACTAACACACTAAAAAAAGTATGTAAAATTAATTTTGCAATATTTTTACAATATTTCTCTCTTATGTGTTTAAAATAATTATTACCCAAACCATTATAGAAATGTGTATCATACCACAATTTCCAAAAGAAAAAAATTTACATTGGTGTTAGACGTGGCAATAGAGGAAATGACTCGAAATAATTTTTAATTGCATAAGAAACAAAGCATTCAGTTAGAATAGCAAGTGTTATCACTGTGAACATATCACAGTCGTAAAATCTTGGCTCCTACCTTACGTGATACAACAGAGAAGGAAAATGGATAACATGGAAACAACTAAAAAAAAATAAAATATAAGTACGAACTCATTTAAGTTCATGAAAATAATAATATTCATTCAGCATATTATTTAGAAGTTGGCACATAAAATATTCATATTACGTTTAACAAGAATATCGCAGTAATTAAATATTAAATTGAAGGAAATAGGAAAATTTTTAAATTTACTTACGAAAATAATCACAGCATTTGTAGTTTCCAAAATATGATTCTTCCCAATTCGAATTAAAAAAGATTTAGAAAATCCTCATTGAAAGTAGAATTTAAATAATACAAGTCTCTCAATCTTGTTTTCGCGTTTCTCTTCTTGCTCTGCTATCTCTTTATCTGGGCATGCAATTTCATAATTTTTTTTTCCTTTGCCATGTGTCCCTATCTGGTGTACATGAGATTTGCCATGTGTCTGCATCTGGTGTACATGAGAAAGGACAAATAGAAGTAGAGAACATTTATTGAAAAGAATGATGACTCCAGATAGGAACAGGTGGATGTGCTGCTTTCTTTTTCGAAAAGGGGATCCATTACAAGTATGAAGTCCAATTTTTCCCCCAAAAAAAAAGCCTCCATCGGGATTCAAACGCGTATCCACACTATAAGAGATGAGAATTTTAACCCTCATACAAGCTGCGCGGTTCCAGAATCTTAGAGGCTTAATTTAATTTATGATATTTTTAAGTATTTCTCTACGCACATCCATTTATTTTGTAAACCAAAGAAGAATTCTTTTTAAAATGTACATAAATGAGGTTAATATAACAATCTATCCTATTACATGATTATGCTTCAAGATTCTGATATTTTTTTTATGTAAAATTGGTAGTTATAAGCATTTTAATTGATTTTGTTTATTTTACTGTCTCTTACTCCACTGATTTTAAATTTTCATACATAGATTTTTGAAAAAGCCGTACACACTGTTGTCCTTTTATCTTTAAGTTTTGTGATAGAATAATATCCATCGCATCGGCATCGATCTACTTAATTTTACTATTTCGTTTTTTATAGTAACGTCTCGTCTCGAAAATGGATTTTCCAATAAATCTTTAATATTGAGACATCTGAGTTCTCCATTTTGAAATGGTTAATTTATTATGAATATAAATTAAAAGAATAAATAAAATATTTACCTACAAGTAGTCGAGGGATAATTATAAAAACAGCTAAAATTATGAGAATTTTACAAGCACTGAAGCAAAAATCATGTCTTGTGTTGTACGGTGTCATATTGGTGGTGAAAAAGCAACGCTTTGGGCTTCCACGAAAAATGTAGATTTTCAGCAAATGTAGCACCACGCGGCGCACGCCGCTGAAGTGCCTCATCAGGATGCTCATTGGTGCCGACTAACCGAACATCTATTCTACATGCAGAGGATTTCACTGCACGCTGGCGCAATAGAACGAGCTGTTTCTTGTTCGGTCAATGGATTAAATTATATTTATTAAATTAATAAATATAATTTAATCCATTGATTAATCCACAATTAATAATATTGAATGTTTTTAACATTTGGAAATCATATATTCTGCGAAAAACCTCTTGACAATTTTTAAAAACAAAACCAGGGATAGGGTGTTATAGATACAACTTATATACTGTCTATAAGACAAAATTAATGGCAAAATTTGGACTGTTCTGTTAAAATTTATTTAATCAGTTAAAAAATCAAAAGCACTTCAGCACGTAAGTCGACATTCTAATACAACGCTTAATAAACCGTACCTTCGGATGATACTGAATGCCAAGTGCAGGAAATATCGTTGCAAGTAGTCCATACATATAAAGCATGAGTTTTTTATTAGTACACAGTGCGTACACATTAAAACTTCCTATGTTCGTTTGATTTTGAACGCCGCTACGTCGTGCAGCGCCAGCAGAAATACACAAGCAAGCAAATCAAAAGAATACACTACTGGCCATTAAAATTGCTACACCAGGAAGAAATGCAGATAACCAAATGATATTTATTGGACAAATATATTATACTAGAAATAACAAGTGAGTAAATTTTCAAAAAAATTGGCTGTATAGATCCTGAGAAATCAGTACCCAGAACAACCAGCTCTGGCAGTAATAACTGCAGTTATACGCCTGGGCATTGAGTCAAACAGAGATTGGATTGCATGTACAGGTACAGATGCCCATGCAGCTTCAACACGATGCCACAGTTCCTCAACCGTAGTGACTGGCGTTTGGTGACGAGCCAGTCTCTCGGCAACCATTGACCAGACGTTTTCTATTGGTGAAAGATCTGGAGAACGTGCTGGCCAGGCCAACAGCCGAACATGTTCCGTATCAAGGAAGGTCCGTACAATACCGGCAACATGCGGTCGGGCATTATCCTGCTGAAACATAGGGTTTCGCAGGGCTCGAATAAAGGGTAGAGCCACGGGTCGTAACACACCAGAAATGTAACGTGCACTGTTCAAAGCACCGTCAAAGCGAACAAGAGGTGACCCAGACGTGCATCCAATGGCACCCAATACCATCACGCCAGGTGATGAGCCAGTATGACGATGAGCCAGGTGATGAGCCAGGTGAAAGCACGCTGCCAGTGTGCGTTCACCACGATGCCGCCAAACACGGATGCGACCATCATGATGCTGTAAACAGAACCTGGATGCATCTGAAAAGATAACGTCTCGCCATTCGTGCGCCCAGGTTCGTCGTTGATCACACCATTGAAGGCGATATTGTCTATAACGCAGCGTCAAGGGAAGCCGCAGCCATGGCCTCCGAGTTGAGAGTCCATGCGGCTGCAAACATCGTCGAACTGTTCTCGGCTGCTTGTGATACGTGGCCGTTGAGATCCCGCATGGCGTTCCGTATTACCGTCCTGAACCCATCGATTCCATATTCTGCTAACAGTCATTGGATCTCGACCGACGCGAGCAGCAATACTGTGATAAGATAAACCGCAATCCCGGTACACTACAATTCGACCTTTATCAAAGTCAGAAACGTGCTGGTACGCATTGCTTCTTCTTACACGAGGCATCGCAACAACTTTTCACCAGGCAACAACGTTCAAATACAATTTGTGTATGAGGAACCGGCTGAACAATTTCCTCATTTAAACACAATATAGGTGTCGCTACTGGCGCCTGCTTTGTCTGAATGCGCTGAAAAGCTAATCATTTGCATATCACAGCACTTTCTTCCTTTCGTATAAATTTCACGTCTGTAGCATGTCGCCTTCTTGGTGTAGCAATTTTAATAGCCAGTAGTGTATATATGCATATATATATATATGTATATATATATATAGCAACTAATAGTGTTAATATCGCGTTCAAAATATAGGTTATAATAAAGCATTTTTATTATAACCTATAATTTGAAATGTCAATATAATTTACTATTCTTGACTATTATTTAATGAAGCTCGTGTGATATGATGAAAAAGAATGTTCAATTACTTTAACGATACATAAATGAAACGATTAACTATCTTACCAGATTCAATGTCATTTTGTTTATTGTTATTTAATATTGATTAGTTACCCGTGACATACATTTAAATGAAACTGGTTTATTCAATCTTTAGTTGTGTATTTCCTTTTAATGCAGCAATAATCATAATAGTAATACATGATAGAAAATAAAAGTGTAATAAAAAGGAAACAGCAGAATAAAATTAGACAATTTATCAATAAACAGATATAGATAAAGTGATCATATTTAGGATTCTGAGGGGATTATTAGTGTAATTTTTATATAAAATCAACGCACTGTGGCGTTTATTTGTTAAAAAGTTTAAATTATAGCCGTGCTACGTTTCTACAGATACAGCGGTTGAACAATCGTTTAAGAAAGTATTCAGTTTATATAATAGATAGAAAGTGCATTTAAATGTATAAAAATATCAATAATCCCTGGATCCAAAGATGCTAAAATCACGTTTCCAGATTAAGATCGTTCTTCAAGAATATGTTCACAAAGAATTAAGAATCTGGAATTATTTGGATTCAAATTTAATTCAGGTTTTGTTTAACATTTTTTTTAATTCAGTTACAGAAGGAACGGAGTTTAAAAGTTTAACAGTTTGAGGTAATTCTTTCTTTCAAAAGTAAAATTTAAAATTTTCTATTTTTATTAAATTTAATATGTCGTTGCGGTATATTTTTTTACAGCGTAATATGAGTATAAGCCCATCGTGACTTCTTTTAGTGAGTTAATATCAGTTCATTTGTGACTGAAATATATTTTCAACATTGTACAGAGATATTTTCGAGCATATTATGTTTTCATTTTATTTCCTTTTACGTGAAATCTCTTACATTGCTATATAGATTAAATTTTGTTTTGAAATGGTTCCCGACGATACTACTCATAATTTAGTGTTTTGGCAAATTAAACTTTTTTAATCATTTTTACCAAGTGCAGACTTTTTAAAGAAATGAGACCATTCTATCAAAATCTATGGTAATTAAAAATAAAAAAAAATAAATAAATTAATTAATTAAAAAAAAATTTATCCAATAAATTTTTAAAAATGTGTTTAAAATCATTGTTTAAATATTTTTATTTTAACGATTTGTAAATATTGTTGTTGATGTATAATGCCTAGCTACAAGGATTTCCATTTTTCAGCACTACAAGGGGCAAAAATGATGGCATTTCATACAGGGGGGAGGAACCAGTGTATTTGTCGTTGTTGCCTGAAACTGTCACTGTTGCTTCTGAATTACGAAGACCCGAAATGGGGTCCTTGTAATTCAGAAGCAAGCATTAAACAGAATTGCCCTGTTACCCATAGAGGTATCGGTTCACATGAAGAACCTAGCAACCACGGCATATTTAATGTGTCCCAGTCAGCAAATAGGACAGATCTTCTATTGGGTCGGGACTCGAGCTCACTGCCTTCTGATAATGAGAACCGACGCCGTAATCAACCGAGCCACCACTGCCTCACTTTGTACATGCTTGACAGTTAATATTAAAGTTAAACATGTGTATCACGTAAAGTAATTTATTTGACAATTAATGGTCATTTAAATATTAATTGCCAATAACAATTTACTAACAGTTTATTTTCTTATTAATGGATTTTCAAAAGTATTAACAATATTTAATAAATTAATTTGTTTATTTTTGAAAATTAAATAATTGATTTATTTAATTAGCATTTACATAAATTTTACAAATTATTAATATGAATAATCATATTACAATATAATATATATTAAATTGTTGTTATAATTATAATCACATCAAAAAGTATATTCTTAGTATTTAGTTCTCTTCCAATAAAAAAATCATAAGCAAACATAGAGTAATAATCTCAGATAGTAGTTTTCAAAAAAAAAAAAAAAATCTCGAAATAGTTCAATTCGTTAAATAATAATTCATTACATTTGAAAATTTCCAATATGTATTTAAAACAAATAGGATTCCCCCCCCCCTCCCTTTAATTGCACTTATAAGGTTGAATGACCCACTGCACTCGGGATAACTTTCATTTTCAGCTGATGAAGATCTTTCGAGTAAAATAAGAACCGAGCACAATTTCTACCGTCGCTCTTTATTGTTTTCCTCCAATTTTCCATTTTGCCTTTTCGCAGAATCTGTTCCATGCACGTTCGATGACCCAAACGAACGCTTTTCCTTCTTCCTGAACAGACCAAAAGGTGTTTCTGTCCATCCAGAGATGGATGTCAAGGGTTAGTAGGCCCACGGTCTCTGTTCCAGTTGATCTTCCAATCCTATTCCATTGAGCAATCTGGTTTTTATTCTGTTTGGACGGAATAATGACTTTCGTCAGCAGCTGGTTGTTCGGTTGAAGTTCTTTGCCGCTGAATTATTATTATTTTTTCTGGAAGAGACTTTCGTTAACGGAAGTTCTCTCTTCGCACATTTTTAATTAGAGGTTAATGCTTTGACTTCAAGAATCGAAATTGCGTAGCATACGAGTGTTTTGTTCTTAAATCTTTTGATTTTTATCACTCTATAACCATTAAAATATTATATAAATTAATACTAATTTGAAAAGATAGTTTGGAAATGAAGTAAAAAGTTTTAAAAAGATGATAATATATTCACACATTTGACTCTACTTTAAACCATAAAGTGGTTGTTTCTTTCGTTCCAGTTGAGATTATGACTACATCACTTTATTACATTTCTCATTGGCTTAAAATATTCATGACGCCAGATAAAGTTTCATCTACGTCACATATAATTCATTACGACAACATCGTATTGAGATAACATCTTAATTCCGACTTGTCAATGAATTTGTTGCCTGACTTCAAATTGCATGCTTCGAGCTGCAGCAAATAAGTAGAAGTTCATCATCGAATATCTGAGAATAATGTCACAAAGTTCTTATTTAGCTAATAAAACGATTTCTTATATAAGGACCAAAGCATCGGTTTAAGACACCGTTTTTCATTGATTTAAGCCATCAACACACTGACAGTAGAATGGAAGAAAAAACAAATTGAAAAAGACAAATGAAAATATACATTTTATGGATAGTTTAAATCGTCTTAGCCGATTTAAATTTTTTAAAATTTCATTAATGAATAAAATTTTTAATTAATAATTGCAATACCTTGCAAGCCTAATATCTTGGTATGTCAACATTTTTTAATCTCTGATTTACTTTATACATTTTTCGAATTTAATTTACACTGGGGCCTCCGCTTAGGTACTTTATAATTTTAATAACTAATTTGATTTTTGATTTAATAATAAAATCTCAATAACTCAATTGAAAAAGCTATTTTGAAGCAAGAAAATTAAAGGACCAAACATATTAAATGTAATTAGCTTATTTTGTTTTTCATCAATAAGTAGTGTTCTATGTGTGGGCTGCAATTTTTGTTTTTGATTTACTTTATACATTCTAATTTAATTTACATTGGAGCCTCCGATTAAGCACCTTATAATTTTAATAAATAATTTGATTTTCGATTTAATAATAAAATCTCAATAACTCAATTGAAAAAAACTGTTTTGTAGTAAAAAAATTTGAAACCCAAACTCACTAAATATAACTAGCTCATTTTTTTTTATGATTAAGTGGTGTTTCGTATGTGTGTTGCATTTTAATTAATCAACATAATCTATTCTTAAAACGTTCGAATATTATCATATGAACAAGCTCAGTGAACTCAACTTGTATATATTAATATATAATTGACTTGGTGCTAATAAGGTTAACACTTCTTTTCACTGTACACATTATTTTTTATATTTTTGTACTTATTATGCTTTTGTATTTCCTTTTTTATTTCAAATATTTCTTTCAAAAATTGTTTTTATTTCACATTATTTAAAAAAAATAACTAAAAAACTTTCTACTTTGTTAACATTCATTGAATCGCTTACAGAATATATGTGAAAAAAGTGGTTCTACCCTTATAAAAATTTGATAATAATCTGAAAATTTTCCATTAAAAATTTAAATGAGAGAAAACTTATCAATTGATTTTGAAAATAATGATTATTAACTTCAATCATGGTACTCGTTCCGGCTGAACAACTAACGTTACCATAAGACGAATAACAATTACGAATGTCATCTTTTTTCGTTGTTAGGTAGGCCGCAAATTCGGTAGACAATCCGATTAATAAGTGATCTCCTCGATGTCTTAGTGTGACGTTGCTAAAACGTTGTATCTGACGTCATGGAATTTTAAACTAATGAGAGCGCTGTCTCGCGGAAAGTTGCCAGATATTTCCAACCTGCTTGAAATCAAGAATCGTCTCGCGTAGAGCCCCTTGTCTCGCGCTCCACCCCTTTTCAGACGTAACTAAGACATCAATGACGCCATTTGGTCTGATACTATTCTCGCGAGATGCTCAGCTTGCCTCGCGAGACAAGTCTCATGTGATCATCTACGAATTTGTGGACTGCCTTAGTGTTGCAAGTCTCTTGAGATAGTAATATCTTTGAGACATTGTCGAAGTCCTTGGAGTCAACAGTGTAAGTAGGAAACATGGTCACATAATTGGATGTATGGTGTATTAAAGCAATATGCAAACGTCATCTTACTTATATTGACCAGGGTGAACTAGCATTCATAACATTCCAGTGTTAGCTAACAATGATTACCTACAGCATATGCTGTAGAAAATCTATGTTCAATTTTACTAGGCATTTCAGTTTCTTAGTTTACCACAATTATCTTTTCGTTGAAGCGTTCTTTAACAGCATTCATTACTTACAGTATATGCTGTAGGTAATGAGTGCTGTTAAAGAACGCTTCAACGAAAAGATAATTGTGGTAAACTAAGGAACTGAAATCCTTAGTAAAACTGAATAACTGTGTGAAAAACCTGAACTATCTAATGATATTTAGTGTGGCTATATAATTTGGTAAAAGCATTCTCTCTTACTCTTATTATCTTTCTCTTTTTCATTCACATTATCTTAGTTGTCTACAGATTATCATGATTACAAACAGACTAGTATCGCTAAAATTTTAACGATAAATACCATTTCGGTCTTGTATAACAACTGAATAAAAGTATGAAGTTACCAGGACTAAAAACTCTAATGAGCCTTTGTTTTGCAATGCGTATAGCTATTTCCCTGGTTTATAGGTATGAAGTAATAAATTTTACAACTGCAGTTTGTAGTCGACTTTAAATCTCAATGATTTATTGATGGTATTCTGGATCTAAGTACCTCCCTAATATTCCTCTATCTAGTAACTTCTTTTACAGTATATCTTCCTTAGGAGTTTTCCAATAAGGTAATACTAGACCATAACATGGTTAATCTATCTCTAGACTGCCTAATTGATATGATACTCTATTTTAAGCAGTTATAATGCTAGATATCTTCCAGTAAAAGTGGAATGGGAAAAGTCATTCGGTACAGCTTTCTGAAACGAAGCAAATACAGAGGAACATTTGAATTGCAGAACACATTGTCAGAAAATAAAAATAAAAATCTGCATCAATTCCCTCATGCTCTGCTGCCACATTTTGCTTTCACAAATTACTGCTTTAGATACCTTATGATAATTGATAACTGATAATCATTGATGATATTCAAGTCTATGGTTTTAATATTTTCGTCGCTTATACACAAAAACTTATAATTCAATAAAATAATTTTTATGGTTCGTTTTGTTTTCCAAATTAATGGGAAAACTGATCAGAAATACTACTAATATGTAGTTATGATTAATTTTCTCATTTAAAATGGTGGAAAGTTAATTAATATGTAAAAATTTGTATATTTCCTTTAAAGGGAATAAAATTTCTTCAGATTTTGAATGTTTAGAAGAATTAATTGTTAAAAAAAAATTTTCAAGTTAAAATCTTAAAATTTATACTAGGCATAAGGTTATTTAAAATAATGTTTCAAGTAAATACTAAGTATTTACATTTATATAATAAAAAAGGGTAGTTAAACTATTTAACTTATGTTAATTATTAATACTATGAGCAAATATAAATACCCACAAATATACTTAATTATATCTGAAACGACAAAATTTTCTCTAAAAATATGCGAATTAAATTAATATTAGAAAAAACCATGCAAATTAAATAGCACGATTTTATATAAAATTGACAGCAATAATATGTGAAGCACGGAACATCACTGAAAATAGACATTTACACACAGCTGTGTAGAAAAAGAAAATTATAATAGATATCACTCAGACATTTAGTTATTTAGAATATATGATCATTAGTGGAATAAGATAATTATTCGAATAAATACCTGTATCTGAATTAATTAAAATATACATTTAAAAGATTACATAATCTCATTTAAAACTTTTTTTTTTTTTTTTTTTTTTAAGAATTGTATCACTATTTTTCGGTTAAAATCTATTTAAGCATCGTTTTTCCTTTTAATGCTGGAATTATATACTTTCAATTTTGTAATAATCGATAACAAAAAAGTTACAATAAAAAGGGGCTTCAATTTATCAGAATTAATAAAAGAATTTTTTATTCGGAAAAATATTCATCCGATTGTTTGGAAATAACACACTGTTCTTAACCCCTTGACTGACGAATTAAATGGAATTTGATGCGACAAAAAAAAAACTATTTAATTTCGCTTAATTGAACTACACCATCATCCCCACTTTCATATAATGCATCCGGCTTATACATGTTACGGGGATTATTTATAATCTTTACTAAACTCAAATATTGGCTAGTATAACATTCACCGTGCGAGACTTCTGCTAAACTGAACTCTTACTTTCAGTGTGCTTTTTTAAATGAGAATCGTCGAACGAGTGAAGCAACTATGTAATCTAATTGTAACTTGCACGGCGTCCGCCGAAAGAAGCGCTTGACGAGTCTGACTCGTCAAAGTCTGTGATGGCCCAGGAAATCAATGACGAGTCAGACTCGTCAAAGTCAGTCAAGGGGTTAATATAATCCTTTTTTTAAAGATATTTCTTCACTTATTTATCGAAATATCAAATTTCCCGTAATTATTCTCTTAATTTTTGGAAATATATTAATCAATGAAATAGGAGAATGCAAAAGATTTTCCGAAATTTTTGGTTAAAATTTGGAAACTAAGCGCTAAAATCAGCTAAATTTATTTCATGACAATCTGTTTTATCACTTATAACTCCTTCGTATATATGTATGTAAAACACCCTCTAAAATGTAAAATGGCAAAACTGACTTAATTAAGCCACAGAGATTATTATTGCTATTTGTGGTTTTTTAAAACTACATGTGTATTATTAATCTTGAATTTCTGGCTTGAAGGGCTTACTTGAACTTCATAAACGATCAAATATCCTCGTTTGATACATATTGCGGCTACAACTTTTATACATCAGGAAAGTTTTACAATGTTAGGCCACTGCAAAGAACATTAAAATATTTACCTTGACTGTAAGAATCCTAATCATACTAGAATACGATATTGACCACTCAAAATTTGAATTCTTGTTGTTCAATTCCATCTTTTTTCAATTGTCTTTCAAGTCGAAATTTGTCCTTTTCATTATTTACAGAATTTGCATGTGCAGAAGTTATTGGAGGACACGTTCATATTTTTCTGAAATCAAGCAACGTTATAAAATGTCACTTCTTGAATAATTTTTCTTTGAAAGCTATTTTACTCTAAAGTACCTGCCGTTATTAAAAATAAGTCCGCATAAAATTTCCGCGTCGTTCTATAATGTATTTAACTGAATAGAAATTTCTGACAATTTCATCACATTTCTGCCTGTTTCATCATTATCATCTTTTATTCCCCTTCAGAGCTTTATGCTGCGGATATAAACTCAACAATCTTCTTTGTTAAATTATGATTGCTTAATTCATATAATTCTAAATCTTGTAAAATTTGTTCTAAATTTAATATTCCTAAAATAAATAAGCATAATAGTTCAGGTGATTTATATAGTAAAGTTTTTCTTTTGTATTACATATGAGATAGAATGTACTGATTGTAAATCTAAACATAGGGAAGAATTACATTATTTCTTTGTAATTACTGTCGATAAATCTAATAATAATTATATTGATAAGAGAAGCATTTTTAATCATTTCAGGGTTCATTTTTTGGTGTGATTATCAGTATTTTAGATAATTAATTTATACATAAAAGAAAATCAATATACAATATATGTTTCAATATTATAAATGTTTCCTATGTGACCTTTTCAATAATTCACAAATTTTTATCAAAATACTTTCTATATTTTCAATACAAAAAATTAAAGTTATAAAAAAAAGGGCATAGATAAATTAGTAAAAAATATAAGATTTACAATTTAAAAAATTTTAAATGTTGGAATTATAATTTTTTTTATTTATATAATTAATAGCTGTGATTTCAGTATTATTTGTAGATAAATTTAAAAATTACCATTATAATTTTAATTTTTAACCTTTATATTTAGATAACTTAAATTTAATTTGAAAACATTGATTTTGTTTGTTGTTAAATTTTTTTTAATATTTATCATGTGATGAAATTCCGTTTTTTTCCCAATATTGTTAAAATAAATATATATACACACACACACAAATTCACTTTTCAAACAAATGATTATAACACGAAGTGTATTTTATTAATTATATAACTTTTAATAATGCATTAATGTTAATAAAGAAAATGCTATTTTCCCATTTTTATACAGGTAATAAAATTAGTGAATTTGATGATTTCATTTTTGATTACATCGCTGAGGAAATATTTTAAATACTGAGTTGAAATATATTCTTAAAAGGCATAAGAAGTTATATCTAATACTAAAATTAAAAAAATATATATATATATTAAATCTTTTTTTGATTATACTGGAATTTGAAAAATGGAAATGATTTTCTTTTTGATATATTTAAAAACCTTCGATTTTCATAGAGAAACATTGCAGCATACATATGTTTAATAAATTTAAAACAAAACGGTGTTTATGTTCATTTAATAAAAATTAAGACTTTCAGAATAGATAGAATATGTGTGGATTTTAGAATAAAATACATTAGGATCTATAAATACTGAAATTAAATTTTCAGATAAAGAAATTCAATAGCAAAATTGCCATCAGGCAGACTTAAAACTATTCAAATTTTAATATAGATCAGAAATTCTGTTCAAAATAAGATTTTGAAGTTTTATGATATAATTTGCTTTAACTATTGTTAGCAAAATTTTTCTCTTTTCATTCAATTTAATACTTCATTATTGTAAAATGCTTAATAAGTGTATCATAAATACAGTTGCGTTTATTGAGTATAGAGTTGTGAATGTAAATATATAAAAAAAAATTTTCACTTTCCTTTGACATATCATACATCATGAGTTTTGGGTCATAGTTTAATGACAGATGCCAATTGCAATTTAACTAAAGGAGGCATTTGTTTAGTTGATATTTACATCAATGTGGTTTTTCTACCAGAAATAATGAAAAAAATTTAATAACTTTATATGCATTCATTACTTTATACGCATATATTCTTTCTAATATTGATCTTTCATAATTAAAAGCAATTTTAAAAGATTTAAATTCTTGACCTTCTCACAAATTTCTGCATCATTACAAAAAAATATTATCTTATTGAAATTAATGATTTGATAGAATACTTTTTCAGTTTCTAGTAAGGAACTTCAAAAATATTTTAATAATCATACCAGTAAATGAACATTTTAATAACTATGCATTGTTTTGTAAATTATTTTTTTTAAACTCAAAATTACTGGATAGGAAAACTCTAAATTCTAGAATTATAAATTATTAAATGTTTCTAACATAACAATTTGATCAAAATACACTTTTCAAAAAAATTGAAAATAATTCGAAATTTTAATACATTATTAACCTAAAAAACTTTTTGAACTATATTTCTTTAATAATGAAAGTATGTCATACATAAATATGGCTTTTTTTCTTATTTATTGCACTTGTCTTTCGCTCAATACCATTCAATCCATTAAAATTAGGGTTATAAATAATAAAATATAATATTTAACATTTCAAATTTAATTAATACTTCCCCCCTTTGATTTTTAAGATTTATTTATATTTATTCCTTTAAATTAAGTACATGATAAAATTTAAAGTTTCGTATTTATCAATATATTGTGCATAATATTATGTGTGTGATCCAGAATTTTAGAAAAATTGAATAACTTTGATGAATTAAATTGATGCATTTATAATTAACTATAATCTTAAAAGGTTCAAATTCTTGGTCTTTCCACTAGTTTTTTATTATCCACAAATAGTTAGCACTGAAAAAAAAAATGCATTGTAATTTGCATTTAATTTAAAAAAAAATTAAAAAATATTTACCTTGAATTGTAATTTAATTTAAATTAATTATATTTAAAATAAATATTGATCATAACAATATCATAGTAATTAAATCTCCCTTTTTCTTAATAATTTTATTAGTGTTGACTAATATTAATCATAAATAGTTCGAAAAATTAACATACTTATAAAAATGTTTATTTCAATGAATTAACTGGAATCAATAACATTAGCAAAAAAATTGAAATACATATATCATAATAAAATAAACTCCTCACACAATAATATCTCCACAATTTTTTAAACATTATTTAGAAAATGGAGTAGCACTTACAAAAGTGAAAGAGCAGCTTTTAAACTGCAGAATAGTTCCCCTAACTTTGATGATTTTATAAGAAGCTTGAGAAAACTAATCAGAAGTAATATCTATTTACAATAATTCACTTTAGAAAAAAATTCCTTTCTTATATTTTGTGTTTAATTTTTATATTTATTTGTATATTAAATTTTAGATCTGCTTTATATTATCTTAACAATCATATTTATTAGTAAAAATATTCATTCCTTTAGTCATGTATTTGAAAACAATTCACTTTATATATTAGTTTAGTTTATATTTTATATTCGGAGTGAATTTTTTTATTGTATTGGCATGGAAATGTGAGATTTGTCTCTAAACTTTTGCAGAAAAATGCTTTCTTATGCAACTTGAGAGTAAATATATATGGTTTTATATAAAGTACAGTTTATATTAATAAATTATACTCAGTATGAAACCATATATCATTACCATTGACAATCACAGCAGACAATGGATATACAGGAATTTTTTTTTTCTGTTTGTTCTTGTGTGCTATTCTTTTTTTTTTTTTTTTTGAAGCATTTGTTATTGCTACTTATACACATCGCTTATATAAAATATCTGCATAATAAAGTAACATTCATATGTTATGAGATGTTAAGCTGAAGATGTAACAAATGATATTACACACATTGTAAATTCAACGTTAAAATCTTTATTTATACAATTAACATTCAGTAAGATAATTCAACAATATTATGAAGAATACAGACCACGTATCAAATTTAATTTCTTGTACTAAAATATGAATCTAAATTTTTATCAGGAACTTAAAATCACAGACAAATTTTTATACCTCACATAAATCAATATTCAAACATCTTATATGAAAATTTTTTTAACATTAAGGCACTATTATCATTAATTTTAAAAGTTATATAAATTTATGTCAATCTTTTCAGAAATATATATGTCAGAAAAATAAATATTTGATATTTGTATCAAAAATAAAAGCTTCTTCATAAAAATCAATGTAACTTTTTATAACTGAATATTGATTTATTTCAAAAACTATACAAATTTCATATAAGAGAAAAGTATATAAGACTACTTTACAAAACAAATAAATACATATATACATTTTTAATAAAGTATTCTAAAGATATTCTATTTGAAAATAGAGATTATTTATTTCCAGACAAAAATCTACTTTAAATATATTTAGCAGTAAAATGTTTAAAAGTTTGAAATAAGCATTATAAGATCATTTATTAAAAATAATACATCAATAATTTTGATCGAATAATCTAGTATTAATTGAAATTTCATTCAAATTTGATATTGAAAAAGTTTTTAAATCATCATTTTTATAATTATAAAATAAGAATCAATAATATTAAATCATATTTATTTAATTTTTGAAGAACTATTGAAAAGATGAGAATAAGATGATTTATCAATGATGCAATTCAGTAACATAATACAAGTGATTGTGAACAAAAAATTAACATATTTACAGAGCTAACTTTTCAAACCTCTTGATAATGATGATAATCACAACAATTGTTTATAAAAATCTAGCTTGAACTGCCAGATTGTCAAACAGACTACAATTCAAATAATCTGTTAAAATGTACAACAGGACACAAGTTTACCAGTTAAACTTGGCTGAACTTCAAACCAGCTGAAAGAAATGAAAAAAAAATCATATAAACAACTGATTTTTATACAAACACATCTGGTCAGGTATTTAAAAATAGTTTAAGAAAATTTTTTTTTAAATTTGAAATAAACAAGTAAATTACTCATTTCAAAAGGATATCCAAAAAATAACCTTAGTTTACATGAATACAAAGAATATATTTTATTAATAAGAATGAAGTAAAGGAAATATTTCACGGTGTTCTTGCGAAAAATGTTTTCGAACATTTTTTTGCAACCAATATCATTTGAACAAAAGAAAATTCAGTAATTTTATTACAGAATAAGAAAACTAATTTTTTAAAGGAAATATATAATTTCTTTTGCTATAATGTCAAATCACAATAAATAAATTTAAAACTGGTATATATGTGTGTGTATATTCTAGACAAGCAAATCAAGAAACATGTCAGGAAACACTGTGAAAATAGATCAAAATTTTAGATATTGTAAACCCATAGTAATAATTAAAATATCTAATTTCTATAATAAATTTCTATATATTTACATTCACTTTTTAACTAATTATTCTAGAATTTCATATTAAATTATTTATATTTTTTCCTTAAAAGAAATTTTTAGATGCTAAGTAAAACTACAAATAATGTAACTACATTATATTTTGGATACATTTCAAAAATTTTCATCTAACTTAATAGAACTATATATGCCACTTTTGAAAAATAATAGCTAAAAGTTCTGAAATAACTTTTCATCTCAGATATAACAAATAATTAACCAGAGCAAATAGGCAATAAAATCATAATTAACAAACATCACATTTCATTATCACACTAAATGAAGTAAAAAAGACCAAAACATCAAAGCATTAAGCAATCATTCAGAAACTTTTGAGTAGCTCAACATACTAACATTTATTATAAATTAAAATATTGTCACATAAAAAGATATTTATTACTATGATGCATTATTAATTGTGCCTTAAAAACTCCTATTTTTTACCTTCATCATTACTGTAACAATTGTGGCAATGAAGTTTGTTGTTTCTTACTCTTACATCTGCACCACAAGAGCCATTTCCAAGTTGAGCTTGACATACACAACATTGAAAACAGTGAATATGATAATACAGTTGTAGGGATTCAATGATCATAGCTGCTCCCCTTCCTATAAAATACAGCAAGGAGTAACTTTATGAATTAAATAAAATAGTGCAAAAACATTCAATTTGGATGATAAGCATGTGTGATAGATTCACACACATTTCATTTATAATTGTAATTAAAAATCAACATAATTATATTAGATTCAGATACTTGTCAAATAACACTAAGGGTACAGGCATGTCAATCGTTATTTGAAATAAGTTAAATTTTAATAAAAAAGTTTTTTTAATTAAAATTTAATATATTATTTCAAAAATGAATATTTAATGTAATTAGAAAAAAGAGAACCAAAAATATAGGCATATTTTACTTTAAAAAACTTTATTTTCTATTTAGAAGTTGAATTTGTTGTAAAAGTTGAAATATAATTGACTGGTTATTTATTTTGGGATATTATTTTTAAAATAAATATTTATTTTCAAAGCTCATACTGAATTTTTTACTCCTTGTAAGTTTTAAACTTTTGACATGATGAAAAACATCAAAACAATTGCCATGATTGAAGACTACACAATGACCAAACTTTTTATTTAGACAATGCTTTGATTCATGGAAATTCAAGATAAGCTGTTTTTAAAAGATTTGAAATAAGATTCATTAAGTTTACTATTAACCACTGTTCACAAAATATCAGCAACCACGCAGGTCCCAAAGAAGTCAAAGGGATTGCGACAATAATTGTAATACAGTTTAAATAAATGAAATATTTTTCCTTATCACCAGCTTATTATATTTTAAATTATCACTATCTTCTGTGCAGTTAACAGAAATACCTAAAATATTCTACACTTAGAAAAAGATGCTAAAACTGCATTTCATCAATTTAACTATCATGTATTCATATTTTGTGCAGTCAAATTAAAAATGAAAAACATTATTCTTAATTCAAATAAATTATTAATGCAATGTAATTATTTTAATAATTTACTTACCAAGTTCTTCATTACAATGGGAGCATCTTTTGCGACCACTCACAGATAGCATTTGTTCATGCCTTTCTAAAGGTATAACACGTGAAGGCTTAGCTGGTGGTTGAAGAGGATGTGCCCCAATAGGTTTATCAGAACTAATGGGTGGAGGATATTTCTTGATAGCCATATTAGCATGCCCATAATTCCAGACTTTTTCTTGGACAGGATTATTTAACTGCATGTTAGGGGACAGAACGGGTGCTTTCACAGAGACACTGCAAACACCATCTTCTGCAAGATGTGTTTGAGAGTTTGAAAACTGTGAAGCACGTTGGCGTTCTTTCAGTTCAGTTATCCTTCTCATTTCTGCTTCTTGGATAAGCCAATGGTTTTGGTTATATTTGCTCTCAGTCATGGGATCATGAGATTGCTTTTTGATTGAAGATACCTAAAACAAAAAATGATTGCACTAATATATTACTAATCCAACAAATATATTTAAGAAAAAAAAAGAATAAAAACTTTACAATAATTTAATAAAAGATGCATAAATTTTATATGTTTTTAATTTATAAGCAAAAACATTTTTGATTCTTCATTATAAATGAATTACGAGTAACAGAAGTGAGAATTATAAATAAATTTACATATATATAATAAGAGTGAGGTTATAGATAATAAAAAACTAATATTAAACAAATTTATTACATATTATCTAAATACTTTTTTTAAATTTAAATAGGTATTTAAATTATTTTGACCTAGAATAATAATATATCAGCAAATAATATTTTGACAGTAAAAAAACATTTTTTTTTTTTTTTTTATCATTAGCCATTTTTCTACATTTTCCAAGTGCAAATAAATCAATAATGAACTAACATTGATTGGAATTCTTCAAAAACTACTGGTTTAAAAAACATGATTTTCTTTAACAATAACATTTCTTAACAAGCATATTAACGCAGTGTGGATATTAGAATGTAATTTAACAAATGTATTAAATGAAAATTGCATGATGCAAAAGAATTGAATGAATAGATATGAAACTTCCAAATAACTCTGAAGATACTTCTTCCATGAAATAATATTTTTAATTATGAAAAAAATATCAATTACCAAAACATGAAATTTAAATTTAAAACTAAGGGATTATGATATTCAAAATAAAAAAAAATAAAAATTATATATTCAAATAAATATATATATAATTCTTCAAAATAATATGTAATATTATTTATAAGTCTTGTATTTCCAAAGATAAAAATAAAAGAAAAACAGAAACTAATAAGTTTTAAATTAAACAGATAATTGAAAAATTTAAAATGAACTTGATAATCCATTAACTTAATCAATATTTTGCTTGCTTTTTGAATAAATTAGCAATCAAACACTTATGAACAGAATATGGTAAGTACTAAATATAAAATGGATAACTTTAATATTGATACCAGAATTTACTTTCACTTTAATAAATTAAAAAATGAAAAAATAGATGAATGTTTTGAAGTTAATTCAAATGTAAGTTTTAATTTAATATATATATATATTAAAATGACTAGTGTCTCAAATATAAATAAATCTCATAGAGCAAATTATATTGATGAAAATAAACAAATTACTACAATAAAATAATAAGTGATTTATCAAATCTTTTAAAAATGAAATGATTTTTTATTTACAAAAAAACAATAAAATATCAAAGTTTTTCAATTATCCCTCAATAATTTTCTTCTAAAGAAAATCAAAATTTCTTTTAATAAATAAAAAGTTACAATTCTAATCACTTGTACTTAATTATAAACAAATACGTTTTTTTTTTTTTTTTTTTTTTTTTTAAACATTTAACTAATACAGTTAAATGGCATCATTTTTTAATTCGGTTTCAGGTGTTTGAATAATAATTACCTTTGGCTGACCACGAAGCTCGCTTTTCACAGTTCTTTTCGGAGGAGGAATTGGCTTATTGTATTTATTTACAGGGACTTTTACTGGATCCACTAAAATAAAAATTAAATACATTAAACAACAAATACATGTATTTCAAAATAAACATTACATAAAAATAAGCTAAATATGGAATTAACTTTGAAACAAATTAAAAACTTTAGCAAAATAATATATTTTACATTAAATATTTCTAATTTTGTTTATCACTCTTTTCAACACATATATTAATGCTTAGAGGAATTCTCAGGATTTTATTTTAACTCTATAAAAATGTTTTGAACTAATTTATAGTTAGTATTATTTACTTTGTGATGTAATAAATTTTTAATACTTATATTTATACACTTACTTCATTTAAAATACATATTTGTTTAACTCTATGTTACAAATGATTGTTTTTAAAATTATAACTTTATGCAAATCAAATGCATTTGAAATATTTAGTTAAAAGAATCACTTTTAACTAAAAAGTTTAATAGGAAAATACTCAGCTTGAATTCTTTCTATTTTATCATAACAATGGAAAGAAAAAGATTTTCTACTAAAGAAATATTGAACGAAAATCGTACTACATACTAAATATAAGAAACTAAATATGAGACAGATTTGTTTCTAACTGAACAATAACTAAATTTAATCACATTAAATTTAAAACAATCTCAGAAAAAAATTGTAACAATAAAAAATTACAGAATACATTTTACAAAAATATTTTTTATACTATATGCACAGTTTTATTTTTTATATATATATTTTATACACGTATATCATTTTAAAAAGAAATATGTATTCAAAAAGAAAAAATAATATTTAAATAATATTAATATTTTAATTATAATTTATTTAATAAATAATATCACAAATTGTTTTGCTTTGAAAACTAATTTTTGACGACTCTTTAGGTAAGCTAAGATAAATAAAATAGTCAGGTTTAACAAATCTTTTTAATTTACTATAGTTTTTAAAAATTGAAGAAGTGAAAATTAAGGTATAAAGTAAATTTGAGAAAGATTTGTTTAATCTTCAATGAGTATATAACGTAAGACCAATTGTTACACCAACAAAATTGTAAAACTATTATATTTTTTGCAAAATTCTTCAATGGAAGTGTAATTAAATGGAAGGCATAAAAACAAGAAACTTACCACAGCTACTGCTGTTTGTCATGCCAGTTTGTAGAGCATGATAATTTCGACTAGTGGCAGCAGCATTTTCTCTGACATTGGATTGAGCATTAATAGGGGAAGTTATTTGGGGAGTGTAAGCAGGTTTGATTAGAGAAGGAAGAGGACCTAACCGGGATGCAGGAGCATCAGAAGCTGTAAAGGGGAAGGACGGTTCAATTCCTTATTATCATCAATACAACTATATACTACATATTAAATAAAATTAAACTACAAACTTTAAAAACCAACACACTTTTTAATAATTCATTAAGCAACTATATAATTTGGAGGTATGTAAAGTAACACATAATTTAAGAGAAAATAAATACCAATTTCTTTTTTAAATAAAATTACAAATATTATAAATTTTAATGATTGTGGATTCTCTTGAAAATGCACAATGACAAATTTAAATTATTATTGATTAAAAAATATTTTTCATTCTACAATTATACATATTTCATACCTCCAAACTAAAATTAAAAATGTCTGATAGTACAATTTAATACTATCAATTTTATGTTTGGCTTAAATGTTACAAATGTAATCTAAAACACTTCTTTTGAAGTAAACAAAATTATGTTAAAATTGCAATCACTTATTACAAATGAAAAGTTAAGAAAACAAAATTTCTATTTTGTAGCAGTCAAAATTTTTTTTACAATTCAAAAATATCTACACACACAAAATTAATGTAAATAAGCTCACTAGAAAACTCAATATTGAACCAGCAATCAACTTATAATCTATATGTTTTTTAAAAAAAATAAATAAAAAGTGAGTATATAAACATTTTAAACATTCCATATGTAAAAAATATCATGCAGTAGAATTGACTCTAGAATTTTTAATATACTAGAAAAAACATGCTTAGTAAAAAAATTAAAATACAAATTTTATATTGGTCTTCTAGACAAATAATTTTATTAAAGGGGAGAAAGAATTATGTAAATTTTAGTTTACAAAATTAATAAAATAAATTTTTATGTCATGGAAAAATAACACATTTAAAAACAGAATAAAATGCTCATATAAAAATTTAGTTTTAGCACAAATTTCTTAATTAAACAGATATAAATTTTAGTTTTTGAACATAAAATTTTGCATTAATTATTAATAATTTTGTTAATAATTATTTTCATAAAAATGATCAGCAATGAGATCATCAAGAGCATTTTCTATTAAATAATTAACAAGATTTTTAATATACAGAGAAAGACAATTTAAAAAATTCAAAATTTTTTATGAAAATAAAAAAACAAAGATTTATTTTATTCCCAAATTAAGAATATGTGATACTTTATTATGATTAGAATTTTTAGAAGACTAATATGTATAAAAATAACCATGAGATACATATATAATAAAATACCATTTATGAATTTTAATAGCTCAAAAATAAAGAAAGCAGATATTATTATTACTAAAAAGTGGACCCAAAATATAAAAACACCTTATAATGCAAATACTAGGAATAAAAATGTTCATTCTAGGAAAAAGTATTTGGTAGAATTTTCCTCCTTCTTCATCAGTATGGTCTTTGCATATATCTTAAAAACTTTCGTCACATTATAACACTATATTTCCAGTAGTAAGTACATGACGGAGTAATAAATAATATTTATTTAGAAAATTGTTGAAGTCTATATGGCAGGTACTCCCATAATTAATATTGCAAAAAAATGTATCATTTTATGAACCATAGTATCTAAAATCATTCGTACAAAGAGTATTACATAAGATTTAGGGAGTCTATGAAAATTAAAATTCTGTAAACATTATTACAGATGAAAATTTGTGCTCAGTAATTATAACTAACTAAATAATTGCCAGACATTCAGAAATCACATCAAGCAAAAATGTATTAAGATTAGAGCTTGGGAATATCAAAAACATGTTCTCTCTGCACATAAAACAATTTTTAAAACCACACAGAAATCATGAATGAGTTTCAGAATAAAACAGAGCATGCAGGTTAGAGCACTTGTCTATGAATGAATGGAAAATAGTCATTTTGTTTACACTGTTTCAGAATTCTAGTAAAGTTTAAATAAGGAAAGCAATATCATAAGACTATGGTAACAAGTGTTCGTAAAAAATTATACATGCACATATTTAGTTACAATACGCAAAGCCAAATTGTTACATTTTATAGGACCACTTTCCAATTTGAATTATTATAGCAAATACTGATACCCAAAATTATGATCATAATGTTTTTAAATATGAATTGATTTTTTAAAGAAAAAATTTGATAAGTCATATTTTTCCTTGCAGTTGGGCATTTATAGTTAATATTGAAAAATTCATTTGCATCTGCATTTTATTATTATTAACATCAATTGCAAATATTTTGCTTAAGCAATTTTGCAAGATCACTTGAGAGAATTATTAAGTAATGATGAGAAAACTAAATGGAATTTTCCAATAATTATTTTAAAACACTTTATTGGATGATTTAATGAAGTGATTTTTACATGTCCATTCCTAAATTTTCCAACTTTTGAAATATTATACAATTATAAAAACTTTCAATTAATAATCTAAAGAAGTGTATAACATAAGAGCATATTTTCCATAACTTAAGCCACTTGGTTTAATTTTAGGTTTAAGATTTGTAACTAGTTTTATTTTTCTTAAAAAATAATTTTAAAGTAATTTGTAAAAAAATAAAACTAAGCAAAATTACAAAACATAAATTTCATTCTATATTCCATGACCTACACTCCCAAAGTGTAACAACTACGCGAAAATGTAAAAGTTTCAGTTCCCAAAATAGGATCGAAATATTTAAGTATTAAACTGGTCCTATAAAATTTTTTGAATTTTATATGAAAGAAGTTTTAGAAAAAATTATTCATTATTTTTCATGCATTATGAAACATAGGGAAAAGGTAAAGAGATAGTGGAATGACAGATAGTGCTACAGCAACAGCTAATAACTTCTTGATTGTTATACCATGGAAATTCTGATGTGATTTTAAAAGTTCTTCCTCCTCCTTTAATTTTCTTCTATGTTCTTCTCTTTCACGTATTAAAGCTTCTTGCTCTTGCCTTAATCGTTCTCTTTCTTTACGTATTGCTTCCTAATAAATAAAAAATTATACCATCCATAATAAGCATCTCATAAATACTTAAAAAATATCAGCAAATTTTTTAAATTTTACAATAACCTTATTGGTGAAATTAGATTATAAATAATAATGATCTTTATTTATATCATCCTCTTTCTAAAGATTAAAAAGTACTTTTTTAAATATCAATTCAAAATTTTTCCAAGTAGAATAAATAAGTTCCTTTTTATGTAATTTTAAAAAATACAATCCATGATGTTTAATTTTTTAGTTAAAAATATTCATAAGAAAATCTTATAAGATAATTCTACAATCTTAAATACTTTGTATTTTTACTTACAACATAATTTTAAGGATATTTTTTAAACTTAATATTTCTATAGAAAATAGATTATTTGAATTTTTTTTTTAATAATTCATTTATATATTCAAAAAACAAATTCAATGAAAACCTATTTTAAAATGCATCAAAACTTTCAAAGAGTTTTAATTTTGAAAAATCTCACTTGATTAAAATTAAGTTCTTTTGATTCAAAGAGACTCAAATAAAAATGTGCAATATTTTCATTTCTTTTCATCCCAATAAATTTTTTTAAATAAAATTTTATTTATTTTTGAATAAATATGGATTTTGATAATGTCCATAGACATAATAAAAATAGTTCAAAAAATGTTTCTTTATTTTTTTTCTTCATATTTTAAAAACTTTTGTATTTAGTAAAAACTTGTGTTTTCTAAATGAATTAAGGTTATCATCAATCCTAACAACAATTCATTTTTGGTAATGTAAAAATATTAAGAGTTTTCTGTAAATAAATTCTTAAAAATATTATGATAACAAATAATGTATATTTCAAAACACAAAATGTAAATATATTAGCACAATTTTTATGTCAAATAATAATCAAGCAATCAAAATCATTAAAAAATTAATGTATCCATCTGTAAGCTAGCAAAATTTAAGAAAATATCAATGATATGATTTAAACAATCTATTAATTGGCATATTGTTAAGAAATAGGAGAATTAAACTAAAGCAAATAATAAAAATGTAATGGATACTATTGAAATGATAAGAAATGCAATTTCATATTTGTATAAATGATTCCAAAAAATAAGGAATGTTAGATGTTAACCAGGATAAAGTTGTTCACATCCTACCAAAGATCTGATACCAGACAAGCTAAAATATATCTCTATCATAGTAGCCTAACTCCATGCGTGCAAGTCACTAGTGTGTATTATGTTAAATTCAAGTTATCTTCAAACTAAAAAAGGATGGGGAAAAAAATAATAAAAAAAAATTGGATCAGCTATACATTAAAATTAAATGCAAAATTATTGGAATCAAATGCCGTTTACAAATAATTTATAATGCTCAAAAAATAAAACAAAAAGGAAAAAATCATTTCAAAGTTGTGCAATAATCGTAATAATTTTTCTTTATTATTGTGCATTATAAATTCCTACAACTTAACTAAGATAGTTTAAGATTATATTCTATACCATTTATGATGATTTGCAGCAAATAGCCTAAACCATTGAGAAATAATACATACGTTTTGCGATATGATAAAGACTTTTAATATAATGTTATTATCTCTATTCAATCTGACATTGATACCATGGAATTTTTTCTCATTTTCAAAATAAAAAAATCTTTTCATAGTTTATTTTATTAATTTAATGAAAAACATGCAACAATCTTTAAAGGGCTTCATAAAAACAATTTCACTGTATATTTTAAAGATAGGAGAAAAAATAGGCAGAAATGTATCATAATAAAAAAAGATTAGTTTGAAGAAAAAATAATAAATTTTTACCCATGAATTCAAACCTTGTTTTATGACAACATTCTAAGTATTTTTTTATCATAGTGATATAGTATTTAGTAAATAAGTATTAAATGAACATATTTCCTACCAGTAAAATTTTATGAAGAGTTTTCAGACCTTCTTTAAAACTCAAATTCGTGAAATAAATATAAAAATTCTTCAAAATGTGAAATACAACTCACACACACTAATGTTCTTAGTTTGTCATAAATGAAACACACTTTCAAAAAATAATCAGCAACCTTCAAAAGATTAATTCAAACGAACTTTTATTATTTACGACTGAAAAATTATTATATTCCTACTATATGTGATGAATAATTAAAGCCATTCTTTTTTGTGGCATAACACATTGTGAATAATGTTTTTCAGTCTACAATAACCAATATATTGTTTATATGGTAAATCAGACTTAGTCTATTCCAATAAGTCTTGTCTCAAGCAACAAAAATGAAAATTATCAGCATAAGAGATTGTTGAAGGAATCTGTGTAAGAAATAAACACATAGATGGTATATTACACTAGAATTGCTTGGAATTTTGCACTAGAATTTTTCAAAACACACTAGAATTTTACAACACACAGTTTAAAAACAGAACAAGATAGACAAATTGAACAATTAACTTTTCAAAACATTACTACATTTTTAACAAGTTAATATAGTGAAACCATCATGAGAAAGTATGTGAGATCTGTGTCTGGTGGAAAGGTTAATCTTTCAGAGGTTTGGACAGTAAAATGATCACACAGTTTAGGGTTAAAACAAATTCTTAACCCATTCACATAATGTCTCCAAAAGGGAAAACATTGTGCTCTAAAGAACGTAACCTTAATATACATAACATTAATATAATATCCTCACGTTATTAATGTCAGGATATTTTTTGAAAATGAAGCAAAGTCTACTTTGCTATCGATACCAATTCAAAAAGCACAGGAAAGTACTGCGACTGTTACTGGGGTTTCTCTTAGAACTGTCCAAAGAATTAAAAAGGAATCCACAACTGATAGCAGGCTTTCAACTCCAGGGAAACAGCATAGTCGACCTGCAGAACAGAATGCAGTTTTGGACAATTTTGATTTATGTGTCATTCAAAATACAGTAAATGAATTTTATGCATCTAATAAAATTCCATCCATTACATTATTATTGCCAGTGTTGAAAGAAAAGATTAATTTTTCTTGGAAAAAGGAATCTTTAAGGAAGGTTCCGCATCAAATTGGATTTTGTTGGAAACGATGCCAAAATAAAAGGAAACTACTGATTAAACGGCCAGATATTATTTTGTGGAAAATGCTTGTACTTGAGAAAAATAAAAAAATATCGAGAAAGCCAAAAAAGCATTGTTTATGTGGATGAAACTTGGATTGAAATCAACCTTTCCTTCTCAAAATGCTGGCAAGATGAAAAACTTGGTGCTCTTGTAAAAGAGGGTACTGGAAATCGGTTAATTGTTGTGCATGCTGAATCAAAAGATGGATTTGTGCCAAAAGCAGAATTAGCATTTAAAGCAGGCTGTGCAACAGGTGATTACCATGGGCAAATGAATTATGAAAATTTTGAAAAATGGATACGAGAAAAATTGCTGCCTAACATCTCTTGTAATTCCATCATAATAATGGATAATGCATCGTACCATACAAGGATTTGGGGATCCAGTACCGACGAAATATTCAATGAAAACTAAAATGTTTAAATATTTGGATGACCAAAAAATACAGTATGACAGCACTATGAGAAAGCCTGAACCGTCTCAAATAATTAAAATGAATGCTTCACCAACGAAACAATGTCACAGTGACGAACTTTTAAAAGCAGAAAGTCATTCTGCTCTAAGATTGCCTCCTTACCATTGTGACTTTAATCCTATTGAATTAGCTTGGGCAGCAGTAAAGCACCAAGTTCGCGAAAGAAACGTCGAAGCTGATCTCAGATTGAAAATAATGAAGGAATTGACCTCAAATGCAATTTAAAATATCTCAGGAGAAACCTGGTAAAAATACTGCTATCATATAGAAAAAAAATCAAAGGAGAATGTTGGAAAATTGATGGACTTGTGGACACTAGAATTGAAACATTGAATTTTGATATAGGATCCGAATAAGAAACTGATACTGCTACAAGTACAATTGATTGGCATACAGATACTTCTATGGATACTTATTAATAAAATAATAACTATAAGAAATGAAATTTTAAAATAATAAATGCAGATCGGCTTTGGTAGTTCTCAAAATTATGTAGATTTTTTTATAAGAAGGCCAAACAGATAGCATTCTACGAAATGAGAAGTTTGGTTTTGAAATTAGTAGGTTCAAATCTGCATGAGCCAAATGAAGTGACTTTGTTAGGTTGTCAGGGTTTTCCTTGCACGTTAACAAGAATTCACTTTTCGTTAAAGTGCAAGGAAAACCCTTTTCACTTTTCATCGGAAGTGAAAGTCACTTTTTCATTAGAAATGGTCACTTTCTAATGACAAAGTGACTTTTCTATGGTCACTTTTCAGACCACTTTTCATTAGAAAGACCTGCCTGAAGGCATTTTCTCTTCTTCGGCAACTCCAAAAACTAAATTTTCCCTTATATTAACATATATTATTTATGCGAAATCTGTATAAATTTTATTTTAAAAAATTTTGAGAATTCTCAATCAAAATTCTTAAAAACTATTTAAATGATAGACTTTATTGAGCAAAATATAAATATTTTATATTCCCTCAAATTATTTTAAATGATTCCATAGGTGCACAATATATTCTATACTATAAACATATATGAATTAAAATAAATTCCACATTTTAAAATATTAGTATGTTGTAATATGATGAAATATGTATCTTTAATAAAAAAGACTGTAAAAAGTTAATTTATTACTCACAGAGTTCCTTTTTAGCCTAAAATGGGCATTCCTTATGCAAAAAGTGTCTTCATCTAAATTAATTTAACAACAAGCATATTCTAGAAAATTCCACTCTTCCCTATTTTCTAAAAAATTATTGCTGTAACACAACGAAAATATACAAATTTTGGGCATAAAAATTATCTATCGTTAGGTGTTAACTTATTGGCCTACAAACAATTTTTGCTCCTGTTCTTGTGAACGAAATAAATTCTAAAATCTATCTAATAATGAAATTTTCATGGGAAAATAAAAATATTTTCATTCTAAATGTTTTTTCTAACATAGCTTAATATATGTATTTATATATTTCACTTCTCGTATTTGAATTCTTTGAAAAAGCATAACACATACATATTTTATTTTCATTCTACATCAAAAGGTGCTAATTAGCTAAATAAGGTAACCTAGATTGAGTGCTTTCTCCTCGTTTCCTCCTCCGCTCACTAAATTCGCTCTCAAAAAATAATCACTAAATCACTAAGTAGATTTCTCTGATAACACGTGATGCTTATGTCACACCCACCATCTCCTGGTGGTCGCACTATATTCATTTATCAGCATCTCAAATAATCACAAATAATGGAAATTCTTTCTCTAGGCTTTTAAAGGCACTAAATGTATTTTTAAAAATCTTGTTTGTAATATCAAATATGAGTCATAAAAAATTTTTGCTCTTATGAAAAGGAAAAAAATCCTTATTTCCTCTTATATCTCATCAAAATTAGTGTTTGCTGAATTTGCTACAGGAAATTTGTTGGCTATAAGAGATTTTAAACTTACTTGCTACATGAGTTTTCACAAGGTGAGAAATGAAATGAATATCAAAACTAAATATTTACTAAAAGAAAAATATATATAATTTTACAAAAAGAGAGAAAAATATAAAGAAATATAATTTAAAAATATATCAAATACATAATTCTAAAAGAAAAAATTAAAAGAGGTTCTTCATGCTAAAAAAAATTAAGTTGACTTGCTAACTGTAAATAAGGAAAATGATTTCTCAGTATTATTCAAACAATTCTTAGAGCTTAAGCAAATTGAAAAATAAATAAAATTATTTACATTTAAACTTCTGATAATTTAAGAAAGTACATAAAAAACTAAGAATTTCAGCCAATTATAAACAATAATTTAAAATATTTTGTATTTCAAACAATAATTGAAATCTATATAATATCAAGAAATCTATCAAATGGGTAACAAATTAAAAATTCAATTAACTAAAATGGCTGTTTGACTAAATAGATTGAATCCAAGACAGTTACTGAAACTTATTTAAAGATTTTTTAATTCTTCTGAAATATAGAACAAATATGAAAGATGTTTAATTATAAAAGAAATATCAAAAGTCACCATCAAAATAGATTTAATTTATAAAATTCCTCATAAATTGTGTGTATTCTCTTACACTGATACAATGAAGGAACTTCTTTGCAGGGAGAAAGTCATGTGCTTCTGTAGTTATGTTTAATAAGAAAAATATAGCTATAATTGCAACAGAAAGTAAGTTACTTTAACAGTGAATTCAGAAATATACATTAAAGAAAAATAAATAATTAATTATTTGTGCTACTAGCAGGATATGTGGATCCTCTAAATTAATACTATGATAAAGTACAGGGTTTATATAAGTAATATAAAAATACCATTTAATGTATTTTCCAATACAAACTAAAAATATTTCAAATGACAAAATTTATAACATGAGTTTCAATACAACAAAAGGTTACAAAAATGTTAGGTTTGCTAAAAATTATGACCAAAATCTTGCTCAGATAGTATCACTGTTACATTCAAGAAAAAAATTTCACAGCTGTGCAGTACTGCAGAAAAATTTTTCATATATTTTAACAACCATGTATTAAATATGCATTTAAATTCTTAGATTTAAGATAGGGTGGTTCCAAAAGAACATAGCACGACGACTATAGGTCTATTGTACTTTTATATTTAACTTAAATTGTATCTTAGATTAATCAATAAACGAAAGCACTGCTTCTCACAATCACTCTTTATATTAATTTTATCTGAACACATTTTTTGTCATTTTTATTAATCAAAAATAAATTCTGAAAAAATTTTTAGTACATTTTTTACATTTAAACATTTAAAATAGCAGATTCAAAAGAATCCATCCAGCAATATTAAATGAGAAATTACTATTAAAGATTATTTTAAAATTGCAAATGAAATTATTTAACTTCTATTACTTTGATTTATCAAAACAGAATAAATTTTGTTAAGAAACAATTAGATAATTTATTTTCATAAGGAGTTATTTAAAAGAATTTACACAAATTTTCTTATTATCTTGATAAAATTCATTCTTTACAATAAATTTTAAAACATTTTACTTAAATGCTGATCAAATAATGATAATTCAGCAAATGAGAATTTTTTGATAGCTAAAAGGTAATTTTCTATTTCTAAATAAATGTGAGGAATGGATATTAAAACTGCCATACCAGTAATTTGTACTTGACTACATTGATAAAGCCCAATGAATATAAATTTTGATATAAAAGAAAATACGTTAATTTACTTTAAAGTATAAAAATATTATGCTTAAAGTTATTTTAATTTTACTAGACAAAACAATCAAGAAAAGTAATTAAAAATGTATTAGCTTTTTTTAAGCATAAATTCTGAAGACTTAGAAATTAAATCTGAGTAAATTATAAATTATTAGAATAAAAAGTTCAAATTGAAGTAATTTAATACATTTTTAATTTAATGGCAGAATTTTAAGTATAGATAAGTAATTTTAAGACAACAAATTAATAGTCAAATCTAATGTAATATTTGAAACAAAAAATATTTTACCTAATAAATTAGAACATCTTTATCACATTATATGACTTGGATGAAGAAATTTTTCAACTATGTTTTCAGAAATTGTGATTTACAAAAATTTATAATTTCTTAAGTTCTATGCAATTTTTCTAAAACTTTTTTTTTAAACTGTGAACAAGTTGTAATAAATAGAAAAGAATAAGAAAACTATCAAGAAAATTTCAATAAGAGTAACTACTCCTATTGAAATTTTTATTTCAATACATGTTTTCAGTTCAGAAAGAAAAAAAGAAAAAACGTATATTTATTTTGATATATATATTTTGAGTCTTCGCAGAATATCTCTTTATTTTACTTTCAAAAGTATTGCCGAAGCTTAGTTAAATTGTATTCATTATGAATTTTGATAATAATGTCAGTTATATAAAATCGCCACCAAAGGACAAAGTAAAAAAAGAGAGTAGTTGTCAAAATAAAGATTGTTAAAATTGGTCATAGAACTAATTCCCAAATGAATTGTCAATGAATTTATCTTGCTATGGTTATGCAAAATCTTTTATTATTTCACCCTAATATAGCTATTTATCGAGATATTTAAATTGCTGCCACTACTTAAAATTAATGTACATAATTAATATTAAACAATCTTTAAATTATTTAATAATCATAAAATTAGAGAAATTACACAATCTAATATACAAAATTTTTTGCTTATTTATAAATAAGCTATATTAACAGAATTCTTATAAAATGAAATGAATAGTTAGTTCTTATATATATTTAATAAACTATACTTAAAAACTAATTATCTGCAAAATTTATTAATTTCTGTATAATTTCTGATAAAATATTCACATAACATAACAGAAATATTTATAATTTAAAATAAAAAAATTTAAAAAGTAAACTACATTAAAAAATTTTTTAATTTCCTCAAAAAAAATTTTTTTTAATTTTCAAATCTCATTAAATCATTTGTTTAATATGCGAAACTTTATTAAACAATACCTATACACTGAAATAAAAGATTTTTAATTAATAAATTTATTTAAGAATGAAACAAAAACTTAACAGGGTAATTAAAAAATATGTATATATGTACTTTAATTGAAAATTTATTAAATAATAAATATTCAGTTAGAATACATAGATATGAAATAGAATTTTTATTGTGAAATTTCAAATTAATATTATTAATTCATTTTTGTTTCTCTGATCATATAATGAAATTAAATGCATTATTATATTATAAATTTGTTTCATTAATAATATTTAACTAAAAAAAAGATAAAATTTTAGAGTATATGCAATAAAACCAATAATAAACACTAATTCACTTTTTGCAACTAAAATTAAACTAAAACAGCACCTACATTACATAAGATAAATATAACATGCATTTAAAACTAAAAGCCTATTAGCACTCAAAAGTTCTCACTAATATTTTTATTACTACTTACTACATGCTACTTTCTTAAATGCATTGTTATACAATACACAACTAGCAATTATTTTTTTCAGCACAGAAGATAGAAGCTAAACATTAGTTGGCAGTAAAAGCTAGAACAAAGCATTGGGCAGTAATTAATTTTTTTAAAAATGTGCAAAAGTAATGATTAAAGAATCCCAATAAAGAATTGAAATAAGAAACATATAAAATAGGAAAGCGGTGCATGCATCAGTAAGAACTTCACCTTCTTTTTTAAAGGCTTTGGTGGTATATCTGGCTTTATAGAATTACTTGGCTCTTCTGAAACTTCGACTGGGTTTGAAACAGGAGTGATTACAGTATGTTCACCTTCACCATTAACATCTAAATTTAACACATTTGACTCTGCCTCAGAAGAAAGAGAAGCATTTGCAGCATTAGACAAATTTGCTATACCAGAAAGAATAGGAGCAGAAATGTCAGAAGTTGCATTACCAGCCTGTGAAAAAATCCCAATACATCAAGTTTATATAACAATTTCTCATCCTTTGAATAATACTACTACAAACTTAGCATTGTAATATATCTTAGAAAAATTTATGTAGTTCGTAAACTTATAGTGCTAAATATTTTTTTACTACTTTTGTAAATATATATCACATAATTAAATTTACCAAAATTTATAGTTAAATTTTATAGAGCATAATTTTCTGATTAACAATACCCGATATATATAAAAATAATAATATTTAAAAAATACATAAATATATTTAAAATATTTCCTAAAAATAACAAAAGAAACATTTCTTTTAAAAGAATAATTTTAAACCAATATTTACACAGAACAATAAAAAATAATCAAAAAATTATTAATAAAATCAATTTTTATTATCTATCAATAACTAACTTCCTGTTTTCGAAGAAATTCTTCTCTTTCCCTAAGCTGTTTTTCTTCAATTAACCTTAATCTTTGTTCTTCAGAAAGTATTCTTTCTTTTTCCATCCTCTTCCTTTCTTCTTTCAGAATTTCTATGCGATCCCCTTCTTCAATAATATCACAAACTTCTGTGCAATCTGATTTCATATCATTGAAATCTGATATAAAAAATACATAAATTTATTAAATTTTATAACAGCATATTTTTAATAATATCCTTATCGTAGTTTCTAATGACATTACATGAACAAAGGTGAGTTTATATCATATGTGAAAGATTAGCAGATTTATTATCATATACATTTCTTTTATAATAGCAAAATTATTTTTAAATTCTTTATACAAAGACAATTCAAAACTTGAAATTTGTAGTATTATAAATTATAGCTCAAAATAAAAAAAATAATAAAAAAACTCACTTAACATTTTAATATAAAAAAAATTTAATACCAGTTACAATACATATAACAATTTATGTAATCCCCTAATATGGAACTAAATATCAGAGATAAGGACTTAAACTATTTTTTGTGATTTTTAATTATACAGTAGATTTAATGAAGTAAAACACAATTTAATATGACCTTTTTTTAAAACTAATATTGTTATTCTGTAAAAATAACTTAAACAAAAAAAGGCCTCTAAAGTGTTATACTCATAATGCAAGCCTGGTTGTTAAAATTAAAAAAAAAAATCAAGCTTATATATTATTTATATTAAAGTAAATTTAGTTTTTTTGTAAGAAAATATTTATAAAATGAATAATAACAACAATACAATTAATATCTTTTTTCAGCATTACATAGATTTTATTCCTAAAGATTTATCAAGCTACCACATGTGTTTTAAATTTATAATAATTTATTTACTATACAATATTTAAAAACAATGGAAGAATAACTCAAATTTTAATGCTACTGAATGTGTATATTAAATTTATCAATAATTTTTTTTAATAAAAAAATCAAGTTATTATTTTAAAAATAAATATAACAAAAATAAATTTTTTCCTACTAATACATTTTATAAAATTTATCAAGACATTATTTTCTAAAATTGCTTGAAACAGCAGCATGGTTGATGGCCAAAATTGCTCAGTTACTCACAAAATCAAGAAAATGAAAATCAAATCAAAAACACAAAATGTGCTTTGTGAAAAAAATTTATAAAAATAAATAAACGTATACATTCAAACATTACAAATCAAGTGATTCTCATTCTTTTTTGTCATATCACACTTTTAACAATTTAAAATTTTGGTGTCACACATAGAAAAAGATAACTTTAAAAGTTATTAACCTATAAGACACTGTGAAAATTAGTTTGTGACAATAAATTTGAATTTAAAATAAAATTATGAATTACAAAAGCGACTGTAAGTTTATTACTTTACTCATAGTATTAAAAAGCATTATAGTTTTTATTATACAAATTTTTAAAATAAGGCAGCACACTTTAAATATTTGGCAGGACACAAAAGTGCTACAATACAGTTAAGAATCACTGTTACAAACTACTCATAAAAATACATCAAGCAGAATATAACTTAGAATATAAGAAATATTCCTTTCTTTACATTTAAGAATTATTTAAAAGTTGAGTTAAAAAAAAGTTATTATAGAATTTATCTAAAGTTGGTAAAAATGAAAAAAATATAAGTATAATATCTAATTAAATCATTTTTGTAAAAATCAAGATTTGATGGCAATTTTAAAATGCACTGAAAATCTTTTAATTTATTCCAATTGCTAGTAAAAACTACAAACGTTGCTCAGAGCTAAGAATATTAAATCAAAAGCATTTGCATATATGAAATATTTCTAATTTAAATTTTATTTTGGTTTGAATTGTGCAGTTTGTTTAAATATATTGAAATATAAAAATCAATTGCAAACACTTAATAAAAATTATACGTAACTAACCATCACAGCTATTAATCAAGTGCTTTTGCCTTTCTTCTGTTTCTATGCTTTCTATAATTTCTTGTTCTTTTTTTCTTATTTCATTTTCTTCTAATATTAATCTTTCTGCGGTAGCACTTTCTAATTTTTCCCTACTTTGTCTATCTAATTCCATTTCAGCTTTCAGTATTTGCTCCAAAGCAGGTGGGGGTGGTATTGAAATCTCATCTGCCATGCATAAATCACAAATTATATTAATATTGTCAAGAAATTTTTAGAAAATTTTAAATTTTAAATAAATATAAAAGTTTTAATTATTACCACAAACTGCATTTTCATCATTTTCTATACCTAAGAAATTAGAACGTCTTTTACAAATTTCTTTCTTTATACGTTTTGTAGAATTAACTCTTTTCAATGAAGCAGTCTAAAATAAAATAAGAAAATGGATCATTTAATTTAACTTTTTACGACATTTTAAATTAAATTAAGACTCAATAAAAATTTTATAATTCAACTTTAACTTCATGAATGAATATTAGTAATATACAATAATAAATAAAATCGCTAAATGGCATATTTACATGCCTAGTTGAAATATATTTTAATAATAAAATTTCCTGCCTATTTGTAAATTTTATTCACATGAACAATTTAATTCAATTTAATAAATATAACCCCAAAACAGAACTATATATATATATACACACACACACGCTCACATTTGTTTTAAATTGAAACATCAATTATTAATTTTTGGTAATAATCATAAATACATTTTACAGATTGTATGTGCGTATAAGACACAAATCTCTCAAAACAATCAGATACTGTTATGATTTTTGGTTCTATGGGGGTTCTATGTGATTAGCAACCCTTCTCCTCAGAATGTTTGTTTGTTTGCTGCTCAATGGTAATTTTTTGCACACAAAGGCTAATTAGACCATTACCTACAGTTTAAAGTGGATTCCGAACAACTACAAACATCCATGCCTAAGGCAGGATTTAAACCCACAAACTGTTGAACCAAAGGCAAGAGCATTAACCATTCGGCTGCTCGGCTCATGTCTGGGGAATATGTTGGTTGGTCAATTGACAATATTTCTCTACTAAACTATAAAATGTCTGTAGAGTACAATGCAGACCAATATTACTAGCCAAGAACATAATTTAATCCCTTTTGTTTCATTGTTACAAAATATTCAATGCAAGTCGATTATAATCAATAATAGAAGGAATAATGCAAGATTTTTCAGATATGTATAATAGATTGTTTTCAGCATTACAGACATTTTCAACATAACAAAATTTGAATAGTTTCAATATTATTTCCCTTTCTTAATATCTTCTATTGATTATTGCATAAAATCTTGTTGATTATATGATTGTTTCAAACCAACCTCATAATATGCTATCACTTTTCATCAGCATATATGTGTATATATTTATAGATCCAGTATATATATATATATATATTGCTATTACTTATAAACATAAAAACACGATATACAAAACATATTGATTAAAATTTTAGAAAGGAGAAATAGACAATAGTAGCTATATTTTATAAATAATATATGATTTGCTCTTGTTGGTAAAATCAAATTGATTGCATGTTAAAATTCATAAATTAATAGTCTTGAAATAGTACTTCCTTAAAATTTGAAATGATAATATAAAATATTAAACTTATTCATATTTTACATAATGGGAATAAGAATAAGTTAGAAAGAGAAAGAAGAAAAAATAATTAAGTTATTTGTAGAATAAAATTTACATAAAATTGCTTTTTATAAATAGAATTTTATTTATGAAAATTAATATTGAGAAATAAATAATGATAAATCAAAAATACTAATATTTTAAATCAAAGGCATAAAAATAGGAAAAATACATAAAGTAAAAATATTCAGCTAAAACATTTAATCAGATAAATGCTATATTAATTATTCATATCGATTATGAATACTTTTATTTTGATTTGTTTCAAAATAAATTAATAACTTAGAAAAGTTACTCAGAAATAATATTTAAGGAATTCAATATTGAAATAAAATGTCTTCATAGAATTTATATATAAAAGAAATTTATCTCCAAGAAATCCAATTTCTTGACATAGTACTATATTTAAGAGAGAGAGAGGAAAAACACCATATTTCCAATTTATGTCAGGTTTTATAATTTGTATAAAATGTATAGGATCCATCTTTGTCAGAAAATAAGTTATAAATTTATGATGACATAATCTGATGGAGAAGTTATACAGCAAAGAGGAAATTTCTTTAACATATTAAAAATTGAAAGCTTTTTATGACAAAAATACCTCATAATTATAATGACTGATACATTTTATTTATTGTAATAGCACTTTAACTTTCTGATTAATATAAGAATGAAATTGTAAGGCACTGTTCCTATATCTAGTAATAGGGGAAGTTTTATTACAATTTCATGCACTCGAATAATACACAATTATGAAAATAAAACTTTTATCAAAAACTAAAACTTTAAAATATCAGAAGAGAACATAAGAAAAAATTAACCTTTTGTACATTAGCTTCCGTGTTTGGTGGAGGAGGAGGTTTTTCTTTTGGGGGCTCAGCTGATCGGGAACGGAATAAAAAATTATGCTCAGGTGAATCCAAAATATTTTCAGGTGGCATCTAATAAAACATAAAACTTTAAAACATTTTATATACACAAACAATTTTTTTCTGTAAAAATAACTATAATAGAAAATAACCTTCATAGCCAATTCCTTAGCTCGCTCTTCTTCTTCCAATTGTTGTAAAATCAATCTTTCCATTTCTTCTGCAACTTGTTCAACAGGTGGAACATCATTTAAAATAATAGGATCACAATTGTTAACTACAGGCTGGAGTTCAGAATTACTATTTGCATTTTGTTCTTTGATTGTTGAAGACTGGAAAATTACATTTAAATCACTATCATTGGCAGACAGTTCAAAGCTTTGGTTGGCAGTTTCTTTACCACCGATAACTTTAGAATCAACTTTCTGAAATGAAAAAAAAAAATGTTAATTTTTATTTATATTATGTATATAAAATGAACAGAAATGAGCTCCATTTGTTTCCAAAAACTAAATAAATATATGTTAATGCTTAGCATAAATATAACTAGAACTTTATATTTGTTCCTAATTACAAAATAATCTGCAAGGTATATATCTGAATTAACAAAATATATTATCAAAAACACCAATTCATAAAATTGCCAAATTATAAAAAACAAAAAGAGCTTTTAATTTATCCTAATGTATCAAAATATGATAAAGTTTTCAAATAAATTACATTAATAAAAAAATGTTTTAAAAAAGTACAAAACCTTCAACTTGAAATAGAAGAATATATCAGGTTTGGTTTGTTTGTTGCTCAATGGTCATTTTTTTTTTTTTTTTTTTTTTTTTTGCACATGAAGGTTAATTAGACGGGACCTACAATTTAAAGTGGATTCCGAACCACTACAAACATGCATGACCAAGGAGGGATTTGAACCCACGAACTGTTGAACCGAAAGCAAGAGCGCTAACCATTCGGCTGCCAGCTCAGCAAAGAATAAGTTAGATATTGTAATAATTTATGTAACCATGTTTTTAATTTTTATAAAACTTTCGCAGGAATATCAATAAAATACACATATACACAGGTAAACATATCATACAATTAAAAACATATACCCAGATTGCCCATATAAAAAAATCATTAAATTCATTATCAAAAATTGTTTACAGATAAAACTGCTTAATTTTTATTTAATTCATAATAAAAAGTATTGATTTTTCAATTGCTTTGATATTTAGAAATATATTATAATCCCATGTACTTCCAGAGCAAAAGAAATGCTTTTAAGAAAATTTCCATTGAAGTTGAAATACAATAAAAAAAACTCCACTGTATTTTAAATATAAAGTCTTTGCTTAAATCTTTTTTAAAAAAATATATATCACAATTATCATTCTTAATCAAATAATTTATAGGTAAATATTATGAATAATATGTTTTCAAGTGAAATTCCATGATATAAAAATTGTAGTCAATACAAGTGGAAATAAGCATTTAAGGCGAATACGTTATTGCAATATTACTAAGCATTAATGAAAACACATCAAATCCTATTGTTACTACACTGCAAACTGTGGATTATTCATGCACAAAAACATATTTCATCACGATACATGCATTCTTGCCAATAACCACAATGATTCACCTTCTTTGCTTTTTTAGTTTTAGGTTTCTTTATTTTTACAACAATATCTGTACTATCAGCTTCGGAATGTTGAACACTTTTAACCGCTGTCTCAGCTTTAAGTTTATCAATCTTAGCATAATTACTCAATTGAGAATCACAATCTACAGATGGATTCTTATTTTTCGTGAGATTCTCCAAATCAGTTTCAACTATATTTGCAATTTTCACTGTATATAATCCAGTAGAAGAAAGTTGAGACTGAGGTTCTGAAGTTTCATTTTCCTAAGAGAAACAATTAAAGTAATACAAAACATAAATGTCTACCTAAATTCAGAATAAATAAAAAATGTTCATTTGCAGAACAAATTGTAATACTCAATGTAAATAATTTGAAAAAATTTATCTAATTGAAAGGTAGCCAAAATGGTAGTTTTTTGAACAATAATTTTATTATTAAATCAAAGAGATAAAATTTTTCCATTCTAAGATATAAAGTAGTTGTTGATATAACACAGAATAATATTAAAAAAACAATTGACATATTTTTTTATACTACAATACAGACATATTCTTTTTAACAATAACTAATGTCAAACTATTTTACTAGGATTCAATTACATAAAAGGTTGAATTTAAATTAATATAATTTTAAAACATTAATTCAATTTTTAGTAAACAGACAATGATAAAATGAAAATTATATAAAGATAACAATTCTGATAGTTTTAAATTTAATAGAAACAAGAATTTTGAATTAAACACTTTTCCTGCTAATTTAAAATTAATAAGGTTGAAAACATAACTAAGGAAATAATATATATGAAATATGTTTGTGGTTGATTTCATACAATTCCATTCTGAAATAATATTCAGAAGATGACTGGAAAAAATAGATTTATAAACTAAGCATATTTATACAAGGAAAAATATTGCAAAATTTACACATTTTGAATACTTTACAGGATAAATAGAAAGAACAAATTGAGGAAGAGATGCAAAGAAAAATTGGACTATACAATAATTTTATGTTTACTATTGAATGAATTTTAACAGAAGTTAATAGAATTTTTTTTTTTTTTCATTTTTGATAGAAGTTTAAAAAGAATTCAATTATAGGAATTCCTGAAATATAATTAACAGATTATTAAAGAAATTAGCACAAATTATACCACACCAAATTAAAAAAAATTATGATTATGAAATTTAACAAAATAATAAATAATTTTCTCCCACTCAAACACTGGATTTGTACACTTTTAAAGCACAATTACATGTTAATATATAAATAAAGTAAAGTAAAAACTTTACAGATGAAAAATAATAAAATTTGAAAGAAAATGTATTCTTGATAAGCTAAGTTATACAATTTAACACATTATTTAATGCAGTTATTATGATTTTTTTTAATTTATTAATTTCTTTTAATTCCTCATTTTAAAGTTTAAAAATAATTTAATTGTTTTTAGCTAAAACAGAAAATTAGCTATGAAATAAAAACTTAAAATTTAATTATTCAATCAACTATTTAATATCCTTCATATCAATCCTTTTGAATTGTATGACTTTTTGAATTTTTTTAACATTTTGTTTTAAAATACTTTTTGAATCCACAGTCATTATTAGTGGAGTTTTGCAAAAAAGTTAAGAATCCTTGAGAAATGGTTTTAAATATTTAATTTTATTAGGAAAAAAAAAAAAAAAACTAGAGTCTCAGTTAGTTGATTAGTTAGAGTTTTTTAAGTTGATATGATTAACATATATAATCAATCAATCAAAAATTAATAAATTATGCACATCTTTAACAATTTTAATAATTTATATAAAATTTAAAAAAGATATTCTTTTAAACAAATTAATTTCATCAAGAATCAGGCTATAAATTAAGTACGTCACTTTTCCATTATATTACAAGTAATTCCAAGTAATTACAGAAAATTTATTAAATGTATCCCTTTTAATAATATATTTAATATTAAAATACTTAGCTTATTCAAAAGGAAATCTAGAAAAAAGGTATGAAATGCATTTGTAAAGATTATACTGAAGATAAGATTTTATAAATTAAAACATTTTAACATGTGAATAAACATATAGAAAAAAAACTATTTCTTCAGTTTTTGTGTTCTCTTATGCTTCATAAAAAAGTAAGTATAATGAAAACTATTTTTAAAAAATAAAAAGATTACCTGATTTTTAGTATCAGAGTCTTCACATTTAAGTAATTCAGATTTCTGTAGAAAACTTTTTTCATTGTTATTAATCACATCAAAATCATCTACAAACACTTCATTTTCTGACTCAATACTCTGTTTGTCTTTGCACTGCAAATCTTCAGAACTTTGATGGCTTGACATTGAAAGATTGTTAGATGAATTATCACTTTCATTAGATAAACATTGGCTTTTGTTAGTTTGTTCGATAGTATTTGAATAACCATTTGTTTTTGTTGATGAGATATTTGTTATGTCTAAACCTGCAGCAACAAAGGCATTTATATTAATAATATCAATTTTAGGAAATAAATCACCACATATTTGCTTATTATAAAATAAATCTAAAAAGTTAAATTAAAAGTTAAACTTTTATATAAATATTAAAACCAAAATTGCTTCATATAATCATTTCACTTTTAAATTTATAAGAAATAATTATATAAAGAAAATAAAGAGAATACCACAACATATATAAGAAAAACTACAATACAAAATTCAAAATAGTATTCTATCAAACATTTTTAAAAATGCGATAACTTTGCTTTGAATTTCAAAGAGGATACTTAAAAGGTATTTTCTTTCCTTTTTTTGACATCAAACAAAATGTTAATAAAATAGTGTGGATATAGAATCTGATAGTTAAGTACCAATTTGCATTTAATTTTATGCCAACCATTTTAACATCCATTAATTAATGTTAATAAGTATAACCCTAATAAACTTTTATTCTAAAGAAATAAAAATGGAAAAGGTATTGCATTTGAAAAACAAATTACTGCATTTTATTTATTTTAAAGAATTTACGAAAATGTATTCTTTAAAACAAATTTTCTTGATAATTTGAAACATATATGGATTAAACTAAAATAATAAACTAAAAATAAATAATATTCAACATTATTAAAATTATATCAGTATAACATAGCAGAGATTTTATTTTTATCAATGATAAAATATAAAAATAGTACATTAAAATTTCACCATAGCAATTAAAGTTTATTAATATTAATAAAAAAAAAATATTTTTATTAGAAAATATTAGCAGAATTTGAAATTATCTAATTACTGAATTTTAAAGTGAAAAATAACATTAAACAAAAATTATTGAAGAGTTCAAAATTTACCATTTGCTTGATTCTTCTTCTGATATTCTACATTGTAACCAAGACTCTCACTTTTAGTTTCTGCTTCCAAGTGAGATTTAACATCAGTTTCCATTTTCTATTTCAAGACAGAATTATTTAAATATACTATTGAACATTAAATGATTATAAGCATTATTTTTTTCTATTTTCACAGATTTATTTTGACATTACAATAAATATATAGCTTTATAATTTAACTTAAAAGTATATAAAAATATTGAAAAAAAAAAAAACGTTTTACCTTATTTGAAATATTAATTAATTTTTAAAAATCTAAGAAAATCCAATACATAAGTTACAAAAATACAACTTTCATATTTACAAATGTACTAAATTAAATATGTTGCTTGAAAGTTAAGTAAACAAAGAAATACATATTAGAGGTTTCTGTATCCAAGCAAAATTTAAAACCCCACTTTAAGAAACCATACCTTTCAACAAGTTGGTTAAGAATTTGAATTTCAAATTTTATTGTTAATAATATATTTAGATGGATATTTTTTAAGGCATATGTTAAGAGAAAATTGCAGGTATTAAAAGCAAAATTACTATATTCTCCTAAAAAATTGCAAAGATGAAATTATTACAGTGATGATACTTACATTAGAATCAGAAATGGCAATGTTTTCAAGGTCTTTTGAATTAAACTCATCTAACAAATTTATGCCATTCAATACTAATCCAGAAACTCTGGGTGAATCACAATCTATGCAGCTCCCACTGTCTTGACTGAAGTCTGAACAGCTATCAGGAGTGTCACCAGCTCTGTGACTGCTGCTGATGCTCTCCAAGCCAGAGTCAAAATAAGAACCATCTTTGGAAGAGAAACTATTTTCACCTAATTCAAATAATCTACCATTTTTATTTTTGCAAGCAGATGAGCCACTGCTTATAATATTTTCAGTACTTTGAGATTTTTTGTTCATAAAATTTCTCTTTGATATTCCTCTGGCATTAACCTATAATTAAATCAGAAAATGAAGTTATTATTTCAATAAATTATTTTTTTAAATTTTTAATAAAAAATGCACAAATATAGTTCACTAAAGGAAAAACTGAGAGATGCCTCTATAATGACAAAGATTATTAATTCCCTAAAAAGTAGGATAGAAAGAAATTAATATTTATTAATATTTAAAAATTATGTTTTTAAATTATTAGATTTTCAAAATGTCTTGTACATGAGCATTTTTCCATGTGTTAAGTCATGTTGAGTGTTTTCTCTTTAATTGTTAAGGAATTATATTGATAAATTCAGAAAATTTGAATATTTAACCTTATACAATCTAAATAACATATATTAAAATTTACAATTGTGGCTATTCAAGAAATTTTTAATGGAGCATTAAAAAGATAAAAATATATCCTACTTATTAAATTTTTATGTGAAAAAAATCATAGGTAATCTTCCTTGGAAATTAATTATATGTTTATCAACATGTAACTGGGCAGACAACTTTGGTTTGGAATGTCAAATATTTTGATTGTCAAAAGATGTTTTTAAAAATGAAAAAGTGATTTGTGCTATAGAAGGAAATAACTTAAAGTATATTTGACTGTAAAATTCAGAAATCAGTGGGTCTATCTCAAAAATTAAACAAGATATGAAATTAAAGTTGGTCATTAAAGTTGAAGAACAGCAGCACTTTACCTATAAAGACATAATGATATAGATAAAAGCTAAGCAATGAGTTCATTTCATTACATAAGTAAAATAGAAGTATATTTTTTAAATCAACATTTTTCTTCATTAGTGTTATTCATTTTTTAATAAATTTTGAAATTAAAATTTTAACAAAGTGATATTTTATTTTAAAAAAAAAAATATCACTATAAATTATTTGTAAAATTCTACAAAAATATTGTACTTAAAATTAAACATTTTATTTTTAAATTTATTTTAAGTTTTATTCAATGACAAAAATATAATTTGGTTAATATACAAAAAATAAGATTTTGAATATTTCATAGATTTATATGTCTTGTTTTGTCAAGAAAATTTCTGTTTGCATTTCAAGAAACTAAAACATATTTTAATTTTTTTAATTTACAGCTTCCTTCCTTAATGAAATTTTTCTGTGAAATAAATAATAAGGAATATAAGTTAGCCTAGACATTTTCTTTCATCTTTATTTTTTGTCAATATCATTTATATAAATTTCTCAGGAAAAGAAAACTATACATGTGATTTTAAACTGAAATATTACAAAAAACTGAATTGTTAATACACTGGATTTATAAAAACAAATAGCTTTATTTGTATTATTGAAATACACACACACACAGATACATATAAAAAATTTCTTTATATCTTACATATTCCATTTATAACTGACTGGTTTTAATAAAAATATATTAAATCATGTTTCTCAATGCCTCTTTTTCTTAAACTAAATCAGTTTAACAAATATTAGTTTTTTAATAAATTATTATTTTGTTTTATTAACTTGTCTGGTTACATATATTTATAAAGAATAAAATGTAGTAAATATATTAAATATTTTCTATTACTCTTTTGTTTAATATATTTAACAATGTGACAGAGAATAACTTTATGAATCATAAATGAGGCCTTATTACTATCAACTTTAATGCTAATAACAACAATTTTTTTTTATACTTTGCAATAATTTCATATTTATTACCAATTACAAAATTATATAAATAAACCATCTTGTAAGTTCAGTTTGTTTGATGCTTGATGGTCATTTTTTTGCACATGAGTTCAAATTAAACTGGGACCTATTAACCATCTTGTAAGATTCATAGATATAAAATGAGGGCAAAATGAAAGATCTATTAAACAATTATTTTGATGCTTCAGAATTTGTTCATAAAAACTCTAGGAGATCTGCAATATAAAAATAAATGCAAGTTACAGATGACTTTTTCAGCATTTGAATTTTCCTTTTAACACAAGAGATATTCTTTATATAATTTCAGTTTGAAAAAAATATATATATAAAACTTTTATTTCAATAACGATTGTAACATAAAAAATAAATATTTTTTAAAGTGCTATATTTAAAAACAAAATTACTCGCTGCAAAATTAAAACAAGAAATTCATAATTTTACTTCTTTCTTATGATTACATAATTCAAACTGATAATTTTTCACATTTATTCAGTAATAAGTACCATATAAACAATAGAAGTAATAGGTACATTATTACTTGAAGAGAAAAAAAAATTATAAAATGCAAATTATATACACAAATTTAAAAGCAAATTCATCATAATTACTAGTAAATTCACCCACTCATTATTTATTTTTTTTTTACATTGTTGTAACTATAAATTAGAACACAAATTATGATTTTATAAAATATATTATTTGCTCTCTCAATTATAAAATTAGAAATTATTTACAAAAAAAATGCATATTTTATAACCAAAATTGATATTTTTAATCAATTTTACAACTCTTCTATTTCTTGAAATTTAGATTATTTTGGCATGTTTGAATTTTTTACTCATAACAATTTATTTATATAGTAACAAAATGTGAATTTGTGCTGCCTTACTTTAAATTTTATTTTTGTTTTAAACTATAATAAAAAAGGATAAAAATAATAGTAACTAACCTACTGTCTTTTATAAAGCCTTTAAATATTAGCACTTTGTCAGTCCCACTCAATCATCAATACATGATTGAATTGGACTGACAAAGTGCTAAGATAATTTGATATTTATATGTGTAAAAAATTACAAAATGTAATTAGACTGTGTAAAAAATATTTTACAATTTTTTTTTATTAAATTAAGAAAATACTATTTTTTTAATCTCTTGGAATATGATGTATTGGATATTGGACTATGATAAAATTTTAATCAGAAGAAACTTACAGAAAAAGAAATAAGGGAAGAAAAGAAATATTAATCAAAAATTTTAAATTAAAAGAATGACAATACAATATAGTTAGATAAAAAGACATATCTTACTTCATCATCTTCACTGTTAACAGCACTGTTTTCTTCAGATCCTTCTGAGTATGACTGAGTTCCATTGCTTTTTACATTGTTGTTTTCCTGCTCCCATTGCTGTAACTCTAAAGGACTAGATATAAGGCATAAACTCAATGTTCTGCCTCTGTGAGCCCTGGAAGATAAGATTAATTTGCACATCAACTTTACATAAATTATTCACAAATAATGAGTAACACTTTGTGAATATTTGCTAAAATTAAACAGGTTGCAATGTGTAGGATACAATAATAAAAATTAAATTATGCAATCATTAATTCAATTTCAGTATGAAGTATACTTTCTAAAAACCATGTAAGCATTTATTGTACAGAAATTATTGAAATGCTCTTAAAACTACTGAATTATCATAGATAAATTTAGTTTGCCTTATTTGTGAAAAATACAATATTAAACAAGACTTATTGGAAAGATGTTCCTTTCATAATTTCTTTATTTAAGCCTAACATCTTAAAATTACAAAAAATTTAAATAATAATTGCAGTGACAATACAGTATAGTATTTAGCTTTTATTCTCACTATTCAAATTAAGAGTTTTGAATTGCTTTAAGACATTGCAATTACATTATAATATATTACATATAAACAATTACATAATAATTATAAATTCTGATTTGGTTTAGTTGATGCTCCATGATCACTTTTCATACACTGGCTAATTGAAGATAATTTAAAAAAGGATGCTAAGCCATTATGAATATTTAAGTCATAGATGGAATTCTAACCCAAAAACAATTTAACTAAAGACCAGAATGCTAACCAATCAATCAATAAATATTAAGTAGACTGAACAATTTAAATTTTGCTGAGTATATTTGTAAATTAATGTTTCTCCAAGGGGGGGGGGAATAATAATTTCTTTATTTAAATTGAAATACCTTCATCAATTAAATTTACATTTTAAAATACTAAGATATTCAACTAATGATCAAATAAATGCATAGAATTCATAATTAATTGTCTGCTTAGGTTGTCAATTATAATGTGACTTTTTTGACGAATTCCTTCTAAAAATTATTAAAAATGCACTTAGTCAATTTATATTCTTTATTTTTATGGTGAAAGAGTTTTGCCATTAAAGAAATGAATAAAAAAATAGAATAAAAACTTCATGGGTAATGAAAAAAAGTATGGATGCATATGCAGATTTTTCAACACTGACTGCCTCCACAAAATTGTGAAAAAAGTAGTTGAATCTTCTAAGTTTAATTTGAATGGTCTGTGAATAGATCAAGTTTTTCTTTCAGTTCAAAATTTTTTTTTAAATTAAAAAAAAAAAAATAGAGATTTGACTTATTATTTGAAAAAATAAGATGGTACATGACTTACCAATGGATGATTCCACTATAAAAATAAGTTTATAGTTTAAATAGATTATAAGTAAATATAGAGTGTTTTGATGAGAAATAATTCTATTTAAATTCTTTAAGCATATAATAATGCACGTGCACATGAATATATATATGTGAGAAAGATTTCCCAGTAACAGAAAAGTAAATTAGAACCAGCACTCAATATAATAATTCAATTTGATTAAATAAAAAAGGATTGTTTATTATATCATATCCTAAAGGTATTTTATAAGCAATTCAAACCAGTTCCTATACAAATGACATAATCTGTTATTAGTGTTGTCTTTGTTAAGATCGTATTGGCCTTTACTTTGTTTTGCATCTCAAAAACAAAATACAATCCCTTTCAAATATAATTAGTAACACATATAATTCATTTAAATATGTTATTCAATTTGATAGAAACTCAGGAGTAATATGGAAAAACAATTTCAAACCTTGATTCAACCATTTCTGAAAATGTTTTAATTTTCTTTTGAGTAGCTTCTTGGCACAGCTGTTGCTCTTGTTCTAGCTGCCTTATTTCTTCTTGTCTCCTAAATATATCTTCAGACATTTTTCTCCTTCGTGATTTCCAACTATCTAAATTCTGCAAAGTCAAAAATTATGTCAATTCTTTTGTATAAAATTTTAACAGATTTTAAGTTTTATTTCGACACTGATAAAATTCATATAATACACATTCAAATAGTATATGTTAGACATTACTATTTTAATGTGCTTTATATGAATTTATGAATATGAATTATTATATGTAATGTGAATAAAACTATCATATTATGTTAATAATATTTGATAAACTGTATTTCAATTATTAAATATGAAATTAAGCATGCATTGATTCTTAAAAGAAGCACAGTAAGAAAAATAAAAAAAGAATTTTTAGGTATTTTACATTTCTTCCCAATTACTTTAGTCCTATTTAAAGAGGGTGGCCTTCACTTATGTATTCAGTTATCATTTTATGTGCATTTCAAATTTAGAAGTATTATGGACTGTTTAAAAAGCTGATGCTTACATATTACTTGTCGACCATTTTCACTAATAATTACAAATTTCAGTCATTTTTTAAATTATTTTCCTTGCATTTGAAAAAGATCTTTTTTATTTAAATGTTAGGAGAAAAAAAGGCAAGTTAATTTATACCTTCAATCAAATTTTAGTTAACAAATTAAACAGTTACATTTATTCCATAATTGAACTTTAAACAAAAATTTTAAAATAGTATACATTAAAAATGAAAAAATAGAGCATGAAATAAAGTGTAGAAAAAATTTTAAATGAATGGTCACAATACTGCAACAGTTGATGCTAAATTGCAACCTTTGATATAACTTCTTTTTCTAAAAATGTTCGATAGGATAATACATAGCATCAGAAACTTATAAATAAAATAATTTTTAATCTTGTAAAGGAACTATTTTATATGTAATATTTAAAGAACAGTCAACTCAATCTTAACTTTTAAAGCAAATAAAGATATATTAAGATCTGACATTACTGTTGGTATAAAATAATACATAATTCATTGGTAGGATTTTGAGGAATCCTAACTTACTATACACAAACAAGGATTGCAAAGGAACTGTTTACAAAAAATATATAAATAAAAAAAATAAAGGATTCCTTTGATTTAATTTTAATAAAAAAGTAACACAATATCATTTTAACTAAAAAAATCATGATGATAAAATAAGAAATAAATAACTGCATGATGCCAACAACTTAATCAAGCAAAATATGTAGGCTACTAAAATATTAATAGTTGGAATATCCTCAGATTTTAGCACATTACATTTGTTAATGCAAAAAAAAAAGCTAAGAGCAAACTTTCTAAAATTTTTCATAGATTCCTCATTCACAAAAAAGAAATATCTTTTTATAATTTATATAACTTTATTCACGAATATCATTGTATTATAATACCCTCCCTCACTGGGTTGCTGGAGCTTCGTGTATTACATAGATATGCACAGATGATGATTTCCCTTCATCTGTGATGCTAAAATAATTATAAAAGCAATAAAGATCTATGATTGCTTGAAATGATCTATTTATGTGAAAGATCAAGGAAAAATGTCTTGAAAATTGTGAGGACATATAACTAAGAAATACCTGTTAATTACAATATTCATTAATTAAAGAAGCAAAGCAATATGTAATTGAAAGTAATAAGATCTTTTTGGATAATCTGAATCTTAAGAGAAAACCTAAATTCTGGAACAAATAAAAGTTGGTGATATATAGGTGATAAATGCAGAATTTATTTTATTTGGAAATGTATCTTACTACACTTGATTAAATATTCAAATAAAATGTATAAAATGTATTTCTATACTATCCATGCAACCTTAATATATGCTAGCAAATCCCCAAGAAAGATCCCAGATAAAATTTTTAAGAATTTTACAGCAGATTGAAATATATCTTGATAAATATGCAAGAGCAAAACATGAATAAATAAACATTAGTATACTTATTTGCGCTTAAATAGATCTCAAATGCAAGATTTTTTTTAAGTCAAAGCAATTTAATTTTTTCTATATTTATAGTAAAACTTTTACATTTTTTTTCACTAATCTTCACGATTAAAACTAATTTTTTAGTAGCAATGGCTACAGTATCCCTAACAAAAATAGAACAAAGCATGCTTATGTTTTAAACAAATGAAAGGTGCTTATTTTTTATATAAGATAAATTAGAAAGATTGATATAAAGCACTATGAAATTGAATGTTTAGAATTTGATTATTTTTAACACTCCATTATAAAGAATAATTTATTTATATAAGCATGAGATATGTTATATTTACACAAGTAAATATGAAATGAAATCCCAATGAATTCCAAACATTTAATAATTTTTAAACCACAAACATGTGTTGTTGTATTTTTCAAATGCTAGCGGAAACCGCAGCAGTTGCCACATAACTATAAAACTTTAAATATATTTATAGAAATCAAATTATGAAAACTCATGATTAAATACTGCTCCTAGGAAAATTAATAAAGTTTAGCTATATTTGTATTTGAAAAAAATAAACACTAAATTTTGACTATGATAAACTCTCTAACATTTCAATATTTATTATATTACTTATTAACTTTAATTTTATCAGGAACATTAATAACTCTGTAAGAGCTATTGTCACATGTTATAGTAATTAAGACACAGCTTATAATGCTAACTGACAGAAAAGATAAACCTACAAGTTTTGGCAAGAAATCACTCAAAGAGGGATATCAAATTTACACCCATATGACTTTAGTATAGCAGTTAAAATAATATAAAAATAAAAAAACATAGTACAAAGAATAAAACAGGCATTTCCTGATTAATCATTCCCTACTAGCTTAATATATTATTAAGTACTTTTAAAAGGTTATTAACTTTAATTTCAGAAAAAAATTTCTTAATTCATATTAATTTTTTCAATTCACAATACATTAATTGAAATGTAATACCCCCAATTTTATAGTCATTATATTTGACAAAAACTTGAAATAACTGTAGATGAAAAAATAATTTTAGAATTATACAGTTTAATTTAAAAATGTAAATAAATTTAATAACATTATATTGATTATATTAATATTATGTGTTTTTCTTAAATATGAAATAGTAACAATGATTTATTATCATTGAATAAACAATTGTGGAAAAATCCTACTTTTCTACCAGAAATTTTATTATTTATATAGGTACAAAGAATTTTTGACAGAAAATAGAAGTGAATATATATGTAATCTAATGAAAGCTTCATTTTCAAAATCTTTATATAACTGCATTTTATTAATTAGTTATAATTTCTATTAAATATTTCACCCTTAAATTTCAAGATAGATTTTAAGTTCAACAGAATAAAATAAATTGATAGCTAAAAGGCAATAAAATGTAAATTTAAAAAGGCATAAAATAAACAGCATTTACTTATCAAACATTTAAAATACTTATAAATGAAAAAATTTGTTTAAACAAAATAAGGGAAATTACAGTTATATTTCTTTTCTGAATTGTATAAAACATTTCCCTCAACCCATTGAATAAGATAATCCAAAATAAATATTAATACAAATAAATTTATTTGATAAGTCACTTTAATTTTATTATTCTATTTATATGCATCTATATCGTATGCATATACTAATATGCAAATCTCAAAACCAAATTCATTAATATTTTTTGTTTCTTCTGCCACATGGGTGTTGCCATAGCAGTGAGGGACTTGGTAAACAAGATCGTAATCAGCCTCATGGAACGTCGCGTCACTGTTAATCACATTAAATTCCATACTAGATACAGCGGCAACGACCGTTCTGGTTGAATTATTTATCGGCCCAACTTTTTATATGCTATAAAATATCTAAAATTTTTGCAATAAATTATAATTTATAATATTATTTAACTAAAAATCAAAACATTATATAAGCACATTTGTACATTTCAAATCTATTTTACGGATCAATATATGATTTTTTAAAATTCTTAGTAATTTTCTTTTTTAGAGATTAATACAAAAGCATTTCCAAACTTTAGTATTGAATTTTTTAAGCACAGCTTAAGCCTAATTTTTAAAAAAAGAAAAGTAAAAACGCCGGTTTTCATCAAATAGATCATTGAAACTTGGTTTAATTTTATAAAACTAAAGATAAAATAATTAAAAAAATTAAGCATTTAAGACAATATGGAGTATAATTACTATACTCTATTGCGCAATACTATCAACATGTTTATGTAGCAGATACAGAAGTAATATCAAAGACAATATAATGTTAGAACAAATATTTACCTGCTTCCACTCCATATTCTTTTGATTTTTCAAATTTCCAAAACTATATCCCAAAACAGAAATTCTCAGTAATATGCCACAACATCAAAGTGAAGATGAAAGAAAGAAATGTTTGCAATTGTATTTGATTACAGTTAGAAGTTAGACGCACTTTACAGACAGCCGAATTAACGAAGCAACATCAGTTTCAATGCAAAGGTAAAATCCAATGGTATGGCGATCGGCGAAATAAATCTCTGATCATAAAAAGTTGGAAAACAGGTGAATTTTGGGATGGAAAAATTTTTCGCTTCACGAGTTTCAGTAACAGCTTTTCGTTCCCCCCTCAAATTTTCTTACTAACGGATGGACTGTTCATGACCGACGCGTTCGACACTCGAAAATACTGGTAAGGGGTGCAGGTGAGGAAACGACAACAGGTGGAGTGGTGAAGGGAGGTAATTGGTTGTGTACAAAAACTTCAAAGGATTGAAAGCATAACTTTAGAAAAGTGTAGTGCTGCCATCTATTAAATATCAATCTTACTATATAAAGTTTTATTTAATCTAAGATAAATTTTTATTTAATCTAAGACTTTTTCCAAGTTCTTTAATGATTTTAAGTTAGTTAAAGATATATAATAAATATTTTCTTCCTAAAAAAAGCATAAAATATAAGCGGAAATAAACTAAAAAAGATTATTTATTTGAAAAAGTTTATTCTTAATAATAAAAAGGGAAAATAATATAACTCACCGATTGCCACTCTTCTTCCTCTTCTTTAAGAACTTCAACTTTCTTAACCTCTTTCACTTTTTTAAGCTGTTCCTCTGCCTGTAAGTAGGATAATAAATGTGACGGTTATCAATGCATGTATTTCTCTAACTTCTTTTAAGAGCTCGAAATATTTTAATAAGAAACTATAAATATATTAAATTGCGACGAATTCCATTTTTTCGAACAGTAAATATAAATAAGAATTCAAAATTACATTTCAGATTCTTCATAAAAATTATAATTAACTAAGACAATACTTATTTAATAATATAAATTTTAAACTATGGGAAATGTATTATAATGAAAAAAAAACCATATGTGACACATTTTTTATATTTGATGTAAATAGCAAATAATATGATGATAATTATTATTATATGAAATTTTAAAAATAAATAAAAGGGATATTGTATATATATATATATATATATATATATATATATATATATATATATATATTCAATTTATTTTTACCTTAATACTGTTTTCTTTCATATCATCAAAAAATTTTGAGTAGTTAGTTATTCATATAATTAACTGTTTCGGGTAAGCAATTTATACTTTAATATTATACCAATTAATTAATAATTGGTATAATACTAAACCTAATATTAATTAATTGGTATTTTTACCAATTATTATTTAAATAATAATTTAAAAAAATTTTGATGTCTTTGTCGACAACACTGCAATGATAATAATACACGACACTAGTTACATTTAGTTAATATTTGGAATAAGTTTTATCAATGATGACAATATAAATATTTACACATAAAGTAGTTTACAGAAAAAGTATTTTATGCTAACTTCATACTACAATTTATTCAATTAAATATTTTAAATATAATAGTCAATATTTTACATAAATTATTATGTGAATTATTTCCATAATTTCTTTAATAATGTGGTAATAATTTATCAAAGTTGTTTTATCACTGTAAATTAAATATTTTTTGATTTTATGCTATTTATAGGTTTGTTATTCTATAAAATATAGCAATGAAATAGTCATTAAACTGGATCAATACTATATTTTCTCTCAATGGAATGCTATAATAGAAGCTTCTCAATGCAGTATAACTAGTAAAAATGTTTATTCGATAATTATATTCTTTTCTTATTTTGAGAATTACAAATAATTTCAGCTAAATATATATACATCGCAAAACATAAATACAATTAATAAAAATATTTAAAAGACCAAATAACTTATTAAAAGAAGGATGTGATAGGTTATCTAATAAATCTCACATATTTAATAATTTTGTATAAATTGTTTTGTCTATAAAATCACACTGTATAAATTTTAATGAAACTTTAATTTATCAAAAATTAATAGCGTAAAGATTATTTTCTATATTTTTGACAGTTGAAACATAATACGGCTCCGATTTGGTAACAGTAGTTAAAGGATGGTATCTATTAAATTACATATCCATTTGATTTTTATAAAAAGTGATGAATTTTATAGCTTAATTTTCATAAGACAAATAATATTTTAAGGAAATATTTTAAAACTTTTATGATAAGTAATTTAATTATAAAAATATTATTATAAAGTCTTATAATAAAAATATGAGAAATTAGTTGGAAATTAAAGTTGTAATTCTAAGAAGTATATGCGTAATCAGAGAAAGATGGTAGGGTTTAACTGATTCCCCGCGTTCTTTAAAAATAAAAATTGAGTTTCGAAAATATAATATTTTAATGAGTTTATTGAAATTCTTTATCAAAATAAAATTGATTTTGGAAAACAAATTTTGATTACACTTGAAAAAAGTTGTGATATTGATCATACTGAGGTGATAATGATCATAAAAATTGTAATGTCTAATATATATTAAATTAAGTTAAATTATTTGCCTTCATAACATTAAAATAATCAATTACAATAAAATTTTTAAATAAATGAACTTTAAAAAAATCTCAGACACAAATAATATATAATAATAGAAAATTAAGGAAATATTACCAAAATGTTTACGATGAAAATTTCAGGAAATAGGACGTATATGTCGACAATTTGAATCAAACGATAGTATTTTCTCAAGATTAAAGTCTATGAGCCACTAAAATGGTGACCAGACTAGATGAATTCCACAGCGTTTTGGAGGGACACTTCTTGCTGGCAATGAATGAAAAGGCGAGAATGATAACGCATTCTAGTAGATATGTCTCGGTTACCCGATATTTTTCGGTTGACAGAGTCCAAGTCGGGTAATGAATTAACGCCTCTTGATTTTGAGATATGGAAAGAATCTCACATCTAATATGATTGGTCTTACAAGAGATTCTTCAGTAAGAAATAAATCTTCTGAATAATGGAAATAATCTTTATTTTTTACTTACTTATGCTTTTTTTCTGTTTCCGCATAATGTGGGTTGCTTGCGTGCATTAACTTTATAAAATAAGTTTGCCCTTTTTTTTATCCCCATTTAACCTGAAAAAGCATTATGGACAAAAGTGAAAGTACGCTGACCCTTTCTTTAATAGTTCTTCTTTTCTTGATAATTAGAGTTCCTAATCCTTTTTTTCGCACAGAAAATTAATTTAACTCTCACATTTTCTTGAGGGAAAAAAAGGATGAAGGGGTTAAATGAGAATTAATAAAGCAATATTCTATTTGAATTAGAAAATTATCTGTCAAATTAATGCATGGAATTATCATAAAAATTCTTTACGTGCGAATAAGAAAAAAATAAATATATCATATTTCAATAGCTTAGAATGTAACTGGCAAAAACTTGATCATTTGACAGCTTAATTGGAAGATAAATAGGTCTTCAAAAGTTGACAACCTTTCGGTTGTATTCTAAGAAGCTTATTAAAATACAGTCACCACACTTAATATTTAATTTTATTGAAAACACAACCACAGAATAACTTTGCAAATCTCACAATGAAATAAATTAAGTCAAGAAACTAAAGTTTATGATAGCATTCACAAAATTCAGTCGCTTGACATCCTAATGCATCTGTAAGGATTCTTCATGAGATACCTTGAAATTAAAGTATCTTGTGTAATTTTAAAAAAGGAAATGCAAGCATCTTTTTTTTTATAAAAAATATTTTAGATCGTCAACAGCATTATGTACATATTGTCAAACAATGCTAGTAATTTTAAAGTTGATATAATTGTCACTCGAAAAGAAAAATCAAATAGTAATTCTTACAACATATTGACATCTTTGTGTTCAAAAATGTACAATACTAATTCTGATATAATTTAAAACAATTATGTGACTTCACATATCTATAGTATCATATCCTTAATCATGTCATTGAATTGTTGCATGTACTTGTATTTTTTCGTACTTGTTATTTTCCCATATGTTTCTGTCCATAATACAAATTTATTAATTCTGAAATTATGACATGACATTCATTTTTCTTATTTCAGTTAGATCCTCGTTTAAATTTCTTCTCAAAATAAAATGCAACAAAATATTAGGTCCATATCAAAAAAGTACACCGCTAAGTAAAACCAATGCTAGAAGCCCTATTGATTGGTTACAATCTAAAATAAGAAATATTCTACATAAGCATTTGTATTTCTAGAATGATATAAGTCAAACATCGGTCACTTATAAAGTAATCATTACCATGTTAAAAAATAGGATACGAATCCATATTAGATAACAAAAATGAATCGAATCAATTTCGTAACTCCCTTTTCAAAGCACACACAACTATTTTTTAAACAAATTATAATATTTCGCATTTTGTTTTATATCAACTCTTTCAAGGAAATACTTTTTAAAGATAATTTTTGACGCGTGATATAACTCATTTATAAATAGAAATACAATAAATGAAACACAACAAGTCGTAATTTTTTTTTTCCAATGGCAGATTGTAGACAGTTACAACTGCAACAGAGTTTATTAATCTAACAAGTTGTAATATATATATATATATATATATATATATATATATATATATATGTTTGTCCTCTGAATATTTGTTTAGAGTTGTATAGGAAAGAAGCAACGAAATGATATGAAACTTAATTCAAAATGTTGGTATTTAGCTAATTTAAAACATAGGTTATGTTTCACTTCAAAATGTTGATCATAACATTTGGAGTTAATTTAATCCGTAATTAACACTATATGAATTCACTATAAATTACTTATGTTTCAATGCAATTAATTTAAATTAATTGCACTGCGCCATTAATGTAATACCCTTTAGGAATTCTGTTTGTTCAAGAAAGAAATGATGCTCTTTTCCTCTTTTTCAAATTATCATCTAAGTACATCATCATTAAAAAAAAAAATTTAAGAAATATGCCCGATATTGCATTTTCCTTCTTTCTACATTTCCATGTAATTTTTTAAATAAAATATTCTTTTTTTCCTATTTTTTTGCAAAAGTGTTTTAGCTGACAGCAGAGTATGTTTTTATGCTTTTCTCAATAAGCCACTGATTTGAACGCTAAAAAAGAAGTTTCGACTTCAGGAAGTTTTCAAGAGTTCTACTTATTTGATTTTGTTTTCAATAAATGTTTTATGTACCATACTTCATTTCAAAGTCTAAAATACATTCAATAGTAATAACAGATAAAAGCTTTTAAATATCCTTATTTTTCCAAATTACCTTATTTCCTCGAAAACTAGGTAAAAAAGTTTTTTACTATGCGCAAAGGTCTTGTAGTTTGTTAATATAATAAGTTTATATTTGGGGAGGTCAAAAAAATGACTATAGATTAAACTATCATTTCGAAACCTTTATATTTTTAAATATGTATATAAAAATAATATTTTTTCCCTTTAGTAAGACTCTTGATAACAACTAGTGTAATATGTATATAGAATTTTTTTCTGCTTTTAAATTATGTATACAGAATTTTATAATATTTAGATAATCAAATTATGATTATTGAGAAAAAGAACTCAAATGAGTAAAAAAAATTAACAGCATTTGACTTCAGTTTTGGTAACGGTAAAGGAAAAAGTGAGGATGAAGTTGCTTATTACGAAACAAATCTATATAAAAGAAATAAACTAGAATCTTAAATACAGTGGGTAAATATTTTTTTCTAAATTTTATGACGGTAAAAATTTTGAAAGACATTAAAATTTTGAAAATAATGAATTACTAAATCATCCCTGCAAATGCTGTTAATCAATATTATTGTCATCTACTGCTTCCACAAAATATCTCTCATTTTCGTTTGATCAAAATAAAATATTTGCAGAAATAATTTTTAGTAATCAAAGGTTTTCATAGTTTGGAAAAATAAATTTTGAGCAATATAATTATAGGTAAATATACTATTGTGTGCTCTTCTACTTATTTAAATATATTCATTATTAATAGCTTATATAATGCTTAACTTAATACTTTTATAATTTAATTGCATTTTAAAAAGAAGTTACAAATTAATGTTCTTTTATTTATTTATTTTTTTTAAATTATCAATTTTATTTGTATATCAATGCATAGTATTAAAAATATTAATATAATAAACTCGTATGTAATTACCTAATAACCAATTTCGTTCACTTTCTATAAGTAGAAATGTTTTATATATCAAAAATAGCCTTAGCGAAATCCAAATTAAGCCACTTTTGAAATAAAAAAAACATTAGCTTTGTAGATTTGTTAATTTACTATGTCATGTTATATTTATCAGCTAAATTATAAAAAATAACAGTTTTTTTAAACACTTAATTTGTAATAATATATATAATAAAAAGTATTATCTGTAATAAGTATGCTTATGTTCGCTCGATTTTTTAAAAATGCATGTGAATGTATGTATTGATGTCCATACATATGAAAATGGAATTTTTTTCTTTTTTCAGAAATTTCTACTGTTTTGGGAGAAAGAATCATATAATGAAACTAATATCTATAAAACTAAATAAATAAAGAATTATTTTCAATCAGAATTTCCTTTTATGTCTTAATTTGGTTAGTTAAATTCGTAATATATTCCTTCTAAACATAGAAATTATTTCATCAGCCGTAATACCTTTCTTTGATTTTTTAAAAATTTTCTTTTAGAGTTTAATAGATAGGAAGATGCTTAGTAAGGATATATAGTTTTGTATTTTCTTATTTTGGTAAAATAAATAGTATTCTTTTTTAACAGGTAAAATAAATATGAAATTAAGATAATTTTTAGAAATAGAGACTTAAATATGCCAAAAGAGGTTTTATATATGATAACGTTTGATCTCTTTTGTTGTGACTTTAATTAAAAAATTTTTTAACAAAATAATGCATTATGTCATATTTCCAAATTTTTTTTCCCCTATTTTTTTTAAAATTAAATTTGAGTTCAGATGCAAACTTTACAACATTTTATAGTGCTATTTAGAACATTATATTTTAAAAATTGTTTCGATTTTGAAATTGAAATAAAAAGCGTTAGTTGTGATAAGAGAGAATGAGTGAATATATCATGCCCCTTTTTTTCACAAAAATAAATTTAATCAATAAAAAAACATGCTTTTGTAGCTATATAGAAGAAATGAGAAACTCTCATTTTATTAATTTTAAAACATTATTTTTCTTAGATGTGATCTTATAATTTCTTAGCAGAAAAATTGTTACGAATTTTTTCAATAAGGTCTGCTTGTTTTCCTATAATTTTTCAAATAAGATATTGGATTTTTTAATTGATATACTATTGATTGTAATATGTGAATTAGTAAAAAAAAAATATGTATTTTTTTATTTCTTTAAAATTTATTGAAGTGTATTATTTTTTAATATTTTGATTCCGATTCACGTAAAAATATAGTCTTTCTATGTAAAGTATAAGATAAAGTAATGCAATGTAGTATATTTTTGACAAATTGGTAAACCCTTATTTTCCTAAGCGTATTCCACAATATATACACTGTGTTTTAATAGATTCATCATAAACTAATGGTAGGACAGGATCCTGAAGTTACACACATGTGTTACAATCTCAACATGGACGTTGAGTTCCTCCTTTTTGTACATATATCCAGTGGGAAAACTGAGTAGGAGTTTACCGAGTACCCTCTTCGAATACATGAACACTGCTTACTGTTTATGAAAAATGCCCTCTGAAGATATCGAAGATGCCATAAGATGGAAGCGAAAATTCTTTATAACTTTCAACTGTTACACTAGGATTAGCAAAACATGCGGCTCTCAATTCAAACGATGGTGTGTGTGATACAGAGTTAATCTTCTCCAAATGAGAATTTTTGGTATTTATAACGGAATAATGCAGAGGTCACTTTCTCGAACATTATCATACATGATCATTGCCTCATGAAATTAATGTAAATAATCTGTTTAATTGTGTATAAATTATTCCTATTCCACCAATGAGTGGAGCATACTCTCTTCTTATTTGTATTTATCAACTTCTAACACACATACATGTAAAACAATAATAAAAATGGTGCATCTAAACTTATCTATTAAAAAACTAATGCATGGTAAAATATAGATAAATAATTCAACTCTACATATTTAATTATATATATATATATATATATATATATATATATATATATATATATATATATATATAATTAAATCTTTCTATACGGTGTCAAATAATTGTTGTTTAATAGAAATTTAAAGAAATAATTCTAATAAAAAATTATCAAAATTGTGTGAAATTTTTCATTAATTATGTAAATTTTTAATCATTTGCATTTTACAGCTTTAGTACTGAAAATTAAAAAATAATAATAATAAATATATTGATGCATTTTACGTAAAAGATTTAAAGTGGTTTCACTTTCTAGTAAGATACTACTCACTTTTTTATACAAGGGTGAAGAACCAACTTTAACAAACTGAAAGGGATTATTGTGAGTTTTGACTACAGGCTTAGAGAGTGTTCGCGTGGGAATATTTTCCACGGCTTTTGTTGATCCACTATCTGTGGATGATGATCTCGCCTGAGGTCTGTTGTTCTCCAAAGGCCTGTATGGCTTACCATCCAATCCCAAATTGGATTGCCAACTCTGTGAACGGGATCTACGCATGCCATTGGTAGCGGCATGCTCTTCTTCTTCTTCGTAGGGACGATCGAATGTTGCGGAATAACGAGTGGTGACGGGCATTTCAAAAGTTCGTAGCTCACAAAACAACTATTTGAATGGTTCTTTCATGCCATGTGCTCAAGCTGCCTCTGCAATACAAAGAAAATTTATTATTATATATGTGGTAGAAATGATGAATTCCTATTTAATAGTAGAAATACCTTAATTAAATTAATTAAAAAATGCTTATTACCAAAAATTAGTAAGGCAAACATTATTTATTTAATATTTGATGTGAAATAAAAACCTATCGGTGCCAGATATGATAAATGAGTGTGTAAATAGGAAATATATTAATTCTACCTTTTGTATTTATTAAAGATTTCATTAAAGTGTTTTAAGATACATTAAAGATAAAAAAGCTATTTGATCGCCTCCCACCCTGTCTAGTGGTCATAGTGCCTGATTCGGTTAGGAAGGTCCTGGGTTCGAATCCCAGTTTGGCCATGGATATACTTTCTCTCTTTGTCTATCATGTTTTTGTCCTTACTTTGTGTGAATGGTTGCCTACCCTATAAACGGGTGCCTATGGCATGTGTGTACTGAGGAAGTGGGACTCCACACCTAAGGCAGACCGCAAATTCGTAGATGATCGCATGAGACTTGTCTCGAAAGAATCACATTAGACCAAATGATGTCATTGATGTCTTAGTTACGTCAGAAAAGGGGTGGAGCGCGAGACGATTATAGATTTCAAGCAGTTTCGAAATATCTGGCAACATTCCGCGAGACAGCGCTCGCATTGGTTTAAGAATTCCATGACGTCAGATATAATGTTTTAGCTACGTCACATTAAGACATCCACGAGGCTACATTTGTTTACTGTAAGACGGCGTTTTAATCGGATTGTCTACCGAATTTGCGGCCTACCTAAATATGGTTTAGTTGAAAAATTGGAGCAGTGCACCCCATATTGCCAGCCTAGCAAACACAAAACGACAACAACAGCTGTTTGATCAAGACTATTATTAAATGTTACCTTTTCTATCATAAAGTATGTATTTAATTTTTTTGGACACCATATACATTTTTGGTCAAACGTAATAAAATAACATTACATGTGCGCAACTTCATTCTTTTTTTTTTATCAGAATGATATGTATCCAAAAATAATATCTACCTTAATGGTACCTAGAATCATAAAGGAAGTATGCAAACATTTTTTCTCCTATTAATCACACCTTTTTATCGGAACACTGTAACATATATGCTTGTCAATAGTTCCTATTATGATAATTCGAGTAGAAAAACTTGAAAATTAATCTAGAGCGACATGTTTTGGAGGAATTATTACCGGTCAAAGTAGACCTGTACTGCCAGAGGCAAGGACGCTGACTTATTCTGACTTTGTTATTGTTTGATATCATCGCGTTCCATCGGTACGCTTCAAAACAAAGTAGGGTCAGTTACATCATTTCTAGAATAAACCCGTGAATGAATCTTTCCAGGATCCTATCAATTCCTTTCGAATCTATAGCTTAGAATGGGGAAAGAAATGTGCGAGAATAAAACCAATGTACACAAATGCTGTTATTTAAGGCGAATCAGTGCATTTAACAATTAATATAATTAAAAAGATATTTTGTCTCAATTTTTATATTTCAAATATTTTTTTAAGTTATATTTAAATTATTAATGATTTCTGCACAGAGTAAATGCCGTTAAATTTAATTAAAAACACATCAATTATTTTAATGTTGCTTCTTACATAAAGTTCGTAATATAAATAAATTTAAGCTAAAATTCTTAACGTATCAAATAATCGATATTAAAATAAATTTCATACCCTGAAATTTTTATAATTAATAAAGTGTAGACTATCTTTAATTTTAATTTTAAATTAAAAAAAAATACTCGGAAGAAATTTTGTCTTCAAAAGTTTACAAATATTTTCAAGTTAAAGCTAAATGATTTCTTATGAATATGTAATTACTGATAACTAATTAATAAAGGTATAAAACTATGCATAAAAAGTAAAAAAAAAAAATCAGATAATATTTTTCTGATGGAAGAAAATATACAAATTGTAGAATGAAACATAGTTCTAGTCACTTGAAAGTGGTAAAAGATTTAAAATGCATCTTTTCACAAGAAATACATAATAATTAAGTAAAAAAATTTCTTTTTCGATATTTCCCAACATGCTGATTTCTGTTATCATTAATTTCTGACTATGCCCCAGTAGAATTGATGTTCATAGGGAGAGGACTTTTCATAGTCATATCTCTCAAGTGTTGGGGCAGCTAAGTACATAGTCATATAAAAGAACTCTAATAATTAGCTTTATTTCTGTTTATATTGTTATTGAAATTATCTTTTTTTATTCTTATTTTAACTGCACCAACTTTATATTTATTAATTTTAACTATAATGCGTTACTTCAGTCCACCTGAAAACGTACGTTATTTGATCAATTTACACCACACAATTATTGAAAGGATACATTTTTAAATCTGTTCACAACTTAGAATCAGTGATTTCTAGTTAGGCCCATTAATTTATTATAACCAATATATGGTAATTATTGTAATGAATAACGGTAAAATGATATATCATTAAAAATTTCTGTAAGCAATCAACAAAATTTACACGAGAATATCATTTAAAGCATTACATATTTTACGAAAGGAAATTTCATGGGAGTACCAAATTAGTAAATTCATACAAATTTTTTAAATGTTTTAACTAATAAAAGAAGTCATTAAAGAATTTCAAAAGTCTCTAACAAGCTTATTGATTTTTTTGTCGTTGTTAGAATACATTAAGTATATCTCCTAATTGTCCTATATACAATCGTAACATAAACATAAAAACATGTATAAAAAAGATTACGTAAAATACATATCTATAATTTTTTCACGTATTTGTAACAACTAATGATTTTCAACTAATTTACTCGTGACTGGTACTTTTATGAATGAATGCACTGATATTTTATCTAATAATCATTAAGAAAGTCATTAAGGTAATGAGAGAGAAAAATGGACTAAGGTCTAAGGCTACAACAAATTTAATTGCTGGAATTCCAAGAAATGTTATTTCGAAGTTGTAGTATCCATTCTAATGCACAGAATACGTTAGGCGTCGATAAAGGTTATGTTGCCAATTAACGAATCATTGAACCAGACAAAGCTAATCAGCAATTAAGACAATTATTTTTTGTAACTGCACAAAAGGATTCAAGCGAAAATCTCTCAAGATGTACTTGAAGCTGAAGTAATCCAGTGTATAAAGTGGCCATCAAGTTCTCTAGACCTAAATCAAATCGGATATGTTTGGGATAGAATCGGACACCACATTATTGGACAAAGACTCTTTCTTACTGTATTAGTTTGCAGAACTCTTATGGTTCAATAGCTTCACTCCGCTTCCCGTTAAGATCAACAAAGTGAAGCATTATTTGACCCTGGCAGTGATTGGGAGAGTGATCGCGTACTTTCCCTCTTTTTGTTGCTAGAGCTACGTGGGCTATGGACGTCTCCACGTTAATACGTGACGTCCAAAGTCCTTCCGCTGGGTGGCGTGGATGTGGAGAGGAGGGTGCTAGCTCAGGTGTGACCTCCTCATCTGAGCATGGTTCAGAATTACGGGGCACTTGATGATGGGCGAGTATTCCAAACCCATTAACCTCTAGCTACAGTTCATGTCTCGCCTGCACAGCTATGTATGTAATAGTTTGCAGATTGCATTTTTCGGAATGTCTTCTTGATAATCTTATGGCATTTATGTAGAACAGGTGTGTAACAATCGTAGGTGTTTGACAGGACTACACGTTATGAGTATCTTATATCTTTTTCAAGCAACAAGTGTTTTATTTTTTACATGAAACCAAAGAGTTTCATGAAACATTTTGCTTCCTATTCTTTTTAACATTCTCCTCCCCCCTCCCCAAAAAAAAAATTACACTTCTTACATAATTTTCCAGCATCTTTTTTTAGATTCATTACATTAGATTCTTCATGTATATGGCTATTGTACAACGGTTTTTTCTTTTTACTATGCTCATCTCGCTATTTTTACGTAATGTATAGATATATAAGTATACATTAGTTACTTTGAATTTTTTTAATAAAATAAAGTATTTTATGCATGCTTTTAAAACTATACTTAATAACTATTTTTAAATCAATCCTGCTAGCAGTTCTAAAATACCTGTCAACTTTCTATTAATATTACTATTTTATTTTTATTTTTTATTCATAAAAATTACTAATCAGTACAGCGTTGCATATTATATTAATCTGAAATTTTTGATGTTTTATCTTTCGAAAAAATTTAACTTTCAGGTATTTTTCCTTTCTTAAATATTTTACAAGAGCTAGGAATTTGAATTAATACTTGAAAATCAATCGCACGTAACACACAAGAATCCAAAAGCAATCATTATTTTTGAAAACATACATTTTTAAACAAAAATCGTTAAAATGCATGGCATTTTTTTTCAGTCAAATAAAATTTTTAAAACATCATTTACATTTTCAAAAAAAATTGATGAATGTAATATTAAAACACAACCACATATATAATAAATATTAACTTAACTTAAAAACTTTTATAAGAATTTTGCATCAATTTAATAAGCCGCCTAACTTGTCTAGCAGTCAGCGCGGGATAGGGAGATCCTGGGTTCGAATCCCGGGTCGAGCATGGATGTAATTTGTCTCTCTATCTTTACTGTCTTTGTATTTTTTCTTTTTTTTGTATGGATGGGTTGTGAATGGTTGCCTACCCTATAAACGGGTGTCTATGGCAAGTGTGTACTGAGGAAGTCGGACTCCACACCAAAAATATGGTTCAGTTGAAAAAATGGAACTGCGCACCCCATAATGCCAGCCTAGTTGTCACAAAGCAATAACATCAATTTAAGGAAAACACATATGGAGTGAGTAAATCCATTGCAATTCAAAAAGTTTATTTTAAAATAATGCGCATTGTTGAGTACACTAAATATTTCTAGAAAACACACAAGGACGACTATATTTAAATTAAAAAGAGACAAGACTTCCTATCGTAAGGATTTAGAATTTCAACAACGGATGCGCGCAATCAGCGGTAATACCTAGTCATTATATACGTAGTTACTTCTAAATTTTTTAAACTTCCGCTGAGCATTCATTTAACACCTTTCATCATTCTTCAGGTTTGCGTGCCTTTGTTGTACTGTTTATTTTCTTCTCTCACATTTCACTGCTTGAAATCTTTCAGGATTTTAAAAAGGGTTTTTTTTTTTTTTTTTTTTCTTAACTAGAGCAAGACGATGGTAATTGAATTCTATAGCCCAAAATGCAATGACAAGACATTTTTTTTCTGCCACGAAAGGAAAAATAAATATGAATATTTCGTGTGTGAAAAAAATAATGAATAAATACAGTTTAAATACGTGAAGAACATTTACAAGATTAGAGAAATATTCTCGTGCTTGGCAAAATTTAACACAGATAGTTAAAAAAAAAAATTATTTCGTTGATCATGTGAGGATAGCTTCCCTCTCATCAGCTTAATGCTTCAGCAATTATTGACGAAAAATAAACCCTGATGAGGAAATCAGATGATTTATATCGCACATTACTCACCGTGCGCAGGATATTGTTCTATTTTTGAATGGTGCAAATAACTTGATAAATGCAAACTATTCAAAAATAAATTATCCTTTTAAAAGGGCAAAAAATACATGATGGTTAACCAAAATGAAATACATATACAACTAATGAGTGAGATTAGTTTTGATGGCTTGAAAAAAAAATTCATTTTGAAGTATTTCAGGTAAAACTAATAAAATTAAAAAATTTGTTTTATTTATATTTGCAGTAAAATAAATTATTAACAGTTTGAAAATTCATAATTTGTTCACCTTATTTATTTATTCGAAATTGTTGTAAAACGGATACACTTTCAAATTGCACAACAGATATGATCACATGTAATTAAATATATTACATATTAATTTAAAGAAAAATATTTTATTTAAAATTATTTGCAACAGTTGATTAAACATTATTGTAATATTAAAAAACAATGAATGGCTCACACGCAACGAAAGTATTTTGTTTAAAAAAAAAGGTTTCATTGGATTTATTTACATTTAATGAAATTTTAAATTGCATTTGCTAATAGCAAAACAAACAAGTACAAAATTAATTATATTTTTATAGCTGAATAATGTGTGAAACAACTTGACATATTTATATTCCCTTAAATAAAATATATAAAACGTCAAAAAATGTAGTAATGCTTCACATCAACCTTCTGATAAACATAAAGCGAGAAATCCAAACAATTCATTAATTTCAGACAATTTTACACTTGTTAAGAAGAAATATACCCATATATACTGATCTTTTTCCTCATAGATTTAAATCCAGATCAATCAGATCATGAAAACTAAATGTAACCTCTAAACCTCATTTTCGATTCAAAATAAAATAAATATACAAGTGCAATTTCAGAGATGATTTTTCTTTTTAATATGAATATTTGTGTTAAATTTATTAAATAATACCCTATAATTATAATCTGAATATCCCAGTTACAGCATTTGATTATCTTAGATATGCAACAGATAACCAAAAAATTAAATCTGCATATAAAATGAAGTCATAAAAAGCTGCTTGACATTATTTAATACCCTATTGTACCGCTCTAATACAATATAAATAAGAGAATGCAATAATATAGTCAAAATATACCTTCAAACAAAAAAACCATATTCACCTAGTAATGCGACTTAATTGCTGAGTTGTTCCTCATTTATAAACGCCATCATTGTATATTGTTTGTGCTAACTATTAACTAAATAAATATCGAAAGACCGAAAAGAAAAAAGTTAATAAGAATAAAATAAAATGAAATTGTTGATGAAAAACGAATTTCTTTGGAAAGCTTTTGTGCGTAAATCCGGGTATTATTTATTCATTTCGAGTGAAACGCAATCGCGAAGATTCTCACTTAAAACGTGGGAACTAGGTTTTTTTCAATCTGGAAAATTTTCATAACATGCTCTGTAGAGTGAGAAAATATAAAATTAGTACTGTGTGCGTGATCCCAGACAGTATTTTAATGTTTACTGAATATGAATTATTCTGAAAAAAAAATGCGTAACTCAACTGAAAATGCCATCGAGAACATCCGATCAGACAGGAATGCGAATTGCTAGGGTTATTATTCTTCGTCGAAATTTCATAACAAATGATTAAATGTAGCCTCACACAAAGAATTCTATTATATTCGAAAAAGATAAATTCTTCCGAAATATTAGAAGTGATGATAAAATAGTATATTTTAATTTGCCTATCAGCTGAGAGAGAAAAAAAAATCTCATTCCCATTTCTATGGAAATAATTTAGATTTTATTACTTAAATTATTGGAATAAAATATTTAGTAATGATGATATATTAGTGTAATTTTTCCCAAAAATTGAACAATATACTCCAAGCTAAGAGTAACTACTGAAGAAGAAGCAAACAGGTATTTTGAGGTTACTAATGTTGGAAAAATTCATTAATTTTAAAAGTTCCTTAAAGAAAATGAACTAAAAGCAATTCAACGGAATCAAATCAAATCATATGGAATGCCATTTTATGTAACAATGTTAAACAACACAGTGTTGTTACTGTTTAACGATCTATGACATGATTTAATCAGGATACTGATTAAAATTTCTTCATCTTTTTTTCTAATGGCAAAAGTAACTTTTGTTTCATTGATTTTGTCATCTAATTGAATATCTAATTTTGCCTTTAAAAAGCATATGGTGAAATAATAGTTTTCCATAAAATATTCTGAAGAGTATCTATTATATATATATATATATATATATATATATATTCTACAGATTTTCTTGTTCCTAATATAAGCAATTAGAATAGTGGCTAGTACAACAAAAATAATGTAAACATTTGAAAAAATAGATTGTCCAGTTTTATGAATTTTAGAGAGTCACACAAACACAACTTTATTCATTATTTTATTAATTTTTATACAAAAATTGTATTGATCTAGGAATAAAAAAATTGATTTTTAATGTCGGTAATTTTTTTTTATCATTTTACCCAAACATTTGTTTTCTCTACTAAAATTTTAATCATTTCATAACTATAGAAATTTCACTAAATAAGTAATAATTTTATAAATATGAAATATCAGTAGCTTAGTAGTCGATTTTAGAATGTATAAATATATATATATATATATATATATATATATATATATATATATATATATATATATATATATATATATATATATATATATATATATATATATATATATATATATATATATATATATATATATATATGAAAATACTTATTATAAAATCTTAATAATTCTTATTTATATAAATTATTAGTTAGTTATTATATATAAGTCTTAATTAACTTAAATAATATTTATTCTCATCATATATTCATATACTTTTCAAAAATACTGTTTAATATTTCTGGTAAACAAGATATTATTCTTTTACTATTTGCTATTTCGAAGATTGAAACATAATTAAAACATTGCTTAATTTATTTCAAGGATTTTTGATCAATTAGCAATTTGTTATCTATTGTTATTAATTAAAATCCAATCAAATTTTGTAACACCTCTTATTTTTTCCACTCTTGGTTAGCAGTTACTTAAACAAATCTCAAATTACAAGAATAAGACAATGTAGATGAGGAAAAGTTGAAAGACAACTGACAGCAAGTATTTTTTTGTATCACAATAAATGATAAGGTGGACATTTTAATTATATGGTGACTATTTTCTACAAAGAAGCCTCCGGGGTCTGTGTCGTGACTAGATCTAATCTACGAAATGGCCCGTTATTTAGTGCAAGTCCAAACTGCTAACTCCGGAAATAGATCAAGAAGAATTAAGATAACCATTGTTATTGCTCTCCAAACTCTCGACCTTGACTTTATTTTTTTTCCTCACACTGTTTTCTGACTTTGTTCGGCTCATAACTGTTCGCTTAAGTCGCGTGGAGGGCTTACGGTCGGCTCAGATCTTTTTATATACTCTGTTTCGGACAAGCTAATGATTCCCTCCGAAAAATTAATGTTAATTTCCCCCCTCGTTGAGGTTTCTGTCTTTTCAATCTCATGCTATGCAATTAGAATAATATTTAGACCAGTTTCTGGTTTTGATATACTGTTATTAGACATGCACAGCACATAAGGAAATGCATGTCCTCGTTGAGATTGGATAATCCTATTGGTCGAATTGAATTTAATCATGAAGACAAAGGGCAAATCTGCATTATTAAATCAATAAAAATAACATTCATTAGAGTTACTTTAAAGGTATAAAACAATGTTATAGAATTATAGCATATACAATTTATTTCTCCATATAATGTTTCATTAATTAAGTTATTCCAACATATATAAATTAAACAAGAGTGTAATCTTTAATGAAATTATTTACTTCAATATTTATCACAAAATTATTGCATAAGATAAATTATTTATTAAAGAATTTTTAAGGGAATAACTAATTAGCTATTTCTGATATTCAACTTCGTTTATTAAAAATTGAAGCGTAGGAGAATACGCTTTAATTTTTAATAAACGAAGTTGAAATTAATGTGGGAGAACACACGTTTTAAGCATATATGAGAATAGTGAATTAAATTGTAGTGCAAATACAATAGCCGAAGAGATTTCATACAGTAGGAAAAAAACTGTAGAAATAAACATTAGAAATCATCTGTGAATTACCCTTGAAACTAACCATTTTTTTAAATATGCATAATTTTTCAGTGAATTGAATGATGTAATTAAATAAATGGCACTACTTAACACATATTACGGTTTTCACATACCATGCTTTTTAAAATAAAATTTTCAGAGCTTATAACAAAAATAATTTGAATATTTTAATCTAGATTTTTAACTCGTAAATGTATCATTTTTATAGAAATGTTATTAAAATCTCATCAAAGTATTTCGATAGTTTTAAGAAAAAACTTAGATAAAATCATTTTTTTCCTCCCTTTTTAAGAGCATTTGAAATTTCTCAAGAAAAAAGTGTGATGATAATTATTATCTTTTTACTTCGGTAATGTTTATATTATAAAAAAAATACTGGGGATGCGTATTAAGGATTGGGATGGAAAATAATTATGTGATCCGTATGGTTGACCTTGTGAAACTGATGACTTTAAGGAAAAAAATCAACTGAATTAAAAAAAAATAATTATCTGTCCCATACCATTCCTTTCTTCCGTTTTTGAAAAAAATTAATGGGTCCTATGAGGTATCTTAAATTAAGTATTTTAAGGAACTTAGAAATAAAATTGATATATAAAATGTGCATGAATTTGAAACAACACATTGGGAATGATTTTAAAAAACTGGTTTGTGTTTTTATTTTCTGATTAACATTTTCAGTCATTAATGCTTTACATACTTAATATTGAAATACTTATAAAAAATTTATAAATGTGTATAGAAATGTTTATATAAAAAATGTTTCTTTTGTACCATTAAAATTAATAAATCTTTGTCACTTAAGTTTAAAAATAAATATTATAGGACTCAATCTCACTCAGGCATTGCTCTTTATATATTTTTTCGAGCAATTAAATCTATCTCTCTCTTTCCAAATTTTAAATTCTTTCATATGATTTGAAGTAAGCCAAATTGTTTTATCTCACATGCATTCAGTGAATGTGAATCTGATGCAGTATTGCTCCACTGAATGTATGAAGCAATAATTTGAAATTCAAAATTAATGCATTTTATATAAATAATGTTTGTGATGATATTAGTCATATGGTTATAATAATTCAAATGCTACTTTAATTATCAATTTTGCTGAACGTATGGATAACTTATGAGTGAAATTTCAAAATAAATCATACAGCTTATTACTTTTTCTGAAATAATATATATATATATATATAGATAGATAGATATAGATATATATATATAACTTCGTTTTAAAACTTATTATTTTTCTAACTTCTTAATAAATTTCTTATAAGTAGAATTTTTATACCTGAATATATTCTCATATCTTTTTTTTTCTGCGATGACTATGCTAGTATAAAATTAACTATTCTTAAAAATAGCTAATAGAATTATTTTATGATCACGCATCAATATTTTAATTCTTTATTAGTAGCATTTTTTAAAAAAATATTCTAGACTCTCATTTTAATGTAATAACATTATATAAATATTCATAATTTAATGCAAAATTTCATTTTTTATATAACAAAAGTATAAATATAATAACTTTATATTGTAATGTAAAGTTATTATATTCATATATTTTGAATTTAATTCAATATTTTTCATTTTAGTAAATTTTGATTGTGAAAATAAGATAAAAGAAATAATAGAAATGAGTTTTTAAAGAAACGAATGGGAAAAAAAACATAATATCGAAAAACAGCTGATTTACTTTCTACTTTATATACAGCAAATGTATCAATATGGTAAATAATAGCAGTTGAAGGGCTCAAATCATTTCATCTAGAGTGATTAACTGCTTCAAGTAACATCCGCATTCCGTATAATGACTAAGGAAGCTCCTTTTATTTATGCAATTTATAATCTCTACTATACTGACGTTTTGCATTATTTAATTACAGAACTTTAGTACAGCTTCAGCGGCATTTATCGAACCGCATCCAAGTGTTATAAAAGATAAATAATAAGAGAGAATCAACCTATAAAACATTTCTATAATTAGAAACGAAGTTTAAACAAGCGATAACAAGAATGCGAAGACAAAGAAGTTTGTATTTGCTTAACGAGGCTATTTATTCTAATTATTCATGTGTGTGGGGATAGAAACATATATATAGCAGGTATAAATACACAACTGTGTCAGAGAAATTGTACAGTTACAATTGCAATTATTTGTGCCAATTGTAATCTGATTTTATGGTGCTATTTTTTTGGTTTGAAAAAACATTTTCTTGGAATAAAAATATAAATTGAAAAATGTGTGTGTGTGTAATTAATGACTTGTGGAAATAATTAGAAATTTATTATGCCATGCAATTCATTTATTTTAATTAAATAAAAGTAAGTGTTTTTCTTATTAATGCTCTTGAATACATTTTAAATAGTAAGACTTTTTAAGCATTTTTAAGAAAGAAAGTGAAATTAAAAAAAAAATTTTTAAATAATTTATATTCTAACCGTGTTTTTAAATACTATGCTGTTTTGATTCATGTCTGATAGCAAATTAGAAGAAATACTTTGATTTAAATAATAACATTTATATGCTTATTATTCAAAAGGAAGATATGTAAAAAATTTTAAAGGATAGATAGAAAAATTGAAAACAAAGGATATAAATATAAGCACATGTGTGAAAATATTTACTTAACTATTTAAAAAACTTAAAAAAAATATATTTTCTAATAAATTTTGGGAAAGTTTTGATGCATTTTTTTTCTTAGTTCATTACAGTTTCAAAATTATTTTATATTAGACAAATATTATTCATGATAACATATTTTTAGAGATTAAATAATAACTTTCCAAACTTCTTTTATCTTATGATCTTGACCCATAATATTGTTGTTCCATTAGTATGCTTCCCTGTACCTAGCCCTGAGTTGGGCTCTACCAATTGGATAGAAGCAGCTAGGTGGTGTCTTCGTGATTTTGAAGCAGTACAAGATCTTTAATACTAGGCCTGCTACCCCCAGAGGAATCATTTCACTTGGAAGACATTGCAAGCACGCCCAGTATTAACATTCCTCATCCGTCTTTAGCAAACACGACGAATGTTCGATCAGCCGGAATTTGAATTCATTACCTTCCTATAATGAGCACGACTCCCTAACCAACCAGGTCACCGTTGCCCTCGCATAATATTGTAATAATTAAGGTCTTCGATTTTAAAAACTGTGAGTTTTATTAAAGTCAAAACTGCAACAGTGCAAACGCATTAAATAATTACTATGCAATAAATATAGCACAAATATATTCTTTTGTCGCCATACATGTACTAATGGAAATTATGTCAACGTAGACATTGTTCAAATAAGAAAGTACAATAAATTTGAAATAATTTAATTGAACATAAAATTTATAAAAATAAATATTCAAGAATGAAATTCTTAAAAATTAAAATTTTAAATCTTAAAAATTAGTAAAGATTATGTCACATCCGATCATACCAGTTAGAAAAATCCCGTGTTGCTTAAAGACTTAGACGTCACTTCTGATCAAAACATGAAAATCAAGCATTATTGGGTGTAATTTTACTCAGTCATAGTAAAGTTTTTTATGATTAAATTCTATCGCATTCGTTTATTTTGATCTGCTTAGTAAACACCATGAACAAGACGCTTGCATGTTACAATTACAGAGGTTAGCAGTTTACTACTCCGATAATGTGCAGTGAAAGTTTAAGGAAGATGATTTATAACAAAAATATAGTAATCAAATTTATAGATATAAAAAATATCTGCCTGTGAGCAAAAATTAAGAGGAAGTTAGTTGTGTTTAGCAATTTTGAAGCGACGAAAAACAACAGTCGAGAACATAACGCAATAGACAATCTAGTTAAAAATGTATTATTTACAGAAATCAATATTTAAAAAAAATTTAATTCATATTTTTAGGAATATTATATATAGAATTAAGAAAAACGATTTCATATTGAAAATTACATTTTGTAAATCACTTAAAGACTTTTAATGAGATTGACTTACTTACAAGGCTTGAATAATGTTGTAAGTATAGATAAAGGATTTCATAATTCATTTTATTTTGAAGAATCCTCAACATTAACATTTTTAGCAAAGTTAAAACTTTCTCGCTGTGTTTTTCCCACCAATGTAATAATTAATATAGAATCATTGTAGATATTTTGAGCCATTTTTATATCATCATTTTTAATTACTTCGATTCTTCAGTAATATTGATTATTAAATTATCGTTTCATTTCCATCAACTGAATATATGTAGTTGTTTTTATTAAAGTCTTTGGAAGCAAGTGCTTCTTATTTGAGAATTCTAAACATGGTTTAAAAGTCAGTAAAATACTTAGTTTAAAAATATACCTAATTTGAAAATACAGTTTTTATTTTTGCAGCCAAAAAAGCTTTAAGCCTCATTTTTTTGAAATATAATTTTATCCGTACATTAACTGCAAATATGCAAAAAAAAAATAGGTTAAAATGATTGAGGTTATTCCCTACTCAACTTTCGGTATAGCAAGAAAATACAATAAATACGAAAATTCTGTGGACAATGATTTTGGGAGCACTCTAATTACCCACAAAGTGCAATCTTCCCAAACAAGTGAAAAGGAAAGAATTGAACACCTATTGTAAAAATCTCCTACTGGTGTTTTGTGAAAAGAAACAATGAGTTGATGTCTTCTTCAAGTATTAATAATCCTATGACCTCATAGTCTCAGACGAAATTACGGTACTCTAGCCTCACTTCCTTTGTTCATGATTTAATATTAACGATGGAATGTCAGAAAATGACAAAAAAAAGTAAGCAATAAATTATAGATGAACCAAGCAGTTTCTTAAAAGTATTTAAATACAGAAATATGATACAATTACGCTTAACACAATTATTATTTTGTGCTGTTTGATATTCTTATGGTTCAATTGTAAATAATTTTAAATTCTAGATTTAAATTAAATGTTATAACACCAGTTTCTTTATAATTTAAAATTATTCATAATTAATATTGGTAAAATTTTTTCAATTTAAAAACTTAAGTTTATATAATTGACGGTTTAAGAGTTTAGGAAATATAATTCAGAAAAATAAACATTACAAAAACACGCGTTCTTTGTATTAGTACTAGTTAGATTATATATGATTTATTTTAAATTAGAATGTAGCAACTGAAGTTTAAATACGTAATTGATTTTGATTTGTTGAATCGTACTTGAGTTTTGATTTGAAATGCATATTTTTTAAATTTTATTCTTGTAATCATTATAATTAAATGAGGTTAAGACATATATAATATTTACTTAAATTATCTTCTTAATTTTTAAATTTAAAAACAAATAAAATTTCAAAATCAGTTGTGCTTTTGAGTGAAAATTTATTTCCAAAAACTATTTTAATTTTACAATGTTAAATATCTGTAGAATTTCAATCATAAAACATTTATTTAAAAAAATGTAAAACGAAATTTTTTTTTGTAAATTATGTAATTATTATTTTTAAAAAGTTTCTTAGTAAATTTTATTAGCTATTATCAATACAATTTGAATTGAACGTGCTTAAGTAATAAAATGAAAAAAAAATCCATTTATATTTTATTTAATCAAACAAAAAATTTTCAGGGCTGTTTGCTGGAAGAAAGATCAGTCTTAATGATAGAAATTTAAATTATAATAACGATAAGAATAATAATTTTATTTTTTCACTTGTTTTCCATGGTAGAAAAACTCTTGTTGATTCGTTGACTCATTTATATACACAATATTTTATATTTAGCATATATTTAATTTAGAAGTTAAGTAAAATTATTTCTTAACTTAAATTTAATAGAGCTTTTATTTTATATTCACTCAAATATAGATTTATATTTGTAATTAAAAAAATTGTCTGTTTGTATCATACAGATTGTATCATACAGATGTACATTGATGAGAGAACTATATATATGTATATCATATCTGGTAAAACATAGCTTATTATTCGAATAACTGAAGGAAATAAACTAAATTAAATTATTCAATAATTTATATTCTATTCTGAAATTATTATAAGCACTTTAATACCATTAACTAGATAAAAAAACAATTTCTTGTTGGCAATTTTAAAGCAACTTTACTATAATGAAAAGTATTATCATGCATAAGCAGCTCGGCTTTAATCGTAACAACATAGAGAAAGACTCTGACCTCATGTTTCTTATTCATGTCACTGCACAGCAGACAATAATTTGGCCTACCTACCGAAGTTAACAGATATGAACTGCGTTCACCACATAGGAAATAAGAACACGCTAAAAATTACATTGAAAATAATACGTCTTTTTAAAATAGGAAGGTTCAAGGACATTTTTGTTTTATGGTTTTCAAGCTGTATTTTTCCCTTGTGTATATATATATAAAAAAAAAGGTGGATCTCAACACTTGCGTGGATTACGTCATTAAAGCAATTCAGATCCATGGCTTTCATACTTGTGCTTGCCTTCCTGACGTACGCTTGGGCAACGGACCGTCAAGTTGTGTCGCTCTCTCTTTTCTTTTTGGGATGAAGATTTTAAAGCACTCCAGTGGAGTAAAAATATTATTGCAATTGTATTTCCTTAATGTTTCAAAAAATTTTTAAGTCGTCAGTTTTATAGAGCATGTTATAATGTTGTGTACAGGAAATAACTGATTCAATCACAATCCACATGTCTCAACCGTTAGTAGTAGATGCATTAAACTCATAATTATTCGTGCGAAATGATAAACTACAAAACCTGTAATCCAAAGAAAAATCTGTTTTTGTACAGCTATTTTTAGAATATACCTGTAATTTTATAAATGGATCCATAATTATTGCTTTTAAAAAAATTTATAGTGGATTTTACGAAATTCATTGGAAAAAGAGAATTATAAAAAATTTAAATTATATTTCTTAGTGATCAAGATCAATACTTTTACTGAAAAATTCACAAAATAAAATATGTAATATAGTACTGCATAAATTATTCGTAAAACTGATATTTGCAAATAACTAAAAAGTTAGCTCACGCATTTCTAACTAGAAATATATATATATATATTTCAAAATAGATAAATTATTATTTCAGATTAGTTTTAAGTAAAAAACGATTTTTTTTAAATTTTTATACGTCCTTTAATTTAGTGATAATATTTTTAAAATTAGATTCTTCTATTTTTCTGCTTTAAATACAAATAAAAATGTTCAGTATATTGCTAATATCATTTAAATTATTATAGTCCGTAGTTTTCACTAAAATATTGTAAATACAGATTCTTCCCAATGCGCTTATATTATTTTATATTATAATACTCATCTATGTAAAAAAATGATTAAAATTTTTAAGTCAAAGAATATATTGAATGTTATGTTTACTATTAGTAAAAATAAACATTTCTAAATTAATTTTAGTTCAGTTAAATATGTAAAAATACCAACTCTTAATGTCCTAGATATAAATTTACATTTTTGATTGAGTTTGAAACTGGATCATGAAAGGGTCTCAATTTGCCCCAGAGATTCCTGAAATAATCTTATTGAATGCAGCTGAACATTGTTCGAAAATTTAATAAATCCTCGGTAGAGGGCCATTAATAATTATGTTAAGGAAGATTCGAAGAAATTGAATCCATTGTCATTCGACCTTTCCAAGCTGTAAATAATGTAATATGGGCGTCATTTTTTTCAAGTACTTATCGGGAATAATAGTGGTTAATTTTGGTTTTGAAACGCGCACGAATCGACATTTGAATTCACTCTTACTATAGAAGGTTTGATTGTTCAGTGGAACACAACTGCTGATGTCCGTTTTGGGAGCCACCCCACGATAAAGATGTCAGCTCTTTTCTTCTTATGGAAAGAAGTATAATATTAGTATTTACGAAGGATCACCCAAGGCATGAAGGCCAGTCCCTTATGCCCAATTAAAGTTTGTGGGCTCCGTAGCTAAGTTAGTCTTCTGCCGTCAGTGCTCCAGCTCTCTGGCCAAATAGAAGCTGCCTTTTACCCCTCCCACCGATGGTCAAATTCAAGCTTCCCTTATCGATTCCTTAGTGGTCATCTGTCATTAATGCAAATTTTGAAGTCGTAATAGACACTTCAAAGAGTTTGTACAAAATGTTCTTCTGCAGAGCTCTCTTGGCCACATTTTAATTTGTCTGAGGTTCACCAGACAGGACCTGGTTCAAGATATCCTATCAGTAATGAACTTCTTCAGGATGAATGGGCTCATGAACCTGATCTATCTTTGCTGTTCAAGGGATGAGAAACAATAGTATTTTCAAGAAGTACTCTTAAGAAGTAGTTTGCGATATAATTCGTAGAAATCATTATAATGAGCTTTAAGCTATATGGCGTTAATATGGTATCTTGGCTGTTTAGTGCATTATTTAATAATCTCAAAAACAATAGTTGCTATTAATTGCTTCGAAAAAGTAATAAAAGTAATAGTCATGACACGTTATTTGATATCATATAAAGTTATTGCAAGATACTATTTTTCATAAATAAAATTTCGATGTAAAATTGTTTTAAAGCAAATTAAGAAAATTAAATTTTTGTCTATATTTAAAAAAAAATTTTTTTTCAAGCCGATAAAGAACCTTTATGATACATTTCCAAACACAGCTGTAAATGACAAAAGTTTTTTTCTTTCTCATTGTACTAGGTGAGCCATTGATCAAGAAAATCTACCCTACTCTTCTCTGAAAACTAAATTCATTTGCATGAATTATGTAGCTGTATATTTTACTTTCCGGAAATTATTTACCGGAGAAAGCTTTTATGAGAAACTGGCTTTACTAGCAATAACACCTATAACACATAGATTATTTTAAACCTGAAATATTCAATGTAATCTGGAAAAATGTGACCTTCAATCACTGAAAAATTTCAATGTGAATTGCATTTAGGAAAGAAGTGGCTATAATTAGCAATCTGATTTAAAAAAAAAAAAATATCCATTGCAGCTGAAGAAAGCATCAAATCAACTATAACCGTTACACATGAACAAAAATTTATTTTTTATTTCTCTAAAATTTACAGCGGATATTCAAGCTTTGGAGAGTTTACTTTTTCCATTAAAAAGTAGAGAAAAAAAAGGAGAGCATTGGACAGAATTAGTAGAACAGTGAAAGTGCAATGTCCTCGATATTAGTCTTAAGGGTAAAGTGAGACAGATGCAGAATGTAAAGGAAATCATAAATCTGAAAAAAATAGGCTAAAAACTTAACCGCCAGCATAAACAAGATAGCGGGCTTTTTTGAGGAAAGTTTCTGAAGTGTTACTTTAAATGAAGAAAGTGAAGAAAAGGAAGAGCCTATTCCAAAATAAAGCTATTTTTTTAATGAAAAAAAAAGAAAATATCTTTTACTCAAGCAATACACAATTTATTTTCTATATAAACTATACAAATAAAGTACGAAAATGGAAATTACAAAGAAATGATAACAACAAATATTATTTGGATGGAATTTTCGAAAGACTGAAGGCTTAGCCGCTCACTCTGTCTAGTGGTCAGCGTGCCTGACTGCGTATAGGGAGGCCCTGGCTTCGAATCCTGCATCGGGTATGGATGTACTTTCTCTGTCTTTGTTCTTTTGTTGTATGAATGGATTGTGTGAATGGTTGTCTATCCTATAAACGGGTATCTATAGCATGTATGTACTGAGGAAGTCGGATTCCATACCAAAATATGGTTCAGTTGGGTAAGTGGAGCAGCGCACCTCACACTGTCATCAGAACTGGCACAAGACAACAACCGCAGGCTTACAATTTTTCAATTAATAAATTTAACTGAAAATTATATTTTATGAGATATTTAATTTCTTACTTACATGTGCCATAACTTTCAAGCTATATCGTTTTAGTTTATTAACATTTTTTCTATTGTTTTATAGTTTTTTTTTTTTTTTCGTTACAAATTACATTAATTTCTAGAAAAAAATTACATTCTCCAAAAAAATACTTTCATTAAAATATTATTTGAAATCTTTAAACTATTTTTGTACAAGATTTCTCATAGAAAATCTACATTCTTTTTACATCATCTACATCATTTTTAAGTTTTATTTATTGCAATCTACAATAAATGAAACGTAAAAATATTTAGCGAATCTCAAACTTTTATTCTTGTTTATATGTATACAAACACACACTTCACAATATTTTTATAATAATTAAAAAATTTTATTAAGGCTTTTGAAATTCATTTAAAACCTTTTTAATTGGTTTCAATAGTGGATTGTAGGAATAAAATTCATATTTTAATATTAATTTATCAAGATGGTTAGTAAGACATCGCGTTTCATAAACAGCAAGAATTGTTAATGCTTAATATAGAGTATCTAGCATATAATAATAAATTTAAAAAAAAGCTCCGGATTCCTATTAAAGAAAAAAATCTTGTGTCGAGCAAAATTACTCGTGCTTTTAATGGTAATTTTAATAAAAACACAATCGTTTTAAACTGATATTTCGCAATCCTCTTTGACTGGATAAAACCGCAATTGCATTTGCTAATAACGTTCTATTTAGTTACATCCTAATTTAGTTCAATTAAAAGCCCATTTAAAATTTTAGTAACACTCATTGAGATAAAAAAATTCCCTTGTCTACCTAATTCATTAAGCAATGATGTGAACTTCATACGAATTCATTGAAGGAAACTAGAATAACCTGACCTCTCTCTGCCAAGAAAAGGAAAATTGCGCACATTTGTAAGGCGCTAAGGCACGCGCCTTCTGTTGCGTAGTAAAGCCCACAAAACTCCTCAAGACAACACGACATCGTTACGAATGATTAAGCCATTGGCGAAACAATTGCTCCACGAGAAAAAGACACATTTTCTTTTAAAGGCCAAGATATTTCGTAATTCGCTTGATGACTGCGTGGAATCCTAGCATCGCGTGTCGACGTAATTACTATTGTCATGAGAAATTAAGACAGCGGAATATAAGTGTAATAACAATTCACCGAGAAATTGCTCGAAATAACCCTAGAATGAAATGCACTGTAGGATTAAATGCTGACATTATCTACTCATCAAAATACGCCTTTTTAAGAAGCGGCGAAACTGAAAGCGAATTGCAAGTTTTATTTTTAAATTGTCGATTAGTGAAGAATGTTTCTCACTCATAGTTTCAATGAGATATAAGTTTTAAATAATTGAAGCGGGTAAAAAGGAAGTTTCTTATGTATTTTTCTTACTTCTAATGATGAATATATTGTTCCACTTAACATATCCATTGTGAAACGTTGAGAAAATACAATAACAAAAAGTTCAAATTTTTTTTAATTAGTTTAAACATGTGTGTGTGTGTGTTTCATAATATCCCGAAATCCAGAAAAAAACATTTAGCAAATTGAAAATTTGTTCACCTTGAGCAATAAGTTTGTATTAATTACAGTAAATTCGAGTTTTAAAATTATTTGAGTAATTATTAAATTTATGTAGGCTTTTGAGCAGTCTTAAAAGAATAAGGCTAAAATATGTTTTCTTCTGATTTATAGATCTCAAAAAATACAGTTGAATTTCTTATCTCTTTCTTCATTTCATATTATTCAAATGATATATTAAGTTATTAGTAAACAAAAGCGTAAGAGACTTCTTTTTAAGGAAAAAATCTTTTCCAAACTATTATTATTTTATTCTTTTACTTTTTTTTATACACAAAAATATATTTGTGGTACATAATGTCTGAATATTCCCTCAAAACATTTTACTGAATTTATATACGAGGGATTGAAAGCGCTACCAGAGGGCCATTCACATGTTTGCCGTTGGACATACGAAGAAGAGAAAGGGAGTAAGATACAATAATGTGTTAATTCCTGACAATGGCCCAAGCGAACTCACATATATATACTAGGTGGGATGACATTCTTAAAAAGAATATATATATATATATATATATATATAAATATATATATATATATATATATATATATATATATATATATATATAAATATTAAACAAAAAATAATTGAATAAAAAAATAATATTCTTAGAGGAAATAAGAGGGTATTAAGAGTTAACTTATTAATTTCGATGTGAGAGAGAGAGAGAGAATGTAGAGACAATCAGGTAAAAAATGCGGCTTTCAATTTCATAAATAAATAAACATGAAATTTTTATATCATTGTGTTTTTTTCCCGTAGACAATAAATTTGCATTACTGAATTAATAAAAAATTAAATACACACATACACAAAAGCGAAATTTAAATTTACTTACGTTCACCATTCTGTTCAAGCAAAACTGAAGCTATTAGTCAGAAATACTAATATAAATATCGTATGTTAACAGTCTAAATATTGTTAAACTACAATGCTTATAAATTTTTATGATCAATTTTGGATGTCTTAATGTATTCTCGTATAAAATTGATTGCTGTGTGCTGCTCATTGAAATCTACAACTATTTCTAATTATTAGATATAAAAATAGTTAGTTTAAAAAAGCAAAATATTTTTAAAATATATTGTTCAGAAAGAAATATTTTAAAAAACATTTTCTATACAATTATGTCCCTAAAACTTTCTTAAATGTAGAAATTAAGTACCGTCATGACATACCTTTCGATGATAGTTCATAAAAACTTAAAAATATTCTTAAAAATATTAATAACTAATAAACCGAATGGAAAACACACTGATTCAATTAACCATCAAATTATCAGTGTTAACCAGAAAACATAATTGGAAAATTTACAATTGATTTTGGATAACAAATTTCCTTTCATTGAATCGATCATCACCTTATTTTAAGATATAAAATAGTGCTCTTATTTTTAATTTATAACACAGAGAATCTCTTTTGTGTTGAAATATTAAATTTAGATACCACATTAATTTTAATGTTTAAAAATGTGTGGATTATTTTCTCACAGTTTAGAAACTCTATATGGAAAATATAATTATATTTAAAACGAATCAACATTATACTTTGCTTTTAATTCGTTGTTGTTATTATAGCATTGCATTTTCGTTGAATTCTCATTATCATAAATAGCTTTTAATATTTTAGTTATATCAAACGTTGCTTAAAGTAATTAATGCTCTATATATAGTGGAATATATCAATATATGTGTCTGACATATCAAATATACAAGTTTAAATGTTGTTGTCGTTTTGTGCCAGCTCTGCTGACAGTATGAGGTGCACTGCTCTACTTTTCGAACTGAACCATATTTCGGCGGGGAGTTCGACTTCCTCAGTACATATATGCCATAGATACCCGTTTATAGGGTAGGTAACCATTCGCAGCCCATTCATACAAAGAAAGGACAAAGATGGGGTGGACAGAGAGGAAAAGTACATCCATGCCAGAACTGGGATTCGAACCCAGGACCTCCCTATCCGCAGTCAGGCACGCTGACTACTAAACAGAGCGAACGGCACAAGTTTAAATGTTTACTATTATTAAACTATTGCTTCCCTTTTCATTTAAAATATATATCTAAAATTATAGTCAAATCATATTAGGATATATCTAAGCCACTGAATATAAACATATTTTTTTAGTGGAAATATTAACTTCATAAATACATTAAGATAACAACTACGAGAAAATCATTTTAAACTTAATTGTTGATAAATGCGAAAATCACTTATCATACATACACTCTAATGTGGGGAAAGCCTTTAATAAGTGACTAATAGAAGCAAGCTATAGAGTACACATTCCTTCCAGATACAAAAAAGAATATTTTGTTGTAGGAAGAATTCATATGTTGATGAATATTTCATTGGTGAAAATTAGATAGTAAAAATAATATGTCTAAAATGATGTTACATAAATTATATTTAAATGGGTGGAAATATATTTCAACAAATACTTTTTATATGATTACTGTTTTACTCTTAAAATATTTCACTTCCAAAAATATATTTCTTTCTACAAAAAATTTTTTATCTCATAAAAGTAAGACATTAAATAGTCTTAGGCTCCTTTTATCATATTTTAAGAACATTTGCCAGCCACTCAAAGTCACATGGCTGGTTGAATTCGACCATCGTTGATTCAGTCGATGTTTGATTTATAGAATAAACTGAATCTTAATTTCCATTGAAATCTAATACTTAATAGGTTGTTACAGTACAACTCTATTTATCCGAATCAATTAGGACTAGACCCCATTCGGATAGTTAAAAATTCGATTAATTCGATTTTTTCGAAAAAAAGGGACCATTTTAATTAATTATGTTTTAGTATGTTGAATGTTGTAATTGAATCAGTATGTTGTTTTAATTAGTAGTTAGTATGTTGAAAATGGGAGAAAAAACTATTTATTTTTAATCAATTAAATGAAAATGCAAACTTTTTTGCGTGTTGAGGATCTTAAAAATGCTCTACATTAAAACAGCATGTGTGTACAAGGCCTTAAATGAAAGTCATTGATTGCTGAACATCTCCATCTGTTTCACTGCCTGCATCCGTTTTCTGGCAGCCAAGTCGTGCATCCGCGTGACAGTAAAAATTTGTATGTGATCATACACGGCTCCATCCACTTCAAAGCTGTTTCAAAGTCAGCAAATATTCTTCCAGAACATAATCTCATGTCTGCTTCAACTTGGACGTTAAGGCCATCTTCTTCTTCGACACTTTCAATAAGTTAGCCAACATTTGCAGAGTGAAATACAGTCTGACTCATAATCCGTTCTCCTATATCTCCAGTGCTAGCTTCTGAACATCTAGGAATTTTCAAAAGAATGTTTCTGAATTCCTCGAGTGACATGTCGTTCTCATCTTCTCCCTCCTCTTTTCTTGAGCTTTTTATCATTTTCCGTCTTCTTCTTCAATCTAATTTATTTTTCTGAAGTTGTGAAAGTGATTTGCATAAACGGAATTCGGATAGTTGGAGTTCTGGAGTACTTTTTTTTAGCAGAAAAGATCAACAATTCATGGATAAATTAATGGTACTCAATAAAGATGAAAATAAAAATGAATCATTAACGTATGTGTCGTCCAGAGCAGAATAAGCTATACTATAGAAATATGACCTTACGCCAAAGCATTGTTGTATCTTATACATATTTACGAGTTATCTACAAAAGCAAGCAGTAGGATTATACTGTTAGTGATTGCCTTAAGTCTCTTAATATTTTATAAAATAATGCGCCATATAAAATGAACTGAAGAATTTTTAGACAGAATTGAAGAATTTTTTATGAGTAATTTAAAAGAAATTAAATAACTCATTAGGAAAGCGCAGATTTTTAGATATTCATAGCTTAAAATCCGTTTTTTCCGTCAACATATCAGCTAACCACACACGTAGAGCTGAATAATTCCCCATGTATTTTATGATATTATATTACAATGCTTTAATATAAAATCACATAAAAGAGCTTTCATTTTTCCTATACGATACTTAAAACTATATGTAGTATTTATTATATTGAAATTATATTCGTAACAATTGTTAAACATTTTTGTGGTCACTTTCTCATTTTAGTTATTATTATATAAGAGGTATTCTTCAAAATATTGCATTACTAAGAAATCATAAAATTAGCAGACAACTTTCTTAAAGTGTTTAAAAATCGAATATTACAAAGAGTGCACATTGTTAAATTTTTTTTTAACACTTTATAACTTAAATCACATTTTATGAATACCAAATTTTATCATGGTATTCAACATTATAAAGACTTGCGTTTACGATATAATAATACTTTATATTTATATATAGCTGAGGCTAAATTTTACACATATTGAAGGAAACATAAAAAACATTTTACTGACTTTTTGCGTATAGAAACAAGTTAATATTTTGTCTTAAAAATAGAGGATATTTTCGATGGCAGTAACTTTTAAATTCCTAATAATTAAGACTGTATGAAATATATATTTGAAGATAATTAGCATTTGCTAGTATCCTTAAAATTATATACTTTTTTTATACTAATATCCAACTTTTGTTAAAAACAAAGAAAATGCTATTGAATTTTATTCATTAATGTCACACGCTTAATTAATTTTGTAGGAAGATAAATTATTACATACACTCCCCCCCCTTACAGAAACAATATTAATGTGAAATATAAATAATTGACCAAAATTTTATTTAATTTCTGAATCAGGTTAATTTATTAATTGCAATTGAATGAATTTTACAAATATCATGATATTTTGAATGTTTCTAATATAAATAAAGTAACATCACAAACATAATTGTTAAAATCATGTGTAGCAGCTGAAAGTCATTTAACATGAATTTAGAAACCTTAATATATAACTAGGTTTCAGTAAATAATTACTGTGTATTTATCATAAAATATGAAATCTATAAACACGTAAGAATAAATTTGGACCCAAGAACAGTGCATAAAATTTTTAATTTACTTATTTTTGAAGGTTTTCTTCGCTTTCGTTAAAACCAATCCGTTTGCCGTGAAAATGGGGTTAAAATTTGAGTCATATTTTGACAAGCTTTTTATTTTATTTTATTCAAATTTTATATATAGATTTGCGAATGTTCCAAACGTCAAAAGAAAACACTTCCTCCTAATTTATTTAAAACATTCTCTGTTGGAATCCTTTGGTATCATAGCGACCGATTAGCTTAAAAAAATAAATATAATAAATATCTCTTATTTAAAGTAAAATTATGTTTTTATAAATTCTTTTAAAGCTTAGCGCCAATTTTTTTAATGTTTGCTTACTTAACACATGATGGATAAGATGTCTAGTTGTCAAAGATTTGTTACAATATAAACATTTGGTTGACTACACTTCAAAACAAGATTTACAAGAGCAACTGTTGAAGTTTCTCTTGGCAAACCCCTCAGTTTTTTTCAGTAAATTGTTAGTCAAATACAAACAATTTTCATAGTATTATATAACGATTGCTACACAAAACAGAGAACTGCTATAATCGCTATTAATATTTCAATGTAACAGAAAATTTAAGATAGGTTTCTTTATTAAGCTACTCGCATGAACAATATAATTTCAGTTATAAATTATTCCATGAATATTTGTTAAAAAAAAAAAAAAACTATATAGTTTCATACATTACTCTGGATTTCCTAAGGCTTCTAATTATGATTTCTTCCTCATAAAATTTTACTGTCGTATATTTTGATGAAAAATATTAATTAATAGTAGAAATTTAAAAATTAACATCATGTGCAATATTATAAGAAAAATTGAAAATACAATAAATACTTAAGGATTTTTTTTTTTTTTTTTTTACGATGGAAAATCTTGAAGAGTAAAACATAATACATCGAAGTCCTTAAAGAAGAACTCATTTTGTTTGATAATATTTTTAATATTGAATATTTAAAAGCTAAAAAAAAAAAAAAAATAAATGCAAACCAAGAGATATGTGTATCAGAAAATGTAAAAGAAATAATATTTTTAGTTAAATTTAAATTTAATTTTTATAGATATTTTAATATTATTAAAAAATTATAATTAAATCATTGAATAGTAAAAAAAAATTACACGGAATTCAATTTGCATAATGCTGCTTTTATGATTACGTAACAATGAAGTAAACATATATTATAGACTTTTCAATTTTTTTTAAACATTTACATAACATAAAAACTTAATGTTATGTGCCCTCATCTAAATGATATTTTCCATGTTAATTTAAATTACTGGAAAAAACTTCATATTTATAGAATAGTATTATTATTATGGGGAAAAAAATAAAATAAAATAAAATAAAACGCCATAGGATCTGCTATAATTGTCTGAGACATTTTTCGAATATTGCCTTATCCAGTGAACATTGAAACAACAGTAAAAACGGCAGTTTTAGAATAGGAAAGAGCAAAAATAAGTAAAAAAAGACCTCAACCTCAAACATTTATCAGGCTTCAACAAAGCATTTACGATAGCGAAGATAAAATTCCCACCTACGTCATTGTACTTCAAAGGTATTTAATACTTCAGCTTCTATTTATGCAATTTAATCCATTTAAATTTTGCTGTCTGGTTTGTGTTCTTATACAAAAATATCAACTGAATTATATGAGAATACCAAATATTTCTAATTTCTTAGTCTCAATAAGAGAATGTAAATATTTGGCTTTCATATTTAATCATTACTGGTACTTAATCATTAAAAAATACTTAATCATTTCGGGTAAATAGATTCTTTAAAAAAACTATAAATTTAGCTTGCATTGCTTTTTTATAACCAACCGTTAGATTTGAAATGCTTGTGCTAGGGTTTTTTTTTATTTACAGCCTACCTTCCTCCAGAACTTTCCGCTCAAGAACAATAAACGATTTAGAACATGAAACGCCACTGAAGAAGCAGGCTGTGCTCGAATTTTGTCATTACTGGAGGTGATGCCCTCCTCTCCATAGTCAGATTAGGAGGCTGCCCTTAAACTCGTTTCTGGTACTCACTGACCCGTCAGGCTCAGACCACTCGGGTCGAATCACAACGGTAAACACAGAGAAGCATTCACGAAGATACTTCTGCGGTATTCTTCGATCAAGGCCGGTAAAAACTCAGGTTTTGTTCATCTTAACCTCAATAAAAGCCGATAATTAGCCCAGTCACGGAAAATTGTGTGAATGAATTCTGAGTATATTATTTTGTAGATCAAAAAACTAGGTTCCGATTCTTAATAATTTGCAAATCTAACGGTAAAAATAACATATGTTAGAACATAAGTAATTTAGAAGTGTTTTTAAAATAAAATCTGTAATTAAAATTGTATATTTTTAAGATAAATTAAATTTTAGTAAAATATGTATAAATTTTTTTTAATTCATTAAAAATGATCTCTTAAGCTATCCTTGTGAGTATTGTACTCAGTTTTTTCTGGTTTCTGAAATAGTTTTTCGTTTAACTGTATGTCAAATAAATATTTAGTTATAAGAATTAATATACGTTGTCCTTACAAAAACGAAACAAAAAGTTGCAGTTTCAAACCGAAGTGGTGGAAAAAATTATTATATTATTTGCTTATTATTATTTTTTAATTAGTTGTTTTTCTGTAAAATGCTGATTTATAGGTATAATATGTGCACGTTATTTGGATACACATTCGCAAAGGCATGTTTACATCGTTGCTGTCCAAAGAGGAGCTATCCCTTTAAAGGCTATTTTCTTAAAATTTTGTTTTTCACAAAAATCTCCCCAAACAAAATCACGCGATATCTCAAATAATAATGAGGATATTTGTATGAAATTCGGCTTACGTGTTTTAAAGTCCAATTATCTATGAAATAAAGCAAAATTTTGAATATACGTAAAGAAGTTTTTTCCTATAAAGCTATTTTTTAATGAGAATGTTCAGTAAAATTTCATAAAATATCCATTTCGTTGTAAATTTTTAATTACATTTTCTTTATCTTTCAATAATTTCCTTAGCGGTTTTACTTCCTTTCAAATAATATTATCACAAACTTTATACCTAAATTAAATAAAGATTGTTGTATTTCAATTTTCTGTAAAGTTTCAGTCGTCTTGTTAAACTTTTTTGTAAAAACAGTAGAAAATAACCAATTTCACATAAAATACGCTATATGTAATTAAAAATTTGGCTTATTTTGGGTTTTTGCATCATAATTTATCTAAAAACAAGATAAGAGAAAATTGAAATTAATTTTTTTTAAAAAAAAGTTGGCTCAAACGCGCATAACATATGATTTACAAGGAACTAAATTTTAATCCTATGGAATTGAGCGGAAAGGGTAAAAATTACAAAAGGATATTCCTAGGTAAAGTGCACACTACAGTTATTTTCTCACAAGTAATATTTTATTCGCTGTACACCAAGTAGAATAATGACACTTGTCTTAATATAAAAATAATAAACTATATGGCACTTGTTTTAATATATAAAAATAATAAAATATATAACTGAAATTACCTTATTTATATAATTTATATGTTATTTTTAATAACTATTTTAACAAGAAATAATGCATATTTCTTCCATTGATAATAATAATCAACATTAATGCATCCAGAGTAAAACTTCTTAATTAACCATTACAGAGAAAATAAGGAACTGTTATTCCTTCCTTATAGACGTACTATTTATAGTTTAGCTAATTTTTTTTTTAATTTTTCCTATGGTTTAATTAAAATTTCGCCATGTATCATAAATAACGATTACAAGATACGTTAAAGTAGATTAAAAATTTCTTTTTTTGTAAACTTTTAATTAATTTTCAACCATTTTCTAGGTCACTTATGTGAAAGTTATTCCTTAGTCATATCAAAACATTTAATTTATATTTGTTCAAACACCTGTGGTAAAATTTCCAATGAGTGAAGACGCGCCACTTTTCTGAAGAAAGAAGTTAGAACTCTAAAAAGAATATTCATGCTCTAAGAATAATTTATTGATTACATATATAGGTCACAATATAGAATACATATTTTTCAATATTGGTTCCAAATCAAATGATTCTTTTATAGAAATAGAAACCTAAAATGAAACAGAATAAATATTTTCATTGAAGTGGCGATTGTAACACAATGTCCCTAATTGGAACTCCATAAATATTTAATTCAATCGTTTTCCACCAAAAAATTTAAAATTTTTGCATTTTATATTAAAATAATATTTTCTTACGATCAAATACAATATACAAGTATCTTATACAATAGTATATTTTTCTCGTGTAAAAGGTACACAGTAAGTAATTGGGTGGAATCTGTAAATGCAGCTCAAAGAACGCACTTGGGGATGTTTTTAGAGATAGAAAAAGTGGTAAAATTATTATAGAGAAATAATGGATTTAATATCAAATTTTCTATATTTCATAGCTTTCATTTAATTAGATTATTAGTTAAAAGTTATTATTGAAGGTATACTAAATTTGATAGAGCTGCATTTCAAAATATATCTCATGGAACTTAAAGGTACACAGTAAGTAATTGGGTGGAAAATATTAATATAATTGTATATCAAGATATTTAATCTTAAATAAAATTGTATATCAAGATATTTAATCTTTTGAAAAAGATTAAATTGTCTTGCTTTTATTTTTAAATTATCTTTTGAGAAGAAAATATCTAGTATGCTGTTCCAAGGTTGAATCACAACGTCGAACAGCGCATATATATATATATATATATATATATATATATATATATATATATATATATATATATATATATATATATATATATATATATATATATACATATATGTATATATATGTATATATATACATATATATATATATTATATGTATATATATGTATATATATATATATATATATATGTATATATATATATACATTTATATATATATATATATATATATATATATATATATATATATATATATATATATATATATATATATATATATATATATATATATATATATATATATATATATATATATATATATATATATATATATATATATACACTGCTGGACAATTGCTAAGGATATGGATAATACTATAATCCATAGTAACCACAAAATGAAAGGAAGCAAAATGTAGAAAATTAGAATAAGGGCGGGATATAGTAAGAAGAAGTATGCGTTAGCAAATTTTTTTCCACGTCTGTTCATCTCGTGATAGCGTTCATAAGAGCTTAAAAAGTTTTGACGCGTGTGGACAGTTGTTGTTTCATGTCAAAGTTTTACAGGAAAAATTTAATAGACGAACTTGAAATTTTTGGCATGACTTCCCGACATCACTTAGATGATTTTATGCGTGGACGAATTATTGGAAAGATCGAAGAAGGGTTAAAAATAACAGATGTTGCCATGAAGTTCAACATCGCTCACAGCTTTGTTTCACGGCTGTTGAAGTCATTTAAAATTACTGGAATGTGTACTAGGCGACACGGGGGAGGTCGTGTTAGAAGTACGACGCCTGCAGAAGACAGATATATCGTCCTATCAGCAAAAAAGAACAGGCGCACCACAGCTCAGCAAATGGCAAATCAGTTTCTTGCTGTCTCAGGAAAGCAGATCTCCCGAAAAACTGATGCTAGACGTTTGAGGGGAGGAGGACTATACACCCGCAGACCTGTCGCAAGCATCGCAATTGAACTGAACAGTCCTGTCTGATATGGGTCCCTTTCCCGGATATTTTCTGGACGATAAGCAGTACCACTCTCTCGCCAGATCAGTTGGCGTCTACAATCCGATGACAGACAACCTATTCTCATCTGAGAATAGTACGCATGCCCAGTCCTGTTCAGTCCAATCGCGATGCTCACGACACCGTTGCAAACGGGCAGTACGGTGCTAAAACATATACAATCGCACAAACATCTTGAACATGTTAGCAAACAATAGAAATGTCATAAAATTATTTAAAAAATTAAAGTTTCAATCAATTTAAACTATAACTTAAAAATTAAATAAAAACATAAAGATATTAAGAGGAAAACAATGTTGAGTATTTTACATTTATTGAGTTACATTAACTTTACGAAACTTGTTTGTGCTGTTCTTCTGGAGAATATCAACAATTAATTCCACAAAGATAGAAACTCAAACATGATAACAGGGAAATGAAATATTAATTACTTCATTAGGTCTGGTTATTTGATTCTTGTACTTTATTTATGTTTTAATTGTTATTTTAAAGTTGATTCTGTTTATATGAATGTGTAATCAAAAATGAATTGAAATGAAAGTCATTTTAAATATGTCGGTAAAAAATATAGAGAGATAATAAATGATAAATTGAAATAGTTGAACGATAAAAGCTTGTCACGATAACACAATTTCAAGATGATGGACATTGCCTTTACATTTAGGATATAAAGATAAATGTATTATCGCATATTCCCTTTGTATCCTCTCAAACCTTCATGCAAAGGTATTTTGTTTTTCCACCGCTTGTGTAAATCATATCAAAACACTTTTATTTCATTATCGAAACAACACTTGACAACTGTTTGCGTCTGAAATTCCTCACTACAATACATGCGGGATGAATCATGAAGATGGCCTTCAAACATAGCATTAAAATTCAGCCAACAAAAATCATTTCCAATTTCACTTTTATTGCAAAATATGTATAAAAACGTTTGTTTAACAATTTCATATTAAACTTGAAATAAAAATGTAAAACTTAAAATTTTGTCTACGATATTTAAGGAACTTTTTCCGCTTTGGATGTATAACATTTAAAAGCACATATTTTCTTTTAAATGTTGAATACTTCTAAGGCATGTCTTGATGTAAATGCTTAGTGTTAACAGAGTTCTCGTGTATCTAAAAATTCAATTAACAGAGAAGTGTTTTTAAATGAATTTATGATTAAACCTTTTTAGATATCGAATTCACACTGCTTTCAAAATATTTAAAATATTTATTGCACAAGTTCTTTTATCATAAATAAGAAATGAATATAATATGTGACTTAATTAAAATAAAAATTGTAATTGAAACAATGACTTATTGTGATAATATTATAAAAATGTATTACTTAAGTAAACGCAAATTAGTGAATTCAATTGCTGATTAAACAGAGAAAAACCGTATTAGGTTATTTGATACGAATCACATTAATAACAACACAATTTGCATTTGCTTCGCAGCGAAAGTAGATTTACATGCATTTGTCGGTAATTATAAAACATTCAATTATCAGAGCTATGGAAAAGAAAATTGGTATTTTATCCAACGATAGTTACTTACAGCAATAAATTAGTAACAAATATAATTTTTGATATTGGTAACTATTGGCAATATAACATATAAGTATATATATACACGTAAATTAAATTTAAATCACGTAAACCATAGTCATGGATTTTTGATAATCTTTTCAAATAAAAAAATAATTTTTGAAATTTTAATAATGAAATGATCATTTTCAACAATGAGATTTTTCAAAAAATACATTTCCATTGCATTTATTTTGCATTCACTATTTTTTAAAAAAAATATTTTCTCTAATTGGATTGTAAAATGCTTTGCATTGTTAAATAAATAATTTCAGTAGTAATGCTTAATATAATTTAAGTAACTAATAAATATCTAATTAATTTATTATGTTTCAAAATATAATCATTTCGAAATGCTTAAGTTACATATTCTTGCAATTTTCAAATTAGTCTCAAGAGAATATCATTTTAATAGCAAATTATTAATTAACAATTAATTTTATGCTCATTCAAATTTCTATCAGCAAACACTTTCAATACCAAAATTCTACAAATAAATCGTTTTATACATGCAAATCATGAAAATTTATTAATGGACATCATTTGACTTTTCCTATAATAATACATAGAGACGCTGTTTTTGGTACGTATACATAAAAAATATGAATAAGAAAAGTAATACGTATTTAGAACAATATTTTTTGTACACCAGTGATATATAATTTTGCATTACAGAATAAAAAATGTAGATTTTATTCATCCTATACAAGTATTCATTGATTGTAAATTTTTCGTAGTAAGTGATATTTCATATAGACTTTCAAAAAAAGGTGTTTTTACTCGAAATCGTATCATTATGACATGTTTGTAATTTAAATTGTTTTATACGAAGAGTCATAGAAATTAGCTATCCATACATTCCTTTTAAATGATAATATCAATAAAAATGATGTTTAAAGTTCTAATCACACAATAATTCGTGAGGTTTATGCATTCAGTGCAAATCTTCATTAATTGGCATTGATTTTATAATATAACGAGTAACTGAAAAACAATTAGTTGTTATTAATTAAATACTTACTATAAAAAAAGACTGCATAATATACACTCTGAATAATATTCCACGTATTTTCTCAATATAAAAACTTATACAGAAAGTTATTTAAAAAAATATGTTTTTAATTCGCACTTCTATTAATGTGTGATTTGTAACTAATTTACTTATTTCTGAATAAAAAAAATAAATAAATAAAATATAAACTTTTTTATTCAACTATTTGTTGATGCAAAATTATAATTAAAAACTCAACAAAATAAATCTGTAAATGAAGGATTTATCAGTCTCTCTTTTAATACGGCTAATTAAATAAAATTTATTCCCAACTATCTTTATATAATAATTTTATAATAATTCTAATTGAAATAAAAGTATTTTCATTAAAAATAAAATATAATATCAAAAACTGAAATTTACTCTCATAGCTTCATAATAATACTCTCCGCGCGTAACAAATATTCCAAAATATACATACCTATCTCAAATTTGTTTCTTACTTATTGAAAATTAAAAGAGAATTTTGAATATTACGAATATAATCTGGTCTTAATTACTTTGCTTTAAGTGATTTTTAGCATAAAATTTTTTTTAAGAATCCGTCTTGTCAAGGTACCAAATCAAATTAGAACTAGCCGATGGAATGCATCTACCAGGGACGATGTTCGTTGCTGGCCTGTAAACACCTTTTAATCGACTCTTATTTCAGCTGTAAATTCATTCTGACCGAAATTCCTCCCCAGATAATTAAAAATAAAATAAAACGGCTTCTAATCCACTCGGTCTATTCTTCCTTCTTTTTTGAGATGGTGACTCAAAGGTGGAAGTTTTCCAAAGAATTTTCTTCAAACTATCATGCCAGATAATGGTATATAATGTAGGCCAAATAGCTTAGATGTTACACAGACTGTGGCCGAATCTAACGAATAAATTTATCTCAACATCCTTAACACATATTTTTAAATATATTACACTTATATTTTTTTTTTCTAAAAACTGAGTCGAAATTTATAATAACAAAAATTGATTTTATAAAATTTAATTTTTAATTGTATAAATCAAAATTATTTGCATATATTTTGACTTAGAAGAAAAGTATAAATATGGATATTATAGAAATGGGAAATATTCGCTAAAGAATATATATATATTTACAAATCTTTATCTATCAATAAATAAGGATCTATTTTCCCTGCTATAAGAAAGCTATAACTCTCCTTGAATATTTATAATTTAAATAAATACGTATTTTTTTATTGTAATGAATTGTTTTCAAACTAGCAATGAATTAAAAAGTTTAATTTTCCGCAAGCATTCATAAATTCAGAATCAGATTATAAATTACAGCATTTGTTTATTAAAAACACATCTCTTGTTTTCACAAATTATAGAATATCGCAATATTAAACATTTAAAAACATAACATAAACATTAAATAAACACAAAATTGAGCGTTAAAAGTAGTTTCTCAAATTTAATTATCCAACACGTTTTCCATTAAATGCTATATATTCGGAAAAAATATGAAAAACCTTGTAGTAAATATTCATACGAAAATAACAAAAACGATTTTTTTTTAACACTTTGTGTAATTTATATGCTTGAAAGTTCAAATTGCTACATGCAGCAAAAAGTTATAAAAGAAGATAATAAACATAAACTATTGGAACGCAAAGAATTTATCAAAATAAACAGTATGGATCAACGGAACTGGGTCGCTAGAGTAAATCAAACCGGTTGAGAACTTTAATGCAAATCATTTTTATAACTCTTTTCTTTACCTCTTTCTCACCAAGTCACGAACAGAATTTAAATACGCTTTCTCTCTTCGCGTAAGAAAAACCAAAATTGTTAGTTCTAAAAAGGATGGAATTTCAGATATTTTAGCCAAACTATTACTCATCCCAAGGGTTTTTGCATTTAAAATTGAAGCAAGTTTCATAAACTCTTTTTCCTTGTAAAAATACATATGAACGCCAAAGACTGTCTTGAAGGATTGTTTCAGAGACTAATTCACATTTACTTTCTGCTTCATTTTTTCACTTTGAATTGAAATACTTAGCATTTTTTAAATGGATTTTAAGTAACAACACTCAAACTATTAAAATTACTGAATATAATGCATAAATGATACTGAGTATAATGCATAGAATGCATACCAAGTATTATATAAAAAAAATAAAGAAAGAAAACATTTCTGTTATTAAAAGAAATGAAATACTATTATATATATTTTTACATATCATAAATAAAAAAATATTAAACTTTCTTTTATATACTTTGTGTTACATCACTCTTATTAATAAGAAAACCTAAATATCTAAATATCTCAACGATATAAGAGCAACATCTATTTTGAAATGTCAAGATGAAACATTATAATCACACTTTGGTAACGTTATTTCAGAATTATTAAAAGATGCCGCTTTCTTTTTCCTTTTTTTGTTCCGCATCATCGACATTTTATATTTCGGAACACCTGCAAATTCAAAGCGAATAACACCTGTGTAAAGAAAATGCAACAAAATCATAAAAGGAAAAATAAAAAACCCCTCCTCCACTTTTCATTGTGTTGAAGTTTTTACGGCAGGCACATTTCACTAAAAAATATGTTGCGAGATTTGAACTTCTAAATGCATTCGTATTTCAGACATCATTTCTATTTCTTATACCAATTTTGTGTCAAATGTAATATAATTATTTTCTATTTATTGTGGTGTACGTATGTACAAAAAATACCTTCAAATGAAAATAACATGTTTCTAACTATACAAGTGCAATGAATTGCATTTTATGTTATTGGTAATAGCATCTAGTAAATGGTATAATACATATTAAAATATAGATCGATTACTATTTTAATAATTTTCAATTATTATTATCTGTTACCAAAAATCAATATCATTTTTCTCTATAAAAATCATCTAAACAGGAAAATTAAGAAGATTGAAAAAGTAGAATTAATTCTTCAAAGGCTACAAAAATATCGTGTCTAATAATGTAACTATAGATATTTATCTCACAGTCCTAATAATCATTTTGTTAACCGACATTTATTTTGATACAGCAAAATTGACAGCTATTAATCAAAATACAAGTAAACTTTATATTGTAAAAAGGCTGAATAATTGAAAACTAATCATAAACATCTGCTTTTTAAATTGTACCATAAAAGCAGTATCTTTTGCAATGTAATTTTTAAAAGCATAAGAGAAAGTACACGTTTTTTTAAAAACAGTAAATTTTCATTAAGTTATTGCAAGCATGTTTTAAAATTTCAGACCTTAATAAAAATATACGGCTAAATGGTTAAAAGAATTATCGAATACACCTTTCTCAAAAAATGCAGTAAATATTGAGTTTATCATGAAAAACAACAAAATTATTTAAATTTCAGATAAGTTTTTTTTATTAAATTTTTCAACTAATACCAGCTAATTTGTGTCTTATAGACAATATCGAGCAATTTTACATCATCAGTTGTATCAATAGAATCCTTTAAAGTCAAATTAAAAAGAAAATAAAAGATTTTTCTCTTTAATTTAAAGACTTTTCTCTTAAATTATAATTTAATTTTGAACTTTCTTATTTTAGTATTAGGAGAGGGAGTCATAATATTTAAATTAGTACTATAATATTATTGTGACTTTAATTCAATAAACTTCTGCAAATTAATGATAATACATTTATTAAAATATTAAATATTTTTAAGACATATTTGTAGCATATATTGAGTATAAAATACTTTAAAATCAAATTTTTAATTTCAAATATTGAATAAAGTGGTTAAGTTTTATCTAAAATATTGTATTTTACACATACGTAGATTTAAATCATAAATGAGAAAATCATGCTCTAAAAAACTATCTATATAGTATGTATTAGTTATCGTCATAGTTTAAGAAAAAATAATTCTAATTTCCTTTATATCTTTTTTGTAGCATATCGAGCTTTATAAAGTCTACAAGTTTAATTCTGTTTTATTCCACTGTTTTCAAACTAAAGTTATACTTTGGATGCGTTATAGTGCTAAATACAAAGGAAAAAATACTATTTTAAAATAGGAAAGATAAAAGTCTACGTTTTATAAATTGAAAATAATAAATATTGAGTAATAATCTAGTCTAGTTTATATATTAATTTTTAAAATTGCTTATAAGAGTTTTATCTCTTCGACTGATATTTGCAATATCAGAATACTAATGAGTATTGCAAGTATCATAAATAATTTTACATACCTAAAACTATACATTTTTTTATATTACAGTACAATATCATAAATATATATTGACTAAACTGTCAGCAAAATTTTTGAGAATGAATCTAACTATTTTGAAATCGAAGGCTCTGTTGTAATTTAACAAGAGAAGAAACGGTATGGTTTCTTTAACAGCTTGTGTGGGGTAAATTTATACTTTAAATTTAAGATCGCTATTTTAACAAATTTAATCGGGGCATATGCTTCGCACCCCAGGGCCTCTCGGTCAGGGACGGGCATTGTAGGACTAGGCCCACATGGGTTGTCGTGCCACAAAGTTTAGTTTTAGTATTTTAATCAATATCATGGCAGAAGAAAATAAAAATTTACTCCTAGTCAATTAACGAAGCTTTCCATATTAAAGCATCAAAGATTCAAATAAAAATCTTCTAACTTCGAAACATATTCCTTCCAGCTGTAAAATCTCAGAAAAATTTTGGTTAAACTTCCTCATTACCAAGTTTTTATTGCATTCAGACCATTATCGAATCTCTTCACTTAATTGTAGGCGATAAACATCCCGCTGTCAACGATAGTTGAGCTCAAACTGCGAGCTCCCACATGAAAGAGATAAAAAATTCCAGTTGGAAGCCAATATACGTAAAAAATAAAGCATCATTCCATGTTTCTTTTTTTCTTTTTTTTTCATGAGGCAATATTCTCTTCACGCATGGTCTCTCCCAAAAGAGTAACTGAAGGAAAGTAAACTGCGTACCGTTACCGCCAAGGGTTGAAGAAACCCGATCGTTTTGTTGGGGGAAACATCCATCAGCGGGGAGGTAGCCTCCCGCCGGAAGTAGAAGGTAAAAAAGAAGCTTTGAAAAAAAGCCGTGGGAACAACCCAATTATCCGAAAGAAATAGATGGATCAAAGAGTGAGGATATCTCATACCACAACTATTTATATACTGAAGCATTTGTTTCTTACAAAAGCTTAGTAAGTTTTCCTTTTGTCCAGAGACATGGCCACGATCTGTACAATTCCTTTTGTTCCTGCGAAGGAAAAGAATGCCCCAGATAAGATAGTGTGAAAGCAAAAGGGCTACCATTGTCTGGAAAAGTATTCGGAGATTTCGATAAATAGGGATTTTGAAACTTAATGGATAATGCATGCGACAGATAGTAAGTTTGATCCAATAATTGTATAAAGATAGAAATAAATACATGTGGAATTTTTATTGTTCGCATGTTCGAAGCTAAGCAATGAAGGGTTACTACAACACAAAGTTTTCCTTTACCTTTACATATTTTTAAATGGTGTGTCTTACGCGCGCGCCTTGAAATGTATATTCCGATACATTAAATTTTGATTTATATTATTGCTCACATATATGTGCATTACTTATTTAAGCTACTTTTAAATTCTGCCTTTAATGGTGCCTGGTAAATAAATTTAGTAAAAACAAGGTACATGGAAATTGATGATGCCTCCCTTACATTTATAAAAATACGTATTACATATCTGTAAAGGCAAGATTGCCATTGAATACAATTTATTTATAGAGAAAAAAAACAATGAGAAACTTCACAAATTGCTTAATTAAATAATGCAGGACAGCATTTCGTTAAAAAAAACTAATTGAAGAAAATTCAAAATAATTTTTATAAAAATCATTCTAGTTATATTTTGCTTTTACATAAAAACGTAATTGAGTACAACCCCATCAAACTTGATTTACTAATCATGCATTAATAAAAATTAAAATTGTTAAAAAATCGAATCTATACAAAATATTTACTTATTGATATATTTCAATAATCTTATTGATACATTTAAAATGTTAGCTTAAGTTAATTTAAAGTATTTTTGTATATATTTTAAAAAATAATATAGAAAATAATAATAAATATAAAGCATGCAAATGTAAAATGTTTATTTAATATATATTCTTCTTGCATAAAAAAATAATAATAGCCTTATTTTTATGTTTTCGACTATAATGGGGGGTTATTATTTAAAGAAAGATATTAGTCATAAATTTTCTTTTAAGAAAGCGTACATGGGTTGTAACTGTTGTATCATAAGTTAGAAATTTCGGCTGGCGTATAATAGACACAATGGAGACAATATGCTCTATACACATCATAGATTTGTAGGATGGACAAGATAAAGGTCATTTATCAGATTGATATGTGCAACGGGCAGAAAAAGTCTGAAAACTAATGACAGAGCTAAACTGATAAGCTCAGACATTTTCGTTTGTACAAACGTGGTCATTATGAGAATACACAAAAGGAGCATTCTGAATAGATTTCCAAGTACTCAAACTCTCCCGCAAAGGAAGACTGATTCAGTCAAAGAAAGCCATAAATCACTTGAAGCAAGCTTATCAGGTGTTTTACAAGAAAATAGGGGTGCAGCCTTTTATATTTTAAATAAAAACATTTATAATACTGCGATAAAACATTTCCTACCAAATATCAATATTGAGAATTAATGCTCTTTTCATAGTTTTTAAGCGAAATAAATGCTCTTCAAATGCATTTAAAATATAAAAATTTTAAAAAATTTAAAATTGGCGATGACAATTTCATAAAATTAGCTACTTTAAATTTTTAAATTGCCATTAATATCTTTAAAAGGAAAGAAAAGTATAAGTTAATATTGTTCATTTAAATATTTTTAATCGCTGTTTGCATCAAAATTATTTCGAAAGAAATAAAATCCTTATTATCTTTCATCATTTTTATTCATTTCATTTCCTTCAAAAATTAAATACAAACGATTCAAAACAAAGTTCAGCGCAATAAAATATTGATTAGAATAAAACAGAATGCAATTTTTTTTTCTTTCATGAAACAATTTTTAAGAACTGAAATGAAATATTTAAATATTTATCAATATATTTATTTATTAATCTCTATTTATTTATAGTTTCAATAATAGTATATTTATATTAATTTCGCAGTATTTTTATCGTTTTATTTGAATAAAAATTTGTAGACTGTGACAAGATTAAGATGTTCGATATTTTATTTGCAAAATTGTTGCCAGTGGAAAAAATATTGCCTGAAAATAAATCTTCCAAGATATTTATCCGTCCTTGAAGAATTCTTATATATTCATTCTATTTAGCAATGAAATTGGCTAAACGACCATAACTATCAAGCTATTGAAGCTTTGCCAATCACTTCCACTTGCTGCAAAAAGGATTTCCTCCTTTGATGCATTAAAATAATTACGACTCTTCTAGAATATAAGACAGAGGCAGCGAGCTGGAATTGGCTCATGGTGACACTCAATTTCAGTTGAATTTCACTGTATTACTTTGTACAAAGAGCATTATGGAAAATATAAGTAAAAAGTATTTTCCGATAAAAAAAATGGATCAAATAAATTATTTATTATGAGAGAGCTAATAATTCAATGTGAATTCTTTCTAGAATGAATAATTTTTTTCATATATATTAGATTAATAAAATTATTTGAAACAAGCTTACTAGCAAGAAATTATGATTGGTAAAACTAAACAATTATAATAAAGAATTAAACCCTGGAAAACTCAACAATTGTTTCGATATGAAAAAATAATCAAACACGTGCATTAAACAAGATATTCATACGTTCAAGTCCTGAGTTCATACAATATGTACTATAAGTGATTACGAAAATCATCAAAATAATATTAGTAATATTGCATAAAGAATTGTGTGTTGAAATTGAAAACAAAATCAACGGGAAAAAAAATTATTAATGTTCTTCGAACATTTACGATTTTGTTAATGATGATAAAACATTTTTTCCCAATTAAAATATTTGCGTTTTATAGTTAAAAAAATTAAAAGATATATGTAAATTTTAGAAAAGTGTTAAAATGAAATATAGCATATCTAACATTTAAAAGCAATTCTTAAATATTTAAAAAACTCTTTTTAATAAAAACAGAAGAAACTTTTGAAAGTATAAAGCGAATTACTCAAACGTTCTTTGCTTTATAGTATATTAAATGAATAAATAAATCATGCGAAAAATATGAAATGATCAACAATCTATACGTTTAAGAGCTTTAATAATAAAATAAGTAGCTGCATTATTCAAAATACTTATTATAAAATTAATCAAAATTTCAAATGATAAATTGATTTTTTAAACAAGAATGTTTTACAAAGCATACGTACTTACTAGAATCTTCAGATATTCCACTTTAAAGAACCCCAGAAAATATTCAATAATCTAATACCAAATAACGATTAAGAAAAGGCAAGTTCCATTAATAAAATCCACTAATCATAATCCGAAATTTTTTCAATATTCGATGTTTGAAACACGGACGAACCCACAATCAATTATATGCAATTAAATTCTTTGGAACAGACGATTGTGAGATTTATCACACAGAAATTCGTCAGCGCACATCTTGGCTTCACGTTGTCATAACGACGGATGATAGGCGAAGTCTGATAAATCTAGAATCACACTTTGCGGAAGTCGGTGATGACTGCGTTATTCTCGTGCGCAGCGTAAATAAGCACAACACACTCAGGTAAAAAACATGCACTCACTTCGCTTCCCAGGTGGTCAATGATGGGGTTACAGTGGTGATGAAATTCGCGCGCTGAAATCGCAGTGGCGAAATCTCGTTAACTGTTTTTGGTTGGTTGGCCGCGAAATATCGCCAAGTATGATCAACAATAAACACCTCCATTCAAGTGAAGGAAAAGAGGAAAATATGTGAGAAGAATTATTTATAATGAGAAAGAGACACATGGGCACGTATATTTTAGTCAAAAATTTCTTCTAAAATGGAAAGTGTAAATAATATTTCAATTATTGTTCAAATTTTCTTTTTTATTTTCAATATTTTTTATAAGAACTATATTATAGCTGAATCATATTATTTCTAAGAAAAAATTAAATGAAAAAAGATTATACAAACAAGTTTTTCCTAATATAAAGATAAGTAATGAACTTAGCAATCAATTGAAATTTTAAAAAATAGTTCGTATAAAGAATTCTGATAGGGTTCATTCTAGCCCAGTGGTTGAAACAATACCATTTCAAATGAAAAAGTTGGTGGATCTTTAATTTTGAGAAAAATAAAAATAATTCATTTATTATTTTTTTAACATCTAAAGACTAATTTATTAACACTAGAACAATAGATAAAAACATTTCTAGAAGAATTTTCATAAAATACTTGAAGTGACTACAGTAGAAAAAGTAAGAAATATAAGATTATTTTTTGAAATTTTACTTATTGTATACAATTAAATAAATCTATACCTTTACAAAATGTTCTAAAAGTTTTAAACTTCAAAAAATGAATTAAATTAAAATTTGACCAAAACAATATTAAAAATATTCAGGTAATAAAAAAATTACGTATCTGATGTCAATGATTCAACTATAATTCCTGCATATGAACTCTTGTTGAAAATAGTTCTATTCGAATTGAAATAAAGTTCTTTATTTCTCCCCCCCCCCATCCATGATGGAATATGAAGAATATAGTATCAATTGAACCTAAAATGCGCGATTTCTTTAACTTTCGAAAAATTATTCTTTCCTAAATATTTCCGAGACTTTTAATTCTTGGAACTATAATATTTTGAAAATTGTAGAAATTTATATGTAATATCAGAATTTATATTTTATAAATTTCTACAATTTGCGACTACCAATCTTAAGAACCATTAAATTGAACATTTATTTATATTAAGTATTCTCGTTCAAAATAAGACTTTACAATTTCGTATATCTCAATCAATATTTATCTACGCTTATATATGAGTTTTTAGAAGTAAAATAAGTATTTTGTAAAACAAAGAATTTATAGAGTTACATCAAGGTTATTATAAATTAAAATCCCACAGTATTTATTTAAATAAGCTGCTAGTTATAACTTTTGGTAAAGACTCAATTTTAGATTTTCCATCAAATAAAATGATTTATCATACTTTATTTTTTCATAATACGTAGTAAATGTAGTAGTTCGTGAAAGAAAATTATAATGCTTAGAATATAATATGTTTCTAACATAAACAGTATATCCTCGAATAAAATATACATAAATAATATATATTTCAAAATACTTTATTCCTTTCATTAAACACGCATTGTTTTCATTAATGAAAACTCATTATTATGGTCCTAATTAACTAAGCTAAATTCAATTTCATTTAAAGGCTATTATATTCATAAAACACATTTTATTTAATATAAATCTCGTTCTACTTAAGCACCAAATTGTAAAATTAACTTTTACCTTTCTTTTTTAAAGTTAAACAATTGTAGGTTCAATTCCCACTTTGGCGTGAATGTTTGCAGTAATTCGAAATCTTTTTAAATTGTAGCCCCAATCGAATTACTTTACTTATACAAAACTGACCGTAGTGTTGCAAACAAATCAAACCCCCTTTTGTTTACGGGTTCTTAATAAAACTTTTCTTCTATATGCCCTTAAACTTATAACAATATACAGTATTCATCCGTTAATGAGAGAAAATAGTATGTTAAAATAAGGGATAATAAAATGATATAAATAAATAAACAAACTTAAATTATAAAAAGGGTACGAGCATTGCTCATGTCAATTAGTGTTTAATTCGAATGGGAAATATTGGCTTAATATTGAGAGTGAATAAAAGAGAAATACACCTTTTATACAAATCTGTGTGTGCACGCATGTGTATCAGTCATAATGTTTCAGTAAACAAAAAATTAAAAACCATCACGGCGATAAAGCAGCCACAATGGTAACCCGAAAACAAGTGTAAACTCTTGGACTTCCGTAAGTTCGGAGCAAAAACAGTTCACTCGCCTGCAGACAATTTTTGGTAATAATTTGTAGCAGGTGACACAAACAATTGGCGGGAAACCTGAATTCTTTATTGACGGTTTAGGAATTCAAATGTCGATTTATAAGTCACTGAGTGAGTTTACTCATGTTTACTTTTGGCATGAAAAGCTCATAAATAAAACGCTTTTATACTACACCATATTTGCATATGAATACTTCGCTATAAAATTTATTTTTAAAAGGAAACAATGACTGAATACAATTAAAAATAATTGTATTAAAATATAATAATGAGATTTATTAACACTGTGCTTTTTTTTAATCTTATAAATAAATTTGTGTCTTAAAACAAATAACAATAAAGTGATTGGTAATCTATTCATATGGAAAAGTTTTGTATGTAGAACCCAATTTAATATAGGAACCTTTATAAACGCGTAAATATCAAAGGAATCAATCTTTTTTCATAAGCCATAAATAAAATTAGAATGATTTGATTCCATTTAAAATTTAGAAATTGAAAAGATATTTATATACGATAAAACTAATGTATTGCAAGTTATAAGATTTGTTAAAATTTATTTCATAAGTTTATTAAAGTATATAAAATAGAACATTCTGTAATTAAATTTCAGTTTTGTTCGTTTGTCGCTTAATGACCACTCTTTTATATATGATGATTAATTAGACCGTGACCTATAGTGTAATGCGGATTCGAAACCTCTACAAACACCACAGCAGAATCAAACTCACAAACTATTGAATTAATGGCAGGAACAATAATCATTGAGCAATCCAGTTTTGCAGCTGTGCACAATCCAACAGCTTGCAGAATCACTATGCAGAATTGTTTGTGCGGAACTGTGTTGCAGAATCACTCATTTGCTGTTAATGCATAAATATGTTCATCAAAATTGAAATTTAAAATTATATTACACACACTTGAATTACCTTTGTAGTTACTATTTTTTTTAAAAAAATGAATTATATTATCACTGAAAAAAAGATGGCTGAATTCCAATTAATTATGACCAAATAGGATTCAAATTAAGATAATTTTTTTAATGAAGCAGTTCTTCCAGAATTTTTTTAACTCCAGAATTTCCAGAATTATAATTTCACAAATACATTGCCTAAAATAAAATAAGGACCTAATTAAACTCATTAATGGTTAAGTAGATTGGTAAATTTTCTCATACATTCAAACCTAGATTGGTAGATAATCAACTTCACTTACTAATATTGCAGAAAGAATTTTTTTTTTTTAATTTCTTCTTCTATACGGGACAATTTGTCTATTTTGGAAACTTCATGGTAAAATGGTGATGTTTATTTTAAAAAAAAAAGAGTGAAAAATTCTGAGAATCCATCTTTAGAAGACCTAAAAAGATATCAAGACCACCAACAAAGTTGACCACACCTGGATTTTATCATGGACCAATGAATCACCTTCAATTGTTATTTCATAGATATACTTACTCATCGATATGTGCTTTTCTTTACGTGACTTATGGTGAAAATAATCTTATTTTTTAAAAGAGCAATTTTTACGAGGGAAGAAAAAAACCCAAAGGATTTTACACTTTAAAAATTTGGTTATTTTAATAATTTAATTTCAATTTTTTTATGTTTTAGGAGTATATAAAAAAGTATATGGAACCCAGTTTCTTGATATTTTTCACTACACAGTAGTAAGAATATCTAAAATTAAACGAAACAAAAGAACTTTAAAAATAAATCTCTTTTTAAAATAAATTATTTTCTAAGTAAAAAGTTTCAAAAAGTAAAAGTATATACTAATAGTAATTAGTAATTGCATATTAAAATCAATAAATGAATTTATTATTGATTGACAATTAAAAATGACTCATTTCTCAATAAATACAATAAAATATGTATAAAAAATTAATAATAGTTGATAATCAATTTTAAATTTATAAACTATTATAAATATATAAAATGTAAATAAAAGTTAAATTTCAAGAAAACAATAAATAATAAAATTTTATGGATTTTTTCCTATTATATGCTAAAATTCATTTTATTTCAAATTTTACTACAAATTAAATTATACTTTTGTGCGACTTGTGATTTAATTTATAACATTACACGTAGGTTTATCGATTAACCTCTATGTAAATAATGTGCTACTTTAAAGCAACTTTCAATTTCCTTTTAATTAAAAATACAAAAGTAGCTTTAAGATTTACCAGGTAAAAATGTCTCAAAAAATTATAATAGAACAAAAATTCAGTAAAATGTAACTTATTATCAGTGTTACAGCCATAGGATAAAACGATTTTATTTTTTCACTTAGATCTTCAATATGTAATTTCATTGAGCAACAAAAGAATCAACGAATGGCCATCAACCACAAAATGTAAGTCGTTTAGATATTTATTTTGAAAACAAGCGTGATTGTTCTCTCGAAAATGCAAAAAACAAATCACTATCTTACTCAAAATTAATTTTGTATATTTCAAAAATCTATTTATTACATTAAGAATATACTTACAGAATTAACATTTAGTACTTGTAAAAAAAAATACACAAATAACATTTTGAGACCGCGCGTAAACACATATTAACCATAAAGTGGTTGTTTCTTTCGTTCCAGTTGAGATCATGATTACACCACTTCATTACAATTCTCGTTGGTTTAAAATATCCATGATGTCAGATAACGTTTCATCTAGTTCCTACACAATTAATTACGACATCGTATTGAGACGGCGTTGTAAATCCGATTTGTATACAAATTTGCTGCGCATTCTTCGAGTGGTAGCAAACAAGGCGAAATTCATCATCGAATATCTGAGAATACTTATGAAGTTCATTTTGTTAATAAAGGGATTTCTTATGTAAAGACCAAAGTATCGGTTTGAGAAGACGCTTTCCACTGATTCAAGCCATTAACACATTGTCAACAGAAAAGAAAAATCAAAATCTAAATGACAAGACTAACCATCCATTTTATGGTTAGATTAAATCGGCAAGGGCGATTTAAATTGTTAAAAATGTCACTAATTAATAGAATTCCAAATTAATAATTACAATATTGGATTCAATTTACTGTACGGTCACCCTTGGCGCGTTTTTTTGGCGTCAAATTTAGCAAACATTTTTACTGGAAACCCGGCAAACTAGTATTTTGGCAACCCTATTTGTCATTAATTTCTCAGGAATATTTACCGATTTGAATTCCTTAATATAAAGCTTAATCGAAAAATTTTATGGATAATTTAACATATCAACTTTTTATTTTACCATGATTGAAATTTATAAATCAGCGTTTTTTGTAAATTTCATAAAATTAGCTAAGCATTTCGTTCGATACCAACAATGTATGAAATATTTGCCACTATTTCAGCCATTTTCCTCTCGCCGTTTTTCAAGATCGGAAATTCGCCATACGGTCACCCTTGGCGTCATTTTGAAAATTTCGTCAAGGATGACCGTACGGTAAATTTTTACCCAATATTTGTAAAAATCTCTTTTAAATTCCAATATTAATGCCAGAATTAAAAAATTTTATTTTTAGTTAAGGAGGGACATGAGACTGAAATGTTTTTTTATACAAAAACTCTAGGCGCCTCTCTACTCGAAATCTAACCTTGGATTGATAATCATCTAGATGCAATACAAAAGATAAATTCAAGATCAAGAAAAATAAACAGAAAATATAGATCCTGCCAGGTGTCTTAGGTGGTGCTGATATAATAACACATATAAAATCACATTTCCAAGGTCAGCTGTAGTTGACTAAAGGAAAACTGGTTTTATTTGATCACCTACTTGTTAACTATAATTTCAAATAGAATTCTGTAATTTTTATGATAAATCATACAATGATTATTTTACATATTTTTTTTCTTAAAATAATATTATATTTACATCGGTTATGTAAACGCTTCTCAAAATGCACATTAAATAACTGTTCTATAATAGCTCAATGTTGAATTTTCGTAAAATTTCAGTTCAAACTTCTTGCACATTAATTCCTAAATCCTAAATATAAAGCTCAATATATAAATAAAAAATTTAAAATTTAAGTATTTAAATTACTTTTTCTGGCTTATTTTTCAAATGAAATATTTTGAATAATTACTTATTCATTATTTATTTTTTTAATTTATTGCTTGTACACTTTTTGAAGTAACGCAATTAAAAATTGTATCCTTGAATAATTACTATGACTAAAATAAACAAGATCTTTATTATTTATCATAAATGTGTTAAATTTGATTTGACGCCCTCTTTCCAAAAAGTACTTGTGTCAAACATTTTATTTGGAATTCATCTCAGTTTTCTCAAAGTGATAATCCTTGATAATAGGTCATTTCAAAAATATATGTGAAATAAGTTTTATAATGCATCATTCCTTTTTTCTTCTTTGAAAAGAATTTTCTAATTGGTGATTTTAATTTATCCCAAGACAAAAAAAAAAAAAAAAAAAAAAAAAAAAAAGAGAGAGAGAGAGAGAGACAGAGAGGTATGAAAGACATGACATATTTATAGAGAAGTATAACTGCTTAAATCAAAATATTTGAATTAAAAAAAACTATTCTTCCGAAGTAGATTTTTTTTTAAATTACATCAACTTTCAAATATTTTTCGAAACGAATCCAAGAATTCCAAACTAGATCATATTACGTAACATTACACTTTTCCATTATACTCCCCCTTATGAAGATCAGAATAACGGGGAAAAATTGAAAAATTATTGGCATAAATATTCCGTTTGCTTCATGTATTGTTAAAAAATGCTTACGTTTTCAGAAACAACTAAAAAATAATGCAAACATTTTATTTACATTTTACAAGCTAAACAATTATTACTTATTGATAAAACTTACTTAAAAGCCAATGTTTATTTCTGAAGGAAGCTGTTTAGCAATCGCAACGGTGATCGATTGGGAAAGTATGATGTAATAGTATCTTTTTTAAGGAGACAAAACTAAATTTTGCTGTATTTTGCTCTTAGTGATTAATAGCCGCAATGCTTCTTTTAGCCGACAAAATGATCACCAAACAATCATTTGCACCAACTAACTTTAACTTTGGTTAGTATTTAACTTTTATTTAACATTGTTTACAACTTTTTAACCAATTTTTGCACAAAAAAATTATATTTAGTGTATATTAAATTTAAAATGAAGTCTTGAGCCAATAAAATCATCGTATCTACATGATATTCTTTTCGCTTCACCATAAAAAAATCTCGCTATATCTTCAGAATCAAAAAAAGTATACGAAAAGTACCGAAATTTCTCATTGTGAATTGGAGGTGAATAAAAGTATAAGCAAAAAAGTCATAAAATTTTATTTGGTACATTGAAATAAAATCGTAAACATCTTCAAAATATCCGTAAGATGAAAGGATAGCAACTGTAGGATTTGTATTGGAAAATGGAACATAAGAAAGTGGATTACATTGTCCACTTTTACTAAAACGAAATAGTAGTGAGTTGTGTTAGATCTTGGTATTTGATTCTTAATGGAGCATTCTAAATGGGAAAGAAATAGGTCACGGAAATTCAAAGTACCGTCTTCTTCCCAATTTATGAGCCTCAATAACTCACTCAAGTAATAAAAAAAAGAGGAGAGGGAGATATATTTTATTGCGAAAGTTAAAATAAAATTTAAAATAAAAAAAAAAATGCATTGTCTACAGATTGCCATTGAAATGGGGAATAATTGGGACAATTACTCCGAAATTAAGCTGTACAAAATATTAAAGCTGTTTCTTTTTATATTACGTGCTATTTATTTTATGGTTATTAACCGCAATTATTCTATTTATTTGTTAATATGAGGTTTAATTGTTTCCATATAACAAATCACAACACCAATAAAAGAAATGATTTGAATTTCGGAAATTAAATGTTTTATTATTTTAAAGAAGCAAAATTTTTTAAGTGGCAATTAAATACAAATAATGCAGACAATTTCACCTGAAAATATAATAGATTGATTCATAATTCTTTTTATAAAAATTAATATTCACTATTTATGTGTGTGTTTTTTTTTAATTTATTTTAGCTATTTTATTAAATATTTAGCTCTTTGTTTTAATATAAAAATAAAGATTATGTATATAAAGATTATATATATATATATATATATATATATATATATATATATATATATATAAGAGCTTTTTTAATTTTTATATAAATATTATAGAATATTTAATGTATAAAAATTACAACTAGTGATAAAAATGTACATTAATTGGAATGGTGATAATGTGAAGGTTATCAAAAAATAAATTTTTTAATAACTATCCCAATACAATATGTCCTTTCATTAAAAAAGGGAAAAGTTCTTTGCAGATTAAAAGCTATTTTTAATCGAATTTTCATTGTTTCTTTTAATTTGCTTAAATATCCTCAATATTTTTTCTACATTTACTTATTTATCATTTTTCGAAAACTGTGCACTAATTTCTTTAACTAATAAAAGTTGAGAAAAAGACTAAAGAATTAATAAAAAAATTTCTTCATTCTTAGCGGTGAGCTATTTGGAATATTCATCTAAATTTTAAGCATCAAATCATGTTTTATTTTCGTATTTGTATTAGATGAACAAATTAAACAAAAGAAAATTCTTTTAAAGTTTCAACTTCGTTGATTTTCTTGTTACGTATTCCTAAATACATACTATACTGATTGTTAGGAATTCTATAAACGAAATTATTTTTTTATTCTTGACTGTAAATGTTTTAAAAAATGTTTAATATTTAAGAAGACAAAGCGCCTTAAATAATAGCAATTTATAGTCATATACAGTGTCTCACAAAAGTGATGGGACACTTGTGCTTTACAAAACTGTAATAAAATTAATAAAAAATACGTGTACAAATTTTTTGTGGGTGTGTTGCATACTTAAATTTAGTAACAATTATTACATGACATACATTTTGTCAAAATATTAATTAAATAAAAATACAATTAGTTAGAACGGAGTAAAAAATAGCACACATAAGTGATAGGACACCATTAGATATGCAACAAAAATAGTTTGAAATAAGCAATAAAATATTTTTTGGGTATTTTATTTTTAGTCAAAAGCAATTGGTTGGCAATAATTACTAAAATCGTCTGCAGTATTTCTCTCCAGATTGTCTTGGAATTTGTGTGTTTTTTAGCTGTGCGCAGTCATGAATGCTAAACAAAAAGAAACTGCGTCTGAAATTCGAAAATTTGTTATTAATTTGCATATTGAAAGTGGAAAACCTATTAGAGAAATTGCTGAAACAGTTAACTTGAGTCATTCAACAGTTTTTCAGTATCATTAAACGACATAAAAAGAATCATATGATTCAGAATAAAAGAAGACGTGGCTGGCCATCAAAGCTATCCAATGGAAGAAAGCGAATTGTCATTCGAATTATGAAAAAAATCCAAGAATGAGTGTTCCTAAAGTTGCTGCTGATTTACAAGCATTATATAGTGTAATTATTAATCCTGAGACTATTAGAAGAGTAATTCGATCTGTGCTGGATATCATGGTAGAGTAGCCAGAAAAAAAATTCTTCGTAAGTGAAAAGAATAGAAAAGTCAGACTGGCTTTCGCAAAATCCAACATAATTAAAAAATTCTGATTACTGGAATAAAGTTATATTTGCTGATGAGAGTAAATTTAATATATGTGGTCGTGGCGGTGCAGAATCTTGGTGTGGAGAAAACCAAGGGAAGAATTTCGTAAACAGAACTCTTGGTGTCAAAATTAAAACATGGTGGAGGAGGGGTAATGGTATTGTGGTGTATGTCGTCCACTGGAGTTGGTAATCTTGTTTTTATTGACAGTAAAATGGACCAGTACAAGTATATTGACATTCTAAGGCAAAATTTGAAATCTTCATCACAAAAATTGAACCTTCATAACGATTTTAAATTCTACAAGGACAATGTCTCTAAGCACTCTGCTTTGAACGTTAGACTCTGGCTGCTGTATCACGGTTTTGAAATGATAATAAAAATACCACCACAATCTCCATATTTAAACCCCATAGACAATATTTGGCTAGAATTGGAATCAAGAATTCGAAAACACAACATTTCTTCAAAACAACAATTAAAATAGGTGCTTCAATAAGAATAGGGTAAAATCACTCCAGAAATCACAAACAAATTAGTCAAATCCATCCCCAGAAGATTAAAGCATGTATTAAAAGTAAAAAGAAATCCAACAAAATGTTAAAACCTTTTAAAGAGTAAATTTTTTGGGATAAATATTTGATAAAAAAGTCCCATCACTTATGTAAGCTTTATTTTTATTTATTTATTTTTTTTTATTTTATTTGCTTTGTTCTAAGCAATTGTATTTTTATTTATATTTTTATATTTTCACAAAATGTATGTTATGTAATAATTTTACTAACTTTAAATATGAAACAAACCCACAAAAATTTGCCCATGTATTTTTAATGAATTTTTTATTACAGTTTCCTTTTATAAAGAGCACAAGTGTCCTATCACTTTTATGAGACACTGTATATCCAAAATTAACTATTATTTAAATAAAGTAAAGTTGAAACAATTAAAACCCCTTATTTTACAAATTTCTATACTTAACTAAAAATCAACATAAAAAGTTTTTGATTTAAAATTTTTAATTATATTGAACCCTTCTCTTTATAAATACAAAATATCACAGAAGGGTCAAAATAATTGTAAATGCTCTTCAATTATTCTTGGTAAGGTGTTATTATTTTGCCCGTTTTAGATCGTTTCATAATAAACTTCATCCTTTCAAGTCAATAGAAAATTTCTAAACAAGAGATACTTAGATCTTTAAACAAGAGATAATATCTATATAATTTCAATAAAACAAGCATTAATTCTGACTGGAGTTCTCATTTAGCTTCCATTGAATCCTTTAGAAACACAACCTAAATGTGTAGGTATTGCTTTCAACACAGGAAAAACATTCTGTATGAAATGAATCTATTTATGTACTCAATGAAACCTCCAAGGTGAATACGCTATTGCAATAATCATCAACAATAAACAGTTGACAGAGACAAATGCAAGTTCTAATAAGGCAACTTTGCTCAAGCAAGTGATCAGAATAATGCATAAGGCGAATATATAAAACAATGAGACATGCATTTTCACCGGAAGAAATTATACAAACGGAACCTATCGGACATAATGGTCAAAATACAAGATTGAAATCTTTGTTTGGAAGTCGAAATATGTATTGTCAACACCCTGTGGCAGTTTCATTTCCCCCACTATTTCAATGGCATGATTTTTTCTGAATACAGATTACTATTGCTATATTCAAACAACCATGTATCTTTTCCTCTGATGACAACAACGCAAAACTAATTGACATCAAAACTGCTGATGACAGAACACTGGACTGCTTAAATGTTTTTCTAATGAGCAAAAAGAAAAAAAATTACTAGCATTGTTAAATAACTGCTGAGAGCGAAAAGAGGCATCTATAAAATGGACATTATGATGAAATTAAATAATTGTAATAATGATTATTTGTGTTTATTCATTTTTTTCCTAAATGAATAATATGCTTTGTTCAAAAGATTTTCTAAATTAGGAATCATGTTTTATATAGTTAATATAAATTATTTTTTGTGTAGTTAAAATTATTTTAAATAATTAAAATAAATATGCGTTTTTATATTTTCGTTGCAAGTTCTTTTATAAGTTTACATCAACTTCAACAACAATTTAATTTCTAAAAAATTTTAAACAAATAATAAAATCTTAGTTTTTCCTTATTTTTAAATATTTGCCGAAAATTTTTATCAAAGTAGGTCACTGTGAAAGTTTTTTAACCAAAAAATTTTATCAACAAAGAATAAACTAAATCATGGTGTCTCCAATAGTAAATTAACTATGTGTTTCATCTACAAAACATGTCTGACAATCTTTATTCACCTGTCGCATTGTTGAAATACAATTAATAATCTGTAATATGACATCATAAAGAATATTTTTTGTGAATATATTTAGCGGTAAATTCTCCGCTTTGTTTATGTTCAAAGCTGTTTCAATATTTATCACAATAGAAACTGAAAAGTGATACGACAGCTGTTTAAATAACAATTCAGATTTCACTCTTTCATTATTTAATGTTATCTACAAAGAAGATGTTGATCTTTTGCAGCTGGGGATAATATTTTTAGGCTAAGGAGCATTCTAGAAGTAATTCTACATAAGCATTTCAAAAATTATATTCATTATTAAAATAAGTATTTTTGATTTAAAGAATGACCTATGCTTTATCGTGCTCCTGAGTTCTCGGCATTTTGGAGCCATATTGTTAGCGATGTTAGTTTATTTCTGTTTGGTCTATCATGTTTTCATTGAAATCTAGTTCTTTCAAAAAGGAACAAAAACAAGCTTCGCGGAAATAAAATCGTTAATTTTCTCCAAGGAGCACCCAAAATTATATTTTTCACGATTTAAATTTTAAAATACAGATCTATACCATCAATGATTGTCGACATATATCTATGAGGATTTAGGTGTAAAACAATAAAACCAAAATTATATATAATCAAATATTCAGTCATTTGTTAATGTATTTAACATAAATTGAAATTAATCTCAGAATATCAATATTTCTCTACTTTAGGTGTTTCATATTGACATACAGATATGTGAGTATTATTATACTAAGTGCTTTAAGCTTTATGGTTTAGAAACATATTAATAAACTTCATTTTAATTCATATTTGGATTGCAATGTATATCCTACATTTATTTAAATTTGAATGAGTTAAATTTTGAAATTTTAAATCAAATGTTATATGTAAAATAAAAAATTGATTGAAATAATGATGACTGAAGAGAGTCAAAAAATAAAAATTTGTTTTTCTTAATAAAAATTAATGCTTGTAAAAATTTTAAAGAGTTGTTGTGTAAAAATTAGAATCCAAACGTTGCTTACAAGATTTTATCAATAATTTTTTATATATTTTATCGTATAATAAGTTATTTAAAATGGAAATCTTGCCACCCAACTTGTCTAGTGGTCAGCCTGCGGATAAGGAGGTCCTGGGTTCGAATCCCGGTTGAATGTACTTCCTCTCTCTATCTATCCTGTCTTTGTCCTTTCCTTGTATGAATGGGTTGTGCATGATATACCTACCTTATATAAGGTTATCTATGACATGTGTGTATTGAAGAATTCTGACTCCATATCTAAATATGGTTCAGTTGGAAAGTGGAGCAACAAACCCCATAATGCCAGCTTAGCTTAAAGTTATATATAACTAACGGTAAAGCATATAATTTCTAAGTTCATAAGATCACTTAGTGAAAAATGATAACGACAGTTATCATTTTAAAATATATAAAATGTAAAAGGTTTTTTTCCACAATTACAGTATTTATAATTATGTACAAAATCATAAGAAAACATATAGTTATGACGCACACAACATCCAGAGTAAAGAAAAGCTACAGTTTATTTTAAAAATTCAATTCAATATTTTTATTTGAATGCTTGGAAGTATTTTCTTCGCGGTCATCGAAATACTCAATATAATGATATCATTGACTTAATAGCAGAAAACATAGATAATTTTCCCTGTAAATCCATTTTATTAGGTTGGTTAATAAGTTCGTAGCGTTTTTACCAAAGATTTTTTATTTAAACAAAAAACAATAACTATATCAATAAGTTAATCAATTATATATTCGCCGTTGTTGTTTACAACCTCTTCCCACTTCTCGACCAATTTGTTGATGCCGTTTCGCCAAAAATCGTATGTTTGGTGTCAAAGAAGTTGTTGACCCAGTTTTTAAGGATTTTTTGGCCCACTGGGAAATGGTCGAAAAGAATGCCACAGTCAACAAGGAGCTCAACATTTCCCAGTTCCACCGTGTGCATGAAGCTATTCGACTGAAAAGATCTGATAACATGGTCAAACCATACTCCTTCACGACAACGCCAGCCCCCATGTTGCACAAGTCGTCCAAGCCGTGCTCCAAGAGCTCGAATGGGAGGTCCTGCATCATCCACCGTAGTCTCCGGACCATGCACCGACCGATTTACCATCTTTTCCGCTCCTTGTTAAACCATATGATAACAAAGAGATTCTTAAAAACTGGCTCAGCAACTTCTTTGACACCTACCTAGGTGATTTTTGGCGGGACAGCAACAACAAATGGGTCGAAAGGTGGGAAGAAGCTGTAAACAGCAACGGCGAATATGTAATTGATTAACTTATTGATATAATTATTGTTTTTTGTTTAAATAAAAGTCTTTGGGAAAAACGCTGCGAACTTATTCTCCAAATTAATATATTTATTCTAATACTCTCAAATTCAGAAACTTTATATTTTAAAGTCAAAACTTGATACGGATAATATAATACTTAGTTTGGTCTGAAATGAAATTTGTAATCTTTATGGTGCAACATACTGATCTTAAAGGAAAATATACACTTGAGTTTTATTAACCATGTAAATTATAACAATTTGCTTGCCTGAATAAATTTTGATATCTTTTCCTTGTTTTCATATTAAATTTTTTTAAATGCTGTTATAATTGATGTACTCATAGAAAAAAGTAATATTTTTCATTAATGATAGCAAATTTAATTTATCTGGTTAATTATCCTTTTCATTTTGTATGCTAAATTAGTATACCTCTATCATATTTCTATATTTTGTCTAAGTTTCAATAAAACATTCATGATATCCTGTTGTAATAATTTTTTATTCGCTTTTCGTTACAATCTTTTAAACACGTATAATTTTTTTTTCAAAAAATTAATTGCCATATAAAATAATTTATATTATAAAATGTTAGTATTTATCTTCAATATTTTAGGATAATAATATAATTTTAATGTTACACACACACAGTCCCACTTGAACGAAAGATTATAGTATTTGTTTTTATATTTGTTTCCTAGCATTAATACCAGATTTTATCGCAGTGCAGTTTTTAAAAGCTACATATTTTAAATATATAAAACAAAGACATCACAACTAAACACAAAATCTAATTTCTTTCCGTTTCAAATGTAATCGAGAACTTAAAAAAGAAAATTGTTAAGTCAACAAAAGAATATTTATTGCTGTCTTTCGATCTGCTTTTAAAATAGCACTCCTAGGGTGTCTCCTTAAAACATACTTCATCAGCGCCAGGCAACACACACACACTTCATCCATCTAGTGAACAAGTACTAAAACCCGCATTCTCAAAGTTACCGTCTCTGCCCAAATCCACATAAATGTCTTCTTAAAAAACTTAACTCTCTTAATAAGAAACACATAAGCTCCATTCAATGGAGTTTATTGACCCATCATGCTACATACATTAGAAATTAAGTCTTTTTTTCAATTGGGGATGGACTCCACCTGTGATGGAAGAATTGTTAAACTGGTTTGAACATTGAATCATTCATCTATTAGGCAGTTATTATTCGTTTTCTTGTCTTCTTCATTAACCTTTGTGTTTCTTTTTTTTCCAACTGTGGTGTTCTTTATGAACCCATTATTATATTTTTCGAAGACCTTTCACTACGGTGATCGCTCCATAATTTAAAAAAATGTAACTAAATGGACATGTTTTTAATTAGTGAACTTAGTGGTATATGTTCATATTCAATACTCTAATATCTTTACATTTATACTTCGCGTGTTAACTATCGTTAAGACACAATTATCAATGCTTATAATAAATGAAAATCTTTTAACTATCTCTCTAGAAAGTTAAAGCTACTCAGAAAATACTTATAATATAGGATACAATTTTCATTAAAAAAAAAAACGTATTTACTTATGAAAAATTTTATTCCTTTCCGGCAGCTAGCAATGTGGATTTTGTTAGTTATTAATAACACAAATTTACATAAAAAAAGAGAAATGAAATTCAAAAATGTTCCTTTAAGTATTTTTCGACAATTATTACCTTAGTTGAATAAAAAAAGTATGTCACAAAAAATATGCATGCATATAATTCATAATTTAAAAATTATTAAATGTAAAAAAAAAAAAAAAAAAATCGAAGTTAAATATAAAAAGATTACATATAAAATAATTGAAAAAAAAAAGTCTAATGGAATATGGTTACTTTAATGATTCGAAAATATTACTTTTTAAATTAGTAATTTACAATTTGAAACTAAAACTCCATGGTACGGCAACCCATGTGGGCCAAATCTTATGGCGTCCATCACTGTTTTCCTGATAGATAGGCTCTGGGGTGCTAAGAATATGTCCCGATTAAGTGGTCAGCCTAACGCGTTTCCCCCAGTATTTAGTTCCCAAGGATATTTGGTACCCAGTTTATCGACCCACTGAAGGGTTAGAAAGCAGAGACGACCTTGCCTAGCCCGAGGATCGAACCTGGGACCTGTGCATGGGTAGCGTGAAGCGCTACCACTAAGCCACCGGGCTTCGCTTTGATTTTTAAAGAAACTGTAAATAGAAATGAATACATTTTTATCATAGCTAAAATTGTTTATATGATCAAGAATTTTCTAATTACTGATTTATTTTTCAAATGCAGAAGTTATGAAGTAATCATAATTTAAAAGTATGAATCATAATTTAAAATCCCACATATTTAAAAGTATGAATTGAAAGTGTTAATTATACATAAATGAATGTAAATCATATAAAGTTTCACTTCGTCCAGTTAGTTTTCCAATTGGTGATTATTTTTACAAAACTAACTGAAATAGTGCTGTAAAAAGTTCAACAATAGAGAAATATTTAATCTAATTTTGCAAAAGAATTCTATAAATTTGTCATTTGAAAAGAAAAACAACAATCAATATATTTTTGCGAAATATTCAAAGAAATTCTTATCATTACTTATTTATTATTCATGTGGGGCCCACTTCATTACTTAATGCTCTTAAGAACTGATTGTTAATGATTATAAATCATTGCGCAAAAACTCTGATTTTTTTCACACTAAATTTCGCAATTTATATATTAAATATTTGTAATTTTTTTTTTTGCTATAAATTTGCAAGCTAGGTTTGCATAACAAGTTCATTTTTTTTAAACATTTAATACTCTAAAATTTTTGATATTATTTTTGTGATACAGCGAATGATTAACATTTTTGTTAATCATTCATTTTACTGTGCCATTTTACTTAGCCTTTCATATGGCTAATAACTTATTGCAAGAGCGCTGAAACTCTTTAGAGAACAGAAAAAGATTAAAAATAAGAAAGAAGTGTTTGTGTGTAGAAAGGAATTTGATATTCGATCTATGAAGTTCTTCATCGATTTTGAAAAGTTTCAGCTGTCAACAATTTAAATACGTACTTGCTAAAATTCTTAGGTTTCAGTATCTTAATAGGATTGGATTTGCTATTGCGTAATATATTAGAATATCTGCATGAAATTGAGAATGTGCATCTATATAATTGAAATACTCTATTATTTTATTTAAATGCATTTTTAATGAGATCATAATTAATTTATGTAATTTACTGTGTTAAATAAAATTGTCATTTCATGATATTTTTTCCTTTAACAATTCGATGCCTTAACAGACAGTTTTTCGGTGTTATTCCTTTTAGACAGTTTCATAATAGTAAAGATAAGTGAAATTCCTTTCAAAAAAATTTAGATAGATTTTTTCCTTAAAAAAAATCAGGTAAGATAATACAATTTTAAAAAAGCAATTTAAATGTTATCTTAGGTAAAAAAAAAAAAAAAAAAAAAAAAAAAAATAAATTAATTATTATTTAAATTAGCGGAGAAAATACAAATTCTAATATTGATCGATGAAATTCATCAACTGCATAAGATTAATTAACATAATTATAAAACTTTAAAATAATAATTTTGCTAAACTGTCCTCAAAATCTGGAATGAACAACATGCATTAGTATTTTAAATTTGGCATCAAATATAAATATATATATATATATATATATATGTATGTATATACGAGGGTTACTCTGAAATTTTTATTTTTTTGAGATACAACTAGGTTTTTAAAGTTATACTTACAAAATTTTAGGTGTGTTCAAAGTAGTCTCCTCCAGCATCAATGCACTTTTGTTGACGACTTTTACACAGATTAAATGCCTCAAGCCATTCATTTCTTGGAATAGATTAAAAAATTCATTTATAGCCACATCAGTCTCTTCTTCTGAATGTAAACGACGTCCACATAAGTTCATTTTTAGATTAAAGAATAAGCAAAAGTCGCACATAGCTAGATCAGGTGAATACGGCGGATGTTCGATCACTTTAATTTTTTTTTTATGTTTAAGAAACTCAACTGCTAATCCGGCTGTATGTGAAAATGCATTGTCATTGTGAAGCTTTAGTCCACTAACATTCAGTTTTTGTAGAATTTCTGGAAGACATTTAGTGGTATATCAGTTTGCTGTTACTGTCTTCTGTCCTTCCAACTTCATGGCTTTGACCAATCCCGTACTTCTGAAGAAAACGGCATACATCACTTTTTTCAATGAGCGTTGCTTTTTTACCATTGTCGGCGAGGGATCATCTTCAAAGACCCATATTTTGCTTTTTTGACTTGTTGGAACGTCAAAAAACGGTATGTACGTTTCATCACCTCTTACAATTTTAGAAATAATGCGGCATCATTTAGCAATTTAAGAGTTTTTTACTGATTCTGACACGCTCCAATTTTTGGTGCACAGTTAGATTAAGGGGAACCCAACGGCAAACTACTATGCATTTGTAATTCTTTATGAATGATTTTGTGTATGGCTGCGGATCCAATGTTAAGTTCCTTCTGTATCATTTGATAGATACAGCGATTATCATCCATTAACATTTTCCGTATGGCAGATACATTATCCGGGATTTCTGCCGACGGCGGTCTTCCTGTGTGTTCCTCATCCTGAAGAAAATTGCTACCTCTTCTAAATTCTCTAAACCATCTGAATATAGTAGCACGAGCTGGAGATTCATCACCAAATGCTATTTGCAACCGCTGAACGCATACTTCTTGATTGACCTGCTTTAAAATCGTAGAAAATCATAGCGCGAAAATGTTCTCGCGTCAACTCCATTTTCTCTTCTGTTTAAAATTTATTCTACGTTAAACAAGTTGAAATAAGTCAGTAAAAAAACGTTTTCTGTGTTAAAATACTTTGTATTTTAAAATTAAACCGTTAATTTTATTTTGTAAATTCTCGTCTGTGCGTATCTCAAAAATGAGAGAGTAACCCTCGTATGTATGTATGTATATATATATATATATATATATATATATATATATATATATATATATATATATATATATATATATATATATATATATATATAAGATCAGAAAAATCAAAAAATATATATATAGATATATATATCTTTTGATTTTTCTGATCTTAACGACATCTAATTTCTAAAGCATAGAGAACTATAGGACATTATAACTGCTATACAGTACGATTTACTATAATCAGAATACTGAAAGGTTTAAGTAAAATTCATATGACAACAGAAACAGTAGCGAGGAAATAGAAAAAAGTACTACGTAAACTAGGAATTTACTACGAATTTCTTCGTAATAATATGATTTATGAGACAATAAAACGTCCTGAACGACGACTGTTCATCTGTTTTCAAAAGATTAATAGCGAATTGTTCGAGCATTACCAAGTTGCATTCTCTATGTGAACCAGATATGAAAATTAGGTAATCAAAAAATGTCCTTAGAAACTGTCAAAAATGCGATGAAGTACAATTATTACATTGTTTCAGCAAGATTAAAGGTACTTTCATATTTGAAATCAGTCTTCAAAAGAATAATATTTAAGCGTACTTTGTAAAGATTTATGTGGACAAACTGTATTATAAAATAATATTGAATTATTTCACTTGGATTACATTTTTCTTTCGCCTTTGTTTTTTTTTTTTTTTAGTTATTTCTTTGCGAATGGATTTAGTTAAGTAATAATAATTTTAACCATTCTCGGAAAGATTTAATACGTATTGACACATTTTAAAAAATAATTGATATTTCCTCACTGTGGGAAACTATGGAAGGATAATACAATAATCTAAAGAATCTTCCATGGTTTCACGACTATATTTTTTATGATGTGTTATATATATTAACATACCAATATTATTAAAATAAATCATTTTGCTTTATTTACGAAAATTTCTCTGGAACTACAATAATTTTAAACAAGACAATTCTACGATTTATACCAATAACATCATCAAGCGCTGATTATATATATATATATATATATGCATTTTTCATCTATTCCAAGAAATGAATGGCTTGAGGCATTTAAGGCATTTAATCTGTGGAAAATTCATCTACAAAAGTGCATTGATGCTGTAGGAGACTACTTTGAACACTCCTAAAATTTTGTAAGTATATCTTTAAGAACCTAGTTGTATCTCAAAAATTTTAGAGTGACCCTCGTGTATGTATATATATATGTATATGTGTGTGTGTGTGTGTGTGTGTGTGTATGAATTCCCTTTTCAGTTGTTTCCTTAATTTTGGTATTCATATTTGCAAAAACTTCTTCCTCGAATTGTGAAAAAATAACTTAAATAGATATTAAATCACATTGATATGTATATCACTGTGTGTGTGTTAAGAACACATTAATGTTATAAAGTTTGCACAACATATGTAAAATACTCTATTAGCATCAAACGAAAGCAAATTGGCTATATTCCTTCTGGTTTTGTTTAAATATTAGAAAGCCACTTTATAATAAATAAAGGAAGAAAGAAAGTTTTATAAGCACCTTGACTACGACAATTTTTCAAGGTTTCATGTTTTTATAATACTTTACTTATTATATCGGGGAAAAGAAAAGTCACGCATTTTTTCTCCGTGCCTCAGTCGCGGTACTTGTATCATCCCACGTTTTGATGCAAATGAACGGCAAGTTTTAATTGGGAAACAGGTTGCTATCAGCTGACAATACCAGCATTCTTTTTCTATTTTTGTTCCGTCACGATGTTGATCACCTTGGCCGAGTTACTTATTAAACTCTAATAAAGAAAGGAAACTCAGCAATAAAAATGATTTGTAGGAGAATCTTCGCCTTGTTTAATTTTGATTAAATACGAAATAAATAGCGTTTGCAGAAAGTATTTTTTTAAAAAAGATTGATTACCAAATCTGCTTGTAAGAATAAGTTATTTGAAAATTCAACTTGTAATGTAAAACAGGGATTTAATTTTTGATAATGGCTACTTATAAAACACAAAGCAGTTTTTAAAAATGAAGCATTTTCATTAATAAATGGGGAAATGCAACCACAAAAACTCACCGCAAAACCGCAAAAAAATCCACATAAACCACGTCAGGAAATAAAAGTGCGTTACCACAAATTATTCAACAGCGATAAGCCATTTATCATATAGAAATTATACCAAACAGAAATTCAAAACGATTTGCTTGTTACTATATATTACAACATTTATTACAGTTTTATAAGAATGTTTTAAAACAAACCGCATATTATAAAAATAGATATATTTAAGCACTTTATAGAGATTAGGTTATTTAAATGCTAGTTTTGAAATTTATAGCAGGAAATTAAATATTTCGGTGTAATTCGCAGAATATTTTAAACATTTATACCAAAGTCAATTGCTACAGAAATAGCTATTAAATCTTTATTTTAGTAATCTAAATTTTGTTTTTCTTTGAGAAATAAACCGTTTTAATTATAAACGCCTAAATAACAAAACATTTAAAAAAAAGAAAGAAAAAGATTTGCGGATTTCTATTTTTGTAATGTTTTCTACAATTGTTTCCTCATGTTCTTATTTACTTTGGAGAGAAGGTGTTTCAGAAAAAAAATTGTTTTTTCCTCTATCTTATAAAGATTTTCTATTTACTAAAATAATAAATATTACAAGTTCATATATTTAAAAACACTTTTAAATCGTTTACACTGTCTTGTTTTTTTTAATTTAATATATTCAGTTGTTGCTAATTTTTGTGTCCAGTTTCAGCTGGATGAAATCGTCGAGTTTGTTAACCCACAAAATGTCATAGACTAGTATAAGTAAATCTAATGGGTGGTCCTAGGATAAATCTAGACACCTAAGTATATGTACCAGGGAAAATCTGCTCTTGGATACATTTCGGGCAAGTCATTCATTGGACAAACTTCTTTGAAGCGGGTTTTTTGACTACCTTAGATGTCTACTAAGAAAGCGGGAGAGAACTGCCTGGATACATCAGTATTATAAAATTCTTTCCAACATTGAACTAGCTCAAAAAATATTGAACATTTGGGATTCCTTAAGAATACACAAGGTGAAAAAATTGATGATAAGAATCACAGATTTTCATTATCATTTGAATTTTTCCTAACTCCCGTTTTTTAATTGGAGGTATTCGCTAATAACATTCGAAAATAATTACCTACTAACGAAGTTACTCACAGATCTTATATTTTTGATTTATCTCCTAAAGCATAATTTTATATTCTCAGTAAAATATATAATATTTTTTAAGTAAAAAAATGCTTACTATTGGTACCTTTTGTTACATATTCCATCATATTACTAATAACAAGTTTTCATATTCATGTTTCACATGTGTAAAGATTAATTTACAAGATATTTAGTAACATTGTTAAATATTTTTGTTTTTCTTACTTCTCTTTGAGAAATCAATGATTAATCATAACTTATTTTTGTAAACTCAATACTGACTACGTTTAATAGAAATTAAATTTCAAACAGTTAATTAAATTAGCTTTATCATAAAAATATGGCGAATCTTTCATTCATCTTGATCAATATCATTGCATTTTGGTTGAGATAGAAGAAATTATTTTCTTGTATTTTCGAGCTAAATAATTCTGCACTTTCTTTCCAGAAATTTAAATCTCTAGCTAAATTTTGCGAGTTGACCCGAGTAAAATGGTACAAGATTATTTGTATTAGTTTTATATTTCGCATCAATTTATCCAGTTTAATTTGAGTTTTGGGAAACTGCACAAAATCTTAAAATTTTCTGATTTTTGTAGAAAAACTTTAGACTCACGGTTAAGTGCAGGTGAAGTGGGCACAATTCCGTTCTTGAGTTTTTGAATGTTGGTAAAACCAACAAGGGTTTTTTTTCCTAATTTTTAAGAATTTTAACATTATTTAGTAGCAAAGTTATACGATGTAATTACTATGAATGTATTCAAAATCATAATAAATTATGCCTCAAAAATTATTACGAAGAAAAAGAAACAGTTGGAAATAAATATGAACCTCTACCACAAGCATATATGAGCAGAAAGATTTTAAAACTAGTGATAAACAAATCAAAAATTTTCACTTTTCTTCAAGAATTCAGAGTCTATATTATATGAAGTTAAGTTGCTAATCAAATACGAAGGGAAACATTATTAATTGCCATATTAAATAAAATTTAGAAATAGATTAGTAATGAAGTAAAAATACAGACTTGAAAAAATATCAAAATGCAATTTCTAAAGACACTTTGGTATCAGAAATATAACAGTTAATACTAAAATGCTTTTCAAAGGTTGCGATCATTCCTAGTAAAAGCTGTTGCCTAATTAATTACGATCTTACGCACCTGTTGCTTGAAAAAGTAGCTATTTCGACAAAACAGTGCGCTACTCAAGATCAGGGTGAAGTTTCCAGAGGCCTAGACCTCTGCCAAGAAGAGTTTTTAATGAATCTTATGTTGTGGGGAACCTTATTTTAATCCTTCAGCACATTGTTACAATTTTATATGCCAAACCAAGGTTGTTCGGAACAATAGGTTCTGGCAATTGTTTTCTGCTTTAAAATTCGCTTGTTTTCATTGGGTCCCTTCTCTTGTCTCAAGAACTTATATGGTTATAAGTCTCAACGGAAAGTTTCCTAATCAAACACGATATTAAAATCTATTTTGAACTAAAAGGTTTAAAACCTTCTGGTGTGGCAAGTGCTTATAACATTAATGAATTTCTACATGACAAACAAAACTACCTAATATTTAACAACGGAATAATAACTAAAATTTAATTTTATTTTCAACGTTAAGAAATTTTGGCCATTATTTATGTGTTAACTTAAGATTATACGATTTCTATATAATATCATTAAATTTGACATGAATATAATTTTTTACATATGTGTAAAAAAATGTTTGACACACACAGATCACTTTTGCAATGATATATTCTTAATTCTTGTAATAAATCAGTATAATATAAGTAGTATAATAAAAAAAATATTGTCATTAAAAGGAGACTGGTATTTTTCTGTTCAATTCACTATAGCAGTAACAACATAGAAAGTTTGTTTCCATTTTTTATGTGATGATATTATTGAAATATGTAATTTATATTATTATAGATAAAGTTTAATTCAAAATATTTAAGTCTACCTATATAGTCTGCAATTGAAAAAAAATTTAGATGGTTATATATAAGAGTATAATTAATAAAAAACATAAAATAACAAGCAAAATACGCGAAAAAATATTTAAAATGGAAGGCCGAAGTACTTCATCCTATTATTGGAATAAGACTAGAGTTTTAAATCACCAGTACATTTTTTTTAATTATATATATATATATATATATATATATATATAATATATATATATATATATATATTGATTCTTTTATGTTTCATATTAACGACGGGGTAGAAAATTGTTATATTAAATGTAGTAATTCAATATTTTTACATTAAAATTTTTTATTAGAGTTGCAAGCTTTACAATTAAATAATAATTCTTTTATATTTTGCATGTCTAATTTATTTTACGAAAAGAAAAAATTCACAAGAAGTAAAATTTTTAATTTACTAAATTAACTTAATTTTTAATCTTCTAAATATATGTAATATATTTAATTATTATATTTTTTATTTTTTTTAATTTATTAATATATAAATAATTTATAATATTTATTTATAAATTTTATTTATTTTTATTTTTTATAATTTTAAATTATAAATGTAAATAATAAAAAAATAAAATAAAATAAAATTTTTTATTTATAAAAATAATTTATATATATAATTAATAAATAAAAAATATAAATAAATAACAAATAATAAAAAAATTAAAATTATTAAAAAAATAATTAAAACAATAATGGAAACCAAATGGAAATTTTTTTTTCATATGCAACGCTTGATGATTAATTTTATGTATATAGACGAATCTAATATTCAGTTCCATCTGTAACTTTATTCCATCTGTAATTGTAGTTTTTAATAATTTTTATTTTTTATTATTTTTGAGTACAGCGATTACCAGTGATTAAAATTTTCTTTATGAAAAACTTATCTCTGATTTCAACTGAATGATCCCTTTTCGTGTTCTTCCTTCTGAAGGAAATTGTGCCCTCAGGGAAGTTTTATAAATTATTTCAATACAGTAGCAAGAGATTGACCTTCGTTTCCACATGCTGATTGTAGATATTGAACGGAATTCTTTTTGATTTTATCTCACTTGAAAATTTTAGGAAACCATAGCACGTGACAATGTTCTCACGTCAACTTCAATTTTCTTTTTGTCTAAAATACATTTCATGCTAAATATAAATAAAAAGTTGGCCAGTAAAAAAATTTCCTTTCTCTCTCTCTGTATTTGTGTGTGTAAAAAGACTGTCATGTGTTTATAGTTTATTTAATTTTTTTTTTATAATGTCAGAAAAAAATTCGAACTGACTAAAGTTATTTCAAATAACTTAATTCAGTTTTTATTAACCAGAAATAAAGGAACGTTTCCATCAGTAGAGTAATATATATATTAATTCATAAAGAGCAAAAACGAATAAACTAATAAAAAAAATTGTAAACTAATTTTGTTTTTTGCATAATAATTCCAAGAACTTTTATATAATATTTGCATCGAATAATAAAAAAAATGCTATTAAATATATAAGTACCATCATCACAATAAGTTTGATATTTCAGTGTAAATAAAAAAAGCTCAGTTTCTATTTATTTATTTATTATTTTCAGTATATTCATAAAAAAATTGCAATAATTTTATTCACATAAATGAAGCAGATCGTTCTATATTTCATTGCATATACGCTGTATCACTTTTTGAATGAACTGTTTAAAAATACAATCAAATCAAATTTTAAGTAAAATACTAATGCAATATATGATTTAAGGTTTATAGAATTATGTACATATAATTAAATTCATTAAAAAAATACTTTACATTCCAATCATAAATTTTTTATGCAGAATTTCGAACACTATAGAAAACTATTTATTTCGCCAAGCATAGAATGTTGGCGTGGAAAGCATCCATCAAGATGGGGAAAAAAAAAAAAAGTCAATACAAGCATTCCTTCTTCTAAACTAATTTATCCGTACCTAAGTTTACTCCCAATGGTGAGAGTCATTTTACGCTGATCTCGCATATCATTGGGATGAGTAGACAAAGGGACCCTTTATATCGTAAGCCAAGGGAAAGAAAAGAACAACACAATCGCAAGTATGAACGACTCTCCTGTGAAAAAGCAGAAGAATAGATCTTGAAAAATCAACAAAAGAAAAAAATTGAGAAGAAAAAACCTAGAAGCGTGAAATCCTGATGAGGTTACTTGCTGCGCCAAATAGAGCAGTCGCAGACTTCTCAATAGAAGTGTGAAATGGTTGAGAATGGTTCACACGAAATTCGAATACAAACAATGCAAATCGCAAACGAGAATTATTCGCTTTTCTTTTTCAGCTACATAAATATTTTTCTTGAAAGGGTAGGTTGTTTCTCAGTTAACAAAGGCAATTTTTAGAGTAAACTCTTCGTTCGGAGATCATTGCGTAAATACAAGTGTTGTTTGCTCTCTGTTTCTGCTTATTACGAAACACGCAATCATGTTATGAAGTGTTTCACCCCACAAACGGTTTCTAAACCCAAACTAAAACAAAACGGTATGTTTAAAAAGTATGGGAAGATAATCCAGTGAAAATTCATCTTCATCATATATATATATCAAAAGTAACAATCGTTAAACATTATTGCTTATATTATTTTTAGAAGAAAAATATGTGTGGTATTAACATGTTTTAAAAATTGAATTATTATTCAATTTACAATAATTTAAAATATGTACTATCTAGAAATATATAAAAATTTGGTTATAAATATTAATCAGTAAAAGGGTATAAAAAAGATAGTATCTATAAAAAATGTATGTAATATATATTATTAGATTATGTATGACAATTCATAAAATAGTGTAATATAAAGCAATGTAACCAGTAGATTGAATGGGAGTTTTCATAAATCTAATTTACTGAATTGGAAGAAAAGGGGGGTATATAGACATATTACATTAAAAGGATTAAATTTTATCTGAGTTTCTTATGATTCAGAAACCTTTTGAGGCTTATGAAAAGGTATTATGGATTATTATTTTTTTTTTGATAAATATGAAGAAATATTCATTTAATTAATCCAGGAAAATCAATGTTAATAAGCGTTTGTCACTTATTTATTTATTAAAGGAAAATTCTATAATTTCAAAATGTATATACGTTACAGTTTTCTCAGTATTTCTTAATAGAATTCTTAACTTATTTTACATAACTTAATGAGAACACTGGTTCGTTAACAACAACCAAATTATTATTTTTATAGTTAATTCATAAACTATAAAATAAATTAAAAAACTATAAATTCATAAACTATTATCTGTGCAAAAAAGTACCACCACGTCTCATTTTTATATAATAGAAAATGGAATCGTCCACTATTTTTCATAGTTTCCGGTCAATACCAACATAAACCCCTCCTAGCCACACTGTAACCTAGCCTTAGTCATTTTGGCTTCCCAGAATAGTAAAATTTTTTGTTAAGCGTGGTTGTGAGTTTTTATATTAGCTCATAATGAAAATGGAAAGTTCTCAGCATAGAAGTTGAAAAACTACACCTGATAAATTTTGTTACTTTTGTGCACGCGTTCTATTTTAAAAGCACTAGGCTGACAGTTATCACAAGAAGTGAAAAAAGTTTATTTTTTGTATTTTGGGTGCAGATTTGGTGACCAAGAGTAAGGCTCCTCACGTGTACTGTGTAAGTTGTAATGTAGCTCTTGTTCAGTGGATGAAAGCCAATAGAAGCTCTTTGTCATTTACTATCCCTATGGTGCGGCAGAAACTTTCAAATAATTTTGATGTGACTGCTTTTGAATATCCTAATGTACCATCTGTACTTCAACCTCTTCAACATAGCGAAGGCTTACCAATACCAACTCCAACATTGAATTGGAAAGATATTGACATTCAAGAGGTGAGTGACACTGAAGACGCATATAGCTGAAGACAATTTTGACCCTATCTTTAGTCTGAGACTTCGAGAAAACACAATTTTATTTGTCAAAATAAACTCAATGATTTGGTACGGAATCTGGGCGCATCGAAACAAAAGACGTAACTTCTAGGTTTTAGAATGCTAGAGTGGAATATGTTGACAGGTGGAACAAGCATTACATATTTTCGGGAAGAATGTGGTTTACTCAGTTTTATGGAACGGAAGGTTCACTTTGTGTTTGTTTTAATACAAATTGATTAATGAAGGAACTAGATATCGAGCATGAGCCATCAGAATAGCACCTTTTTATAGATTCTTTCAAATATAGATTAAAAACTGTATTGTTCCATACCTGAAACAAAAAGCCATCCATACCAGTTATTTATTCAGATTCGATGAAAAAAAACTTAAGCAAACAGGATAACTACTCTAAATGTAATTATGTATAAGCCATTCAATTGGTAAATTTGTGGAGATTTAAAGATCACAGCCATATTAATGGCTATTCAAAGTGGGTTTACAAAATATTGTTGTTTTCTGGGATAGCCTTGAAACAGAACATAATTTAAAAAAAAATGGTCATACAGAGCATCTTCTCAGTCTGGAACTACCAAAATTAAGTATACTCCCCTTATTGAATCGGAAAAATTTCTTCATCCTCCACTTTACATTAAATTAAGACTTATGAAAAATTTTGTGAAGGCTATGGACAAAAAAGGTGTGAGGGATTAAAATATTTAACAAGATTTTTCCCACAATTAAATGAAGCTAAGCTTAATGAAGGCACTTTTATTGTACCTCTAATCAGAAAAGTGATTTGTGTCTCTACTTTTGAAAGACAGCTAAATCAAAAGGAATTAGAAGGTGATCATTTGTGAAAGTGTTAAAAGATTTTTTAGGAAGCAAGAAAAACAAAAATTATAAAATTTTGATAGAAGAGTTTCTTAAATCCTACCAAGTACATGGGGGATCGAATGTCCCTCAAAATTCGCTTGTTACATTCAGATTTTGAATTTTTCCAGAAAATCTTGGCATGGTTAGTAATGAACAAAGGGAAAGATTCCATTAGGACTATAGAAACTTGATATCAAACTCATTGGGAACCAGAAATGATGGGTGACTACTGCTGATTTCTAAAGAGAAAAGATTTTAAGCCACATAATTGAAGACAGTGACATCTTTTGATCGCTTTTAAATAAATTTTAATGGTTTGGTCTTGTACTTTGTTTTAGATATGTATATCATCTCAATTACAATAGCTTTGTATGATAAATTAACGAAATTAATAATAAGAAAAATGTGTGTTAAAATGCTTTTTCAGGTCCTTTCAGTACTGGTAACATAATCATAATAAAAAATGTATGTAAGTGTAAGAGCTTTAATACTGTTATTTTAAAATTCTACATTGCAAAATTAGCTATAAACAGCCAATTCCATTTTTGTTAGGAAAGAAAAATAAATTTTTGTCGACTAGTATAATTACCATTACTTCTAAAAATCTAAAAATCCTAAAAAAATGTCTCAATATAATATTAATTAATGGCTAAGTTATTGGTTTTGCTATACAAGTATTAAAAATATGCAAATTAACCTCTCAAATGTCAAAAAAGTAATAGATATAAAACATAATATATATACTTAACGCCTTTGCGCAAATTTTTTGAATAACTTATTCCTTAAACATAAATTTTCAATCCGAAAATGATACTTAATGCATATTTTTATTATAACATATAAGTTTTATATGTATGAACACGTTACTTCATCTATACAAATATATAGCAAGTATCTAACTATTTATCTATCTATCTATATATATATACATACATAAGATGTTATGCATATAATTTTTATATATTTCTATATTCTTCATTGTTTTAATTATTTATATGTAATAAGCAATGAGAAAACAAATGATTTAAGCCTCAATAAATATAATATATGTATGTTTTAATACGATGAATTACTCAATTATGTATCATTTTACAAGTTTATTATAATGTATTAGTTTTTGAAAATGCATTTATATTTTCGTTTTATGAACTGTTAGAAATAGCACTACTAACATCAATTTAAGCAAATCTTGAAAAGGATTCATGGTTCAAAAACTTAAATTATTTAGTAACTTCTCTTGATTTATCAGTTAAAATTTTTTAAATATTTAAACATTTTAATTAAAACTTTTTACTATTGTATAGTTTCCAAATTCAAAATTTTTCGTTGATTTTTAAACAAGTAACCTCTAATAGTATCTCTTAAATTTAAGTATATATATATATATATATATATATATATATATATATATATATATATATATATATATATATATATATATATATATATATATATAGTTCCACGTCCTCATTTGTTGATAACCAACATTTGCACATTATGAAAATATTTCAAGAATGAGGAAAAAAATTTGCAGATGTTAGAATCATTTTATATGCCCTAGTTTTTTTTTCCTGCTGCCCATAAATCTTCATTTTTAATCTGCTCCAACTTAGTTGATTCGGTTTTTTTTTATAAACAAAAGAATGTTTGAATGAGATCATATTTTTAAAAAATTAATTAACTCTATGATGTGAAAAACAAGAATGGTCTGTACACGAAAGTTACGAGTTATGCATCAGAAATGCAATTAAAACCCGATTGCAGCTATTTCCAGAAGCCCCGCCGAGACTTATTACGCCGACCGATAGTAATAAATAATAACAAAGAGACTGTAGCATACCCGGTCTGCAAAAAGGTAAATAAAGTTTGCAGTGTCACATGAATGGCACGCCAGGGTTTCTCGCCATGAATCACTCGGCGATGCCATCAAGTCGAGCGAAAGACAAGGACTGTTTTGCTCCTTCCTATCTATTTACAATCTGCGATGGCATATTCTTAGCCATGCTAAGCATTCAGGTGAATTCTATTCCGGGACACTGGTTCACTGGGATAAGCGAAAAAATGGTCATGATAGAGCGGGAAAACACAAGGGATGATTGTGGAAGGGTGGTAATAACCTTTTTCAAAATATTCCCCACCTTCCTCTACTCCATATACTTGACTGCACAGTAAGGAAATAGCTGAGATCATAACTCTCAAAAATACATCGAGAATCAATTTTGTAGATTATAAGATCGGTCTTTAATAAAAAAAATGGTATGATGAAAAGACAAAAGGGTGTATTGCAGGAAAAATTCTTTCAAACAAAAAGGTGCTTTCTTTAATAAAAAAATTCAAATATTCATTATAGGGCCGTGGTGCCCTGGCTGGTTAGGGTGTTCGTTATGGAAGGTAGCGAGTTTTAATCCCGATACATTCGAAGAGCTGTTATGTTCGCTAATGGCCGCTGGGACACATTAAATATGTGTCGTGTGTTCGCAATGTCCTTCATGACCTCTAAGGGTGGGAAATCAAGTCTGAGGTTCTTCTGCTAATCCCTGCTTTCAAATTATGAAGACCCACTTTCAGGGCTACGATGGCACACACACTTGGATGCCTCACTCTATTAGGCTAAGGCTCCATCACTTACATCCCATTTTTCCACCTTTCAGCATTACATGGGATGGATACGTCGATGGGCATTACTCAATAATAGAAATATTCAAAACAATTTTTCTTGTAAACTCCGAGGAGTAGCTTGAGCCTACCTCGTTTATTCACCGTGTAAATATATGATAATAGATCCTTGATTAAAGATGCATGTATTTTACATTGTTAATCATACATTTCAGTCAGAAATAATAAAATCATTCGTATAATATATTTTTATTTAGAAATAATATTTTTGAATTTTAAATGTAAATATTTATGGATGTTCTTCCACTGCTTTAAATGTCTTTAGTTGCAATTATAGAATTATATTTTAAGTCCTAGTCAGGATTGCATATTTAAAATGTAATTCTCACAGCTTAGAAATACACGTTACAAATATAATTCTAGATAATAGACTACAATTGCCAGCTGAGGAAAGAACTCATTACTGTCCTGTGGAGATATTAAATAGACACTTGACAATTAATACGCAGAAAGAACTACACAGCACATGTTAAATATACATAGTTTTATGTTTCTCAGTCTCTTAATGGCGTGTATGGTTGTGAAATTTGCCGAATGCATTGGTACTAAAGCATTAATTTCGACTTTTGTGTGACTGGTTCTAAATAACAAAACGGTCGGGTTTTTTGTTTCAGATTTACGTTCAATTGAATAGATAGTAGCAAACATAACAGAATAATTAACTTCTATTTTCGTTCAAAGATAAAATATCCTGATATATGGAATATAGGAGTTAAGAAGAATTCATAAAATGAAAATCTATTATAAATTCTTAAATATAAATTATAGGGCAGAAATAATGAAAATACACTTGTTTTGGTTAAATATTTAAATCATATTTACCCACTAAAATTAAGAACTATATGTTTATTATATTCGTGCAATATTATTAACACTGTCACAACAATAAAATATTTAAATTAAATATTTTTCCTTCTCAAATTGAAATTAATCTAGCACCAATCCTGATCTGAAGAAGAAGCTAAATAATGCAAGATTTCCCATTCCCCACAATCTTTATATTTGAGGATAAAGCTTCAAGATCTATTTTAATTTGATATTACTACCCATATTTTCATTGATTTCTGCGCATACCCATTTTGCTAAATGCAAAATATTTATAATTTTTAAATACAATAAACGCTGCATCATTTGAGAATCGCAATATTGCTAAAATTTTAATTTTTAAACACGCGAATGTCACAACGTTTCTCGTGGAAAATGCGACAGCTTGACACAGTTATTTTTTATGTTTCACTATTATATGTTTCCTATTTTTAAATTTACTCTTTTAGTATAACTACCTTTATTAGCATTTAGTTACATTAAAAGTTTTTAGTATTATTAATAGCTCTTAAAAAACGGTAAAAAGATGTTATTTCACACATTATTACAAATTTTGAATTATGAAATCAACAAAAGTTATACAAAGCAAAAAGAGATAATGTTAATAAATTACTTTGAGCAAAAATAAAATTATCTATACAGTGGAATAATAGTGTAGTAAATATTAAAAATTTAATATATATATATATATATATATATATATATATATATATATATATATATATATATATATATATATATAGCTCTTACCACAATAAACTGACTTGGTATGTTAAATAATACTATAATGAAGTTCCGAAATATATTTACTATTGAGGATTAAGTTTGATTAGAGAGGTACTATTATATATATATATATATATATATATATATATATATATATATATATATATATATATATATATATATATATATATATATATATATATATATATATATATTATATTATTATTATTATTATTATTTTTACAAATTATGAACTTCCACAACAAATAAAAAGCATGATCAAAATAATTATTCATAATCACAAGTTTAATTATTAATATATAAATGTTAGTTAAAAATTGTTATACGTAAACACACACCTTTCGAAAATTTAAGTGCCCAAATTTATAAAATCTAATGGCAGAGTAATACTTTTAACAGTGAAATTAATTAATTCAGAAAAATTTTATCATGAGATTTTGTTTATTCAAAATCAACTAAAGATAAAAACGTTAAAAAGAATTCAGAAATACATTTTGTTACAAAGGATTGTATTTGTTTAGGAATAATAAACAGAGTTTTTCATATCTAATAGGAGATAACATGAATTCACTTATCTCTGAATAAGATTAGGTATAGATTATCATGTTATTTATTACTTCAAATTCAACAACAAACAGCACTGAATCACAGAACAGACAATGAATACTCAGCGAAAAAAGCTTCACCACCTACTCGGTGATTCATCACATATTTAAAATAAATTCAAGAGCAGATGTGCTATGTTTAGCTCATTGTCTCAGCCAGCTTGCCAATTTAACCAGATGAGGCGCCTTTATTCTACAACATTTTTGAATTTAATAGCGCTTATTTTAAACAAATGACTAAAGGGTTTTGAAATAAAAACGTTTTGTCATGGTTTTTGAAAAGGATTTATTTGTTGCGAAATATGAACCCTCTAGAATTATTTATTACAGTAAATTGTGCTTGAGTGAAGAGTCGAAACGGATAAAGTATATGACTCAGCTACAGAATCGTATATTTTAGATGACATTATTGCTGAATGGGCCTATTTTGCTGCATTTCCATTTAAGTAATAACACGTGCGGCTTAATGAATTTTTAATTTATATATGACTAATCGAAGGCTTACTTTGTTTAGATTTTAAAAAGGGGAAATGTGTATCTAAATCTCAGGGATCATGTTTAATTTGGAACTGAAAATACAAAAATAAATCAATGCTGTAGTTTAACAAAATGTTTATTAAATATATTTTACATATAGCATACCGAAATAAGCAAATACTCTCAAAGAAATTTTAAAAAATCACATCAATCTGAAGTTTTATTTTTACTGTGAAAACATGATGTCCACCAATTTTACACATAAAAGTATATTAACATTACAAAATAATTTATAATTAATATTGTCTTAATATGATATTTCTCATTATGAAATGAATTCACGGAAACAAATTTATTAAAAAGAAATAAAATGTGTGTAAACTGTTAGAGAACTTTCTTAAATTATACTGTTATTAAATATAAAAAATGGAATTCCTGTTCCAATGCATTTCCGAACAATTACACATTAAAAAATGCGAAAGTATATTCACTATAAGAGGAAAAAACTAATAGCTTTTCAAAAATTAAAAAATAATAAAAATTAACTTGTTTAGTTACACAATGGGAAAGTAGAAATTAAGTGGCTGTAAAATTTTTTTCTCCATTCACTGATGATTGATTTGCTTATTGTTTCACGGTCATTTTCTGCATACGTAGGGTTATTCGACTGAGACTTACAGTTTTAAAGTAGATTTCGAACCATTACCAACATCCGTTCCAATGTGAGATTCGTGCCCACAAACGGTTGAACTAAAATCCAGTGCTCTAAAACCATTTGGCGGTCAGCTTGGCTAGACACATGGATGACAATTTTAACAAGAAGAAAAGAAAAACCTTCTTTCTTGAAATGTGAAGAATTCCGAAGCAGAATATTACATTGCTTAAATTAATTGCATTACGTAGAAAACTCAAAGAGCATTTAAATCAGCATTAACTATGTTTTAATATAATTACAAACAATCGAAATCCCGAAGGAAAATTTAGTTTTTAGTTTAAGTTAGAGAGAGATCAACACTCTAACATCCTTTCATTTCGTTCAGCCATTCTCAATTTAATCCTGGACGAAATTTCAACAGGCAAACTGAATAAGGATTTTATTCATACACATTTGCCTCATTTACAGCATAGATATTTTTCTTGCAATTTTTATTATATATTTTATATTTTTACTTATGAATACGTATATCAATCTTCCCTTTTTAAAAGATTGCGAATAAATTTGCGTTAGTTAGTTAGAAGGATAATAAATTACTCTGGAAAGTTGATATGCTTTCGAAAATATCCATTGCAAAGTGATGAACTGAATTATTTACGGTCACGAAAAATAACTAGGCCAGGTTAATAATTAAAAATGAAAGAATGAGTTGACGGAGCCACGTGTTTAGTCAGTCACTGTCATTTCAAGAATTTTAAGAGCAGTTGACAAGAAGATGACTTTGGCTAGCGACAGTTGCAGATCGACAATCAACGAAAAAAAAAACAGCGGAAGGTATCCGACCTTGCATGTGTAGTAAGGAAATTCCGATGCTACCTCTGATAAACAGACCTATTTGGCAACTAACACTCAGAAAAAGGATTCTCGTGGACAAAAAAAAAGTGAGAACAAAAATACATTACGAAGCAAACTTAGCACAGTTAATTCCTTTCATTTCTGATTTTAAGTTCTTTTGTGAGAATTAATAATGTTTAACGATAATATTCAGGATATAATTTTCAAACGATATTTCAATCTTTAAAAAGAAATCATCATAAAGTGAGAAAACAAAATATCATTAGTTTCAAAGACTCCAATTAAATATATAGATATCGATAGATATATCGATATAAATAAAGGCAAATGAATATTATCATTCATTTATTGATATAATTAATAGAAAATTAAATTACAGAATAACGCATGATATATAAATACTTCATATTATTCCAATATTTACATTTATTGGAGTGTAAGTTTTATAATTTAAGATTTTGACATTTTTTTCAAGTGAAAACGATTTTATATTTAAATAAATTATAAGAACCTTTAAGCATGATTTTTGCTCCCAGTTTTTCGTTACACAGTTACACTAAAATCTCTTCAAAATAAAACTGATTAAAGAATATAATTGAAAGAGTTTCCAATGCGCACGAGAATCATGAATATTACTCATGAAGACGTAATATTGACCATCACGTTATCAGATGTCCTGTGGAAAATTTAATCATTAATATCACATCTTTAAAAATCATTATTTGTTATGAGAAAAAATATTGCCATATTTTATTAGCACTCACGTGTGCAGGTGATTTTGCTGAAAGAATTTACTTTATCATTTAATAATTTGAAAATTAATTCTCATTACATATTATTATTCTTTAAACACATTTTTAGTATAATATTAATAGTCACTAATATTGTCAGATAATAAAAACTAATTTTTAATTTTATAAGTATTTACGTCATGGAACTTATATATTTGGAACATAATCGCATAAAATAACAGTTTTACATTCGTGAAAATAAAAATAGAATTATTAAGTTGAGTCTTCACATCCCGATTCTGCAATGTAATTACCCATCAAATGATTGAGGACATTAAATGATTGTCTGGTGTGTTGAAGCTAGAAAATAATCATGGATGTTTTTTCATACAAACATTTAAAGAAACTACTGTATCGCTCAACACAACCATACGTTTTACCTGTTCTTATAAATAGAATAAAAAACTAGAAATCTATAAAAATGAATGTGATAATTCTAAATTAAACATTCAAAACTATATAAATTATATACCGCTTACTTTATGCCACATTTAAATGAATATTATAAATAATATTCTATTATATAAAAAATACAGACAGATTTTTCTTCTGTCTGTATTTTTTATATAATAGAATAATAGTAATGCCATCTAGAAAAACTATTTTAAGTCATTAAGACAGACATACAATAGAGAGACTTACATTAATGATTTATTTTTAGATATTTCTTTGTTTTTTTTTTTTTTTAAATACAAAAAGTGTAAAATTATAAAAATATGCTTTGCTTTTAAAAGATCAACAAGAATTTCCACATTTCAGATTTATTTATTAATTTATATTAGATACTACTTTTTGTGAAATCACACACACATTCGTACAAAATATATATATACGTATAAAATTAGTATAAAAAAGTATAAATTATAGTATAAAATTAGGAAATTAAATTTATAATATTGAAAATAATATTTATTTAATTAAATGTGTTTGTGATTCAAATTTTCAGTGATTCTAGGACTTCTATTTACTTATTAAAAAAAAGCCATCATAATACAAATAAGAAAAGATTGCTGTTGAATTTTTTATTTCATTTAGTTTTCACTATAGATTGTTAAAAAGACCAAATAATCGAATTCCTCTAATTTCTTAGATATGACTTAAATTTAAAAGTTTGTTTTGACATCTGTTTTCATAATTGATTAAATTCTCTTTTACTAAATTATTTTATAATTTCTGGTTAATTGTGGTAGTAACTTCACAAAAATAATTGTCTCACAATAGTAATGACTTTTGAATAATACTATTTCTAAAACACGTTTCAAATAGATATAATTTATAAAAGTTGTAGAATTATAAAAAATTAACTTATAATATGAAATATTTCATATATGAAATAATAAATTAAATTCATCTTATAAAATTAAAAAGTAATATTGTGTTATAAGTGAAACTTTATTTCTCGCAAAATTAAGTCTCTTTTTTTAAGGCAAGGTCTGTTTATGAAAAATAAATATCAAAAGATTAAGAATCTGTAAGCACATTTAGTGAAAATTATTTATGATTACATTATTATTAAATAAGTATAATACTATTTTAGTTTGTAATAAAATAAAATTTAATCTAATTTGTTATATAAACGTCTAACTACATAACCATTTTTTCAATTTTACTATCACTCTGTTTTGTTTCAAGTAAAATCATTTTATTTTCATATACAAGATTAAAATTGTATCCTTTAACTAACTTATTTTACTAATTTTTTTGAGTATATAATCACTCTTCTGTTCAAATTATTCGTAATTCTTTATATATTTTTATACATTTACTTTAAAAGTGAAGTATTTAAAAAATGCTTAGTAATGTATCTAGTATTCTTTAAACTATATATTTTAATTGAGTATTTTTTTTAAGACAAAAAGGAGGGCTTTCTCTTGTTTAAAAATAATAAATATGGTCTTTTGCACTATTAGCATTAGTTGGTTTTCCCCATCAGCTAAATTATCAGAATACATTTAAGTAAAATGAATTTTAAACACCTAATTAAAACTAAAACTAACATGAAAAAAACTATTTAAAGATACTCAATGCTATTTTTAAATATGTGTCTCTCAAACTATTTTTAGTCTTGAAACCAATTTTTGTACTTATTTGAGAATCTCTTGGAAGTCAAATGTAAAATAGTATGTGGCGAGTAGTATCCATACAAACACTCTGATGCATCTTTATAAAAACAGGAATAAGGAAATCACGCCTGAAAGTGAAATTTTAAAATTCCCCACCGCACACGAGGAAAGAAAAAAAATGGCTAGGTTCAGGTGAGATGAAAAGATAACCCTACGCATATTATATCAAGTATATCATCTCTCTCTGCACCGCAAAGAATGGAACGCCAGCACGCGCGATTCACTGAACTTTGACTTGAGAGTGTTTAAGAAACAACACACAGCCCAGCCCTTATATTCTTGACTAGGATTTCCTATCTCCCACGTGAGATGAAAGTGTCAACGCACTCATATTACTATGAACATTTCTGAATAATTTTTTTCGTTTTAAAAGGAAACATTAAAAATGCTCATATTTGCTGCCAAATAGTATAAAGTTTAGTAATGTTCCAAGAAATAAAATATATATTTTCCGGAACAATAAATAAATAGTGTCTCAAATTGTGGAAAATTTAATAATGATTCACAAATTTGCTTATGCTTGAAAAGGGAAATATTTAAAACTGTTTCAAGCTAGAAAAATTAGTACTTTTCCAAATAATAGAATTGTTAATAATATTCTAAATGATATCATGCTTTTACCAAGCAAAGAAAAAATTAAATATTGTTGAAATTTTGATCGTATATATATTTAATTAATTTTTACTCCATAGAATAGGCTAAATAGTGTTAATTTTTCCTCGCTAATTTTTTAATCATGATGGTAACAACAGAATATTTTTTACTTTCATCAAATGCAAAATCAAAGCAAGTTAATCATATTTAAAAATTTCTGCAAATATTCTCTTGTCTAGTAATAATCTAAATTTGACATTTTTGCATGTTTTCTATTTACTTTGAACTTTCGATTTATTTTCGATTTTTGCTTAAGGAAATTGAATAATGAGATATCTACAAAATTTTTCTTATCCATTAATGTGTTGATCTCAGCTTTAGTCTAATTTTAATTTTTCTTAGTATTCGTTCCTAATTAATTCTTAGTATTTGTTAGAATCTGATAAAACTCTTGACTAATTTTTTAATTATCAAACTGCTAAAAATCACACAATTTATTTGATTATAGATTTAAATTTTCTCTTTCTTCATTTACCTTGAAAACATTAATATTCTCTAGGCAAACAATATAGAAATATTCAATTCAAAATTTATAAACTAAGCGAAATTTGAAACAAATTACTAAATTACTAGATTTTTAATAAAAATGGTGTGTGATAAATTTTTGGGAGATTTATTTTCCATAAAGAATATTATTTTCCATAAAGAGATTTATTTTCCATAAATGAATATTGGAAATTTTTGAAAACTAAAATTTAATCGTGAGGATTAGGATAAAAGTCAGAAGTTGTCATTATTAATTAAAAAAAATAGCTTGATTTTTTTTAAACATTATTCAATTTATATGCTAGAAATAATACATTGAAATTAACTGATACATTCATCAAAGTAGAGAATAGGTACATAAAAAATTCTGAAAATAAAGATTTAAGGTTTTAACTTAATAAATTTATAAAGCAATTTAAACTTGCTTATAAAGTTTCATCCGGATTTTAAAACTAATAATTATCACAAGCTATTTTGATAAAATCGAAAAGTTCAATTTTAAATTCTTCTTTGAAAGTTTCGTGCTTTTCGGAAACATAGATATTAAATCTTATTTAAATAAATCCAATATTAAATATAAATATTGCAATATATTGTAATTTTTATAAAATTATGTCTTTAGATGAAATTGTTTTAATTATCGTCTTTTATAATTAATGGTACATTAAAAAAATCAGCTTTCTCTTTCTCAGTTAACTCTTTTCTTAGTTTAATAATTCGATTTCATGAGAAATGCCTTCTTTTTTTTAAGTTTATCAGTAACGAATTGATTGTATGAAAAAAAAGTATAAAGATAAGATTAGTAAAAAGCAAAATTATTTGTGTTATCTTAATATTTTTAAAGCAATCAATGATTCTAATCATGCAATTATATATTATGCAATACTTCGAATCATGGATAGATCAGAATAACTAATTCGAATCAAGCATTTTGAGCCAAAATGGTTGCATAATTCACAGTTTTAAGCAGAATCATTTGAAAATCTATGTCTGCCAGCAATTTATTCCCGTTTGATAACTGTTATACATGGTTTGGGACTAATAATTTTCTCTCTTTCTTTTTATGGAGTAAGAAAAGCAATACTTTTTACTACAATTTAATAAAAATAAAAAAATAAATAAAAAATAAAAAATAAAATAAAAAAACAGTTAAAAACTTTAAGAAATTGTTGCTTTTGAAGTTCACATTCCGGTGTTGAAAAATAAAAAATACTATTCCTCATACAAATTATGCGTTACTATAATAATTAAATTTTTAATATTTATACAGATAGCTAAACGATTTACGAAAAAAGGGGTAATCAGCGTTAAAAAGAATAAAACTAAACCTCGTGGTATTTCAGTGTGCAATATATGATTCAAAATACAAATAAAATAATTCTAAACAATATGAATTAAATAATATTTGCAATCTGGTAAAATATCATTTCAATCCATATAATGCAGCTAAAATAAAGACAAAGAAAAAATATGTATTATTGCATATAATTAAAATAACCAAAAATAAAAAAGCAAAACTTCTACGTTTATCGTTTTCAATAGTTTTATATTTCCCATTCATAAAAATGCTAACAAGTCTCACAGACTTTTAACAAATTTTGTTATTTGATTGGAGAAGAAACGCTGGCCTCAAAACGTGTTGTATTAATATTTACCATTCAATACTAAAAGATCAATACGGTATCACTCTGTGTTCAACCATCAAAAAAGGTAATCGCATCGCAATTATTTTCTTCATTAACAAGGTCACGCATTTAGAGGAATGACCTCAAGCAATGGATACAAAAGCCAATTCAATAAAATAAAATTTATCAAAGAAATGGGGTACAATAAAAAAACTGGTATTGAAGGTGATAAAAAATTTAAACAGCATATACTTTTTATCTTATACTTTTATTTTTTGTGAGTTAACAAATATCCTGTCTATTGTTTTCAATAACATATATTAGATGTAATATAGCAAAAACAGCTAAGAAAAGGTAAGTTGTTACTTTAACAAAATGTTAATTTTTTATTGCATATTTATACATGAAATGTATTTTGCCTTAGAATTAATTTATGTAATTTTGTAACCATCAAATGTAATTTAGTTTAGAAAGTTAAGAATTTTTTGTTCAGAGCTAACTGGAACAAATTGAATTGTATTTCGAATATGTTTTAGTAATACTTTTTAAACCTTTTGTAAATATATATTTCATCAAATAAAATTAATAATTAAATTAAATTTCAAAATTATAAGAATTGTCTAAAATAAATGCTAAAATTTAAATATTATAAAATGATTATTGAAGCAAATATTCCCCACAACAAAATATTTTTAAAAAGTTCTCGATAAATATTTGCAAGCATCATTAAAGTGCAGTTCTATAGTTTTGTAGAAATCCATAATTTAAAAAAATAAATAAATAAATAAATTTAAAAAAAATAAAAAAGGACTTAATATTAGGAAAAATAATCAAATAAAATTACATTTCATCTTGTGGTTAAGTAACCAATATGCTTAAATGAAATCAAATCTTTTTGAATTCACAATTTTAATCCTGTCGATTGATGTGACGAAATTATTTATTTATATCAAACATTTCTTTTCTATAAAAGAAGGAATAAATATCAAACCAATACATATAATTTTGGAAAATATTGGCGATTAAATATTCTTCAAGGAATGGAATGAAATATTATAGAACAATATATAAAAGGTATATTTTGCAACTTAACAAAGAAATTATTAACTTTTTATGTAAAAAAAATTACCAATATAAATTTAAGAAACATTCATCATGAAAATAATTATTTAAAAGTTAACAAAAAATCTCTTAATTTCACTGCAACCGAAAAATTAATCGGACCCATTACATTTAAAAAAAACTTCAGTTTAAATGTCAAAAACTTCTAACTAGGTTATGAGAAAATCTACTTCTTATAAATAATAAATGGAGCAGAAATCTATAAATATTTATTTTTCCAAAATGCTTGCTTATCTTGAAAGGGTTATTAACAGAAGGTTTGTTAAGTAAAAAAAGAGAAGGTTAGAATAAAGGAATTCAGACTGATAGGAGTCTCTTCACAAAAGAATTTCTTAATTAAATGTAATTTTATGTACTGCAGTTTTTTAAAGTGTAGCTAAAAAATGCTTAGAAACCTAATTTGAATGAATTGTTTAGCGTTTAACTAAATATTTTTTATGTTTCTCTAAAATATAAATTGAATAATAATATACATCTACGAAATAAATGTAAAAATTATATGTATATTATTTGTATACCTAAATATAATTACCTTAAACAAAAAATAATCTCGTTTTAAAATCTGTTTTTATGAAATAATATAACATTATAAAACTTAAATCTAGAAACAAATGTCATAACTGAAATAAAATAAGAAATATTATTGAAGAGCTAATATTTCTTTACACATCTTAAGAAAAATATTTCGAAATTTTAATTAAGTAATTTATATATTTTTACATGTATATTAATTTTTATTAGTTGATATTTTTACTGTTAAGTACACTTCTTACTTACATTACATAGTCAATTGTTATACATAATATAAAATTTACATAAAAAATTACATTTAAAAACTTTTATAATTGTTTACAATATATCAGAAAAAATTTTCAAACACTGTAATAATAAAAATATATTATAGGCTATAATAACTTTCAATGAAAATGCAGTTATAAAGACTGCTTTTGTTATTGAATATTTTTTGAATGCTTGATAAAAAATTAGGTGCAAATATATATTTAAATTTAACTCAAAAAAATTCATATTTTTGAGCAGAAAAATAATATATTTTGAATTGCATAAAATAATTCATTTTAAAGTAGGAAATTCAAAACCTAACTTTGAATATTTTTTAAATAAATAATATTTAATTAGATTTAGAAATAAAAGAAAAGAAGATAAATAATAAAAGATGTATTTCTTCAAGCTGACTTAATGGTAACTTTGAAGTTTTTTTTTTTTTTTTTTTTTTTTTTTTAATATTAAAATTTTGTTAATATTGTGCCTTTTATTTTACACAATATTAAAATTAATAAAAAGAGAAACAAGATATGTTGTGTACGATGATGCATGGAAAAATTTCTTTGTACGTTACACAGAAATATTTAGAAATGAGATTCATAATGATAAAACCATCATAAATTTTCATTGTAGTCTACGCCGCAGATTTTTAACAAAGGCCCGGAAGTAAGATCAAATTCATTCGATAAGCAATCGTTTTTAATTCCTCATGAAAAGTGTAATACGAATTATTTGGTTAATGGGAAGTGTTTGTTAATTTGTTAAAGATATATCGCTAGTACCATGTGGTACATGACACTTCGAAAACTTCAATAGCAGATACTTTTGTTCACAAATTAAATATTAAATGTACCTTTATCATATGCATTAGTCACAATTCGTTTCGGTAATTACTTATAAATAGCAATGGTTAGAATTATGTTGACGAAAGTTAATGGTAAAATATGAATATATATGTAAATGTATTTAAATCTTGCAAGAAAAAGTTGTTGCATAAAAAACTTAAAACACTTGAATGATTTTATTCATTTATTCAGAAAGGAAAGCAAAATCACACGGCGCTGACAATATAATTTCAAATATGTAATATTATTTTCATTGAATTTATAAATGTCTGATTAATAAAAATAATATAATTTCAATGGAGTCACATTAATTGAATGAAACTAAATTTATTATATTTTTAATACCCTTTTGTGACTTTTACTATACCTTATTTACATATCAAAAATCTAAACTGTAGAAAAACAGGTATCTGAAAAAAAAAGACTTACTTTCTTTTTTAAGGCTGTATACCACAATGGCAAACAAAATTAATTTACGATTTTTCTGAAATGACGTTTTTTTTTTCTTCTTGGATTAAAAATGCTGAATTAATTTTGAATGTGGTCCAAGGCGTCGTTAAGTTTCCCTCGGAGAGTGAAAAGTGTGAAATGTTGTGTCGCGTCAGAGATTCGTTCGACGAAAGACAGTAGCCAGCGCTGCCATGGTTTAAAATGCGATGTTGTCACATGACTTGTTGGGGGCTGGTGGTTATTTTGAGAATTTCGAAGGGGCTAAAAATGGATCTGCCCCGTAAACAGGGGCTTTGGGGGCGTTGCTGCATATTCGACTGTGATTGAAATACCGTGGCCACTCTCTTATTTTCAAGGATTAAAACAACTGCTGAAGGGTTGCGATTTTTTTCATGTTTTCCTTCCCTTCTAAGCTCTCCAGTTGTTTATCATTCGATTGGATTATTTTTACTTCGGAGGAAACGAGCACCCCCTCTTTAGTCTTCCCCTCGGAAATGCGCCTGTCTCATTAATTCACAGCCCAATGCGAAACTGCGTTTTTAAGCGAGCGTGCAACCCAGATTTCAAAATGCGCTTCATGTGAGGTACAAAGATATAAACAAAAAATCTGCATTTTCTGAAAAGGATTTCAAGTGAAAACGACAAATGCATTTAAAGTTCACAAAACGGTACTTAATCAATATAATGCTTCTAAGAAAATTAGCGCTGAAACTAATAATTTAAATCTAGACTGAAATTAGAAGTAGGTTTAAAAGAAACGAACACAAGAGAGAGAGACATGAAACTATTTTAGTTCTCTCATATTGGAATTTTAAATATACCAGAGTTTATTTAAGAGATTAAACTTATGCTGAGAGAAATTATTTTAAAAAATTATTATTTCCCGTAAAAAGTTTTAATTAGGTATTAAAATAGCGCGCATATACCTTATAAAATATATTACTATTATAGACATCCCTTATAATGCTCTATTCTTCATGTATTAAAATGTAATTTAAGAAATATTTTTTTAAAAATGACTAGTTTTACTAGTTAGAATTTAAATAAAGTTAAAGTGAGTCACACATCGTGGTCTAGAGTTTGAATAATTCTCCTCCGAGACTTATGTTCCAGTTCGGATCTCATATATATATTGTTGAATTATTGGGTATGGATATTCCACTTCTACAGTTATGGTAATCGTTTGGGGTTTTCCGGGTTTTCTCCTTTGAAACTCTTGAATACGACCCACTATCTATAAAAATCCCTCCCGGAAGACAATACATGCATCGTATAGTAAACTACCTCACAATAGCCGTTGGCCATTAGATTGTATACTACGTGGTATGAACACATTATTACAAAATCAATGAATTTAGGCATATGTGTTACCGTAAATTGCTTAAGCATCAATTACCATAAAAAATTATGCATATATTCATGACAGTTAATTCAAGTTTTTCTCTTACAACATAATTTATATCATAAAATTGAATAACGCTTTGGAATGTGAATAGCAAGACAAATATGAAATTACATTGGTAAATTGCACTACACACATAGATTTTAATAAAACTATAATTTAAATATAAAATTTTTTCTGTATTGAATATTGAGAAAATGTAGTTACTTATTATATTTATGTAATAAAGAATATTTAAATTGTTTCTTAATTCATATATTCCGTGAATAAATAAATGTTATTCGATGGTTAAATATATTAAAGGAAAATGTAAATATCCAAATATCAATAATTGAAAAGAAATAGTGAATTCGAATCTTTTGGAATGCGAAATTTTTGTACACTACTAAAAAACTTGTTATTGAAAGTAAATAATTTATCAAATAAAAAAAGTATAATCTTTCATGTCTTATCACTTCATGCTTTATTGATTTTCAAAGCATCTCATTGACTTTGCTATCATAACTGATTTGCCTATTTGTGGAAGCATAGATTAAGCAATGAACATATTAAAAAATTAGTTTATTAGAAATATCTACTTTTAATATTATAATATTCAGAAACTAAGAAGCTTAATTAGTCGCAAATTATTAGCCAATAGATTTTTGTTTCATCATTTTAATATTTAAATTATCATGAAAATGTTTCATATCTAAAACTAACTGAAAGAATACGCTTTTTTGCCTTCTCTTTAAATAATCTTATATCTAGTTTAATAAATTTATATCTCTTAGTTATAGGTGTCTATTTAGTCAGGTGTTACTACAGTTAGACACCTGACTAACTGCTGCATTCTTACTTAGTTTAGATTTTATCAGAGGAAAACGTGTATCTATCTATATATATATATCGAGGATATAGTTTCTTTGTGATTTGTTTACTTTGGAAAAACCTTACACACATTAAGTCTTTTTTATACAACAGCTTGAAATAAACAAAGTATTGAAAAAATTAAAAAATTCACTTCCAATAAAGTTTTAGTTTAAAAGTTAAAATATAAGTCGTACATTTTAAAACATAAAAGTGTACACATTACAAAATACATTTTAATTTCTGGTCTATTTATTAACTGAATATTAAATTAATGCAATTTGCAATGAAAACTAAAGCAGAATGTACTTTTCTTCTTTTTTCCACATACAGCATACAAAAGTACGGAAAAACCTTAAAACTAAAAAAAAAAAAAAAAATTCTTCTGACTAAAGTTTCGTTTAAGAGTGAAAAAATGAAATTATTCAACACGAAAAAATGTACATATTGCAAAATATTTATTTAACATTGTCTAAAAATGATGTTTTATGTCACGAAATGAAACCTAACATAGGTTTGTTAAAAGTAAATCTAATGAGTTGTTGAGTGCATGAAAACTCTTTTTATTTAAGAAAATATTAAAACATTGAGAAGTTAGAACTTTTTTCTATCCATTTTTCAATGCATTTTGGACTGACGATACATTGAGAAAGGCAAAATCACATACGTTCTAGAGAGCGAAAGCAATGCTTTTTTCAAAAATCAAGAAAAATAATATCAAGAAAAACTATATTTTTTTTGAAAGAAAAGTTACATTGTAAGAATACGAAAGAAAAAGGAGATTCAATGGCGTGAATGTTTTTACTCTATTGCCTGCAGCTCTTTCATAAATGGTCCTTTTAAAGCAGAAATAGCACAATTTTCTTATTTGAAGTGTTCTGAGCTGAATATTATATCGCTTAAATTAATTACAAGGTGGCATAAGCAACAATCAGAATTCCAATTGGAATTCCAATCAGTGTTAGTTATGACTCAAATTAATTGCGAATGCAATGGCCAAAATTTCGAAATGAAACAAAGTTGTTACGTCGTAAAGAATAAGGATTTTATATACAACGATAATAAAATCTTTTAATATTTATATCACCTTTTCTAAAAAGATATTTAACTTTATATGCATTTTTTCAGCATTTTTAATATTTTTTAAACACTATGTAAATGTAATTGAAAAAGGGATCTAACTGAAAAATTATTATAAGTTTATTGCCAACTAATTTGTTTTCAAATAACTTGTATACTTGATAAATAATAATTAAATTTAATAAATAATTATATAAAATTAATAAATTTAACTTAGGTAAAAATATTATATATAATATTATTAAATATTATATGTTTAAAATGGTGGTATTATATAATTTAAATACATATGGCATTGCATTCATTATAACGTACATTTCATAACTGAAATACAATTACGATTGTATATAATTCATGTCATTAAATCATTAAAATAAATAAAGGTAAAAAATCAATAAAAATATTTATATTTCAATACTTGAAATAGAATGAGAATATCTGAAAATAAACCTCAAATAATGCAATCTAAATTTTTTTTTGTCTGAATATAAATCATGAAAATGAAAAGAGCTTAACTTCAACTAATTGGAACGGAAATATCAAAGAAACAACACTGAGCTCTTGATTTGGAAGCATGCATCTCCAAATAAGTTGGACATGTTGTCACATGTAACGTGCAAAGGAGGCATGTCGTGAAATTATTCTTGGTTAGGACTAACTCAGCACAAAATTCCTCTTCTAATCATCCTATTTATCACAACAAGTTAAACAGGAAACTTATTCCACTCCTCCAGTTTTAATTTTTTATAAGATTTAGTTTAAATATAAATCCTTGAGAGTTCTCGTTACTTAATTCTTTTTGAGAGAGAATTAATTTTTAAGGAAATATTAAATATATTGATTTTTTTTATAATATAGTATAATAATATATAATAGTGTGTTAGGCACAGGTATAATCCAGGTTGCTTAGTTAGGATTTTTTGGCGATTTTTGGCGGATTTTTTTATGTATCTGGAAATCTCGTTTTTATTACGTCATACATATATGCATGACGTAGTAAAAATATAAGAATTATGCAGAAAATTCTATTTTGGTAACCCTAGTATTTACGTCATCGCGCACGTCCCGATACGTCATCTTGGCAACATTTCCTTATCACCAAATTAATTCAGAATTTGGAATCATGGATTATACGGCACCTGTACCGTGTGTTAGTTTCTTTTTGAACTGTAGTGGTCTAACATTTTTGAAATGCTAATAATTTGAGATACTATTACTATATCAGCCATAATTTTATTCTGGAAAATCCTTTGATATTTGATTTAATCTAAATAAATCTTTTCTAATTAGTAAGAAAATTGTAACCCTTTATTGTTGCAATTGATGCTATGCAGTTCTCATGAAAAAATTAATTTTAGCTCATTAAATATTAAACGTAATAAACTAATTAGACTAGTATTTAAATTATTACTATAACCATTAAATTTATCTTATCACTAAAAATTTAAATTTTTATATTTTTAAAAAATTTTGGTCATAATATTTTAAAGCATTTTCAAAATACAGCAAATTTTACTAAAAAAATATTCATATTGTGATTGCGATTACAAAATAAAAAAATAATAAAAATCACACTTTTAAAATCATATTTCAAAACAATATAGTATATATAGGTAAAGGAATCTTATGTTTTTTAAATGCAATTTTTTTGGGAAAATAATTCAATTCAGAGCCAATACTAGTATGCTAATGATCAATTAATTTCAATTTATATTTAGACGTTCTTGCTGTATGCATATTGAAGTACAGAAATTGCTTTTGGTGAGACTGATTCCTGATCTTAAACTTCTGTTATGTTTTAAGGAAGTACGATTCATGCATAAGACAATTGGCATAGTGTATACTTCCATAATAACAGCTATTTTTATTGATAAGCTTATTCAAACTATGAATTTTACAGTTTTCACTATTAACTGTAAATTAACGTTGGCAACTTAATTTACAGCTAGTAATACTGATACTGAAAAATTCATTAAAATAAATCTTTTAAGTATATTTTGACGAGATAATTTTTCAGTTGAATTTTTGATCAATATATTAACAATAGTTTCGATTATTTCAGAAAAATTATTTTATTAAAAGCAAAATTATTTGTTTTTACTTATATTGTTCCTTATAAACATTGAATACAATAACCTTATAAAACTATTTATTATTTCAAAACCCTAGGTAGGAGACTTGCACTACAAAATATTATGTTAGATATTTAAACAGTTTGTGTGATTTGATCAAAATATATTAATTTGATAAAGCTTTGCAAATTATTCAATTATTTCAATAATGATTTCATATTACACATAGCAAAGTATTTGATATTAGCTTCTCAGAAATTAATTATATTCTTAAATGAATGAAATTCTAAATATAAGAATTCTAACTTCATTTAATAAACTTTTTAAGTTAAGCAATGTTTGCAGAGTGCATGTAATTGTGAATGATTGTATAAACACAGTATTGGTGCATAATAAAATTTATAGTTTATTTTTATTCATAAGCTTTTATTGTCTGTGTTTGAAGCAAAATGAAATCAAATTAATTTATTTCTGGCGATGTAAAAATCAAAATAAAAACTTTTGTTTTGAATTTTAAAAAAATTGATTTTAGATGATAGAAAATTTACATACCTGATTTTGAACGCAAAATAACTTTATTTTTTATGCACGAGGTAAACTGTAGAAACAGGGCTATTTTCAAGACTTTTTCAGGATATAGTCACCATTTCAAGCTACAAGAATTTAGTTAATTCACAAAAAAGATAAGTAATAAAACTTTTTTTCATAGTTTTATCAATCTGTCTCATTTGGATTTTCTCTAAGTGCCCTAGTATAAAAGAAATACGACTGTTGTTTCACCAACATGCTTCCCTGTACCTAGCCCTGACTTAGGCTCTACTGGTTAGACAAAAGCAGCCAGGTGGAGTCTTCGTGATTTTGAAGCCAGGACCGAGCAGAAGACCCTCAATACTTGACCTGCCACACCAAGAGGTATCATTTCACTTGGAGGACATTGCAACCTCGCAGAATTTTAATTTGCCTCAAACTACAATTAGCAAACGCGACGGATCTTTTGTTAAGCCGGGATTCAAATTCCCTACATTTCCATAGTGAGAAAAATTCCCTAACCAACCTGATCACCAAAATTTCAAACCCTAAATAAAAACTAGTTTTCAAAGAATGTTAATAATATTAGAATCTTATTTGTATATATATATATATATATATGTGTGTGTGTGTGTGTGTGTGTGTGTGTGTGTGTGTGTGTGTGTGTGTGTGTGTGTGTGTGTGTGTGTGTGTGTAATATAACGTGCTCATGATGATATTACATATTTTATATGCTCATTTTATAGAAAGCTCAATAAGTAAATTATGCACTATAGTAGTCACAATATTAAAGAAGTGTAAATATATTTTTTAACAATTGAAGTGCATAATTGAGTTTTAAGAACTTTTAAATTAAAATTAAGAAACATTAACATTGTTTTATTAATATTAATTATTAATTAATTTTTACTGTTATAAATTATTAGTTAATTTTTTAGTATTGATACATTTAGAAAGGTCATGTTTTGGAAAATAATGGAAAATAAAAATATATTAATCCTCAAAAAATATCAGAATTATTTAAACATTAATACATTTATTTATAATATTCAAATCTGTGTGTGTGCAAGATTCATATATTTCATTTTAGTTTTAGTCTTGTTTTGTTATAGTGATTCATATCAAATATTGCTTTTCAGTGCTTATATCAAAACAATTTTTAAAGTATAATTTTGTTTTTATCCATCTATATATAAAAAGAATCACATTCATTTTTAAGAATTTAAATAACATTCATTTGAAAAATGAAAAAATAAATTAAGATTGTTACTAATTTATTCGTAAATATTAAGTTATTAGGGTAAATGCCTTGTGCTTATTTTTAAAAAAATGATCATTTGTCTTCCTTTTTTTTTTTTTTTTGCTAAAAGAACATATTCTACATACATGATAAACTTTCTTTTTCTCTTACCAATTATTTAAAAAAAAATTGTCTAAAACAAATTGTTAGTCAAAATTTTCTTGAAATACTTACAGAAACTTCAAGAAATCAAAGAAATAAGTTGAGAGCTGACAATTCACTTTGGAAATATTTTAATAAAAACCTTTCTTATGTTTGTTATATGAGCAACACATCTTGAATTTTTAATTATAAAATAAATCAAGATCTATTTTTTGGATACTTTGATAGAAAACTTTCTAACTAAGGAACTTAATATTTATAAAATATTATAAAATATCAGATAAATTTCTCTGTTTTAGATTTGAAATGAGTACCATTCTTTTCATTAATATCACTTGAAGAAAAAATGCTTTACACTTGAAATTTATTGTTTAAGATATAACTTTAACTTAAATTGTGAAAATATATTTCTGCTTATTATTTCATACATCATCTGTTTATTATAACACATTATTTATTAATATCTCTGCAATTATTTTACTGAAATGCAAGAAAATTATAATGTTACATTATGAGCATACCTTCATTACTGGCTACAGAGATTCATTTAAAAAGTATTTAAGATTTTTGTAAAAATCTAAATCCTCTCTTTCGTGTATGATTAGTCTTATTTTAATTTTTACTTTTGAAGGACTCAAAACAAGGATGATATATGTATTTATTGGATTTTTATAAAAATACTTATATTAGATAAAATATTTTGCTGGATTTATAAAGTGTCAATATTTCATAAAATCTAAGAAGAAAATACTTCTGTATGTAAAGTAAATATATATATATATATTTACAAGGACAAAAATTAAAAATAAAAATTATAATTAATTTTATATAATAAAAACTATTTTCTTAAGGAGATTTTTTGAATTCTAGAAAAAATGCATTGCAACGCTGAATAATGGATAAACAAATTCTGCGAAAGTAATGGATAAATGGACGTCGAACTGAAAGAATAAACAGAACAAAAACATGGAAAGATGAGATCTAACTTTTGGAATAACTTAAAGCATCGCTCATGCACTGAAATAATGAAAATCTCAACTCCAAAGCAGTAAAAAAGATACAGAAAAAATGGAAAGGGGAAAAAAATCTTGTCAAAAGACGAAAACTTTTCTGAGCACGCACTTAGGATGCAGGCCAAACACCGTGAACCTTTCAACTGGCGACTGTTTCTGACGGTGACAGTCACCAAAGACGAAAACGATGGCAGTTGCCACCGAAAGATAGACTTTTTTTGAGATGCTACAGAGGTAAACGAGTTCTTAGCTCGAGGTGTTGCTGCCTTTGACAACAACTAATATCGCATTAAGTGAAATAAACGTTGCATTTTACATTCACAATGAGACTGAAAACGTATTGTGTATCCTAGAATATTAATTCTTACTCCGCAGCAATATTTTTCTTTTCTTTGTATTTGAATAAAGTTCCATTTTACTGACCTGAAAACAAATCATTGATACGAAAATAACTTGGAAAAAGTTAATATATCATTTGTTCTTTTTGTTTTCTTTAAACATTCAAAATTCGTCGGATGATTCGTTTTAAATTACACAGTTTGCGTCCTTTCAGTTATAGGACGAATAAAAATAAAATGTCGTTTGGAGGTTTAGGAAATTAATTTTACATTTTTCATTTGCTATTCAGTTACTTTAAATTGCTCCTTATTTCAAAGGCAAATAAATATTTACAAATTCCAAGTAAGAATCAACAAATATATTCATTAATCTTCCACTGAAAGCAATTTCAAACAGTACATGCAATTAATTTATTTGTCATTCACATTTAATAGTTTTATCTTTTACGCAAAACATGTTGAAAAATATTTTCATTTAAGTAATTAAACTAAAAATATAAATATCATTATTAACTGGATTTATTATTTCTTTTGTATCAGTAATTGTACCAACATAATAATAAAAATAAAATGATTTAAGTACCTCGTTACTTTTTAGAGAAAAACACACCATCAATATATTTTATCTAAAAAAGTAACAGCGTACAATGAACAGTATAATCCATTTTGTTAATTTTAATTTATTTAAAACTATTTTATCATCAAGTACCTGATAAAGGGTTATTTTTTAAAGAATTGAAATATTTTTTTTTTAACATTTAGAAAATTTATTTTGTTTCTTTCCCACCCACCCCCATGAAAAAAAGAGAATAATGTTTAAAAAGTTTTTTAAAACGATTGTTTATATTTATTCTTCAATTTTTTTAAATTTTATCTATTTCTAATAAAAAAAAGTTGGAAAAGGCATTTTTTTGTGTGAGAAAATAATTTGTTCGTTTAAATTAATTGAAATACCATAAACTTCAAACTATTTCAAAGATTAATATTTGAATTTTCGCTTTTCAAAAATTGTAACATAAAAATGTGATTTCTGAAAACCAAAAGGAGTGATAATAGTTTCATAATAGATTCTTATCTAATTAAAATTTTGTTATACCAGCGACATAGGTACACTTAGGGAGATTTTATTAATTATATTAAATTCATAAAAGCATTTAACAAAACTATAATCTACAAATTTTTACACTTAATTGCTTCATGTCTAACATTTAATTCAATTGCGTTTAAGTATAAATACCAGAATTCCATAATTTATTAAACAAAAATATTCAGATTAAGTATAATATTTGATTAATATATTAGAGCATTTTAATTAAATGCAAAACTTTTATGAATATACTTTTGTAAACTGGTATTATGTTAAATTTTTCTAAAAAATTTGGCTATATATGTCTATGGCACGGAAAAAAATGTTCAGCTGCTCTTACGTTACTTTTCGAATACTTATTTATAACATTTGTTTATTCAGTATTCTGTAAATTCTGAAATCACGCACAGGAAGCTAGTAAAGTATTTGGGGCATTTCCAACTTTTGGCAAACAAATTTTGTAGCGATAGTTTACTCAAAATCCCAACAGAAATAAATGCAGAAAATATTCAGGAATGTGAAACTTTTATGCATGTTTGTGTTTATATATTTATACCTTTTTAATTTCTTACACATGTTTCTCTTGTCTCTTAAAGTTTTTTTAATCTTGTGTTCAACGCTCGTCTAAACGCTATTCCCCGAAATCATGTGAGACATAAGACTAAAACACTTTTAAAATCATAGCTTTTTTAAATTCTTATTTTACATAATAATCATTTAATTTAATTGCTTTGATCTTATAATGATAGCGTTTACTTAAATTTCCAGTATCTTGAACTGATTTCTTGTATTCTGTAGTATTCATAAGTAAAGTTAATAAAATTTGTCAGTCATCAATATTAATCCTTTAAGAATCAATTTCTAAGAATTATAGGCATAAAAATAATAATTGTTAATTATAATTTTTCGTTGTGAATTTAAGCAATTAAATAAAAAATAGTTTTATTCTTTTTTTTGTTCGGCAATTTTTGTACATTTAGAGCGTTAACGCAATACAAGAGGCAGAAATGATGACGTATTGTTTGGTGGAGGACCCAATGAGTGTACCATCATAGCCTCATAAATGGGCTTTATGGCAATATAAGGGGCAGAAATGATGACATATTGTATGCTGGAGAACCGTCAGTGAGTGTACCATCGTATCCTCATAAATGGGCTTTATGGCAATGTAAGGAATAGAATAAATGACATATTGTATGGTGGTGTCCCCAGTGGATGTACCAAAGTATCCCTCGTAAATGGCTAAGTCCTCTTAATTTAGAAGTAGGGACCAAGAAAAAGTCCCCAAACTTGGAGTGACATCCTCAGAATTATCATTTCATTTGGAAGGCATTGTGACTACGACCTCTGTTACTTGTCCCAGCCTCTATTAGTTATGAACTTTACGGATTTTTGAATAGGTTAGAATAGAATTCGCCTCCTTCTGGTGAGAAGAACGATAACTTTCTCAACAATGTAACCGAGGTTTCATTTGATTTAATATTACATATGTTTTTTTTTTTTTTTTTTTTTTTTTTTTTTTTTTTTAAAAAAAATGATGTAATATTTTTGAAAATTGCATCTTTAATCTAGCTTTATATATTTTTTTAACATCTATTTTAGTTACAAACTTTCAATATTAACCTTTTTATATAACTAAAGTTCAAGAACAATGGACACAAATTTGATAAACGTATTACCTTGAATAAAAATAAATATGAAAATCATTTTTTTAAATCCGTGGTCAATGATTTTAAAAACGTATTAACTAACGTGATCTTCAACATATTTTTTACTTCGTTAAGTAATACTTAAATTTTCTTTTGAGTAATACGAATTTAACACTAGCTCTTATATCACTTTTAAAAGTTAATTGATGATTACCTTTAACTTTAAAGCATAAAAGTTTTCTATTTGTCAACAATAAACTATATTTATGTATAGATGAGAAAAGAAAAATGTAAATTAAAATTAATTTATATCACTTTATAAATCAGGTGTTAAATTTTTATTCTTAGAATGCTTTAATTAAGACTAAGAAATAGAGAAAATAATATACATCAATTTCAACTAATTAATTTTTCATAAATGACATTTTTCTGGTTTTTCTCCTAATTTTGTTGCAGAAATAAAAAAATACTAGTTCGTGTTTACTCATTTATTATTTTTTAATATATTTTTAATTTTTATATTCATGTAATAAAGCTCATTCTGAACTTTAAAATTTAATTGACTATTATAATATTTTATAACTGTAAAACTTATATAATATTTTAAATAGCAAAAAAATTTATATTTACATTTTATTAAAAAAAATATTTTATAAAAACCTATATCCACATTTTTAATACATAACAATATTCCAGTAAAATTAAAGGTTATAATTTTTTAACCAAGATCTCGAAAATTACTTCTACTCTTTTATTTTGATGCTTTTTATCCTAAATTTTGTAAAAATATCTTGTGTGAAGTGAATAAGGTATTGAGAATGATAACACTCTTTCTTCTTTCTCTGAACAAAACCAAGGACGACATTACTTTTCTGTCATTTTTCAAGGGTCTCATTTCTCTTCACGTAGCAAATAAATATAAACTGGGGAATGTTCTTTTAAAATAGTCCCACCAAATTAGAAATAATAGCTGCACTTGACCTTCTTACGAGCATCTTTCAATCGAAGAAACCCTTATCTCAAAACACTGATTCGGAAATTTTGTACAATGCTACGCTTTTCTCAAGAACAAACAAACAATTTATTTTTGTTTTCTTGTGAGGTATATATAAATAAAATTTAAAAAAAAAACATTCTTTCTTCAATTTGAGTACAATATTATAATCTGAAATATTTATCTTCTGTATATTACGTAAATCTTCTTCGACAACACCCCTTAAACCTTAACTTTTGACATTTCTTTCAATGCATAAACATATTATATTTACTCATGCATCTTATAGGTTGCTTAATGCAAATACATCTATTCCATTAATTCAACAAATAAAGAATATGAATTGCAATAAGGAAATGCTTTACTTTATATTCGTTTACATTTTCAAAGTCTTAAATGATTTATTATCTGTCAGTATGTTTGTTTAAGTGTGTAACCGACAATTCTCATAGTTATTAAATATATTCTCTGCAAATAACGTTATCTGGAAATACAAAAAGCTACATACTCCATCTTTTAATGCATTGTACATTACTGGAGTTTGACATCCTCATTTATTACAATTTTTTTATCAACCTCTTAAGTAGAACAGTCTATAAATCTATTGAATAATATTTGTTTGTTTAACCTTGTACTTGCATAATAAAATAGTTTAGTTATCAAAGTGATGTATTCATTATTTATTAAATAAAAATTGAGTTAAATCACAAAATCCAAAATTGGAATGGAACAAACATGGAAATTCATAATTTGTACATGTATTTATATCATTTAAAAAAAATAATATTTTAAGTAATAACTTTTAAATAACAACTAAAATATTAACTATATAAATTAAAGTTTTGAGCATTGAATTGTAGAAATTGTAAAAAATTCAATTATCAGAGAATCCACAAGAATTTGATATATGATTTTATAAATATTCTATATTGAAAGGTCACTAAAGAAAAATAAAATATTAAAAATTATTAAAATGTGAATTCCAAAAAATCTTCAAAATATCAATTACCACATAAGAGGAAGATTGCCTATTGGACTCTTATTTACATCGTAATATAAATTTGAAATTGTATTTTTGTAATAATGATATTTAATTTAATAATTTTATATTTTATATTTCTATAGGGCCATTTTTAAGCTTCTTAAAGTTACGAGTATTTACTGTAATGATATGATTATTATCTATATAATGAATGCTATGAATATTTTAATTTCTTTATTGGTATTTTATTACTACAAACGATATCTTTATAATAACTGTTTTTATTTTTAATACAGGTTTTACCTGTGATTCCTTTTCTAGTTGGCTTTTTTTATTGAGTATATGTACATAATATTATTTATAAAAACTCTCATCACAAACTTTAAACTTTCAAAAATAAAATAGCTCTGCTATTATTTCTCCTTTAAAGTAGTTACCGAGCAAAATCCAAAAATCTAAAGGACTAAATTGTTTTGAAATATTTACTTATAATAATGATTAATATCAACATATTTTTTAATCATTTCACTGGTTCTACTCAGTAATATATTAAGGCATGTATTCATGGCGTTCTAAAAGGTTGTCAAATATGGCATTCTAAAATGCAAAAGGAAACAAAGTTTTGTAATTTTAAATCATGGTCAAAGGATAAAATCAACATTAATATTTGTTTCCAAATTTCTCTAAACATATCATTGAAAAACAATAACCGAATGGTTAATTTTCATTTGTCTTATCGATATGATGATTTTTAACTGAGTACCTGGGCAGAAAATTTTGATAGAGAAATCTATGCAACTTTTATAACTCAATCACTGAGATTCCTAACAAAACATTGTTATTTTTATTGACTCAGCGTCCATTTTCATCTGAGACTGAATTTGAATGTAATCAGCTTATTGCCTTATTTCTAAGGACTGGAAAAGACGTATTTCTCTAATGGATTCCAAGTCACTGTGGCATTCATGGTAACGGGAAGGCAAGTTTGCTGGCCAAGGAAACCAGGACATTATATTTACCTCATGTCATTATTATAAATATCCCTTTATCGACATTATAAATCCCTTTGCGAAATGCCAAACGACTTCTCAGGAACAATATCCGACAAAGAAGAATTTCCACTCTAAAGAGAGAAAATTCTTCTTTGTCGGATATTGTTTTGTATTATCCAGACATGGCAAATGGAAAGACTTGGGCTTGCCTTTTTGATAATCAGACTCAAATACTGTTCTCACTCCTCCATAGAGATAATGGAGGGATATTTTTCAGAATCCTTACTATGGTTATATTCAGTTTCTTCTATTCAAGATTGGATTTGACATTTCCCCACTTCACCCTCTCTGCAATACTGTGTCTATGACTGGGGAACATCTTTTTAGTTGACCCTCTCATCTTGAGGTTTGTGGTTCTATAGATTTTGGAATCATTTCTCGTTCTGGTGCTGTTTTCGTATTGTATTGGACTGCAAGACCACTTGTGTTCAAAAGGACATTGGAGGGACTAATTAAAATTTTTTTTAACTTAGTGAAAGATTGCTAAAAGATATCCACTTTAATGGCTGAAATAATCTGCTTTTCAAATACATTTCAAAACCTTTACATTCAATATATGTTGCACAAAAATATATCTATAATAAATTTATTAATTTCGTTTGAAAATGCTGTTTGCATTCAGCTTATTCATTTAAAATACATACACTTCTAAGAGCTGTGAAGTTTTAATGTTAGTGATAAAAGATGAAAAATATTCAAAGTAATTTATTTAAATTGACAAGTTGTTAAGCTAGCATCTGAAGAGTTTCAATAAGAATTAAAAATTGCATTATAAATTATTTTAATCTATACTAATTGGCCTTTTCCCTTCTTCTACTTTCAATGGCCATGTCTAAAGTTACAATAGCTGAGATCTTACAAACAGTAGAACCAAGAATTGAAAAGTCAAAGCCACATCTGTATTGATAGTAATCTGTATAAATTGTTGTTTCATCAACATACTTCTCCGTACCTAACCCAGAGTTGGGATCTACCAGTTAGGTGGAAGCGTCCGGGTGGCTGTCTTCGTAAATTAGAAGCTAGGATAAAGTAAAAGACCCACCAATATCCGATCTGCCACCCCCAGAGAGATTATTGCACTTAGAGGACATTGAGCTTATTTAATGTATCCCCGCTGTCTGTATAAATTCCAGTTGCACTAGCATATTTTCATGTACTTAGCCCAGAGTTGGTATATACCATTTGAACAGATGCAGCCGGACGGGAATATTTGTAATTTAAAGGCAGAGGCCAAGTAGAAGATACCCAATCCTTAACCTACCATCCTACTAGGTATTATTTCACTTGGAGGACATCGCAACCAAGACCTATTTAATGAGTTCCAGCCACTTTTAATAATAACGGTGAATATTCTGTTAAGTTATTGTTAGAATTGCTACTTACCGAGAATGATGTCCTAACTAACCAAACCCTCAGCTTCCTTTCTGTATAAATTATATAATCTGGATAGTGATTATATAGTTTTTACAATTACACATGAGTCAGATTGATTAATATTGCTCTGCATGTATATCCTATTTTTATGGTTGAACACACACAGTAACGTTTACATACAGAATCCTGTCCAAGAGACAGTTTGAAATTGTGTAATCAAACACTATTTCCACATAAGGACTTAGTTATCGGGAAAATAATTTCTACAACTCTCTCTATTGCTATATATATATATATAATTATTCTTTGTAATTAAGAAGAACATATAGCATGTTCCAATTTTATAAATTTAATAAATTTCTAAGGCAATAGATTCATTATAAAAAAAAGAGATCATTTCTGTTTATTTTTCATAAAAAAATTTACTAAATTAGTTTCGCAAGATAGCTTGAAAATCTATTGAAATAAACATTTTTTAAAATCTGAATGAAGAAAGAATAAGCATACAAATTAGTATAGGGCATGGTTGAGACACTGGGCAGTTGAGAATAGGAATATCAGTCGTTATAAAAGCAGATCTACTGAGCACATTCATCAATTGTAATTCATACAGTAGTTAAGATAAATGAAGGTGTAGAAGGAACTCCTTTGATGTTGTTTTCTTTACGACTTCAGAATGGGCTCATCAGCTGCTGCATCAAGTCGCCGAATATGTCAAGCGCTTGGGAAAAGTGCTGTGAATGAACGTAACGGCAAGACATTAGTTTCACAAAATTCAGGTCGGGAGATTTGTCCCTCTATGACGAAGCTTGCAGTGGATAATCACAGGCCTTAGGTGAAGAAGCCCTGAAGGCGATTATTAAGGAGGACAGTGATCAAACGTTTGGTGAACTTACCAAACAATTTAACGTTTCCAGTGAAACGGTTAGGCTTCATCCGCACCTCTTAGGTAAGACGTATAGGCTGAGCAAATGCGGGTTCCTCACATGCCGTTGGAAGTCATGCTATGCAGAAATAAGTGGCAGCCTGTTTATCTTTGCTTTCTGGATACCATAGCGCATCCATATTCAATCTAGTGCTGATAAGAGACAAAAATATAGGTCCTATATGACAGAGGTCGTCAAATTGGTGATCCGTGGATCACTAGTGCTTTACGAGAAAATATAGCTGGTCCCCAGTAAAATGTGAAATATACTACTCATTACGTTAAGCTACGTTTTAAGGTTCACTAAAACTTAATTCAATTCATAAAAATATGTGAAAAGTTATAAAAACTCCGCTTCATAGAATAACGCTATGCTAAGCCGTACTGTTGTACACCTGCATTTTTTGCCTCATCTCGTATCGCACTCTTCGAATGTTTCCCTCTCCTGTATATGGTATATATTTAATAGTTCAAGCATTCCTTAAATGCTATGGACTTAATATTAAAATATATATTAAATATATTAGTTGGATTATTAAAAAAAAGGTTTTGTGCATTTTCTTTTGTACATTGGTGTTTTTTTAAACATGAGTATGATCTTAAATCTTTACCCGAACCCGTAAAGTACCCGAACACATTCAGAGCATTTTTTAAATACACTGTATATTTACATTGTAACCATTTTTTCTTATTTAACTTTAGAAGACATAAATATTGAGCTACTAATATTTGATATATGCCAATATTATCCTTCAGAAATGCTAAATATTTTCACAATTTTAGGCATTTTTTAAAAAAATTTAAAAAATGCTACATCAAAAACTATTAAACAGATTTGAAAAAAAATTAATACCAAATAATTTATATGTTATTATTTAGAGCATGTACTAAAATTTAAAGTTTTTGTTAAAAAATAAAATAATTATGGCCAGTTGAATATTTATACTGAAATTTTAGCCAAACTTTCTATGCTATTATTCAAATTACAGGCCATAATTTGGGAAATATTTAAGTGATTAAAATTATTTCAGTACATTCTCTAGAAAACAATATACAGATCAAGCTCATGAAATTTCATAGTGATATTATAAAAATATTTTGAATTATTATTTTTGAAGCGTGCAAATTGTAGGCAAAAGCCAGTTCTGAGAAAATCGCATTCAAAGATTATAGTATTGTGTCTTCATAAAAAATTCTCATATTTGCTGTTTAATTTTTTTATTTGACTTTCTGATTGATTTTCGGAACAGTAATTATTTTATGTATCTTTTAAAAGCTTACTTAACTTATATTTCAAAATTAAACACTGTTTAAACTAATTTTTAGAATCATTCTAGCCCTTTAAACGCCCACTTTCGGTGCTTTTAATATGTCCACTTTTGGTTTCCTAATCTTTACGAAATCCTTAATATCTCAGAATCTAATTAATTTAGAGACAAAACAAACCTGTTTTGTAAAGCTATTTAAATTCCTTATTTAACGAAAGAATAAAATAAATTTATCATTTTTGGTCGAAATTGAAGTTTTTAACGTGTACGGGTACCTTAAGTATATGTGTATATTTTCTTTTATTTTATATCCATTGGGATAAAATTAGGTTGAATTTTCTAAATTTCTTTATTCAGATTAAGTAAATTTTCTTTATTCAGTTAAGTATTTTTCTAAATTCAGATTTAAGTAAATTGTCTTGTGTTTTTGCACTTTTTGTTTATTTTACTATGGTGTATTAAAGTAGCTGTCATAATTTGGTTACAATTAATAGCTTCCTTTTAATTAGGTACATTTTTATGTTCTTAGATTATAATTTTTTTATAAATATATTTAATACTTAAAATATTTTATTAGTAATCCACGGGTTTTAAGTTATGATATTTAATCGTCTGTGAGATCAAAAATTTTGTGACCGCTGCTATGGGCCATTCCCAAACGTTTCAAATATTGGTTGTCATTTCAGGATCCTGTCCTACACAGCGCAAGACCACCTATGCAGCCACTCAAGATTATGCTTTTTGATTGGTGGACTAATCATCAAGGGGTTCTCTAAGGGCTGCTACCAATAAGCTAAACGGTCATTGTGAACCTGTACCCACAGACAGCAATTGGAATGTGTGTAACAGGCATTGCAACAGAAGGAACCAGCACTCACCTAACCTTGCACCATCAGATTACAGCTCCGTAGTGTAATGTTTTTAGAATAATTCCATGCGATTCAAACAAAGTTTTATTTAGCATTTAACAATAGGGGTAAAACCTGCTTTCAAACAAGCTAACAAAGAACGAGTGGACTTACGAACTACTGCAAAAGTGAAGTGCTTATTACACGGCCTTTGGGGTTGTTTCGTACGACAACAACCCCAAAGGCCGTGGAATAAGCACGACAATAAGAATTTGTCGTACGGAAAAATTAGCCAACTTTCAAAGCGCTGTCTCCAACACACTCATTCCATTCCCTGAACAATACTCTTCGTGGAAAATCCTTCAGTAATGAAGCAGACTTGTGCAAAACGCATATGGACTTCTTTGTGTCCATAGTTTTACTGAAAGGGAATTGCATAATTAGAGACACATTGACAGAACGGGCTGGATGTCAATAGTGTTTACTTTGAGGACTGACAATAGGTTACTTTTTCTATAGGTCATGTTCTTTTGGATCATTAAAAACGGCAAGAATTTTCTTATGTACCTTGCAAATGAAACAGATTAGTTAGCCCAAAATATTAACACGCTGTTATATTATGTAAAAAAAATAATATTTTAATTTTTTTAATTAATATTTTTATTTTAATTTTTTATATAAAATCTTAATTTAATTTTAAATCCTAAAGTTTTTACAAAAAATAACGAAAAGATTTTAAGACATACAATGTCTTGTGGTTCATTTATCATTGCAGAAAATCCCTCGAATTCTATTTCTATTGTTAAATAATCAAGTTTCAAAGCTGAAAAGTTTCTTTTAAAATCCGGCAATTATCATTTACATTTGGAATTCTTCCATTTATAAGTTTCGTAAACTTCTGTAATGAACAGTAGAAAATACTTACTATCTCAAAAAAATATTGATCGCAACATTTCTTGGAAACGAAAAATATTTTTTCATGAGTTAATAATAAAATATTTTAAGAAATTTTTATATTCTCCTATTCTTTATAATAACAATAAGATTCATCCTATTTTTACTTAAATGTTTTTATAAGTCAGATTCTCGATTTTTAATTGGTGTTTTCAAAGAAAAAAAATTTCTGAGCAATATGAGACGAAGAGAAAAAACATGCATAGTTTTGATTTGTAAGAGACAAGCAAATTATATTTACTGTCGCAGTAAATTTGCTCAACTTTTACCCTTTTTATATTCAATGAATGCTTTAAAAAACATTTATTCCATTCTGAAAAAGAAATTTATTTCATTAAAAAAGGAGGATTTTTTTGTTTCTTCCAACTTTACTTTTACTTATTCAGAGTAATCTTACTAGAAGTGATTCTCAACAATTTTTTTTTTCACGGCACGTTTTTAAAGATTTCAAAATTTGACGGCGCACAAAGAAGACAATAAGTTTAGAAGTTGTTTACTTTCCTATAATACGCTGTGTAAAATAATTTATAATAATAATTTTGAAAGTAAAATAAAAGAATACATTAAAATAAAATAATATATTATGTACTATACAAAAATCACGTTTATTAAGGCAACAGTACGTTTATTAGGGTATTAATTTCAATGTAATAATGAGGACACTTTTAATGAAAAATTTGAGCTTGATGTTTTCTGATAATTTCATTAATATGTGGTCGTAAAAACGACAATGCTATTCTCTTATTGTCTTCTACATTTAACAGTCCCCATCTTTTATTTTTTATTTTTTTTTTATTTTTTTATTTTTGATAATACTGAAAATCGGAATTCTCATCGAAGTGAGATGCATAAAATTTTAATTGTAGATACTGGGAACAATTGAAATTTCTTCACCTGGGGCAAATATTTCACTTTATGTAAAAGGTCATGGTTAACGAAGATAAAAAAACAGTTTTTTTAACACCAAAAACAAGTTTTCTTTTACAGTATACTTTTCTTTGATTTAAACAAACTTTACTCGAAATAAAAAAAGCATGATAATTTTTACAATATACATTTCTAAAATCTGTTGCAGATTATTTTAAAATTCGGCGGCACACAAAAGCGCCATATCACAATAGTTAAGAATCACTGTTTTAGAACAAAGCTTGTTGCAACAAAGGCCTTATCAAAATGAAAAAGCTCAAATTTACAGAAAATTTTCTATTGGCTAAGAATGTAATTTTAATTTTGCGTTGAATTTTTATAAATTGTATATACTTCATACTATTATAATTGTTGAAAAATTGCTTTTTTGATTGCAAAAAAGCTGATAAGAATTTGTCCAAAAATTCTGTATTCCTTTTCAGGGCTGTAAAAGATTACGCTTTAATTATTTGATATTTAAGATATAAATTATTTCTGATGTACATTATAAAAAAATGATTGGTTGCACGTATACAATAAGCATATTTACATGAAATTATTAAAAGAGAAATTAAAAACGGAAAATTAGTGCAAGAAATTTGATTCTCTGTATAAAATTATGTCTTCGTATTAAAGAAAAGTATTTATTTACTTTCAAAAAAAATCTTATAATGCATAAAACTGACATTTTATATGTAAGAAATAATTTCTTATATGTTTTACAAAAATTTCGATATACATATTATGTTTTCAAAGATTAAAGACAGAAAATAATATTTTTATATAATTATAATATAAATAAAGTTCGGAAAGAAGTCTCTAACTCATAATCTGAATCATTAATCAACTAAACACAGGAAATTCTTTTGTAAGGAAATACTGCTTTTTCATGAAATCTATTCTAGATTAATATGATATCGTTTTTATATAACGACCTTTTCAAGCTTCTGTTACATTTTAAGGGAAGATCTTAGCTTAAACTGACCCTTCGATTAAAAAACATGTTAAAAAAATGTGTGGAATGATGAAAAAAAATCGGCTGCAAATTTCCTTACTCAGCATCTCGGAAGTGCAACCACTTCACTTCAGTTATGTTGAAAGGCTGTCGTCTGGGCAAAATGAACTCAGCTGTTAACAGATTATGATGTCGGTTTCCGGGACTATATTTATACAGTAATTTTTTAAGATCGTCCACCTGAGTTTCTTCTAACTTTTCTCGCTGCTAAAAGGATTCTATTTTAATTTTGTTCTTCCTGTTTATTGCATATACAATGCTATAAAAATGGGAACATTTTACAAAAATAACTCCTTGTGTTTTTGAAAAAGAATAAAATGCAGGTATATGAATACTAGTTCCACAATAAAAAAAATTATAGAAAATTAACGGAGTTCATTATTGCAAAAAAATGTATTAGCATCACAGAAAAATTATCATGATATTTTTTGTTATTTGATTGTTGAAAACCATACTCATTACATTTATACATTTAAAGTGTTAACTTTAAATAGATATTTGAAATTAGCACATTATATTAAATAGCTAAAATTATGCTTTTACTTAGTCTTAAACAAATTGACGTTTATCTTTTTAAGGAATGGTATTTTCTAAATTGGAAAAACATACTTAAAGTTTATTAATTGTTTTTATGAAAATAAGTGAATAAAAATATAATTTTCTAGAAAATAAAAATAAAATTACCACACATTTTGACGACAGGATTTCTTTTAGTATAGCTGTCCTTTATTCTCTACTTCTTAAGTTTGCGTTTTACCTTAATTTTGGAGATATTATTTTGTATTGTATTAATTTATTAATAATGGCTGGATTTCAATTCTTCTGGAACAGTTTTCCTTTAAAATAGCGAAAATTCGATTACGCAAGAAAACAGATTTTCTGTCGCTACTTGTTACTCTATCGTTCTGTGAATGCTAGAAATAGCAACTGAAGGTTGCTCCAATGAAATCTGCCCCAATTGCCACACGAATAGCTACATTCATGTATGAAATTGCAAATTTTACTTTCGTTGATTTCTTCGACACACGGTTTGCCAGTCCAAACGCACAACTCACACTCCTGGAATGTTTCTATTTTAAAAAGTTGTTTTCAGAATACATAATGTGTTTATCATTACAAGTATCTAGAATGATCATCCATCAAAAAACAGAAATCTGTAAACATTAGCATTAGACAAAGTATCGAAGGCAAAATACCGAACCCAGCAAACTGACTTCTTATAAAAATCAATTCATGCCAATTGCAACTAAAGTATTATTCAAATTTATTAATTTATATTTGACTGCACAACTTATATATTGAATTTACTCAATTATTATTATTTTTTTTTTTTTGAAGTACTGCAATATTTTTAAAAGCATACCTTGTCAAGAAACTGGAAATGAATTTATTTTCATTAAAGGTTCCAGATGTAATTGAATAATTTTACTAAGCAACAGTTATATATATTAGTGTAAAATGCCCAGAAAGAACAATTCGATATGAAAAATAAATAATCCACTGATATTCATCAGGATTTTTTTCAATAACGTATTTAATCTACTGTGTTCACGTATCACAAGGGAAAAAACGTGGAAAACTAAATACAATGGCAAGTATGCAAATAAAAAGCAGAAGAGATTCTATTTTTCTATAAAACTTGTTTCTGAAGAACATTAATTACAATCACGCTTTGATGAAACCAGTAAATCAGAATGCATAATTACATTACAAACATCAAAATTTATTATCTCAGGAAAAGTAAACAAATGATCTTCCATTTCTGTTTGTCGCTCAACGGTCATTTTTTGCACACGAGGGCTAATTAGAGCGGAATCTAAGGCTTAAAGTGAAATCCGAACCAGCTCGGCTTCATTTCTGTAGAAAGGTAAAGAAGTTTAATATATTTTAAATGCCAATTTGATGACAATCACAGCTAATAATTAGCTATATTTTAATCACTTCATCGCAGATGATGAAAAACAGATATATCTAAGATTTTTTCAAGGTAAATAGACTTGGTTGGAGAAAGTCCAAAAAAAAGATTCAAATTTTTTGTAAGGAAAAAAAATTCAATTTCGACTTAACTTCAACTTCTGAATATTACCGATTTTTTTAAACTCCTTTTTAAATTACTGCCAAGCAAATATACTAAAGACAGATGCAATATCTGATCATCGTAAAATATGATGTACAAGAAAGATAATTCGTTAGTTTGGCAATGATTTATAGAAAAAAGGAATTAATTTGGTTTGATAATGATAGATTGCATCATAAAATCCAGTTTATATGGCTTGGTTGTCACTCTAGTATCACTCTTTCAGCAAGAGGTTAACAAGAGCTACAATTTTAAATGGATTCCAATTTACTATAAATATTCACACCCCCTAAAAAAAAGATAGCCCAGGACAGCTAAGATAATTATTGGAGCTGTCTCCTCTACTAATAACATCAAGGCAGAGCAGGAGTGTGGCTTACAGACACTTGACACTCGAAGAAAGTACCAAACTGTTAAATTTATCAACAAGGTGAATATTCTAGCTGGTAATCATATCTCTTGTAGGGCTACAATTAACTGGAATAGCAGATCGAGACTCAAGAAATCGTCAATCATGTAGTTCAATAAAGAAATATGAGAAAGCCTCATATTAGATCAAAGATTTATTTTGCTTCGCGGAAATCTATTCTATCATCCTGCTTTCCTCCAAATACTGCAATCAACTTGAACTGAATACTAGATCTCTGTTCGAAAAAGGAACTGGTGGCCATTGTTAAAACTAAAGGAATTTCAAATATGGAAACTTATTTAAGACTTGACCTTGTCTGATATATACTGATGGACCCTCTGTTGAAACTATTCTAAGTTGCTTGCAAAAGAGGCAAGAGACCTTAACTCTGAAACTCTGAAATGCTAATGCAATCGCTAGATACAAATTGAAATTAAAACATATCAAAATGGAACATCAATTATGTGTTATCAATGCAGACAGGATTATTACCGGGACTATTTCCAGACTTAGAACCCAACACTTCTGTGGAATGACTATAAATACAGATGGCACCAGACCTTACAAATCATGTAGGAACTGCCTTGAGGATTAGCTCACCGCGGAGCATATTTTTAACTGCCCAACCACATCATAAGAAGTTAACAAGCTATTGACGAATTTCCCTTTCAGGGAAATCTCTATGAGGATACAATTGTACACATTGCCAAAACCGTGCTTTTGGTACCTGGAGTAATTTGACTTAACTTCAAATGAACACCACACCAGCCAACTCTCATCCTAAAAGGTAATTAAACCTATAAACTATCGAATTAAAAATTAGAATGCTAATCATTCATCTGTCAGCTTGGTACGTAAAACAATGATTCAATTTTAATATTCAACCAAAATCAATAAATAAAAAGTATATAGAACCCCTGAATAAAAAATAAAAATTCTAAATCAGTAAGATTTCTTTCAATCTAGGAAACAAAATTTTGAAGCAAATTTGTCACTTGGAATTTTTGAAGTAAATCTGTCACCTTTCCTTCAAAGTTTAAAAAATATGTCAGAAGCTGTAAAGAAATTTTCCAAATTCAAGAGAAATTAGTTACTTAGCAACTTAAAACTCAACTTGTATATTACTTTAATATAACAGAGATATAAAGCATTACATGTATATCCCCATCCCAACTTAATCTTTCTCTTGATTTTTAAAGACTAGACAGATTGTAGTCTTCAAATCTTGACAGTTAGTATGACATAAACATCAGCTCGAACGGTACACACCTCGTTCACAATAGATAATTTCCACTCCTAGGCGTGACTTATTTTTAAGAGCAATTTTTTCACACCTTCTGTATAATGATGTATTGTTTCTTCAAGATGCTGCGGGTCAACGTTTCATTAAGTTCCTAAATTAACTTCCGCTTCCATATGAAAATGTAAAGCACAAGGATGTACGTGACTATTAGAATTTGCAACAGAATGCTTTTTCTGCAGGAATTTTAATTTTATTAATTATTTAACAAATAAGGGATTTTTCTATGAATTATTATTATGAATATGTTATTGACTGTTTAAAAGGTATTTTAATAATAAATTATATATTTACATCCTTTAAATATGTAATAATATTTATCCCCATTTTTATTTTAATAGCTAATTTTATATAAAAAAAGTTTTTTTAATTAAGTAATATTTTTTAAAGGAATTAATGCTAACTTAATAACTTTCAAAATAATGTCTAATTAATTAATTTTATATTAAACTAAAATTTTCCTAGCCTTTAAATTTTGAAGAAAATATTATTTTATTTTTTTAAATTAGCTATTAAATGTAGCTATCTGCAATTGTCATATTGTTAAAGTGTAAATTTTAAAAAATAAGTATTAAAGAGTAATTTTTTTCTTAAAAAAATTAATGTTTAGGAATAAAATTAACATTTAATTTCTAAGAATAAAATTAATGCTTAAATTCAGAATAATTAATTAGATATTAAACAAGAAACTTTTAGCTGAATATCAATATTATTGTTCTGAATTTAATAAAATGATGTGTAACGTTATACCTTAAAAAATGAAAGAGTATAATGGAATCGATTTCGCAGAAAAATAATCGAAATTTTTAAAATAGTTAAGATTATTGTAGAAAATAGAATTTCTCAGTGTCACTAAATAAGATTTTTTCTACACAAATGTTATTAAAAAATACTAATTCACACAATTCTTTATCTAAGTGAAACATATTTAGCAGTGAAAATTGTAACAAACGAAATATTTTTTAGGAATATTCGGTTTAATTTTAGTTTGTAAAATTAATCGTTTTCAATTAAAATGGGAAGAAATTTGTTACGTGAACAGTATATGTACACAAAAATATAGTCATAAATAAAATTATTAGAAAATAGCAATGGTGATACAGCATATACACATAAACAAGTTACTGTGAATTTTTCTTTGAATGAATGAGGAGGATTTATACAAGAGAGTGTTATCTTATTAGTCAATATCTCGTGTTATTAAAAAAAAACATTATTTTATAGTAAAATGCACCTATTTGAGATATTATAATTGGACAATAATATTTAAATAAAATTCTTTGATGCATCCTTTATTTTTACAAGACCAACTTTCAATAAAGTAAATTGCAAAAAGAAAAAAAAAAACTAATAATTTTAGTTGTATAAAAAATTTATTGATTTTTCGTAAAATTACGTTTGGTAAAAAAAATTCATTTGCAAGAAATTTTATTGAGAAAATTATTTTATATTAAGCTCATTTGAATTAATTTTAATTCTATTTATATTAGAGGCATGGGAATGACTGTTTACATCAAACTTGTTCAAACGATTATATAGGATTACTAATTGAGTTTTAATGCACTTTAAAATCATTTTTACGCATAAAATATTTATATGTGCATTTTTAATCAACATTCTTGAATTTATCTTTTATTTGTAAGAACAGCTGTTTTTAAATGCAGAAAATTTCAGTTTACTTAGAATTTCTGTTTTTCAAACTTTAACAATAAATAAAAAATTATTTCTATTGTAATGAATAATTTTTATTCCTCTTAAATGAGATCTGTGCTTAAATTTAAGAATTATTTATAGAATTTAAAGCCATTTATTGTTATATATTAAAATATATTTTGATATTAATTTACCCTTTGAATTACACTCATAAGCGTGGGAATATTTCTTTAATTGAGTTTCGAAAGCATCGATTATTTTTACTACAAATTTCAACCTGCTAATTAAACCAGAAAAATACTTTGCAATTTAATATGAAGTTTTTAATCTTAAAAATTGGCTGAAATTTTTCAAAGTGTTTTTTTTTTTTAATTTGTTTACTATGTTACATTATTATTTACAAAATCATAGTCGTAAATATTAACTTTTAAAATTCAAATAGAAATCCCTATTAAAGCAAAAATTGTGAATATACTCATGTAAATAATAAATTAATAATGTTTTTATTTAATAAATAGTAGAGCACTGTGTGCTTGACTTTCATATGATAGAATTTTTTCTATAAGAAACCTTACTTATTATTGAACTTAATTTGTGAAAATCAAATAAGTAAAACAGTAGATAAAATAATTCATGTTGCATAATTAAAAATATAAAACTAAGAGTTACATATTTTCAACTTTTAAGGATAATTATTTTTAATTTATTTCTTCATATAATTTTTTTTTATTGCTTATTGGTTTATTTTCATGTGAATTAACACAATAATCAAATTTGGAATTGCGCGAAAGAAAACTGCTAACAAAAAATGGCGACATTTAAATTGATTCTAATTAATTCAATATAAAAATGTAAATGAACAAATGAATAATAATTAAACTGTTTCCTAAATTTAAATGATTCTCATGTGTAATAATAATGATATACATATAATGCATCGTTATCTATTTATTAGTTTGATGACTCTAAAACATTTATAACCTGTTTACTTGCTCTTTTTATTGGAACACACCGTGAATATCTACGCAGAACATGGATTCAAAATATCGTTTTCTAGAATGAGAATTTGAACAGCGGAAAAAAAAAAACTGATGGTATATATTTTTACATCATTTCTAAAGTATTGATTACACTTCGTGTATGTTTTCAAGGACTGCTTTCCAGTTTTAACCTTGCACTTATTCTTACCTTCGCATTCAGTCAAAAGAAGTCTTTGTGTCACAATAAGAGCCCCCAGTATGAAAATTGATACATTTTGGCATCTGAATAATGTATCATTTTCCAGCGAGCTCCATTTTTATACCTTACCTGCGAAAAAATAGAGATATTTTGATCTCTGATTTAATTTTGAACTTAGAAAAGAATTCACAGATTTTGTATTGAAGAATTTTTTTTTTTTGTGTGTGTGTGTGTGCTTTTTTTTTTTTTTTTGTTTTTTTTAATCATGTGAAAATATTCTCTTTTAGTTATCAAGCATGTATGAAACAAATGCAAATTTCATTTGTATATTTCATCAACTTTTTTTTATTACTTATCAATAGTTAACATCGCATTTGCTTACCCCATATACAATTACTCTCATTAATTAATACCGGAAGGAATATTGTTTCAGTACAGATTTTTTTGTAATGTTTTGAATAAAAAAAATTTTTATTAAATTAAAATTCTCTCTTTTGAATCTTAGTAAATTAAGGAATGTTGTTATTTACATAGAAAGTTTATGCAGTCAATATAAAATATTAAAAGTAGTAAAAATTTGAAAATGTTATTTTCTCTTTTAAATGTGTACAGGTATATTGTAAACATTTTATATGTAAATTTTGAGAATAAATAGTTTTATAAATATGTCGAACAGTTATGAAACTATAAAAATGACGATGCCTATAAAGAATTTTAATAATGAAAATAAGCACTTAATTTGCTTTGATAACGTCGAAGTATACGCGCATGAGAGAGATTTATTTTTTTAATCCATTATAACGGACGGAAATAAAATATTTTACGTTTTAATTACTTTACAAAGCGTTTTTAATTCATATAATTTTTTATTTTTATTTTTATTATTTCATAATTTGTAATTAAATCATCTAAATATTTGCAAAATGTACTGAAAAAATAGTTAATTAGAAAGACTATTTTCAGTAAAAATAATAAAATTAATACGAGTTATAACATTACTTTAGCTATTAGTTTATGAAAAATAAAAGTATTTTTATTATTATTGCATGTTCATTTGAAAAATCTAACTTTAAAAGATTCAAACAGTTTTCATAATTTTGAAGCAATACTATTCTTTGTTTGGACGCATTTTCTTTAAATTAAAAGAAGCTAAGTACTTTTGTCATTTATTTGCTTACATTTGATATTTAAGAATCATTGTTCATAAAATACAGTATACTTTATTTCCTTCCTCAAGATATTTATAGCTATGTAAAGATTGGTATTTTTTATGTATAAATTAAAATTGCAATTATGAGTATTTTATCCTTTTTAATGAAATATTAATATCTTTAATTTCAAATCTATATTATTTTTAATGCTATCATTTTTATTCTAAGTTATATTTAAAAAAAACTATATATAATTTATTATAAATAATAGATTTAACTTTTCATTCCAGAAAAATATTTAGAACTACATGGAAAGGAGTACTTGTTTTTATACATTTAAATAAAAACTGTGATTGTGTATTTTATCACTTTTGTGAAACATTAAACTTTTTCATAATTAAGCAATAAATTACTAGGGACTTAACACAGAAGTTTATTGCATAAAAAGGTAATATTTTTCAACTCAGAAATAAATTTCTAAATAAATTAAATGTTATTAATTAACAAATATGTTTAACAATTATAGAATTTAATCTTGTTAAAATTACTAAAAAAGCAAATAAAAATAATGTTGTAAGTTTTAAATCATTAATTTCAACTTAACTTCAGCATTTAGTTTGTGATTGTTAGTAAATAACAGGCATATCTCTGTTACTGGAACATTGATTCTCAATAATGACTTGATATATTTGCAGAATGATCACTATATAAGTAACTGTAACACCTACAACCGTTGGAACAAAGCTTCTTGTTACGGTGAAAAATTTCCAGGCTGTTAACTGCACATCAGAAGCGTACACAGCGAGAGAAGCAACGTCGCTTTGTGCATGTGTTCTCATGTTTTTTGGTGAGAATTCTTTACGCATTTTAAAAATTAATGGTGCCAACTTGTTCGCTTCTTCTGCCACCAACGATGCTTCAAGCGCAACAGACCCGAATGCCAGAAAATCGAATAAAATTTGTCCAACAACATTAAGATTGGCATATGGTTCATAATTTTTCCATTCTGTGCCAACGTAAAACAAAATGAAGCTACACGTGCGAGCGAACGTAATTGTCAGAATCATAAAAACCTGCAGAGAAAACAAATTATCTGTTTCTTTTACGAGACTTACTACTGTTAAGAACTTCTTATGCAAGTTTTGAATTTCGAAAGCTGTGATGTTATCGTGTTTATTTTTAAGTTTCGGTTCAAAAGCATGGACATTTGTTTGTTTCACTTTACCTTCTTTACAAATTTTTGTCTCTTGAAGCTTATTCAAAATGCTAAGTTCATATTGAAAATCACCAATCTTTTTGTTTGTGTCTGGAATTGAATTTTCAATGTTCATTTCTTTTGAGAATCGAATACACATCATGCAGTTTTCTGAGCAGTTTTTATGAGTAGGTTTGAATTTCTTATCATTTCGCAACGAAGTAATGGATAATTTTTGCAATCTTGAATTTTTGATCTCAGAATGATAATGATCTGAATAATTGTCTTCCATTTGAAAAGAAATATTTTCCTTTTTCTTTTTAGTCACATTGTCACTTGTTTGCAAATTAAAGGAACAATTATTCATCGTTTTTGACTTTTTTATCAGTATTTTAGCTTCGTAATTGATAGAATGAAACATTGATTTTAGGTGCATGCAAAATATACAGTAAAAAACTGCGTTACTTGCAGTTATAGTTAAGTTGATTATATATTTCAGAAATACGTACACTGCGTTAGCAGTTTCATTTTCAAACAAGTAATTTTCAACGCAGGTTTTAAATTTTAAAAAAGTATAGAAAACAAGCGATAAACTCATTACCATGATTATTAAGAACACCACCGTTAAAGCCCGTATTTTTTGCACGTCAACTGATTCGATTTTATAGAAACCAGCATACAAATACTCAGTTATAGTTGCTTGTAGTCCAATAATTTTGTGGTGTTTACCGATTAAAGAATCCACCACTAAAGCACAGACCAAAACATCCATGAATATTAAATATTCTAGATAAAAGTTTTTAGAGTCAAACAGCCGATATGAATGATGAATTAAATCAATATTATATCGAATTACTAGGAATATTCTCCACATATACCAGACAATGAATTGAAATTTAGTTTGATCAGCTCTGTAAATGGGAAGACCAACACATAAGAAGATTGGTTTTGGGAAACGTGAAAACATTTTCAGTCTAGTTATTTAATTTTAAGTAAAATTTAAAAATCTTCAAATATATAACTTTGCACCGCAACAGCTTTTCAATATTAAAATTTGATTCTTATCTGGAAATGTACAGCTTGACGATTAAATGGTCTGCTTAACTGTAAGTTGAACAAAATAATAATCTTTCATGCAGATAGTTATTTCTATATCCATTATTTTTCATCCATCAGAAATATTCTTGAGAGCTAATTTCCGGAGCAAATATTTAAATTTCCCACAGCTTCATTAAAATGTCATGGAGTATAATTATATTTATATCCTAAAAATTTATATTTCACATCAGTTTTGACAAAATTAATTATATTTAGGCCACGTTATGTTATTAAAATATAAAAAAAATTTATGTACTTAAAAGATACAAAAAACTTAATAAAAGTATCATAAAATGCATTGAAAATTTACTTATTTTTCCCCTTTTTTCGTTAAAATAAATTCATAAAATTCTTCTAATAGAAAAATATCAGAAAAACAGACATTTATTTTTTCATCAAATAGCAGCAGTAGCAATTCACGTAAATTTAATCATTCTGTTTTTCACTAATATTTTCAAGATTAAAAGAAAAAACTGTCAAAGATAAAAAATTTCTAAATCCACACACAAATTGAAAGATTGTTTTAAATTTATAAAATTCTGTAATACTTTATAAATACGATTCTAATTTTTAAAATATAAAAATGTTACAAATTTGAATTTAAACAGGAAATGCATTACTGGCTGCTGAACTATTTAATTTTCTTTAAAATTTCACTTTTTTGTCAGGGGATTGTACGTTTGAACTAATTCTTGGTTTTTTCTTCTGGAATAAGTGTAACTAAAAATGCATTCAAAATATTAAATGTTTTTGATCAATCTTTCTCAGTGTGTTTCATAATTCCTGATTTAGTTCGTATAGAAAAAGATAAAATGATTTTCTTTTATTCTGTAAAGAGAATTTTGTGTGTGTTTTCCTGTTTCTTCAGTTTTTTATTTTTTAATAGTGATTGTTAGCTGTAAAATCCCATTCTCAAATAATAGGTAACAGTTCTTAATAAGACAATTAAAATTTTGAAATCTCAAAAAAATTGCCTATTTAAATTCACAATAGTTTTGTCTAGTAAGCAGAAGTATCAATGTTAACAAAAATTTCTTTCAAATTTCTTGCATAGTAAATAATATGTCTAAGCTGACGTACAATTTTACTATTGGACTCTATTGAAATTGTTTTCGGTTTGCGAAACAATTTTTTTAAGATTAATTATAACTCAATAAAATACAAACGATTCTATTTTTAGAAAAATATTCAAACAACAAAAATTCTTTTTATTTAAAATAGATTCCTTGGGCAAGTAAATTTCTATCTTTTAGTTCCGAAAAAGATTGGCAAACTTTCAAATTTTGTACCTTCATAAAATTATTTAACTCATTTTGCCCAAATTTTTGTGGTTTACTTTTGAATGAATAAGAATTCAATTTCATCTACTAAAATGTTAATTAAAGCGGGGGAATAAAAAAGAAAGCGGTATATCGTTATAAATCAAAATAAAAGAAAATATTATTGAATAAGCCTCAATTAATTTTCTACTTTCTTCATCACAGCATTTTTTGAACTTGTAATTCAAAATAAAGAATTTAACGCTCATGAACAGAAAAAGTTACAAATTGATAAAGAATAATTAATCTACTTAGATTTGATGTTGGTGAATTGAATGTAGGCAAATAAATTTTTTATAATTAGTTCTCATATAATTTCTATTTTTTTTAAATTTAATAAAGCTAAAATGCGCTGAATTTAAATTTTTAACAAATTCGTGGAAGTGAAGACACTTTTTTTTTTCCAATGGTCGGGGTATATCAGGATGTATTGTCCCCTTATACCCAAGGAACCGGCCAGAAACAGCGACCTCTTTGCCGACGAGGCGTTGCCTCGGGTGCACCACAGGGGGTGGGCCACCATCGTACCCTCACACATGCCATAGGGACCCGTTTATAGGGTAGGCTATCATTCACATCTCATTCATGATCACGAGAGATTACGAGATTTACTAGATTTTTATGGAAAAAGGTAAATGGGCCGCAAAACTTTGGAAATATAAAGTCTGTATCTGTTCACTTTGATTTTAGCCTAAAAACTGGATTGTTGCTCTGTAATGAAGATGATAATATATTACGTTAGAAAACTGCTAATATGAAGAATATTATTTATTGTGTTGTTGTCTTGTGCAAGCTAGGCTGGCCAATATGGGGTGCGCTGCTCCACTTTTCCAACTAAACCGTAATTTGGTGTGGAGTCCTACTTCCTCAGTACACACATGCCATAGGTACGAATTTATAGGGTAGCAACCATTCATAACCTATTCATGGGGCCGACCGATTTCTGAGTGATTAGTGTTTCTGACTCCTGAACTGTGGATCCCTGGTTCGAATCCCGGTTCGGGCATGGATGTTACTTTCTCTCTGAGTTTCTCTGTCCTTTCTTATGTGATGATGTATGAATGAAGCCCACCCGATAAATGGGTTTGTGGTAGTATGCGCGGGTAATGCTAATCGCCTCTGTGACTTGGTTCACAGATGCCCGCTGGGTAATGACAAATGAGTAGCAGTTTCCGGTCTTGTTGTGGAGAAGGATTGATTACCCTGGTGCCCACCGTTGTTAAAAATAAATAAATAAACAACCCATTCATACACAATAAGGACAAAGACAGGATAGACAGAGAGAGAAAGTACATCAATGCCCGAACTGGGATTCAAACCCAAGACCTCCTTATCCTCAGTCAGGCACTCTGACCTTTAGACAGGGCCGGGGGGCAATCTGACTATTAGATAATATAAAATAAATTATTGGCAGGCTTGCAAATAAATGAAATGTGACATTCGTCATTTAATACACAGGCAACATGCATCAATCATTTATTTTGATGAAAATTAAGCGCAAAGTGATGGAATAAGATCAGAACAAATACGTATTATCACACTATTACAATTTCTATTCAACATAAGAAATTCATTTCTTTAAATTTTTCGAAAAATATTTATTTCGAATATTAAATACTATCATACAAATTTTATATCACAAAAATCAGTTCCTTTCTCTGAATTAAATATAAAATATCAACCAGACAGTACAATTTACCAATCACGTAGAGTTTGTAAAAATTTTAGTGAAACATTTTAAGGGAGGGGGTGAAGAAAAATCGTTTTTCGATTCCCAAGAGGTATAGGTCTTGAGCAAAATTCAAGACATGTACTTTAAACTACCAATGATCTTAACGTATTGATTCCGATGAAAAATTCCTCCATAATATCAAGTATTGATATTTATATTGAAAAAGTTATAATTATGTATCCATTTGCATACATAATTAACGTTATCATTTATTGTACAGTTCAGATCTTTAGGATTAGTTTGCTGGATATTTATCGATTGAAAAAAGTTTACTTTTGAAAAACACTCCTAAATTTTAATAAAATTCTGTACATAAATATATAATATCAAATAAATAAATTTTATAAAATTATTTCAACTAAATGACCAAGTTTTACATGCAAAATTTTTATCATGGAATTCAATAACTGGGGCGAATAAACTTCTTAGTGGCCACGATGGCTTATTAAATGTATATATCATGTTTCTTAATCTTAAAAATATATTACCTGAAAGTATAATACCTTTGTTTTAACATATTATAGAGCATTACTCTTCATTTTATCAATAACTCTAAGTTCAAAATGACTCACAAAGTTGACTAATGTTATCAAACTTTCCCGATTTCCATTCTGGATTATTTTATTTAAGCTTTCAGTCTTGAATTCTTTCGGATATATCAACAAAATAGTTTGATTTATTCATAAGATGATAAGAATTTATATATCGTCGGATGATTCAATTTTTTTATATTGCCTGAACTGTTACACACTTCTCATTTTCTTTTGCTTCTAGTCACGCATTATTGTATATTTGCTTAGAGACCATATCACATCTCAATCCATCGGATTTTGTAATTAATTTAGTGTTAATAATTTAAGATATTTCTAAAAAGTTTCATCGTGATTTTGAAAATGTGTTTGTTATTTTTTTTTTTTTTTTTTGCTGTTGCAATTAATGTAATTTCATTAAATCAAAGATATGCACACATTTAATAAACAGAAAATATTTAATAAATTTAAACAAACACATAGATTTTTTAAGAAATAAATTAATATTTAAACTTTTAACAAGTCTTTCATTTTATTTTAAACATGATAGACTCTAATGACTATTCTGATAAAGTTAGATCACTGATGGACATTAACAAGATTAATTAAAAATAAAAGTTGCTTGGAATTGATTAATTCAAAGTTAATGACATTAATTCATTTTGATAGTCATCGCAAAAAAATTTCAAAATTTCCTTTAAAAGGAACTAAATTTTTGTTGACTCAATGTGCAAATATAAACAGATAAGTTAGAGCTTAGAAACATGTAAAATCATCCTGTTCATTTCAATTTATATATTATAAGATAATGACTTCATTTACAGTAAGTAGGAAGAATATCAATTATTTTTTAAATTGCCAGTTTTTATTTTGATATTCGAAAAAGTATTGTAATTAAAAGTCCTTTTAATTCTCTGCAGGAAATGAATCCTTTAAGGATTTAAAACTTTTAGTTTCCCATAAATAATAATAAAAACATATTTTCAATTACACTCGTGTCCACAAGTTAAGAATGATCCAGAATTCCACAGAAATTCATCTCGAAAATAAAATTTCACATGTAGAATTATCACACACATCTTGAAGAATAATATGCAAATTACAAGAAATCACCAGATGGCACCGACAGTACGTCACAATGATGATAGTGTAAGAGAGGGGTATATAAGGAATGGTTGCAAAAAAAGTAAAATTGTTCACAAACGCTTTAAAAAACTTTCAGTGCAAAAACCGCATAGTTGTGGCACAAAGGAAACATTCGATTGATGTTTTACGTGGTAGAATTATCGGCCATCTGAAATGTGGACATACCTAGTTGGAAGTATCCGCGGAACTTAGAATCGCACAGAGTGTCATCTCCAGGCTTTGGAAACGGTTCCAAGATGATGGTAATGTGAGTAGATGTTATAGCATAGGTCACCCCCAAGTTACAATGCCGAATGAGGGGATCGGTATTTGGCAGTTACTATCAAAAGAAACAGATGGAGCATAGCATCAGACCTGTCTCGCACGCTATCTTCAGCTACCGGTATGACAGTTTCAACGCAGACCGTGTACAGACGTTTAGGTCATATTGGTCTGCGCTTAGCCTGAAGTAAAGAGTATGCATTGTGGACATCACAACAGTGGTCTTGTGTGATGTTTTCCGACGAGTCCAGGTTTAGCTTTCAGTCTGATTCTCACCGGACTTTCATATAAAGAGAGCCAGGTATCCGTTACCACCAGGAAAACACCATTGAACGACGTTACGGTGGTGCAGGATTGCTCGTTTGGGGAGGAATTATTCTAGGTTCCAGAACTAACCTGCATGTTCAGAATGTAATAAAGACAGGTCACATCAATCGGGATGTCATTCTGGAACAAAATGTGTGTTTGTTTCGGTTCGTCATGGGTGCAGAATTTCTGTTTATGGATGACAACGCCCGTCCTCGCCCTGCAAACATTGTAGAAACAAACGAATGCCTTCAGTCGGAGGATATCACCCGTATGGACTTGGCAGCATACTCATCAGACTTCAATCCAATAGAGCATGTGTGGGGCATGCTTGGCCGATGAATTGCAGACCGTCAACCCCCTCCCACATGTCTACCGGAACTTCAGAAAGCATTGCTTCATAAGTGGCGTAATATTCCCCAAGATAAGATCGATAATTGGATGCTCAGCATGCCTAGGTGTTGTACAGCCTGTATTGCATCGTCTGGAGGGGGGGAGCATACTATGTATTAACCATCATATCAACCATGTTATATTGGTTTTTGTAAAAAGGTTCTTTTTTTAAATTTACACCAGGGTGTAAAAATCGCAATTTTTATTAATGATGCCAAACATATAGCATCTTTTTTTCTCTTTACCTTTCATTTAATAAATAGACTATACAAATAAGTCACATTTGTTTTGCTTCTGTCTCTTTCTTTGCATGAACTTGCGTTATCCTTAATTTATGGACACGATAATATACTTTTTTCTCATTATTGTTTTCATCACAAAAAGAAAAATCTGAATAATTTGAACTTGAATAGTTGAGATTTTGTTCCTATAAAGAATAAATTCATGATCTTTCAAAAGTGTTATTACTTTTGCCATTATATCAATAAAAATGTGTGAACTTCTAAAATTCCCAGTACCTCAACTGCTGCCAGTGTAAACAAATGTAGTTTTGGTTCTTTTTATTGTTCAAAATCTTACTCATATAGCCAGATAGAAGCATTCGTACATTTATTTCCAAACTATCTTTTATTTCAGTTTAAATCATCGTCTGAAAATTTTTATCACTATACGTTCAAGAGAGTATGAGTGCTTTATTATATCTTTTTTATCAAGTATCTATAACGAACATTTCCTAGCATAAGATTCTTTATATATCGTACAAAAATTACTTTTTTTGTATGAAATATAATCTTGTAAATGAATACACCCATTGATTTTAAAATGCTCACGCATTTCAAAATGCATTTCTTCAAATCAATTATTTTTGCATCGTGATAAGCATTATATCATTCACCAGCATGAGTAATTCATTTGATTTCTTAACAGTACATTGAATTCAATTCCTGTATGAATTGAGATTTATTCACGCATGGACAAGAATCATCATACAACTATATACGTTTTGCCATTTACGGTAATGTGGCACATACATGCATAGCAGTGAAGGCGAACCCCGGAGTGTACCTTTAGATTAACGGGTTTATAATACTCGCCTATCACCAAGTGTCAAGTAATTATGAATCACTGTCTGGTGACGGGGTCACACCTGAGCTGGCATCCTCTTCCTCACACCTATGGCAGGAAGGATTTTGGACGTTACATATTAACGTGGACACGTCTGTAATATAGAACAATAAGACATATAAGACATTTTCCTTTTTGGTTTTATCTATTAATAACTGAATTTACTTGCTTCACTGCATGCTCCTTTAACCAATTTTCATCCGACTTAGTGAATTCATTGTTCACACCGTACTTGGCACATTCTTACTTAGTTTACATTTTATCACGATGTACACTGAGGACCCCAAGGAAATGAAACAGCTGTTTCCCTTGCAAAGGAGGAAACCGAAACTGCACAAACAGCAGATAAATCAATTCCTTTTCATACCGCCAAACGGTTAATTAAAAATATTCTAAACAGGATTCTTGGTAAAAACAGACAAATAAAGACAAGAAATGGATTAATGAAATCACAGATATTCCACTTTGACCAGAGGACCTTTTGCTGTTTTACTCCTGGCCACGATTGTCTCTCGAAACATCTGTGAAAATACTGTCTTCTTTGCCAACTGTGCAACAAGTGGATGTGAACCATTTGAGGCATTGCCCTGCACTGAACTTGGATCATTTGTGGGAGAAATACAGAAGACCTTGGCGTAAGATGAACCAATTTATGGATTCACTGTATTTTTAGTTTTGTTATCTATTTTCATGTTATTTTTATCTATTTTTATAATGTAAATGTCTGTTAATTTTAACTACAGTTGTCTTACAATCTGCTATTAGAAATTAAAAAAAAAAAAAAAAGAAAAAGAAAAAGAAATCCTACCAAGAAAAACGTGTATCTAAATTTCTAAGGTGGGCTTTTTTTTTAATGAATATTTTTCCTCGGAGTAAATAACTTATATTAATTCTTTTTTCCATTCAGAATACCGAAATAAACAAAAAAGTCTCTTTTAAGCTTTGTTTAAAAGTAAAAACATAAATTCTTCAATTTAACACACAGAAAGATGTCATTAAAGTAGTCTCAAAATAATTTTGTGCATGATGAAATGAAGTCTCACGCATATAATTTAACTAAAAACAACTCGAATGAGATGCATAATGTTTGAAAATCCTCTTTAGTTACCAAGTTATGAATATTAAAGTTAAGACTTTTTTCATCGGCGTTGCAATCCGACTGGCAACTTATTGGAAAAGGCAAAATCACATTTGTTTCATATTTTTTCAAAATCAGGAAAAAAGAAAATATTATTATAATTTTTATTTATTTATTTATTTATTTTATTATTTTTTTAAACTACTCTTGAACTGTGGAAAGAAGAGAAGATCCGTTACAGTAAATATTTTTTCAACATCCCCGGCAGTTACATATAGATAATAATTTTAAATGGAAAAATAACCAGAAATTTCTTTCTTGAAGCGAAATTAGTTCCGGAGTCCTGTTTAAGCAAATATTTTGCGAATGAGTGTTAGCTATGCTTTAACACAAAATTTTGAATTGACACTAGTTTCTAAGTTTTTTAGTCAAAGACTAACATACTAATATAAATTTCTTTCTTTTCCATGGAACAACACTCTCAATTTAAATCTTTAAAATTTAGTTTAAAAATTACTGATGTGCTTTACCTGAAACGCATTGAATGGATAATTTGAATTGCTTATAGACGTAAATCTAAAATTTCAATAATTAATCCCATTTTTATTTCATTTTGCTCATGTGTGACATCTTTTTTAAACACTGGATGATTAAAAAATAGTGCTTGTTTTACATATTTTTAACTATAGATATAAATAATAACTTTTAACTTAGATATAAATAAGTTTAATGTTTTTGTCTCCTTAAAGTTCCTATTTCAAAGGGAAAGATTTCTGATAATATTTGTACCAATATCTTAAGGAAACTTATTAAATACAATTTCCGCCCAACTTTAACTTTTTTTAATTGTTATTAATATGTACAGATTTTAAGTAAACATTTTGAAAGCGATTTCTCGTGGAAAATCTTGTAAACTCTTAAAGAGATTCAAGTGTTCTTTGAAGTATAAAAAAATGTTAAAAAATATGTTAAATACATTTTTTAATACAAATGAAATGAAATCAATGCCTAATTCTATCCTATTTCATGAAACACATATAAGGCACTTTTAATAAAAAAATTTAACGCTTTAAATATTAATTTTACTTTAAAATGGTTTTCATGCAATAAAATAAATATAAAATTACGCGTATGACGTTAAATGGCAATTTAATATCTATTTCTTTTCATACTTTTATCATTGATGTGATAAAAGTAATACATGAAATAAGCTATACTTTTAAACTCTGATGTCAAAATTTGACAATAGTTATACAGGAAACAAAATATTCTAATCCACAATCATGAAATAATTTAACTTAAAATTATTTTTGAAAAATTTCTTATAGATTATCATGTTAAACACAATACACACAATATTTTAACTGAATGTACCGTAACGAAAACATTCATTAAATTAACTAACTGAACTTTATTTTACTACTCATTTGAAAAAATATCGAAAATACAATCTGTCTATGTTTGGCTCATAAAAAGAATTTTGCAAAAGACAACAATACAAATTGTTAAACATTTTTTGGATGTTAATAAAATTATGAAATATCAAATTACAAATATAATTAATAAATTGTGTTATCTAATGCCATGAAAAATATAAATAGTGTTTAGATTTCTTCAGATTAAGTCATATTTTTTTAAAACTTTAATGATGTTTTTAAAAACACATTGCGTATAATTTATCGCACATGTTACGTAAATTCTTTAAAAAAGTGACAAATTTTTGATTATTTCACATTTAATGCATGTGCTATCTTTATAAAATATGGCACCCAAAATATTATACAATCCATGTACATTTCCTTGGCTTGGCCAGTCAATTTCTTCTTATAATAATGAATTATGAAATTTGATGTAAAAATGAAAGTTATGGAAATGGCAGCTAATGATGCAATTAAAAAATGTGTTGATACGTAATCTTAATTAATTGCAAAAATCAGATGATTACGGGACTTCAACTTAAAATAAATTCCAGGCCACTGCAAGCATTACCAGGTGGCTGACATTAAATTCAGACATAAAATGTTTGTTTGTTAAATGCTAAATGTTCAAACATAAAATGTTTGAAATGAAAGTCAAAATCTCATTCAAAAAATAACTCTTAAATTAGACAACTGAACAGACTAAAAATATTGTTCATGGATTGTTTCTTTAACTTTGAAATTCAAATTTTATACTTATCTTAAAAAGCAAATTAGATTGAAAATCATACAGTTTAATTATAATTTTCCAGTGATGAATAAAGAAATTGCAATTAATTTTATTATAAATGAGTGCTTAATTTAATCAAGATCGAAATTCATTATTATCTGAAATTTTATATTTGATGGAAAATTATTAATACATTTAAATTTATACTTCTTAAAAGTATATCCCAGATTTTTGAATAAATATAATTAATTATATTTCCTCTCTTAAATAAAACATTAAACACTCACCGTGGTCTAGTAGCAGGACAATGTGCTTTTGGATCATAAGATACCAGGTGCGATTCCAACCCCTGTTGAATGATGAATATAAAAATTATATTGCCTTCTACCTGCTCATCTGTCAAGATGAATGCACGATAGTTTTCCCAGTTTCCTCCCTTGCGACAAGTACATATGGTTTACATGATATTGAAAAGTCTTCCCGGAAGTCTACATGGTGGATATTAAAATGTCTTAAAAATAGCACTGGGCAGTCAGGCTGTTCATTAAATAAAAACATATAGGGCAAAACAATAGAAATACTCCATTAGAAGTGTGTTGTACATTGACTGTCATATTCACTAATTCAAGTGCGTCATGACACTTCAATACATGTCGCACTAGAGCGAAACCACTATCTATTCTTTTCTTTCGTCGTCACCACGTCGAGTCGGGCAATGACTGTGGGAGGATTATTTGTGAAAAAAACTGTCTCCAAAAAACAACCATAATGAGTAAAAAAAACTATGTATTGGAGCTTGTCTCAAGTCAGCACCCGTGTTTCTGTTGGACCCGCCCAGTACCTAGCCTACAGCAGCACCCGTATATAGAACAGCTATGATGCTTCACAATGCACAAGGTCAAGAATTATGAAAGTCTACACAAAATTGGAAAAAGTGTAAAAGTGTATTCTGAGAAACAGAACTAAATCAGAAAATTGAATTTAAAAAACCAGGGTAGAAGAGTGTTGAAAAAGATACTCATTCAAAAATATAAAATAATTCTACTTCAAATAATCTGTTAGGAAAAAAAAAAAAAAAAAAGATTTACCAGTCTAAATTGCAGAAACTTGGAATCTAAGTATTCAATTCATTTATGAAGTAATCTATGAAAGCTAATTTATTGTGATCACCTATATTTCATAATTTAATTCATTGCACAACTGCCATTCACAAAAGTATTCTTTCATAATGAATTACATCCTGCACCGGTTCATTGAGGAGTGATTTTGTGTTTTCATTATAAGGCAAAATTTCTCTTAGGCATTTCTTTAATTTTGAAGTAAACTTTAATTTGAAAATATAATTATTTAAAATTCTATTCTAATAAGGTACAAAATTTAATGTTTTGATAAATCAATCGTTTCATTACTTAGACGTATAATTAAATTAATTAAAATACGATAGAATTTTTTTATGAATAGAATTATTAAGGCTTTATTATTACTTTCCCACACATATTTATATGAGAAAATATTCAGAATGAATTGAATGAAATGTCTCTTTTTTGTGAGCATGATTAATTCATAATACCATGCTAATGTCACAATTTTCTGTTATGAAACAAAATAATAACTGTAAAGAATTCGATTTTTTCAAGCAACTTTTAAAGATAGTTCTCGCTATTTAAATAGCCTTTTAATTTTTTTAATTTTATGAATGTCTATATGGAGTTAATATCATGGATCAGCATCGACAGCATTTACATACTTCATTATAAAGAAACTGTTTTGCAACAGCTTGCATTTAAGAGAGACTGACTAAGGCAGGATCATACCGGGAAGTTGCCACGACCTCCATCTCAAAGGAAGCTCCCAAAAGTATTTACATTATCTAATTATAAATTTAAATAACTTTTTTTGCAAAAGTTTTCAGATGTTCTATATCCTTTCAATAATGGGCATAGAATTGTTAGAAAATCAATAAAATGGACTGAATGATATTCCGTCCAACTATTTGAGAGGGTCCTTAGAGCTGTTTCAGATTCTACTAAATTTTCCTGTTATCTCTCTCTATTTGTAATGAGGTGAAAAATTTAAATACCTTCATAAAAAACAGTTCTTCATTACTGAAGTAGAGAAGCTCTCTGCTTCCAAAGAAGTTTTTACCCAGTGTCTCAATTAGGTTAAGTATAGTCCTCCATTTAAGTAGTATAAACATCCTTCAAAGATTATATGTGAGTATGTGAAAGGCTATAGATATGTACTTCTATGTTCTTAATAAAATATAATGAAAACGATCGATGCAGCAAAAAATATAATGAACTCACTCCTGTTATAAATATTGTGTAAGTTAAAAATTGTGTTTTACAATAGAAGAACATAGTAGCCATTTTATAAATTACACGTTTACAAATGTCTCACAAAAAAAAAAAAAAAAAAAAAAAAAAAATAAGCAGATTACAGCTAATATTTTATTCGCATTGAACTTTTAAGCACGTTTGAATCTCAACTGAGCTTTCTCGTGTAGGCAGTTTATGATTTAACACTCAGTTCGCACTTTTAAATCAATTTAAAGTTAAATCTGATTTAACTTAAACACCACGTTGAAAACAGCGTTCGCACTGCCTTATTCTCGAAACAGATTGAAGAAATACTGGTTTTTGTTCACAAAACTTTATTTATCGCTTGCTATTATAAATAATATGATAGTTTCGAATTTTTTTTATAGTTGAGCACATTTATTGGGTTATTACAGTCCAAAATGATAGTTAATTAAGATTATGAGGAATAAACGAAACCTAATAATATCGTTCACAAATCTATTTCTTCTCAAACTTAATATCATTTTTAATGCCTATTTAATGTTTTATAAATATTAATGCTTATAATATTATAATTTATAACCACTTAATACTTATATAAATATTTTTGTGTTATTATTTTTTCTTTGCTTCCCTTATATTTATTTTGATCGGTTTCAAATATGTCAAGAAGCACTGACAACAAAATAGTAGAAAACAAGATGGTGCTAAATCAGTTGAAACGTATTTAAATCAGTTCTCCAAACTGATTTAAAAAGTTGGAACTGATTTAAATACGTTTCAGCTGATTTGAAATAACTGAAATGGATCAAAATAAATACAAGAGAAGACAAATTTTAAAAAGCAATAATATAGAAATTCTTGCAAAAGTATTAAATAAGAATGCAAAATTTATATTAAGTTTGAGAAGAAATCGATTCTTAACAACATTCTTATAGGTTTCGTATTTCTCATTTAAAATATCATAATCTTAATTAATGTCAGTTTAGTCTGTATATGTTTAATAAAAGTGCTCATTTATAGAAAAAGTTTAAAAATATAATATAATTTATAATAACAAACAAAAGATATTGAACAAAAAGCAATATTTCTTAAATCAGTTTTGAGTGTAAGGCAGTGCGAAACTGCTCTCAGCCTGGTGTTTAAGTTAAATCAGATTTAACTTTAAATTGATTTAAAAAGTGCAGTGCGAGTGGGGTTTAATAAAAACCTCGATGTTTAGATACGTTACTAATACTTTTTTTGTTCAATTTACAGTTTTTACTTATGAATTCCTATGTTTCCATTTAAAACTCTTTATACTTAACTTTACAAGAATTAATCTAACTTATCATTAAAATTTAAAATTAACAATAACATTTTTCAGAGTAAAAAAATGAGAAAATTTTATAATTTTCACATTGATTAACAGCAATAAATTTCATAGCTATGTCGAGTAAATTTACATTACACCAAATTTAAACAACAAAGTTACACATTAGTTTATTTTATTTTTAAAAAATAACAGAAGCTGTTTACAAACTACTCAACATATCATATAATTCAGCGGCTGTATTTCAAAACAAAGAAATGTCATTTGGTCTTAAATTGAATTAATTTTCCTTATTGTTTATTTTTATTGCTAAATATACGAATTGTTTTCTTATATTTCTATAATTCTCTTTTTCGCTATTTATTTAATTTTACTTTCAAAAATATTATCAATTTTTTTTCAAAATTTTTTAATTAAATCATAAATGGTCATCAGATAGAAGCTTGTGTGACGCATTTCACTATAGAAAATTGATCATCTGCATTATTTCTTAAAAATTTAAGTTAAATTGCTTTATGTAATATAAAAGTATAAAAACATGTCCTCAGAAGTGGTAGTATTACCAGCAGTAAATAGAGGCTGTACTCAAGCTATTTCTCTCAGTCCTTCAGGAATTTTTTCGTATTCTAGTCGATATAACATTTATTTTGCTGATCTCAAAAGTAATCCACCTGTACTGTTGGACAATAAATTTTTAAATGAAGCTCATAGAGGAAAAATAGTATCTTTATCATTTTGCAACTATGAGGGTCCCGAACTTCTTGCTTCATGTAGCGAAGATGGCGAATTAAAAATTTGGGATGTCGATACTTCGTCTTGCATTATGAAACACCCAGTAAAAGAAGTGAGTTTTGCAATGTTTGTAAACTTCATCCATATATAATATTTGGTTTCGTTTTGGGAAAAGAAAATATACTGATTACTTTCATGAATTTGTGGGTAAAACCAAACAGAAAGCACTTTTGTAGCTATAACATGTTTATCTTCGTCGAAATCCCAAAATAGATTTGTTTTTAATGATGATGATCATTTTTTATAACAGCAATGACAATGTTTTTAAAAATTAGTCACTTTATAGTATTTAAAGTACATAGTTGCATAAGTGTACTTTATTCAAAATAATTTTTTAAGTAATTGAAAAACTGCTTTGATTTTTTTTAAAATTGACTTATATATACAAAAAAAAAAAAGAGATCACTGAAAATCAAATATGCTATATTAATTACATTTTATGAAGATGAAGAACATATACAGAATATATATATATATATATATATAATTTGTATACATGTTCATCAATCAATAAAAAATATACTTTGAAGGATCTTTGCATCATATTTTATTAAAACATGATGCAAAGATACCATAAACTTAATTTTTATTATGACATATTGCATTTGATTTTGTTCACTATAAAATAATTATTTAATAAACATTATATTTATGTAACTCATAATAAAAGTTTGCTTTTAATAGCTGTATTATTAATCCATAATATGAAAGATACTATTAGTAACACAACCTCTTATATTTATTAAAAAAATTCAAGTTTTATGATAGTGCACTTCAAACAACAAATATATTTATTAATAAAACACTTACATGAATAAAATATGGATTTTATTTTTGTTAATTTTCAATAATTGAACTAGTTTTTTGATTTTATAAAATTATTTTATATATACTTTCGCATTTACCTACATTTATAAGATGTACAACAGCAATTATTGTTGTGTATTTTTGATAAATGAATGGATAATTGCATTTTAAGGTACCAATAAACTTAATTTTGTGAGAGTAAGGAGACATTTTTTTCTTTAATTTATATAATTTAACTTAAGTCATTAGCTAATCATTTTGAAATAGTAAAAATTGCTATTACTTTAATTTAGGAATCAATAATTTTATGTAAAGTTGTTCAAATGTTTATACTTTCAATTTAGAATCAATTACTGTGTTATAGTAAAATTAATTAATCCTTTGTTATATATTATAACTAGGGATTATTCATAATTCCAATTTATTCTTGTAGATTATTAAATATTTATCACTTTACCTGTAAATATGTATAATCACAATTTGTAATAGGGAATATAATAAATTATGGTTATTTTGCAGAAAAATGAATTGAAGAAATGCAGGCTTTAACAGAAATAATTTAAAATGCTTCTCATAAAACCATTTGCAAAATAAAAGATGATTCAAATGGGAAAATTAATGATGTAGTGTTAAATGACTTTTTACCTTAATCTTGTGATTTAGAATGAGAATGATAAAGTGATCCATTTTAACCAGATTGATATTTTAACTAACCAAGAACAAGTAAGAAAATACAGAAAAAGTTCTAAAAAAAAATTATAAATTGCAGACAAAGTTGACATGAAGTTTTAAATTTCCTTCTGGTACACAATGATTTTCTTGGTAACACAACTAGATGTAGCTTGAGCTAGAAGGAATCCACGAAATAACTAATGATGATATTATATATTCATGATAATGTGTAAGATATGGATAATAGGATATTAGATAATATGTAAGATATTTGGAGAGAGACGTATATCTTTTAGGAACAAAATACGGAAAAGTTTCAAAGTAATATACTACAAATCGGGATACTTGCTTATTATCCTGTCAAAATGTGAAGGAAAAGCAGAATAGTTTATTTATATTTTCATTGAAACAAATAGATAAAAACTCTATTTGTAATTTATATGGTGTCAAATCACAGATCATTAAACAACATAAATTTTTTTTGCAGGTACAGTTGATTGGATAATACATAAATACCAAAATCAGCTTACAATTTAAGGAATATTTAATTTGCTTGAAAATTGTGCAGATCAAGCAATATCACTTCGAGATTGTATTAGAAAATCTTCTTTCTGAAAATCGATGGTATTAACCATGTGTTTGCAAGGGAGAATGCAAATCTGATTAGTGTAAATTTAAAATATCTAAGTATCACAATAGCCCAAAGTATCTAAATAAGTAAACTTACAATTAAATATAAAAAAATACCTTTGTAGAATATAGGTTTAGTTTGTTTTGATATGGAAGTGTTTTTTATAAATTTTAATCTAACTTTGTTTTTCTTTTTCCAAGTCTTTTAATAAACAACACAAAAATTATAAATGTTTGCCAATATTTAATTTATAATTCTGTTCTGTTTAGATAAAAAATAAAGTAGTTACTGAAATAAAATCCATTTTTTATTTTACTTTTAAATGAATTTGATCATTTTGTATTTTTTGTACCAGATACATAACTCATCCTACTATCTATTACATCTGTCTTAAAATATCAACAAAAGGGAATGTACAAAATAACCACTGTCATTTAAATTTTTAAATAGAAAGATTTATTGTAAGCCATCATGATACTTTTCAAATTCTTAAAAACAGAATGTTTATTTTTTAAAATTAAAATAAGATTTTTTTAATAAAATAATTGGATTTTATACTTTCCCAATGTGTTTGGAATTGTATAGATTTACTTGTTCAAATTGATAAATATTCAATAATTTATCACTATTACTTAGTTTAGTCAGGATCATATGTAATCACATTTTATTATACGTTATCATCGATTTATCACTTTTACCACAACAACTACATTATTTGACCATATACTTAATATGTGACTATAAACTTTAAAAAGTTCAAATTATTTTTCTAATTGTATTTTCTGATTTTTAATTTATATTTTGTTAGTTCAATAATATAGATTTTTGCAATTCTATTTTTTTTTTTTTTTTTCAGTATCGTACAATCGAATGGATCCATGACAATCCTAATGTACTTGTTTACGCCTCTGACCAAGGAAGATTCATTGTAAAATGGAATATAAAGTTAAATACTTTTACAAAAATTAAATGTGGAACTGATATAATTATAACTGTTATTGTGTCAAACAAATATAATCCTGAAATTTTGGCTGCTGGGTAAATATTATTTCTAATCTTTTTATAAAATATATTGAGTGGTAATTTTTAGTGTTGCTAATTTCTAACCTGATCTAATGAAGTGAGAACAAATCTATGGATTTGTTGACTTTTAAAAATTTGAACACTAGAAGAGGGGAAGAAATAGATTTCTAAGGAGGGAGTGTGGATCTTCTGTAAGTCTGAAGACCAGAGCACTAGAGAGGAAAAACTGTCTTATCCATTTCGATTGCTCATTTTAGCTGGGCATAATTGAATAGTCTTCATACTTAGAGTAATCCTAATGAGAGCTGGGACTTAATCTACTTTTCCCCATTCTGCCCTGCGGCACCCCCTTGCCATAATAAGGGAATTCACAGTACAGGGAGGGTATTTGTTCAAAAAGGAACTTTTCTTTTAAATTATATTTGTAATATAATAAAGTTAAAATCTTTATTAAATGATAACATAACTGAAATTCTTTATATGTTTACTTTGAACATCTTTCCAAACATTGCAAAGTGGGTTTTTTTTTTTTTTTAAGTTGATTATTGCATGCATTTTTATTCTTGAATTTTTAATGATCTAATTATTGTTGAATATTAATTTTAGTTAGAAAGCCATTTACTTTTCAGTACTTAAGTGAATGATTGTAGGGATCTTTATTAATGATATATATTTTTTTAATTTTAGAAAAATATCTGAGAATATTTTTAAACTGATAACAGTACTTTCTCAAACAATTTCAGTGCCTTTAATTTTAGGCAACTATAATTTTAAATAATCACCTAAGGTGAAACTATACACACCACTGGGTCTTGGCTCCATTTTTCAATTTTGTTGCTTACTGCAAAATACTGTCACAATTGATATATTTTTTGTAAATTTTTGCTATAAATAGGTTTTATTAAATGAAACTTGATAAATTGAGTTGTTCAAATGAAGTGAAACCAACTACATATAACAGAACTTTTAACAAGTTTTATCTTCTTTTCTATGTTCTCATACTGGGAGGATTATATCCACATTTAATATCACAATTCTTTTCCATCAAATGTCTGATATCTGTGTGTCCTCAACTATTGTTCTCTATTATCCAGAATATCCTCCTCCTGTGTCACTTCGCTCTTCAAAAATGAAACAAGTTCTTATGTGTCATTAAAAATATTTTTTACAAATTGAAAAATAAATAAAGAAAGAAAACTATTTGTTAGAAAAAGATTTTTCAGAATTTTAGTTTGTAAATGAGAATTGAATTTATCATTGTGTCTATAGTGTCATGATTAGGACTAGTTTCCAGTTTGTAAAAAGATGGTTGTTCATAAAAACAAGTGTCTACTGTAGTATATTCTTTGTCTCTTTTGTGTACAGATTTAACATTGCTGTTTAAATTATTTAAATTTATTTAATTTCTTTCTTATATAACAGAAACTATGAATTAAGGCCATACAGCATTTGTTTATACATATATGTGCAATATTCTAAATATATTAACATTACACAAGAACAATATGGAACATTTTTTCTTCTTCCAGCCTGATACAGGCCAAGGCCATCCCTATAGCCTTTGCCATCTGGTCTAATGTTTTTTGCATATCTGTATGTAATATATAGAAAAGCAAAAAACATTTTTTTCATCTTTCCGGAAAAGCAAATAAATCTTTTTTTTTATTTAATTTGAAATAAGTTTATCAATGTCTATGAAAAATCTTAATTTGTTTCCTCTAAATATTTTTTAAAATCACTAATTCTTCCATACCAGCAATTTTTGTATTTAAATTAAATGAGTAGAATTTTTTTCATTTCTACTGTAAATATTTGTTGATAAATCTCAATGAATATAGTTTATCAAGTACCAAAATGTAACTCAAATCTCAATGTTCTTTGTAATAAAAAATAATATCGAAGAATCAAAATCATTTCCTTTCAAAATCAAACTTCAGTGAAATTAAATTCTAGCTTAAAACTTACCAGCATAATGTACAATATTTTCTTTTAATAAACACCAACTAATTTACTATTGAATAACTATTTCCAATGAAACTGAAGTCTTAGCTCAATTTTAATTTCATTATTGGTGATCAAATTAATAAGTAGAATTAAAATTTTAAATAAGTTATGTATAAAAAATAGATAATTTTATTTTTAGTAAAAAAATTGAAAAAAAACCTTTGTGGTAAGGATAAAAGATTAAAAATAATTGTTTTAGATCTGTTAAAAATGTCATTAATCTTATAATACTGTCATAACATTGTTTATTGAAATATCAGTATAAATATTCATTTTTTAAAGCTTTCTCTAAACTATCTGATCAGCATTTGTAATGGTAATAATTATGTAAATTAAAAATTTTGAAATAGTAACTTATTCAGATCAGTAAAAGCTACTGAAATTGTTTTTGTAATATTTGTAACTTATTATTTAAATAAGGTATATGTACTGTTTATTTGTAATCGAATGTTCTTTTTCAGTCACCATAGTGGAATAATATCTGTAATAAATATCATTCAAGAAAAGTTGTTGTATGTATTAAAAGCTCATTCTATGGAAATATCTTCATTATCTTGGAGTCCTTTTTCATCTGATACAGTATGTATATAGTTAAATAATTTATTGTAAAAAATTTAACTACATTTAAGCAGATTTCATAATTATTTTTTTATGAGAATACAATCTTACATTGGAATTTAATATGTTGACTTACCTGTGTTATTAGGTTAACTTCATATTTTCATATATCTCATTTCAATCAACATATCAATTCAGTATCATTATTAATTAATAAGTAGTTCTTCCTCAGTTGTGTAATTAAAGCTGTTTTTTGCCATTTTTTAATTCATTTAATTACAGTAAATAAACATTAAAATCACCTGCAAATTTTTAAATGCTCTCTTTAGTAATAGAAAAGCAATTTAAAATGTAATATCTTAGTTTATTTATCACAATTTTTCTCATGTGTTTTAATAACGAATTTCTGTGTATGAATTTTATTGAAAGTGAGGGGGGAAAAGTGATCTGCCATAGTGTTCTAAAATTCTCCTGCAATATTCTATGGTATAACCTGAATTAATATGTTGTATAAATCATATTAGTTAAAACAATAACATACATATATTCTCTTTGTAACTGTTACTTGCTCTAAAATGTAGAAAATCTAGAGTTAACTGACAATTTTTTTTACAAAGTATTCCATTGTATAAGAAAAAAGTGATCAAGTCCTGAATGGATAATATCTTTGATTTTATAAATCTATCTGCTTTAATTTATTTTAATTCTGTTAGTAATAAATAATGAGTTATCAGTTTGGGTTTATAAAAATCAGTAAAAATATTTAAAATATTTCATTTCCTAATTTTAAATAAATGTGTGGAGATAACCATACATGTTGAACATGAAATTTGCCTTCATCCACAATGTTTCACTTATTGATTTTTTTTGTTTTAAAAATTACATGATAACAATTATTAAATATAATTTAAATTTTATCAAATTGAATGATCATAAAAAAGGAATTTAAATTAATCCATGATTATAATGCAGAACTTTCACTTTAAAACTCAAATTTACATGGTGATGGGAAATCTTTGATTTTATAACAATTTGCTGATTTTGAATTAGAATAATTAGTGTACAAAGAAAGAGTTTCCATTATGGAAACTTGATAAACTTATAATATTTTTATAGATTTTTATCATAGAGTTGATTTTTAAGCAATCTCTCCAATTTTCCTTAGGAAACTGCTGATTAATTCAAATATAATATGACTATTTAAATTCTAATCTGTGATTAATTGTAAAATGTTATCTATTCTGTGTTAAAATGTAGACTGACTCAACTGAAATTATCTCTTTCCTAGTGTGTAGCCTAGAAATGATTCCATAATGAGTTAGATTCTCACCTGGTTGTTTTTAATCAATCTCTTTATCATTATACATTGTAGGTCATTAGCACTGTCACTTTTTTGCCTATTTAATTGCTGACTTTGTTTCATTCTGAAATTGTACCTATCAAGTTGATATTTCTGCAGCGCACCATAACCAAGCTGTTGAATTAAGGTTTCGAAAACATGATGATTCTTAATTGCACACCTTTCATAGTTTACATAATCACTGAATAAGACCTTATAGAACTTTTATGGCCTTTTATTTTATTTTATTTATTTATTTATTTTTTTTTGGAATAAAAGTGATTTTGTTATCTTCCTGCAGTGTCTCTCACTGGGAGTTAGAGCTGTTTCTGTGCGAGGAATGATACACTATTCCATATACTGTCATATAGAACTCATTTTTATTTATTTCAAAGAAGATTAAAGTGTCTTTAACTGCCAAAAATGTCTCCACAGCACATTAAGTTCAAATTACTTTTTACATGGGTTTTTTCATTATTTTAGGCAAATCATATATACTGGTGTATTGTTAAAAAATATGATTTTGTAATAAAATTTATTATAAATTTATGTATATAATTCTAAATTTTAGTAGTAAGTTTTTTTAAAGAGTTAAAAAGTGAAAATGTAAACTTTTGTGGTATTTGTTATTGACATATTTTTACAAAATTTATTTCTAATAAAATTTTTTCTTTGTTTCTTGTTCATCAATTTCACTTATTTAAATAGTTTGTTGCATTAATGCAATTATGATATAAAACTTTATTGTATATTAATACATTTTTAGTTAAGTTATGCATTTCTGGGATTTAATTCTGAATCAGCTGATTAAATTCAATTTAATAAAAATTTTCAGCTATTGTCTACTAGTCTTGACAACAGTTTGCGTCTATGGAATATTCATCAAAGTGCACCCGTTTTCACATACTATTCATCATCTCCTAAACATTACGGTGATGACAAAAGGAACCAACGGATGCTGGGAATATTTCACCCCACGGAGGAGAATGTTATAATATGTTCTAATATGAGGTATATATATAGACTGTTACTGATAAGCAAATCACTTTATTAAGTGCATGCCATTTTTTGTTTTTGCTTGAAGAATACTTTTTAAGTCCTTATTTAAAATTTATAATTTTATATTATTTTAACAAATAAAATATTTTCATATCATATTATTAATGATTAAAATATGTTCAGATATTAGTAATATCCTATGAATCAGTATGGATTTGACATCATTTCAAGTATTTTTAGTAACAAGTTCTTGCACCTGAATTTTGCAAACTAATGCAATTATAATTAGTTGCTAAAGAAATTCTTAAATCTAATAATTAGGAATTAATTTCACAAAGATTACATATCAAAAAACAAATATAAACTAACTATCACACAGTCTAGAACAGAAAACATCTCTGCTATAAAATTAAATCAAGAATGTAACTTGCAAATATTTTTACGAAAACCTGGATTTTAATTAATCAAACGATATTGTCCTCCTTGAAAAAATATTAGTGTAGCACATTTTACCCCTGAGTCAACTAGGCAATAAAGTTAAATCTACAACATAAATTTAATATGCATTTTTATGAAAATTCAAAATTTAATTAACTGGGTTATGGTGTCCACTTTATGTAAACATCAGCGTAACACAATATTCTCAGGAGACAACCAAGAAATAATGCTAAATTTATGTTGCGAATAACATGCTTTTTGTGAAAACTCTACTTTCTTTTTAGCAAGCATTGCAATTCAGGATAAATCTAAATACATATGCATCAAGTATTTATACCTACTCTTGTTTTTAATTTTCTGAAAGTGAATGGACTTGTGAACCTTATCTAGTATACTCTTTGTCATGGAGATTAACGACAACACATATTTATAAATAAATGTTGCATATTGCATACAGCAGCAAGATTAATCAAATAGCTGAATTAAAAAGTACTCATCTAATCATTGCTTTTAAGAATTGTTAACACTGGTCAGACAGTAAACATTTTATGCCTTCCGAAAATTCCCCCATGATATTGTTGGAATGATTAATCCTTATATATATATATATATATATATATATATATATATATATATATATATATATATATATATATATCTGTGTGTGTGTAAACAAATACAAAATTGATGCTTTCAAATTAAACTAACCATATCACACATGTTTAAATTGTAGTCAAATAAAGATAAATGTTTCAATGGTTACTAGCAGTCATTAAATTTTACACATGTACACAAACATGTTATGTCACACAAATGCAAAAAAAAACATTCCAATGCAGTGAATCACAACACATTTATCATCATAACAGCACCTAGTATTCACCGGAGATTTTATTGAAATTACAATATATTTGTTGAATTAAAGGAACCAATTTTTAAATATGTATTTATGAAAATTTGTATTATTTATTGAATAATTTTTTACTTATAAAACATTCAACATACTTGACCATCAGTAGTAAGAGAAAAAATAAATGCTATTATTTGTCTCATTGCTTCGTAATTTTTCTTCATTTTAATTTTTGTGTTTCTTATATCCATTTATTTGCAGCAAATAAGAATTAATTATTTATTTCTAAAATTCTATTCTGTATAGTAATGTCTTTTTGTCCTTTTTAGATGTATTATTTATTGAATGTAGTTAACATCAGACATTGTTTTCTTTGAATTTTAACAATTGTTTTATAAATACAATGTACATTATGGTTTTTTTTTTGGATAGTATTTAAAGCTAATTTTATATTATTTTTCTATGTTTGTGATGATAATATTTATATAGCAATTAAGCTTCAAGATTTGCCAGGATTGCCACTATTTAAAATATAAATGTTAACTTTAAAAAATTGCAAATATTTCTTTTCAGAGGTGAAGTTGGAGAAGTAGTTGTCAAAGAGAAACCAAAATTTATAGCATACTTAGGAAAAAACATTGAAGTGAATCTTAAATATCCCCTTAAATTCATCTTGGATTCATCTGAAGGAGTTTTATATTGTACAGACTCTTTTAAGGTTATTAATTTTTTTTATTACGCATTAAAAATTTAATAATTTATGTTTCTTTATAAAACAAAAAGTAAATAGAAATAGAAGATAAATCAATTAAAAAGTAATTAATCTAGTTTGCTACTTTAGGTAATATTTTCATTATCTTTAAGCCACTTAAAATATTTTCTATCTGTAATGATTTGCAAAATAAACTCATTTTCAAATATGAATGAATACTTTTGATATACTTAATACTTACTGTATTTTTTATAATATTTTTTATTCCTCATCTTAAAAAATTGAAAATATTAGAAGCAAAATTGAGGAAAAGTTTTATTAATATTTTTATTTAAATGCAGTGCAAAAATGAGGACAAAACAAATTTCATATTTTTAAAATAAATTTATTTAATTGTAGATGAAACTTATCAAATAATAATACTCTTGCTATTTTGAGTCATTTTCATTTATTTCTTATTTTGTTAATTTCTTTTGCTACATACAAAATAATTTTAAACTTGTTATAATAATATTGACAAATATTTACTTGCTGTGTGCGTATGTAATATAAAGAAGGTATATAGATAATATAAAGAAACATTCCTTATATTATCCATATTTTTAAACTATTTTTTTCTTTTCCAATTATATATGTTTGATATTGCTATAGTAATATTGATATAATTGCAAAAAATTATATATGTTTGATATTGCTATAGTTTATTAATATTTTTTATTATAATTTTTTATATGTGAGTTAATGTAAAAAAAGTTCTAAAAAGGATTTTTGGACATTTGAAAATCAAAATTAATAAATTATTTAATGGAGTAAATTATATTAATTATAAACTGCCTAAAATATTTTAAATTTAACCAAACATTTTCAGACCTGGTTTGTATTATAAGTAGTAGATGTTTATATTAAATATAATATGAATGATTATAATTCAGTGGTTATTATTTTGTGTTATATATTTATAATTTTTTTAAATTTTAGGTCTCTAAGTATAGCATCTATAAGCAAGAACTTATTTCACAGTATCCCTTTCTGCTTGGATATGTGTTTGATTTGAAAATATCCAAGATTAACCCAAGTATATAATATTTATTATTATTATTATTTTAACCTTTGAAACCATTTCATGTATTTATTTCACTTTATTTATAGTTACATTTTTTACATATGATTAATATTAGTTGCCATATATATTTAAGAATAAAGATAATAATATGGCATTTATTTATGCCCAAAACTGAAACTAGTTTATTAAAAAATCATTGTTTTTATCAAGATGTATTAATAATTATAAAAATTATTTTTTTCATTAACTAATGATCAATTTAGATCTTACAATTAAAAATAAATTCAATTATAGACTATAATTTTTTTTAAAGCTTCAAATTATTTTGTATTATTTTTTTTATTTAAGATCAAGAAAATAGAAATTAATTTTCAATTATCTATCCATTAGCTTTATTAGGCTTAGACAAAAAACAAATACTTTTGTAATAAGATTCATCATCTGCTTTTATTGTTGTAATATTCTGGGGCTAACAAAAGAATGCCTTAAATTTAAAATTTGTAGAGAATCTATTTAAGAGTATATTTTAAGTTTAAGGGATATTTTATTTTAATAGCTGTTATATTTTTCTGTTTCTTGTGAATGTTTTCCCTTTAAAAATCGGTACTTGTTTAATTTTTTATTTTTTGATGTACATTAAAATGTAATTCTATTATGGTGCAATAAATTGGTTTTTCTCTTAGATCTTCTTGCTTCCTGTTGCAGTGATGGTTTCTTAAGAATTTGGGATTCTGGATCAAGAAACATGTCATCAATATTTATTTACAGTAAAACTAAGATAATGACAGTATGTACTAATATATTTTTATATGTTTTATATGTATTTGATTTAGTTATTTCTATTTTTTGTTAATCTTGTTTGAACTTATATAGTTAAAAGTGTTTTAACATGAAAATTAATTAAATTGCTCTTATTTAAATTATTTGATTCAAATTTTCTTAAATACCATTTAAATTATAAAACTATGTAGTCATTAGATAATGTACTGTTTATTACATTCTTAATGAAACTTAATTTTAAAATTATCAATAATAAAAGTAATGTCCTTAAAGTTGAAATCTTTGCTTCATTTGTCTATGGTTATTGAGAATTTCTTATTTTTATGATAAAATTTTTTTAAATTTATTTTTTAATATTTTTAAAGCAAATATAAGTTATACTGCAGTAATTTCTGTTTTTTCATAACAAATTATGATTATAAAAAAAAGTATAAATTTTTATATTATTCATGAAAGTGTAACTTATTAATAGTTATGCAATATTATGATACTTAATGATACATATAATATTTCTACCCATAACATAAATAAGTAAAAAAAAATATTGTATTCATTTCTGATTATTAATAGCTTAAATTTGTATTATCAATTTTTACTTTTTACATTTTTATTATATTATAATAGTAAAAGTAACAAGTGAAATATTTGATTATATTTACTTTTTTTATTTTTATGTGAAAAAAAAAATATTTATGTGCCTACAGAAATATTGTGTACTTTAATCTAACATAAACTTATTCCCTCACCACTTCTATTTTTACTTGTATCTCAAGACTTTATGAAAAATTATATGAAACTATAAGCAAAAAAATAAATAAATAAATAAAGAGAGAGAGAAAAGAAAAATACATTTTATTAAATTTTTCTTTAAAAAGTTTTTTTCATAAAAGAAACATTAAATCAATTTTATGTCGGTTTCAACACCTTTAAGTACACTGATGACCTTTTATATTTTAGGCAGCTTGGCATCCATATTTTGAAAGTATTTTTGCATATGCTACTAGTGAAGGAAGAGTTGGCATAGCTGATATTTTTAAGAAAAAGTTTGTTATATATCAATTATTTTGCTTTGTTCAACATGAAAATTGTGTTATTTCCTTTATACATTTTTTGTACAATTCATAAAGCTAATATACACTATAGATTTTATTTAGGTAGAAGTAAATTAAAATTAGATATTTCTTTAACATTTTTTTATTCATTAAAATAATTTAATAACAGTTGCCTTTACAAGAATTTTTTAACCGTCATTATAAATAGAATACTGATATTATAAATTAATTACATTAAAAATTTTTTTGTAATTTGAATTTTTAATCATGTAATAAATAGTATATTAATAATAATGGAGCTTTCTATTTGATGTTATAAATTTAATTTCATATATGAAAAAAATTGTGTTGTGGATTAAATGTGAAGCAGAGAAAGTTATCTAGTTCAAGTGCAAACTTATCATCAAATGTTTTGCCAATAGTAATTTCATTAATTTCTTCAACTTTTTTTGTGTAGTTTTTTAAGTAAAAGGAGTTACATTTTAAAGTAAAAAGTTGTTTTTTTATCCTGCTCCTTAGTGAATTCTTGAAATGTATAAATAAAACTCACCGCACTTTAATTTAGGAAATGAGAATTCATGGACATTAGAAAGTTTCTCAAATCTAAAATTTTCTTTTATCATTTGAGTTAATTTCCCCTCTCCCTTTTCTCCTACAGAAAAAAATTGTTTGTACTTGGTTTTTTTTTAAATTTTCAATTTTTAGCAGAACTTGAGTTTTATATTTTTGTGAAAGTGTTAGTCTAATAAATGTGATAAAAAGTATAACTGCTTCTTTAATTTTAAATTATAATTATGAGGGGTAACAATGCATTGAATACAGATATGTTTATTATATTTTCCTTTTATATGTTTAAAATAATGTAGATAAGAATTCTTTTTCCCAAAAGTTAAATTGTTCAATTAACTTTGTTTCAAAGGGGAACATCAACCAAGTCAAACCAACAGTTTTCATAAATTTGCAATTTCTAATTATATGTGAAATCTTATGTGCAGTGTTACTTTTTCATATACAATATATGAATAACATTGCGTAAGCAAATTCATGTGAATCTATGAGAATACATACTATTTATTATTAGCGGCTGACAAATCAAATCAGGTATTTGTCACATGCTTCTTTCATTATGTAACAATTTCGAAAAACTGTAATTTTAACAAAATATGTTTCTATATCTAATTTGCTTTATTTTCATACATATATATATTGAATTTTCCTGTATATAATCTGCGGATCATGTTTTTAAAAAGTTTCAAATTTTGCTTTGTGTATTATATGTTATCTTGGATAATATGATAAAAAAAAAAACTTAACAATTAAGTTTTGGAAAAAAATGTCATTTAGGTTTTATAAAATAAATAAAAAATTCATGTGTTAAAAATGCATAGTTAAAAAATGGGGGTGATTTATTTCATCTATAATCAGTTTTGTATAATTGCATTCAAGACTGAATTTAGTTCATCATAAGGATAAGATAGTTGCAAAAATAATTTCTATTATCATTTCAGATTTTGTCTTGACCTCAGTTACTTCATTCTGAAATATTTCAAATTTGTATAACATCATGTAAAAGCAAAATCTTTTAAGTTACAATTCACATTTTAAGTTAAAAACTTATATATGGATACAAAAGAAAAAATGTATCCAATGCATTAAAATGAAAAGAATCCATTTCTTTCATTTAATTATTAAAGCAACAAATTTTATTTTTAAAAAATATGGGCAACCTTGTTTTAAATTATTAAGAAATAAAAATTGACAAGTTTTTCTTACTTTTTCTGAATTATCACTCTTAATCAATCTCATGCTTTCATATCAGTGTACCTCACTTTGTGTTGAGGGGAATTTTAAAAAAAAAAAAAAAATTCGTAATAAATATGTTTTCTGTACAATTCATTCTATTTTTAATCACCCTGTAAATTTTTTATTTTGCATGACATCCACATTATTAGCAATATGTATTTTTGATTATTTGCTGAAGAAATTGCAGTAGATTATATGCTTTTGCGCATTATACCACAATATTTTCTTTTATTCAGAAAAAAAAGTCTTGTAGATAATGCGCTACTGCAAATTATATACAGGAAAATGCAGTTTATATATATTAAAGAAAATATATATTGTGTGTGTAGAAAATCAGTTGGAATTCTTAACTCAAAAACATACTTTTATAACTTACATTTAAAACATACTTTTTTCTAGGAACTCATTATATATGTATATATATATATATATATGTATATATATATATATATATATATATATATATAAAATTTTGAGTAAAACTGAGACTCCTGTTTTGTCTTGATCATTGTGCATTATGAATCATTCTAACTACATGGTCTGTATATATAAGTAGGTTAATATCGGTGTTATGTACATTGAATTTGTAAAAAAATATGGTAATATTTAAGCATTTTAGATATTGATAATGAAGAGAATGATATATTAATTATGTTTCTTTCACAGAATTTCAAAAGTTTATCTTATAAATTTGTATTGAAAGTCATAATCTTTATAATTGTTTCTTATGCTGTAATTATAGTTAAACAACAGTTCCAAATTATATGCATGTGTAATGTTATAATTTCCTTAGGTCAATGTATAGCTTTGAAACTCATCACAGAGATACAGTTTACTGTCTGAGTTGGGGACCTTGCTCCAAAGCATATAAAGAGAATGGTAATTTTCTTTTTTCATGGTCATATCTTTCAGCATTAGAAACCTAAAATTCCAAATAATATAAAGTTTCAAAGAATAATGGACATTTTAAAATAATATAAAGTTCTGGAATGTTAATATTTTAACTGTGATTACAGAAAATAAAAAATTATAAAATAAATAAAAATAAGCTAAAAATGTTTAAAAAAATTATTGCTCTTTAAATGAAATGTTAATTCTATACTTTTAATGAATATTTTAATCTAGAAAATACTGACTTGAAAATATTCTCAATTCATTTAAAATTGTTATACTAATTTTAAGAATTCTCAATTTCACTTTAAAAGAATGTCTTGAATTTAATGAGAAAAGAATTTTTTAAAATTATTGTATGGTATATTGAGGGTTTAAATTATTCATTTTTCATTTGAGTAAAATAAAACTGTTTTAAAACATCAAGATACAAATATTGTGATTAAATGTAAATAAAATGGAATGGAGTGTTTAATTTTATAATCTTGATTTAATAATTTTGATATTTAACTTGGAATTTATTAAAGTGCAATGCTCAACATTCAGAAGCTTAAAATTATTTGTGACAAACTTGTTGTTGCCTTAAGTGTTAGTTTATCCAATATTACTAATGTTAGTGATAGATAATATTATATTTATTTGTTTATATAAAAAGATTTGTTAATCAAATTATGTCATCAAATTAAATATAGAGATAATTTATTGCAAAGTTATGATTAAAATATATCAAGCTGTTTTGTGATAAATTCTTTGGCAGTAAAATGTATATGCATTTTAATACTTCAATGTGTTTATTTTCAATATTTAGTCGCTAACTGTAAAAAGTCCTTTAAATGTTTTTTTTTCTGATTTCTAATCTGTAAATATGAAGTGAAATCCAATTTCTAAACTGGGAAAATGACACATGTATAACAAATTATGTTACTTGTCAAAATTCTTTTGGTTTCTTCCTTAATTTCCCTTTCAAAATGATCAATAGTAAAACTTTTTAGTACCATTTTTATTTGAAGTATTTTTCTAAAAAAAAAAAAAAAATTTACAAAAAGTTACAACTTACAATTTTACTGCATCAAGTAAATGTAATTTTAATTTTAAAAAATAATCTCTGTTGTTTATTATTAAAAATAATAGTAATAGACTGCATCATTATTTGCACTGATACCATTTGAAATGGTATCAGTGCAAATAATGCTGTAGTTTATTATTATTATATTTTTTAATTCAAAAATCATTTTTGAAGAGCAAAAATTTAATATTTCCCTTAATATTTGATAAATTTTCCATACATATAGTTGTTTCAGGTTTGAAACAGTTTAAAAAAAACTTATACTTCTATCATTCTCTCAATTTCTTAGCAAATGATTTAGGTTTTTCCTTTTTGATAAGTAATTTCATTCTTAATTTTATGTTCATCTATAGAATTAAAATTTTGAAATCAAAATTTCTTTATTCCTTAAGATTTCACTGTCATTTCATTAAGATTAAATTTATGTGATAGAAAAAGTGTTAGAAAAACTAAAAACCAAGCATTTTTTTGACTACATTTTTTATTTTAATTTAACTATATGTTTTTAGAAGAATATGATGGCAAATTGTATCTGTACTCCTGTGGTGGTGGCTCTTTGTACATCCACAAATATGGATGCCCTAAAGACAAAGCACTAAATTTTGATGATTTAGTTGTAAAACCAGATGAGTTCAATGATTCTGAAAGGACGTATTCTGAAGTTCAGTGGAATTCTAGTTACACTTTACTGGGTGTTGGTAGTTATAAAGGGTAAGTTTTTTAAAATAACTAAATTTATATTAATTAATTTTAAAATAATTATTTTTAATTTATTAAAAGCTTATTTCTAAATTTATTTTAGTTTGTAAAACATACAATTTATTTTAGTTGAACACTTATTTGTCAATCCATATAATTATTAACTTGATTAAAAAATAAAAGTAAATTATTAAAAACATTAATTTTAATGTTTTAAATTATGTTTATTTGTTTTTAAAACATGTCAAAAATCAAATTTAAATATAACTCTTTAAAAATATCTTTAAATATAAAGTTCACATATTTTAATCTCAGTGATTAAAAGAAAATTTTGTTCTTCAAAATTATGTTATCTTTCTTTTTCCTAGGTAAAAATAGTTTTTTCTTATATATGATATTTTATCTATAATTATTATTCAACTTTTAAAATTACTTTTATCAAATTATTGATGTTAATTTTTAATGTGGGATTTTTATGTCTATGAACTGATTTTGCAGTAAATGAAATAAAATATTCTATATGCTACTTAATGACGTATCTAATAAAAAGTTTTATTTTTTAATTTGTGTATCCTTGTAAGAATCTAGTAATTTCTTTAAAAAATTATCTTTTAATACTTTCTTACTTTCTTAGAATTTTTTTTAAATAGTTTTTATATATATACATATTTGTTTGAAAGTTTTAGGAAGAATATTTGGTATACTTTTATTTATACTAAATTTTTAATTTACTTATTAATTCCGGAAGTTAAATGATGTTATTTTGTACAAAATTATATAATATGAACCATTTTACTATCTGTTATAAGATTTGCTTCTTAGTGTTATTGAACCAACTTTTTCATTATCTTTTTATAAAATTAGAAATTAATTAAAAGAAATTAGAAATTTTTTTATATATAAATTACTTTTGTAATAGTCTGAAGAAAGTGTTGCTTAAAAAGCTTACTTACAGGAGTATTGTAAACATATATTTGCTTTTAAAAAGTAAATTCAGAGATTTATTTATTCTTAATTTTAGAATCAAGTAAATGTTAATTTCTATAATTATTGGTATCTTGTATTTAATCTAAAAATAGATTACACCTCTTAAAATATGTGAAACACATTAATAAATAAATTCTGAATGATGCTATAAAGAAATGTAAACATTGTGTATGATGTAGTTAATAAAGATAATTTTTTATGCTTTTATTGTTTCTTTACATTGATTTAGTATGCATTTTTTTTTTTTTTTAGATTTATCGAAATATTTGATAATGACCTTAATTTTATTGGTCGTCTTATTGTACCAATCAAATCTGTGGAATCTATGTCTTGGCATCCTGAAGTAACTTATCTGTCTCCTTCTGGGTCACCTTTTAAATCCTGGTTAGCATGCTGTGGATGTGATGCAGAAATTTATGTATTTGACACGTCCGAAATGCCAGGTATAAATTTATCTAATATGTGCTATATTTACATTTTATATATTAATTTAACTAATCACTGATTTTTATGATTTTATATTTTAAGTTTAAAAAAATCTGAAATTTATCAAGAAATCGCCAAATTTAAAAAAAAAAAATGTTGTAATTTAAAGTATTTGTGCTTTAAACAAAATTATATAATTTTATATAAGTCAGTAAAAAGAACATTGTTTAATTTGCTGATAATATTTATGATGTTAAATTTTAATATAGCTAAGTACTTCCAATTGCATAAATGTTTTCCTAATTTTTCTGTAAAATTAAATTTTAGATTTTTAAAATTTTCTTAAATAAATAAGGAAAATGCTTTACCACAGAATAAAAAACAAATATCAAAAGACCTAATTTTGAAATAAAAAAGTAACAAATAAAACAGAATATTTAAACAATCAAAAACAGAATTTTTTATGGTAGTTGCTAATAAGTATTTAAAATATCTAGTTTTGGTCTCCATATTTATGAATTTTTATGAATATTAGTGTATTTCTTAAGATTAAGGATAAGATTCTTGGATATTAAATTCAAATTTCTGCTTTATATTGATATTTTGAAAATTAAAAATCACCAATCACTTGATTAAATAAACATACAGATAAAAATTCAGTGTAAATGAATCAAAAGTAAAATAATATTTCTGCTCAATGAAAACTTTATTAAAAAAATTCATAAAATTTATTTGTGCACTTAAAAAAAAATAATGGCACTGAAGATTAAGTTAAAATGTTTAAAGTGAGGTAATTGCAGTTGAGATTTAACCATTAAATTCAAAATGAAATGTCAGCATTTTAATTTTATATCTTTGGGAATTGTGACAGTAAAAAGTTAATTTGTTTTTTAATATAAAGTTTAAGGGTTCATAATCTTATAAGCAACAGATGTCATTTTTAGATACCAAGTAAATTAAGATTTAATGCTTATCACTAGATTTTCTCCTACTCTAAAAAAGAAAATAAACATAATAAAAACGTATTACTAAATACTTATACTTATACATATTACTAAGAAATTATCACATCAAAAATAAAGGCCATTCTTTTGTGTATATTAAATTTTACACTGTAATAAATAATTATAAAACATTCTTAGAGAAGGATAGAAATTTACCTTGGAGACTTTATAACTTCTTTCATTCGTATTAAAAATTGGCAATATCAAGATTTTTGGCATGAAAAATTATTTTATACCAAATTATATTATGTAAAAAATCATGTAAATTTATGTTTTATACTTTCATATGTCTATTCAGCATTTCATTTTGACCTTCAGTGATGAAAACCAGTTTGAGAAACATTTTATATAGAAAAATGTGCTATAGAATTATATACAATGGTTCTGCTTTGATTCCCATAGTACAAATATAAGAAAATTTCATATGTTTTATTAATCTATTTTTAAATTACTGATGAAACCAAGCTGACAAAGGTAATAATGACAATACGAATTTTTTTTTTAAGCTATAAAAATGGAAAAATATTCAGTAAGAAAGGCTGTTAATTTAAGCATAAAATTTTTACAAAAACTTGTTGTGATCTAAAAAAAATTCATTTTGAATTTAAATATATGTGAGTTTAGAATGCATTTAATATTGTTCTTCATTGATCTACAATTTCCTAAAATTTTTCTATTTCTCATTGATATTAATCTTTTATTATGCATAATTATTTTGTGTCAAGTTTCCTTATTATTATACTAACTATCATAATTATTTTGTAAAAGAAAAATAAAATAATAGCTAAGTATAATTGTAACAATTAAATACGGAGATAGTGAAGACTGTTATATAAATTTTTATCTTCAAAAAAGTTGATTTGCAAACATAAGAGAGAGTTTTTTGTGGCACTGTTGCTTATATTATATTAATATGAAATTATTCTGAAAAATAACATAATATGATTCTTTTTGAAAAATGGGGTTTATCTACCCATTTTGCAAAGAATGTACCCTTTTCTTTTTTTTTAATTCCTATGTGTAATTCCTATTAACAAACAATTTAATCTTAAATTTGTTTCGAATATAAGTGCATATATTTTAAAAAATGATCTTTTTACGTTATGTCCAATGCTCTCCAATGAAGGTCTTCTGTAAATTTGCAAAAAACCAATATGGTGATTATAATAGCAATATGGCCCTCCATTTCCCACGAACAGTAGAAGTGAGGGTGGTGCTCATAAGGTGCTATATAGTAAAGCACCTTATGAGCATAACCCCAATAAAGATGATTTATTATTCAATTAAAAACAATGCTCTATATTTGGAAAAAAAAAACTGTGTAAAAATCTTTACTTTTAGTATCTGTGCTTTATTTTTTAAACATTTCATAGATACATTTTACACATAAATATAAACTGAATGTGGATCCCAGTTAAAAGTAGTTAATGCTGAAAATTTTGAATAAAAATATATCGGGTTATAAAAAAGTTTTTTAATATTAAAAAAAATATGTTAAATTTTAACCATAATTGTAATATATTTTCAGGAAATTCTCCAGATATTTATATGTGCAGACCAATCAGAAAATTAGAGGGACATAAAAAGCGTACAATTTCTGTATGTTGGAGTGAACATAGTGATGGTTTTCTAGTTTCTGCATCCAAAGATGGCTCTGTCATAGTAAGTATATATAATTATCGCAATTTCATTTTTTATATCTGCTAATTACAATAGTTAGTTTAGTTGTAATGGATTTAATTTGTAATACACGATTGATGATTAGATTACATATATTATAACTTATGCAACTTAAAAAGGCTTCAGAAAATAAATTAATCGTATTTTAATATTTTTAAGACTAATTCAGTGTAAGTATAGATTTTCCCTTTTTTAAGTTATTTTATATAAGCATTAACAATTTCAATAAAAATTATATTAAAATTACACTATTTAATTTTACTATAGCAAGATTTATGTATCATCTTTTTTATTTTATCCATTTTACAATTTAGAATATTCTTATGAGCTATTGATAGCTATAACTGATACTTAAAATTCTATTTATATTAATCTTTCTATAAATATTTATACAGTAAATATTTGTTTTGTTAAGTTTTAAGTTTCACATTGATTTTTTTTTTTTTTTATAAAATTACTGAGTTGAATTATGTATAATTAATTAAAACTATATCAGAACCTCAACTCTATAGTTGTTTTGATTTATATAATTAAATTTCTGGAAATCAGGGAAAACTTTCAGTTACTGAGGAAGACTTCAGTTACAAAAAGGTCATCAGATGTAAAATTAATTGTCATATGCTATAAAAGATTGTGAATGCTTATGTATTCTTTTTAGATATCATATTAGATGCATATTTGATTTGTGAAATATCAATGACCCCATAATAAAAAAATTAACATTTTGGTTGACCTAAAACAGATGTTTTTGTTAAGACTTATATCAGGGCTCGGAGTTGTCCTGATATTCCTGAAACTCCTGATTTTTTAAAAAAACTGAAATGTCCTTATTTTTCAAAATAAATCCTGGAATTCCTTATTTTTTATTACATTCCTTTGAAAGTTTAATTTTAATTAATAATTTTATATTTTTCAGTAGTAAACTTTTCTTCCAGTGGAATATATTTTTTCTTTCAACTGCTTCCTATGCAAGAAGAAAGGGAAACTTCCCCCCTTTTTTATTTTCCTTCAAACCGGAAATAGGGTTGCCATACATTCGTCTCCGCCTCGTTTGCATCCATTGCTCACGAATATCTGATGTCAAAAAAAATTTAGGTTTGGGTTTACCATTAAATTATATTTTCTGCCTTTACAGACAAAGATTCTGGTTTTAGTAGTGCACAACTATTTACAATGATGGTGAAATTGCGAGAATTATTCGCCTACGTTTATGCGCATGCGTGATATGCTTATCGCGCCATTTTGAAAGATTTTGATGGGTGTTTTGAAAAATGTTTATTAGCAAGCTCAGAATTTAATTTTTTGAAAACAATTAATTTTCTTTTAAAAATGCCAAGGAAAACGAAATTTTGCGACAAACGGTTGGAACTGCAAGATGGGATAAATGCCTAATTAAGACCTGGTGCCGAAGTGTTGACGATGTTCATTCTGTGGAGTGCTTCATATGTAAAAGCAAATTCAGTGTTTCAAATATGGGTTTTAGACAAGTGCTTGCTCATGCAGATGGATTAAGACACAAAAAAGCTGTGAACTGTTACAAGAATCAAACACTATTTACTATCAAGTCATCAACTTCATCTGATTCCTCGACATCGACTGTAGTAGTGAATAACAAATCATGGCTTCCCAAAACGATATCAGAGAAAACCATTAAAGCTGAAACCATTTTAGTTTTGGTGACAATAAAAAATAATTATTCTTTTTCATCTTTGAATGATTTAGCTAACATTTATGGAGAAATTTTTGATGATTCCTCCATAGCAAAAAATCTCAAATTATCTGACAAAAAAGTCAGGTATATTATTAATTTTGGATTAGGTCCGTATTTCAAAACACTTTTGTTTCGGGATATCGGCACTTCATATTTTGTTTTACTTTTCGATGAAACTACTACAAAACAAATAAAGAAACAGTTGGATATTTACATCTCATACTGGTCTGATAAACAAGGTAAAAATGTCATTTGTTACCTCGAATCACATTTTTTAGGGCATGCTGAAGCCAATAAAATTGAAAAAATTTTATTAAGTTTTATTCAAAATAATGGTTTAAATTTAGAAAAATTAATGCAGTTGTCAATGGATGGACCAAGAGTTAATTTAGCTGTTTTAAAGCAAATAAATAGTGAACTGAGTAAGCAAAGTTTACCAGTACTAATTGATTTGGGTACATGTTGCTTACACATAATCCATGAAGCACTACGTAAGGGTCTTGATAAAATTGATCGTAATATTGATGGATTAGCAATAGATATTCATCAATTTTTCAAACTATCTCCTGCAAGAAGGGAAGATTATCATTCCTTACAGTTAGAAATAATGGAAGAAACTTTAGCTAGACATAGTTTCTTTCATCATGTTGAGAGCCGTTGGTTAACTTTGGGCTCAGTTTGTGAGAGAATTATTGAGCAATATGATGTTCTAAAGGAATATTTTATTGTTAAAGTACCTAAAGAGTCAAAATCTCCTCTTTCTGATAGACATCTTCGGATTATAAAATAATTGAAAGACCCTAAGACTCTGACATATCTGCATTTTGTTTCATTTTTTTTTGTAAAACTTTTGAACCATATTTACTTCTAATGCAAAAAGCCGAACCTTTAATACATGTGGTATACAGTAAGTTAAATAAACTTGTTCGCAGTATTATGTTTAAATTTTTAAACCCAAAAGAAATCTGTGAAAAAAAATGGAGTAAAGTTGCTACAAATTAATGTTGATTCAGGAAAAAATTGGTTAAATTTAAACAAGATTGAAATAGGTCATAGTGCAACAGCAATACTGGAAGAGCTTACTGATAAAACATTTCTACAAAGTGTCAGAAGCTGCTACATAGCAACTTCAAAGCATTTGCTTCAAAAACTTCCTATAGCAAATCCTTTACTCAAAGATCTCCAGTGTTTGTCTCCTTATAATAGAAAAAAGGAAGAGTCTAGGAGTTCATTTAGCAGATTAATTCAACATATTCCTCATGTGAATAAAACTTCTTCAGATATTGATAAGATGAATGAAGAGTGGATTCTTTACATGTGTGAAGATGTGACTTTGATTGTGAATGATTATGATAATAATCAAAATATCTGTAAATATTGGAATGCAGTTTTCAATATAAAAGACGCTGGTGGTTATATAAAATATCCTACTCTTTCTAGAGTGGTTAAAGCATGTCTGTCGTTATTGAATGTAAATTCCCAACCAGAAAGAGGTTTTGCAACTAACAATTCAATTGTGACAAAGGAGAGAGCTTCTTTATTGGAATTAACAGTTCAAAGTTTACGGATTTGTCATGATGTTATTCGAATCAGAAATCTCATGCAGAATATGCATCATGTATGGAAAAATCAAAAGATGTAACACAATTAGAGAAGAAAAGAAAGGATGAGGAAGATGTAGAAGCTACTTGTGAAAAAAAGTTTAAACAATCGCACCTATTAGAAAAAATTAATGAACTTGAGAAAGAAAAGAAAAATTTGCTTGATAATCAGTGTGTAGCTCAAAAACTTTTGGATGATGCAACTAAAAAAATAGCATGTGCTATCAGTGATGATAAAATGAGTGATGTGAAAGTTGGACAAATGATGCTGTCTGCTGCTAATGCAGAGATTGCATCCGTGAATGATAAATTAAAAAAGTGCAGTATTAAGTTATCGGAATTAAATGTTAATTCATCCAGTTCAAAATGAATATTATTCAATTATACATAAATTAATTGTTAATTTAAAGCATTTATCATATAACTTATTAATTTTCAAAAAATGTTCAGTATTGAAAGTTTAAATTTCTGTATCATTTTTCATATGGTTGTATTGAAAATTAGAAAACTCAGAATTTATTAAATCGTTTATTCCTTTCTAAAATGTGTTTTATGCATAAAACAGAAATTAATATGTAAAAGTAACATTGGTTTTGTTTAATTATTAGAATATGTCCTGATATTTCTTGAAAATAGTGTTCTGAAAAAAAATTTTCTGTACTCCTACCCCTGCTTATATAGATGCATTTCATTGAATTTGTTATCATTTCAGTATTTATTGTACTTTTCCTTTTTTTTTTTTTTTTGACAAATAAAAATTTTTAATAATGGTCGTTGTAATGAGCCTGATTGTTTGGTAAGATTGTTATAAGCTTAAATAAGTATTCTATAAACTTATGTTGAATTAATATATTCACCTTAAATGCTTTTAACTACTTTCTGTAACTTGGAAGTAAATAATTGCTGCTTGTAAATTGTATGTTCCTTAATCAATATTTTAACATAAAATGATATTCTGTAAGCTTTAGCCACTTTATAAATTTAAATTCACACTTCTTTCCTTAAGAAATAACCATATATTTATGAGCAAAACAAGAAATTAATAAAACATTTTGTTTAAAATTCCTTAAAATTTATTTAATTCTCAATTAATTATTGCTTTAATATCAATGACCATTTATATGATTGACTTTTCAACATACTTACATTTATACAGATTCCTCACTGCATTCCACTGCTTATTTAGAGCTCTAATTTATTTTTCTTTGTATTGAAATATGAAAATAATTTTAGGTTTGGAATGTGACATCTGGGACAGCTATTGCTTCATACCTGTCTCATTTTGATGGTGTAAACTGTGTACAGTGGAGTGGTACAGACAAAGATATCATTTACAGTGGTGGACAAGATGGTTCTGTTAGAATTTGGAAGATCTCCCAACAAAGTATGAAACCTCCACTAGAGAAAGGTAAAAAGTTGAAATATATATATTATTTTTAAAAAAGAAAATTTCAAGCTGTTTAATGTTCGGCTTATTAAGATTATATTATATATATAGGAATATTGATTTTTCATCAATCAATATAAATATTTTACTTCAATTTGTGATTACATAATTTAGAAATATTTCTTTTGTGTAACACTAAACTGAAATTCTTATGTATTTATTTGTATTAGATTTTTATAAATATTTCATCAGGCATTCTGCTGTATTTGAGGAAATTTATTTTTGATATTTAACTTCCATGCACAATATGCAGATAAAAATTGCATTATAAATTTGTAGTGAGATTTTACAATTTGAATGGAAATATTGTGTGTGATATGTAAATATTATTTTCTCTTTATTAAATGTTGTGAGATTTTTTTTATAAATTACTATTTTAGTTTAAAAAAATATACTTTTACCTTTGAGTTATTTTACTTTTCTTTGTAAATATAGCTCCTGGAAAGAGAAAAATAAAGAAACCAAAAAGTGAAGATACGCAGACAAAAACTCTAATTACTTCCAGTGTTGATTCAGCGAGTGACAATACAGTACTCAACAATGATATTGATGTAAGAATTCTTGTTATAATAGAAAAATAATTTTTCAATGTAATTTAAAATGAACATGTAAGGCTAATTTATTTATACATTTAGATAATTTTATTAGTATTGACTGCAATCATAGAAAATTGTTAGATTTGATTCTTTGATTAGATGTAAAACACTATACAACATATGTAAACTGGTTCATAATATTAATACTGTTTCTTTCTCCTCCTATCTTGGTCTTTGCTCTTGTCTTTGACTTTTCCTCTCTATTTAAATTTTTCTATAAATTTAGTTACATTTTGAATAATTTTAAAAGCCAAAAGGGCTTTTAAAATTATTAAGTTATTACAATCTCTAATTCTGCAGATGAGTAGTTTTATGTTATTTTACTTAAGAAATTCCTTATTTGAGTTTTCTTCTCCTAAATATCCAGGGTTTGTACAACTCCTTGAGAAACTTAGAATTTCGACTTCAATGTTTGAAAATCGTGAATTACTCCTGGAATTTTTAATTACCTTGTTACATTGATTTTTTGTTAAAAAATGTTATAATTTTTTTTAAATATTTTAAAATTTTTAATAAAGTTGTCCTAATTGGGTATTAGCTCTTAATATTGCCACCAGGTGGCAGTATGATCGATATTTGATTATTGTATTTATAACTTGACTAAAATTAAGATCCAGTTCTGCTGCAATAATTTTATGATAATCCATTTTAAACAGGATGGAATGTGTAGTATTTAGATTTATGTCTGTGAAGTTATCACCAACAAGATTGTCATGTTGTGTAGTCAGACGGACAATTTTAATTTATTCTTTTTCTATAGATCTGTTATATATCTTCATATTGTGTAAAATTCACTAAATATTAATAATTAAATGTAAAAAAAATTTTTAGTTAAAACATACTACCTGTATTTTTTTGATGAAAATTGTGCATAATTTCATTGAATTGGATGGAATTTATTTATGAATAAAATAAAAGCTGAAATATAAAATATTTAATGTGCCAGGTGGTAAATATCTTTTCAGTGACTAGTGGGCTTTGGAAAAGTAATAGTAATATAGATATATATGCCTGAAATATGGATGTGAAATGGTACAGTTCTGAAAGAAATTTATAATAAACATAAGAAAAATTTAAACTTGGTTTTATTAAATAATAATTGAGTGTATAATGAGAAAATCATCGTGGACATTTTGTGTGTCTGATAGTTGTATTTGTTTTGTTTTGAATAAGTATATTATTAGAAAAAAATTTTTATAAACTTTTAGAAATATTAAATAAATTAAATTGATTCAAATGAAAGTACATAAAACAGTGCTAAAATAGCACAATGTTCGATATAACATATAATTCAGTAATGTAAAGAATATTGATTATTTTAATAAAAAAATTTTCTGTTATATCTGTAAATTTATTGAAGACTTTTGAAGTAATCATTAAATATAATTCTAACTTAAATAATAAATATTCTCATCAATTTTTGCAATGATTTATTTCTATTATTTAAAAAGAACATGTTTTAAAATAAATTAAAAAAAAAATATTTAACATGAATGTTTATATCTTCTGGAAATTTTATATTCAAATCTTTAAAAACGTCTGAAATTTGATTCTTGGAAAACTCTATGAACTCTGAAAAAAGGCTTATTTGTAGTTCGAGCATTACTACAGTGAATTTTACCTCATAGACTACAGAAATAAATTTATCATTAAGGTAACAGGATCGCTATGAAGGAGGTTAGTCTTCTTGCAGAAATGGAATGTTATTCCATTGTCTTGCTAAGAGATAAGTAAAGCCACCTCAACACACTATGCAGCTACTTTATTACTTGGAAGTTTATTGTTGTTTCTCAATTGAATGCATGTTCGACCTTTGACAAGATATTCACAAGTGTCATCATTTACAAAGTGCCAGGAACAAAAGAGGAATTCATGCAGGAATCTACCTGTATTTAAAAATGTGGATGCAAATTTTCCAATGCACCTTTTAAAAACACAGAATATAAAAAAAATTGAATAATGGAACATTACCCAGAACCTGAATCATAACAAAGAATTCCAGAATGATATGTACTCTCATATGCTTTCTAAGGGAGCATGAAAATGAAAATTTTTGGCTCTTCTGTTCGAAAACAATGTGGATTTAGGTTTTCAAATACTTTTGACATCTGCGTTAAATAACCAATCACAGAAGGCAAGTGGCAGATCAGCAAATATAAAAGGTATGTTTGAGCTTCAGAAAACATTGCAGTTGTTAGTGTAATGCAGAAATGGGGTGATTTATATGACATTCAAATACTGGTGAATTTAGTATGCATCCGAAATGGCTAAGTTTGCGAACTGTTCACGTGCCACCATGGTGAAATTATACCATTTTTGGGAAAATAAGACTCCAGCATAAGCGACATATCAAATGTGGTGCACCACAAGCCATATATGACAAACATAAAAAACAGTTGCGCCATTCAGGTGAATAGCTATGCTACCACTGAGCAACTGACAGCCCAGGTGAACCAAGGGCCTACAACTGTGTCTCCAACTTGAAAAGAGATTGCTATACACATTTTGAAATACTCAAATTAATAGATAGGAATTTATTGATGATATTTAAAAACAATAAAATTACCCATTATTTTATACAATTTATAATCCAGTAATATAAAAATATTGATTATTACTTATTTTTGTTATTGCAGTAAATTTATTAAAATCTTTTGAAGTAACCATAAAATATAACTTTAGTTTAAATAAAAAAATATTCTTATTAATTTTTTAAATATATATTTTGATTATTTAGAAATATAATTGAAATGAGATAATTGATTATAATGATGAATATACATCATCATCATGATATGCATACTTATTTGAGAACAATTTTTAAAATAAAAAATTGTTTAACATGAATGTCAATAGCTCTTAGAAATTTTTTATTTGACGCCTGAAAAATTTCTTAAAACTCCTTGAATTTGATTCTTAAAAATCTGTACAAACCCTGAATATCAAAATATTTTACTACATTAGTAGTTTTCCAATTTCTTGCTATTGCAATCCATTAAGAAAAATATTTTATTTTAATGCACATATTTCTGATCAATAAGCTGTGGCAAATAATTATTGTGCGTTTAAAAAGCAATTCTATTTTTATTATTCTTATTGCATTGTAACATAATAAATGTCTAATTTCCCCCAGTGGGTTTTTGAGATTTTTTTTAAATAAGACTTCTTTGAAATATCCATATATTCTAAATCATTTTAAAGCTAAAACTTTATCTCCTTTGATCTTTTTATTAAAAATATTTTAATTTTTCTATAATCTTATACCTTTACATGGGATGAATTCTTGAAGTTTTTGTATGAAGGAAATAGTGATTATAATGCTACAGGCACTGCCCAAAACAAATAACACTGTTATTGAAGAATTTTCAGAAATTAAATATGCCATTTGACATTGGTATGCAAATTAGAATGTATTGATGAGAGTCATACAAACAAAGATTTGGTCAGACCAGAGACATTTGTGGATTATAAAACCCTACAGAGCTGATAGTTGAAAAAAGTCCCAGCAATACTATAAGAGACTGCACAGAAAAACCAGGTCTAACTCATACAGTTATTTCTAATCACCTAAAAATGATTGGTAAAGTTTAAAAAAACTGGATAATCATTTTGAAACATCTGCACTTCTTCGTAAACAAGACAATTTGTTTCTCAATCTGAGATTTGTGATGAAATGTGAAAACTGTATAAAATTCAGTGCAGAACCAAGGGAAACCATCACAGTGGAGAATCATTGTAAAGAAATCAATGAAATACACCATTACCAGTAATCATTAGAAAATATCCAATTCTTCTCTACAACAATGCTGGCACACATGCTTCATTGTTCACTTATTAGAAATTGCATATATTGGTCTATGAAACTAAGCCATCCACCCTATTAACTTGACCTCTCACCTACAGATTATCACTTTTTCAAACATCTTGACAACTTCCTACTCTTGTGTAGTTAAATATTGTTATCACAAAGTTTTGCAAATGTTCATTTGAATTTAAGTAATGTATTATTTTTTTAAAATTGCATTGTGTGTTTATTGTTTTTCTTAACAGATTGGAAGATAGATTCAGAAACTAGCTTAGTTTTCCTGATTAAAAATTACTTTTAATTTAATAATAAAATTATCAATTCATTTATGTAGGTATAAAATCTTTTTATGTATTTAAGCATTTACTAACAACATAGTTAAGTACCCATGTGTATCCATAATGTGCACTAATTAATTAAATTGGTACTGCCATGAAAAACTACTTGCTGAACAAATATTATTAATATAAAAAAACATCAATTTTACAGAAGAAAATTCTACCACAAAGCAGGCTTATTTTGAAGACTTTGAAAACTTGTTTAATTCATTCCTTCAATGTTATTTTCACAATCCAGATTTGTTTTGTAGAAATATATATCTTTTCCCTTCTAAGACTCATAGGATTTAGTTACTTCAACTTTGCGGTTTTGCAGTCTCTAGGATTCAGTAGCACATCAAACTTGAATAATGTTCAGAGATTTCGCTTGCAGTGTGGAATTCAGACTCTTAACTCTGCATTTTCTATAAACTGCTTCTCCAATCTTAAATCCATGTACATCTTCTACCTTGTTTCCTGGCTTTCTCTGAAGCCACAAATCCTGTGCTGTGCTAATGCAGTCCATTTTATGATATAAAACAGAGGACTCCCGCCCAGGAAAAAATTTATAATTTATTTACTTTACAAAAGATATCCAGCCAGTGAATATAACACTACAAAAAAGTTTTTTTCAGAAATCCCTGGTATTCTGAAATGGCATTCAAAGAATTAGTTGTCATAGAACTACTGTATTTTATGATACTGGCATAAGAAAAACTTGCTTCTCATAGACAATAGTGTGTTGATGTGCCAAGGTTTATATTTTGATTAATAAAGTTTGTTCTATGAAAAGATAATTATTTAAACTGTTAAAATTGGACATTACATATACTATAGTATAATATTTTACTGAAAATAAATTTTTTAGCTGTATGGACAATTAAGGAGAACATCTTCAAAGAATGAAAAAAAAAATGTTTTTTTATTTTTTTATTTTTAAAAATGTTTTAAGTGACTATACTGTAAGATAAGAAAAAAGCTTTGATATTTATTAAATGACAAAAAGTTTAGAATAGTATCGATTAATTTTTTCAAATGCTGTTTACTATATTTACTACTGATGCTTACTATATTTGGTGAATGTTTTGTAATTTAAATAAGTTTTAATACATTCCTTCTAATGAATTATCTTTTATGAATTGTTAAAAAATAATTTATCAACCATCAATATGTATTAATTCACTTTATTAATAATAGATACTGACCTTATTAAAAATTTAGAAATAACCATGTAAAATAAAATGTGCTATTTTTTCTTGTTGCTATGGTTTTATTCACTGCATTTATTACAAACAACTTGTTTCTTAAGTTTGCTCAATATTACCCATATAAATTGGAAGATTTCAGTTGAATATTTTTATTATCATTGAAAAAAAATTTTTTTTAGATATCCACCAATCATGGTGAAGCGAGTGGCTTTACTAGAATAGGTGAGAAATTGCATTATTTTATACTCTTGTGTATTTCTAAGTTTATATTCTGAGAGTCAATGTGTTTCTTTTATTGTTTCAGATTCATTAGAAGAAACAGATAAAGATAAAAAGTCACAAAATGTTAAATCTGCTAAACAAACAACAAACAAGTTTATTAGTAAGACATCATTTTAGATTTCAAAGAGTATTATTTGTCTCCTGTACACTAATAATTGATGTTCGTACATAGCATGAATTATTAGATATTACGAGACTTATTAAAATCCTCCATCTCTTTATTACTAATAAGCCTATTTCCCTATTCCATTTGAAACACTAGCTTAAAAATCATTAAACAGAATTTAACAAACATTTTGCATTTTTGTTCATATTTCAAAAAATAGTTTTGTCCATTTGTAAAGTATATTGATATATCATTCCAAACATAATTCGATATTTTGTGATAAATAAATCTTGGCTCTAACCTGATCATGGTGTCAAATGTGTGGCTCTGATCTTGAGTTATATTTCGATTTTTGTCCAGTATCCTTGAAAAACTGGAAAGATGTTAAGGCCAATGATGATAATCTGGAATACAAATATTCTGTGGTTAAGACCATTTTCCTTAATTTGCGAGAGAGAACAAAAAATAAGCTAGCAATGCTTTGCTTTTTGTTCAGTTCAAGTAATCAGTAAAGACTGTAAAAAATGTTTACTAGTATAAATATTTTAGTGATCAGTGAAGTTATATATAGAGCAGGTTCTTAATATATGTCATTCAATGATATATTTTCTTTCTAGTAAAAAGTTCTTAAAAGCTCCTGTTGATATTTTGTAGAAAAATCAAAGGTGTTTATGTCTTTAAATCAAAAGTTTTATTCTTATTATATTACTAATTAAAATTATAAAGAATGGCAATTATGATTATTTCCAGAATGGGAACACCATGGTTGGACCACTCTTTGAAGTCCGATGTCTTGGGTTCAATCTCAACTATTGTTGAACAATAAAAGGAGTATTACATTTCTGCTTTTGACATTAATATCTGTTGAAGAGAATGTCTCCTAATTTTTTTTGTTTTCCTCTATTGAAATATGTGAATACAGCCTACTTTTAAAAAAAACGAAAACATGTGGTAGATGCAGGGATGCCTTTTAATGACTTTTTTTATAAGGGATTGGGTATTAGGCTGTTATATAATATGCAAAGTATTTTGGCCTTCATATGTTCCCTAACCACTATTACACTGTGGAAGAAGTGAAATGTATTATTGTATATGAATCAGTCAGAATAAGTGCTTGGTAGTTTTTTTTTTGGGGGGGGGGGAGTTTTTTTTGTATTAATTCTGAATGTGTGACCTTATTGGAAAATTCTCATTATAATATATGGTGAATGTTTTACATTGCAAGTTTACTGCAGGCTGCTTTATTTCATTAGGTTAAATATATCTCCAGTATATATTACATTGCATTGCCACAAATAAAAAGCTATTTTGAATCTGAAACAGCTCTTAACATATTTGCTTCAATGAATTTATACCTTAAAGTTCACTATCACTTTGAAAATTTTCTTGGGTTCTCCTTTCTGTTTAAAAAAACAGGAACAAAAAAATACTAAATATAAAATTATTTCACTTTTGTTGACATTCAAATTCCCACTAGGGAAGAGAAAGTTGATTCTAATCATGACATTAAAGGTAGTTTGAGATTTGCCTCTGATAAGCATTGAAAACAATGAAACAATTAGAGTTAGATGGGAAAAGGGGGGGGGAAATAATGTGTGTAAAATTTAAATAAAGTTAGTGTAATCTCATCATAGTAATTTTTTTACTTAGAAAATATAAAATGGGGAAATTTGAATCATAAAATATTTATTCTTCACTATGTTAAATTGAATAATATAAAATATTATTCTTATTAAAAAAAATTTTTTTTTTTATCTTTTTTAATTTCGTATAATTTTTATATTTAGGAAATTATATTCTTTACAGAAAAAATAATTATTAATTTATTGTTTAATTGCTGGTAGAAGAATGGTTAGTAATTATATGTTTGATTTTACAGTAATTTAAACAAGTGTTATAAAAGTGTCTGTAAATATGTATAATAATTCTGTTTAATTAATCCACTATTGCTTTTTATTATAGGCAAAACAAAATCATTGTTCCCAACATATAATTTTGAAAATAATACAACACTTACTAATGAAAGTTTAGCAGATTGCATGAGGCTTGTTGATATCTTAACTAGAAAGCAAAATTTTTCATCTTTGAGTGGAGATTTTGATTTTGAGTCTATGAAAGAAAACTGTTTAGAGGACGATGATGTTTTGAAATTTGGCTTATTCTATGATCAACTGACTGCACTTAGAATGTTTGAGGTGCAAGGTAATGGTGATTTTTAAAAATATTAATGATAATTGTATTTTATACTCCTTGTTAATTTCTGTTTCCACTTTTGTGTTCTCAATTTTAGGAAATAAGTCCAAATTAGATGGAAGCAGCATAGCTGCATATGACTTGGGCTTGATGTCTGGAAATGTGCAACAAACGTTGATAGAAGCAGCTGAAAAAAGAGAGTTGAATTCATTTTTAGTATCTTTAGCTCCAGCAGGTTTGTAATACAGAACTTATTTTTATTCACCAACTTGCTACTTTATACACTTATGAAATATTCTAATTTGATAAGTCTTTAAGATAAAACTGTAATATGCATACAAAGCTATTTTATCTTTTCATTAAATATAGTTTTAAAATGTAGTTCCACATTATAAGTATTAATTTCTTTTATTAATTGACATCCAACTTTTTAATTAAAATTTTTATGTTAAAAAAGCATTTTTAATCTTTATCTTGAGTAAAAACATTTGTTACAGACTTATAGTTAATATTTGTAATTTTGTCACTGCATTTAAAATCTCCAAGAACCATTTTATTTCAGTATATATCTGTAAGCTTTTTATTTATTTAATAAGAAAATAAATATTTTTTAAGGTAAAAATATCTTAATTTTTTTTTATAAAACATCCATTGATATATATTTGATTATAAAAAGTAAGAAAAAATATATTTTCAATTTATTATATTTATAAATTCCTCTTTGTATAAAAATTTTTCTCATTATAATTATTGGCTTTTTCTTCTCTTTTTAGTGTCACAGAAGTTTTGGCTTGAAATTTGCGAAAAATATGCAGCCCAGTTACTTGATACTAAACAATATTATAAAGCGCATTCATATCTTTTAGTTTGTGGTAAAATACTTGAGGCTATAGATATATTAGCAGAAAAAGGGAATATTATGTAAGTGATAGTTTTATTTCTTTTTTGAATTGTATTTCAAGTGTATAATTTAGGTGTTTCCATTATCCATTCATGAGAGTGTTATATTGCAAACTTATAATATCTTTGTACAGAAACGTTGATGTATGCTAAACCTGTTAACATCACTCTTTGAATCTTTGTCAATTTGGTAATAAACAAAAATAATATACAAATATGCATACCAATATCTTAAATATAAAGCTGCAAACATAAAATTAGATTCCTCTACAAGAATGCAAAAAAATTCTTGTAGATTCCTCTACATGAATTTAACTTAGCATTATAAAATTTGATATGCATATGCTGGATATCATGAGTCAAGCAACTGCAACAATAGATAAATAAGATGGGGGAAAAATTTATATCAAAATGTAGAGGATAGAAAATTTGTAATAATGGAGTGTATCATAATGCATGTCTTGTCTAAAAGACCTTGATAAAGTAGTTGATCAGTAATTATGAAAGCAATTCCTATTCTTTAAAAAGTGGTGCGTATATTACCTAATGGATTCTAATGATAAGCTTTCATCCACAATGGCTTTTCTTCCAGCATCCCATTTAACCAGGGTACTTGATTACTTGTTGTACCTCTTATTAAACACCATTGCTAATCATCATACAGTGAATAGCTTTTGCATCAACAGACTTCAAAAGCTTGTGAGTAAACTCACATGGTGTTTAATCATTTATTTCATTTGCGTTGTTTGTGCCATTGAAAGTAAGAAACAATGTGAACTTTTTCTAGTTTAACCTTCTTTAAATACCAATAGCAATAATAAATTTGTTATATTTCATTTCATGTGGAACTATGAGATGTATTACACACCAGCTGATATTAAAAATCATTTCATGTTATGAATCTGGACTATGAAGATAACATGGTTGTTAACTTGCATAATCCATGCTACCATTCAGGATTGTGTAATAGATTGTTCTCTTGTAGAATGCTTGTAGAGCACTTTTTTAATGAAAGTTTAATAGGTATTTAAGATCTGGGCAAATAATGTCACTTAGTCAGTGAAACTTATATTAGTTTTATTTTATAGGCTTTTAATTGACAATGTTTTAAATCCTCAATTATGATTTGTTAATTTTATCAAATGTTTTCTAAAAAAAAGGTTTGATATATTTTATGCATTTTTCCACATAATAGTCTTTAAAATATTAATTAGTTTGATTTTATTAATTATTAAATTAATAAATTTTGAGATTGGTTCTTGAGAGAAATTATGGAAAAATAATTGATCAAATTTTATATGTGTGCAATTGGTTGGTTAGCTGGTGTCATGTCCAGGAAGTCAAATTAATCCATGGCAGTTAATGACTAACTTCTCATGGAAGAATGATAACCAGAGCCCAAAATTTTTGTGCAATTGGCACTCAAATAAAATTTTAGCATTTTTGAATTGTAATCAATAGTAAATTGTAATACATTTTTCTTATCTACTCTAATAATTTATTAATGCAAGAAATTCTGAATTAAATGAAAATTCTGTTGCTGAAGATCAATTTTTTTAAATGTATGAAACATTTCATTTTGTGTACTATTTTATTAATTTTTTTCCAATTGTAAATATTTCTATTATGCATATTATTAAAATTTATTTATATAATATTATTCATTTAGAGATGCAATTGGATTGGCTAAAGTTCGCTTACTGGAAAGTGATCCTGTTATTCAACGATTATTGTTAATTTTACAGAAAAAATATGCTTCTACAATGAATTATGCTATGGAAGTACAATGGTAATTTTCATTATTTAATTGTTATGAACAAGAATTTTCTTCACTTGCTATTAAATCTTATATTTCTAGACTTTTTAACTATACCATACTGGTTTTTTGCTTTTAAGTAGTTCAAAACTGGATTGAATTGTGTGAAGTAGAATTTAAAAATGTCAATAATTCTACTAGTGTGCATCTTATTTTAAAATATTACATTAATAATTTATTTTTTAAAATTTTAGAAGACTTCAAAAGTATTTTAATATAATGGAAATAGAATAATAATTGTTTGTTTTATTATTCAATGTAACTTTAAACATCTTGTACCTAGATAAATATTGTGTAATTGCTAATGTTTTACGACCAGTTTATAATTGCATGTCTTTTCTAAATGGTTAGTATATTGCTTATAAATTTTCCTAACATTCCTATATTGAAACATTACGCATTTCACACATCATATGAATATGTAATGTATTATTAATGCAAATTTGTATTCAGCATTGGGGAAAATGAATTAAACATTATGAAATATCCAATTTTTCATGCATTAAAATAAATCTTGATTTTAGTGACATTTAATATTTGATGTGTAAATGTTTTACCCAGTGTTAATGAGAATATATTTTATGTTTATTAAAAACATTATTTTATAAAAATATATTGCTAGGAAAAGGAGAAAACTATGAATCAAACGATATCAGATATGCTAAAACAGATATTCAATAGTGTTTCAATTTTCCTAGTAACCATCTTTATGTCCATTTTGAATTGTTTAAATATTCTCTAAAATCACTTGTTAAGCACTTGTAATAATTTTTAATTAAATTATTTCATGATTTATTCACTATTTAAATATTGATTATAAAAAGTAATGAAACTCAAAAACATTTTGCTCCTATATACAGTTTTTTTTAATCTTATTATTATTTTTAAATCTTATTTTGCTGACAAAAAGTAACTAACTCAAGAAATAATTTTACATGAGAGACAATAAAAATTTGCTTATGTGCTCAAAATAAATGACTGAAACGATATAAATTATTTAAATTTTACTTCTGATGATGTAAACTTTTTATATTATTGCAATCTCATCGTTTCATTTCAGTTGTATTGCTAGAGGAGAATTCCTGAGAGGTGCAAAAACTTTAGCCTGTACTGGCAATCCTGATGCTATTAGGGTTGCTACCTATATCTGTCGGAAATATAATTATGTTAAAGAAGCTGAGGAATATGTGTTTATGTGTTTGGAGGAGTGTCTTAGGAAATGCAAATGGAATTCATTCAAATTACTAGTTACCCAAGAGCCTGTTATGCAGGTATAAATTTAAGTATTTTTTTTTTTTTAATCTGGAAAATAATTCAAAGCATAACTTAAGTTCTTCGAACAAAAATAACTTTTGATGTTCAATCTTATTACTTCTCTTCACTTTAGTTTTGTTGTCTCTATCATTTGTCTGCCAAATTTACATATCGTGAACGACAATTTTTAGAATTTTTGTTTCTTGTGAATCTTTTGACAAACACTCAAATAAAAAGAAAGTAAATTTTGTAAATTGAAATAATTTTATTTAAAATATTTTATAAGTATATCATATCATCAATTTAATTTTACTTTCATAAGCAAGTAGTATAATGTCATCCATGAGAAAAACTTAATATCAAATTCATCTTTAGATCTTAGTAAACTTTTTTTCTGGAATTTTTAACTGTGTTAAAAATATTGGTAAAAAAAAATAATAATAAATCTAATACACTGAAAATCACAATATTTTGAAAATAGAAAAATCTATGATATAAAAAGCTATCTTTGTTTTTATTTTACTTTTTTCCAGTCTATTCCTGCAATAGATAAGTCAGCTTATTTACATGCAGCCTTCTGCTATTGCAGAGATTTGGGCTAGTTGAATTGACAGCTAAATGGTACTGTATTCTTTAATTTAGCATTTAATGGTTTCATTTACCACTATGAGTAAAGATGTATTTGAAAATTTGTTTTAAGCTGTTAATCATTGTTTAATTAATTGTGCATAAAACATTGTTAACAAAGCCATGGCAGTCTAAATAAATTTGGGCTAACCTGGTAGTTGGAATAATTAGCTATTTTGTTGTTGTTAATAATCTCAGGGGTATCTAGCAGAGTTAGACAATTTCCATAAATCCAAAAATATCCAAAAAATCTAAGAAAAAGATGAGGTCCCCACAGAATTTTGTCTTGCTAAGATTTAGGCACACTAAAATATGAGAGAAACCATATCTGTTGTGCACCAATGGCACTCTGAGTGTATTTTTTTACCCTCTTTTTTAAGCAGGGTTTTTTCTCAATTTTTCTTTTTTCAGCAATTTTCTTATTTTGATAATCGTTCTCGTTGTTTTGCAGATTCTACTCTTACCTGGAGAGTGGCTGTTTAAAAGAATTTAATTCTTTTTAATTTGTAGTAAAAGTGATCTAAAATTAGCCTTTGCATGCTATGAATTGTGTAGTCGTGAGCAAACAATAAAAATACTTGAATGTAGACAGTATCAAATGGATTGCTACCTATAGCTAAAATACTATTCATTCACTTCAGGTTGTTTATTTTGGATACTTTTTTTCCGTCTTCTTGATTATGTGATCTGAACTTCAATTTAATTTGTATCAGAAATGGCATTTAACTCAATGCTTTTAAAGATCTTGATTTTATAAGTGTTACCATTTGTTTTCATTATTTTATTATGTACTTTTTTCACATTTAATTTCAGATATAGAGCCATAAGTAATTTTTTCAGAATTTACACAATACTTTTTTGACTGAATTTAAGTATTATGGTCATTTTCATAGTTAATCATAGAAGTTCAAAGAACAAGCGAATTGCCATTAATTTTAATTATGTATGTTGTGTGACTCTTAAAGGAACTGAACTTAAATTCAAGTAACAATGATAGTTGTGTTATTTATTTATGTAATAATAAAAATTATGAATTTAACATAAATAAATCAAATTCATTTCTTTTTCTTTTCCATTTTTATTAACTATACTTGAAGTCTTGAAATGTTTAATACTTGCAATATTTCCCTTTTTTTGATATTCTTATTCTGAAATTTATTCATATTTGTTTAACTTACTAGTTTTTGAAATGAATTTTCAATTCATTGGCTTTTTCGATCCCTAAATCATTTTTTACATTTACATTTCCTAATAGTATCAGAATGTTAAAATAAGATAGTTACCATGAATAAATTTCAATAGCAAAAATTTTAGTTTTAACTTTTATTTTTGCTTTAAACAATTTACAAATTATACAGCATATTTTTTCCTTCCTGCTTCCCTCCTTTAAAAGCCTTAAGAGATTTTAGTGAGTTTATTAACTTTTTTGGCATAATTTAGTACTAAGTAAAATAGATATTTCTAAACAATTATATGGTATTAAATATTGTAAGTATGGTTGAATGAATTATATTCAAATAAAGAGTTAATTTAATTTATTGTTTTACATGAAATATGTCTTTTACTTGAGTTTTATCTTTCAAAAACATTTGTAAAAGTGCTTTATTCTGTATATTTAAATATTTTTTTCCTCATAGTTTTAATTCAACTTAAAATTAAAATAATATTAAATATTATAATTAATCAAGTTATTAAGTAAACATTTCTTTGAATTAGTATTATCAGCTCTTTATTTAACTTCTAAATTTTTATAAGAATTTAATATAAGCACCAAGAAAACATGCCTATCTACTCAAACTGTTAAACTCTTTAACCATTCCTGCTCAGTTTCTTATTAAACATGAAACCATTAAAAAAATAATTTAATGCTTTGAAATTCATAATGTAGTTAAAATTAAACAATCGAGGAGTCTTCAAAATTGAGTTGACTGAAATTTTTCTCAAGTTATTTATGTGATATAGTATATCACTTCTGATACTTTGTTAATCTTGCATAAATTAAGATTTTTATAGGAATTACATATTTAACTGTGCTATTCTCAATTTAGGAGTAATTAATCTTATCTTTTTTAGATATATGATGCTCTTGTTTGTGTTCATGAAGCTTTCTATCAACATTTCCGCCAGCTAAAATCTAAAGATAGTTAGTAAAATACTATTTTAATTAAACATTTGTGTATTTTTTTTATTAACTTTTATGTATTAATTGATAATTATTACTTTATTACTTTGAATATTTTAAATATACAATTATTACTTGTATATTTAAAATATTCACTTGGTTCTCATAATTTCAACTGCCCAAAAAATGTCAACAACAAGAAATGTTAACTGAATTTATAAACTTCAGACTATCATTTATATCCTCTTTACAATATGATAATCTTTCTACTATCACTTGGTTGGTGATTGCCAAGCTGGTAGCCAAAAGGTAGCGGTCTTGTCTTCAGTTCAACAGTTTATGGGTTTGTATTCCACTTGGACATGGATGTTTATAGTGATTCAGAATCCATTTTAAATTGTGGGTCCCAGTCTAATTAACTTTCATGTGCAAAAAAAGGCTGTATATCGACAATTCAGGCCAATCTTGTTGACAATTGGTTAATAATTCCTATTAAAATAATTATTTTGTTTTTGAAAGTACATGAATGCCTATTCAATTTGAAAATTATCTATTGACCCCTGTAATCACAATAATGTATTGCTAGTTATAAGATATTGACAAAATGAGACAGCATAAGTTCTTTTACTTTAGGAATAGTTAAATTGACTGCAAATTTAATTTTACTTTAAAAACATCTTAATTTTTTTTTTTTAAATTTTATTTATAAATCTTGTGTAGTTTTTTATTTACATAATTTCTTAAATATGTGTAGATTAATTTGGTAATTAATCTTTTTTAAAATTTGCTATCAACTTTCTTTATTTATGCATATGTAATAATAATTTTATCTTAGAATCTGGCTTTCATTCATGTCTTAAATTGAATATATTCATTTATTATATTTCCATAATGTTTGAAATAGCTCAGTGTGGTGACCGAGGGGTAAGAATAGTCCCAACATAGCCTATGCGTTTTGTAAAAAGTGACAAAAATAGGTGCCCAGTGCCTTGAGGATAGCCTGATATTATCTCCAGGTGCTCCTGGAGATAATATCAGGGACTGGTCCCCTTTAGGTTGGAGGTTGGGCGTGAGGTTAACCCTCTCACCCTGGAAAAAAACCTTCAGTTTTTAAGTGTGAACAGGAAATTGACAAGTGCCTAACTCATTGACGAACTGGGAAAAGGTATAAGGACTTGATTTTTGGTTCTTGGAATGTGCGTTCTCTCAATCGTTCTAGAGCCCTGCAGGAGCTTATACAGTAACTCGATACTTACAAGGTACACGTTGCTCCGGTCCAGGAGATTAGGTGGACTGGGCAGTGTTCACCAGACCAGAGAACTCATCTATTGTTTTTCAGCTGCCACAACAACAACAACAACAAAAAAAAATAGAGAGGGAATTGATTTCTTAGTTAATAAGAAGTCAATTAATCTAATTATAGATTTTAGGGATATTATGCCAAAATTATGCTGTAGGAGGAGGCTCGCGAATTATAGTATTATTAATGTACATGCCCCTACAAAGGACAAAGGGAGCGAAGAGAAGGAAATTTTTTTTTTTTGAGAAGCTCTCTGAGTGTTTCAGGAGCTACCAACATAATGATATAAAACTTGTATTGGGTGATTTGAACACTGAAATGGGTAAAGAGAAAGAGTTCTGGCCCATTTTTGGTGACCATAGTGCTCATGGAGAATCAAATGATGATAGTATACATGTCATTGAATTTGCTATTGCACATAACCTAGTGGTTGGTAGTACCTAGTTTGAGCTTAAAAACATTCATAAATATACCTGAAAATCACCAAATGGTGTAACACTTAACCAGATTAATGATGTTCTTGTTGATGCTAGGCATTTTTTTACAAGCTTAATTAATGTTAGAAGTTCTAGAGGAGCTAATATTGTCAGTGATCAGTATTTAGTGTTGGCTAGGCTAAGAGGTAAAGTCCAATGCCAATAAAAAAGGAAGTAAAAGGATAAAAAGGTTTTAATTCTAACAAACTTGAAAGGGATGCAGTGATCAATAACTATATAGAGGCTTAGAAAAGAGAATTTCAGAAGTGAAATTGGATATCTCCAATGTGGCCAATCTTGAAGAACTGTGATGCCATTTTAAGAGGGCCATTTCTGATACAGCAGCTGAAATTTCGGGCCACAAGACTAGGGAGAAAAGTAAGGATTGGTTTGATGAAGAATGTAAAGATGCAAATGAACAAAAACTTATTGCATATAAAAGATCTTTGCACCATGGTACTAGGGGTTTGTTAGAGGAGTACCTTAAGGCAGGAAGATTGAGAAGAAGGCTTTCAGTGCTTAGAAAAGGGCGTTTGTGGAAGATAGATTTAAGTGTGTGGAACACCTCAAGGAGACCAATAAACATCATGCATTCTTTCAAGAGGTCAATTTATTGTCGAAGAAACTATAATCTAAAATCAACTATTGTAGAAATAAGTCTGGTGTTATCGTTAGTGAAGGCGCTCTCAAATTTTGGAGAGATGGGTTGAGCATTTTGAAAACCTGCTAAAGATTAATGATTATACTGTTGCTCCGGTGATTGCACAAGAGGAAATCATAGATGGAGCTGGATCTTCCAACTATGCAGAAAGCATTGATTGCAATAAAAAAGTTAAAAAACAATAAAGTGCCTGGAATAGACCTCATACAGACAGGACTTATAAAAAAAAGGAGGGCCAAAGGTGTTAGAGCTCTTACATGGAATAATCCAGTATGTTTGGTCATTTGAGAAGATGCCAGAGGATTGACTTACAAGCTTGCTTTGTCCAATTTTCAAAAAGGGCGATTCTTTAGCATGTAAAGCTATAGAGAGGAATAAGCTTATTGTACATTTGCTACAAAGTTCTTTCCAAAATATTGTACTAGAGACTTGTCCCGTATTTAGATAATATTGTGGGCGACTATCAGTGTGGATTTTGCACTGGCAAATCCACTGTGGACCTTACATTTGGTCTTAAAAAATTATGGAGAATTGTCATGGATTTGATATTGATTTACATATTTTGTTCATTGACTACAAGGCGGCATACAATTCTATAAACTGCAATGAATTATTTAAGGCTATGCTTGTTTTTGGTATTCCATTAAAGTTAGTTAATCTGCTGAAAATGACCTTTATCTTGACTTCCTGTAGGTTCCTGATCCAGGGACAACTCTCTAGAGACTTTCCCATTAATAAGGGAGTAAGGCAGGGGGATGCTCTTTCTTGCCTTTTGTTTAAAATCGTTCTTGAATGAGTCATCAGGAAATCTGGTATTAATATCAGGGCAGTATATTTGGAAAATCTGTTCAAGCGTTGGCATTTGCAGACGACATTGCACTGGTAGCCAGAAGTAAAAAGTACTTAATAGAAGCCTTTGAAGCTATTAAGAGGGAGGCCAAACCGGCAGGGCTTGTTGTTGATCTAGTTAAAACTAAATATTTCCCTGTAACTAGAACCCAATTTACCTAAACTCATCTACTCATTGGTGATTATAAATTTGAAACAGTTGATGAATTTATCTATCTTGGCTCAATGTTTAACAAAAATAATGACATTCTCCCAGAGGTAAGAAGATGTTTAACTGCAGCTAATAAAGCTTTTTTGGCCAAAGACACTTCTTAAAAACTAATTTTTTATCACGAAAAACTAAGTTACAGATCTATAGAACACTTATTTGTTCTGTTTTTACTTATAACTCAGAAACTCAGACTTTAACTGTAAGAGAGGCTGTTGGGCTTATTTGAACGCAGGATTTTAAGAAATATTTTTGGAGGTACGAAAGAAAATGGTGTATGGTGCAAAATATACAATACAAAAATCTACCAAAAGTACAAGGAGCCAGACATTGTATATCACTTTAAAGTAAGCCGTCTTAATTGGGTTGGACATATTATTAGAATGAAGGACTATAAAACAAAGGGAAATTTTTTTTGCAAAACCCATCAGTGTAAAAAGAGGAAGACCAAAGCTGAAATGGGTGGATGCAGTTAAAGAAGACTGTAGGGTCCTTGAAACAAAAAATTGGTGGAGTAGAGGTGGCTGGAAAAAATTTATTCAGAAGGTCTTGGCCCATCTTGGGCTGGCGCGCCATAAACGATGATGATGAATGTTTGAAATGACAACTTGATATAGATAGAAAAAGATTTGGAACTCACTTAAAAAATATACTCCAACATTTGTATGAATGCTAAGTATATCTAGTGTTTTTAGGCACTACCATATTTTATGAAAGAGCTTATTAAATTGCTTGCAATAAATACTATAAATTTTTAATAAAATAGTTTAATTTTGATTTGCTTAAAATTTACTTTAAAGTGATACGATTCTATTGATATATGAATATTAAATTACTGTTTTATGATGATGTTATTATATGTATATGATAAAATATTTGTTTATTTATTTTCATTTTTTTTTTTTTATTAATGCATTTTATTTTTGATAGATTTCCTCATTTCAGATACACATTTGCGTACGATTTCGACTTTTGATAGTTCTTCTTCAGCAGTAAAATTCTGGAATGGTTCTATTTGTAAAGAAGCTAACCAGTCTTTCATTCATTATGTGTATAATCTTTTAATCTCTAAAGGATTATTACCTGATTCTAAAGAATCACTCTGTGATCTCCTCGAAGCTTTGCAAAGATTGGAAGCCAAAAGAAAAAACTTCGAATTATCCTCAGAAGTATGAGTATTTCATAATTAATGATTATTTTAAATTAATCATATAAAATTGTGTATATTTATTACTCTGGAATTATTTTCTATGCGTATAAATATTCTGTGTAGTTTAATTTCTAAATTTTAACTGAAAAGTTCCATCTTTTATAACAAGATTTTTGTAATTGTAATTTAGTAAGGTCATGGTATTTTATTTTTCACATGAAAAATTTGAAAACTCACCTATTTAGTTTAATGTTAAATAAAAAAATCAAAAGATCAACTTTAAGTTATTTTGATTGCTTCTTTAAAACGAAACTGCAATGTATGATTTAGAAGTGCTTAAAAATGCTGTATTCAGTACATTTCCTGTTTGTGTGGCCTTGAATTTTTTCCACAAAATTTGACACTTTTATTAATTATGACTGAGTTTGATAAAACTTTTGAATTTCTTTGTAAGAAAAGATACTCAAATGATTAAACTATTAAATCTATGTGCAGGTTTTCAAAAATTACAAATTATCTTTTTAAAGCTAACTTTTTTAAAAAAATACCATGTGTGTATGCATATAACTAAATCCAGTACTTTTTTTGTTATGATCGTTTCAATGTACAACTTTAATAATGAAGACATAATTTTTCATCTCTCTTATGATTATATATATATATATACATACATATATATAATTTTTATTTTTATTGGTAAAAATGAAAAATACTTTACATCCAAAATAATTACTACATCAGAAATTTTTATTCTACCAAGAATTAAAGAATTCTGAATCATATTTGCATGTGATTAAATAATAATTGTAAATTTAAGTTCCAGAAATTTTTTAATTTCTTTAGAAATCTTTTTTTTATTTTATTTATTCTTTTAAATAAAATCAGTTGCTAGATATTTGAGCAATCTATATTTAGATTGAATTTCTTTTTGGTAATTGTTGACTATGCTAATTTCTTTTTAATCAAATATTTTTGTTAGAAATGTAAAACATTTTTTTTAATTAAATTTGATTTCTCTAAATGAAATATTTATAACTTTTTATAAATTGCTGTAAATCGTATTTTGTTTAGGATATAAGAAGCTTCTTACATATAGAATGCTTGGAGTATTTTAAGTCTTTATATTACTTAGAAGCACTTTTTTGATTTTTTAGGCTCACATATCAGTAGCAATTTATATAACTGAATATATTCTGCTGTCTTTGCTTAAAGATGTATCTGCTTATCAAGTTTTTCTTAAGATTTTTGAGGCATCTTTTGATAGTGTTCATCTTTTAAAAATAGTTTGCACTTTGTTTTTTCCTATCAGTAAGTACAAATTTTAAGATATTCTAGTTTTGAAAGTTTTAATGTTACTGTATATCATCTATATTTTGCATTTATTATTTTTTTATTGAAACAATTTTATGACAATATATAAAACAAAATTTGCTTATTTTCTAAAAAATAATTTTTTTTGCATAACTTTTATTTTTAATAATTTTTTATGTTTCACTTTAATCTTCATTTTTTTAAAATTGGAATTCAGTTATTAATAATGTACTGATTGTTGCTGATGTGTAAAATGTATGAATCTCATTCTTAATTTTGCTATGTCTACACTAAAGGATGTTTTGCAAAATAAAATACTAATGAAACGCTTGAAAAATTATTGTAATGAAAAAATTTCTTATTATGTAATGCCTAATTAAACATGTTTTTTGTTATTCTTTTCTATAACTAATCATTTAATAATGCAATAAGTATCTCAAAAATTCAAAATTGTATATTGAAAATTATTTGAATAGTAGTAAATCTAAATGCTAATACTTCTTGTATTAATAAATAAAAGCAATAGAAATGAAGATCAGAAAAGCAAAACATTATCTCACTATTTCTGTTTTACTTTGAGTAACATGGCTCTATTTTGAACTATCATTTGGTGAATGAAATTAATTTGTTTGAGATTCTTTTATTAATTACAATTTTCAAATGTTTAGTCTTAAATGAAGTTGTGAAAAAAATGACTAAGTAGAAAATATTGATTATTTTCTTTATCATTTTTTTATGTTAATATTTTCTTTTTTAGATTATGAAATTGCTATATTTTTCTTAATACGTAAGAAAATTTTTTGCAATATAATGGTAAATTTTATTTTTACTGATTCATGTGATAAAAATTAACAAGAAATACATTTGTTATTATATCACAAAGATTATATCAAAACTGCTACTTTGAAAAATGAGGAAGAATATTATTTTTAATGTATAACAGCTGGTGATGAAAATTTTAAATTTATAAAAGAAGAAGTTTTTATTTGAAAAACAATCCAATTTTGCAGTCAAATGAAGATACTAAAATTAAGTGTTTACTTTGTTGACTTACTCCTTTGCATTTGTTTTGTCTTTATTATTGTTAATTTTTTTTTTCTGTGCATTTTGTGTTATATGACATGGTTTCCAGAAATTGGAATTCTTTATTAATATATTTTTGTAAAAAAAATTATGAATATTAAACTTTTTGAAAATGCTAAAAATGAAATCTTTATTCCAGATTTATATTGGTGTGTTCCTACATGCACTTTCAAATATGAAGTATTATTAACAGATGAAATTACTGTGGGAAGTGAAAATGATTTATTGTCAAATTTCAGCTTAATGTATCGTTCCCTTGGAGAAAAAATTTTTGATACAAAATTTAACCCTTTGAGCATACCACTGCTGGAAGTACAAATAGTGGAAGAGGATCTGAATCATAATCTTAGTGTCATATCAAATAAAATAAAACATATTTTATTGTCTAAGAGTGCTGAAGATTTTCTTCTGCCATATTTTATTGCTTCCATGATTAATGACTTAACAAAGTCAACAACTAAAGATTTATCTTTCCTCTGTTCAATGAAAGATAATTCTAACAAAGAAATTATTTTAACTGAACCTAAAAATGTTGAAGCTGAGGCAAATTCAAGCGTTTCTTATCCCGAAATGAATTTATCTATAAATACAGAAAATAAATCGATGAAAGATCCTAACAGTATAAGTGAAGAAAAGGAAACTTTTACAAAAGATGAACTTGTTCAAAAATACAAGGATGAGGATATAGATGTAAATAAACAAAATGTTACATCTGCAATATCAGAAAGTGTTGCTAACACAGTTGTTAAAGATAATTCATTAACTGCAGTAGGTATTGAAAATGCTGGTCTGGAAGCTTATACTGATGATCTGGCTGTATCTTCTACAAAATTGATTAAAAGTGAACTTCTACATGAAAATATTGAAGATGTAGATATAAATGAAGAAAATCATGTTAAATTAAAATGTGAAGCTTATGGATCTGTTAATGATACTGTAATAAATACAGCAACTGTTGAGAATAAGATTCTGCAAACTTATATTGATATCATTCCAACAGAAGTAGTTGCGAAAGAAATAAATGTAGATGAATTTAGAAAAATAGATTCCAAAAATGCTATCGATTTGGAAAATACTAATGATAAGAGGCTAGAGATTGAGCAGATCAACAATACAGGTACTAAGTGTTCCAAATCAGATGTTTCAATTATTTCAAGCAGTGAATTACACAATTATTCGCATGAAAATGGAAATTGTTTGAAAGAAGTCGCAAATTGTGGAGAAATAAAGTCAAATAATACGAATGAGAGCATACTTGAAGATGATGGCCATGAAGAATTATGTAAGGATGAAGAGCTGAAGAAATTGATTGAAGATGTTTTATTAGAAGCTGATTTAAAAGCACAATCTATACTTGAAAGTGAGAAGCTTAAAGAAGAAAAGCTTGATAACTCTAGCTTCATGAACAATACTTCATTTGAATCATCAATGGATACACAATGTAATGTGATTAATGATGAAAAGAATTGTTCTGATAAAGATAATTTTGTCTTGATTGAGGAACTTAATTGTAATGTAATTATTGAAGAAGTCTTTGTTCCAAATTATCCTACAGAAATCCTTTCTGACCTAATGGTTTTCACTACTGAACATGAAGAATGTTTGAAATACAGTGATTTACTTTATAATATAATATTGCTTATAATTACCACTACATGCAAAGATGAATATGCTTTACTTTACTACCTCAAAGAACGTTTAAATTTCTTGAATAATAATATTTCAATATTAAATAAAATCGCAGATGAAACTAACAGAAAACTGAAAAATAAAAACAAAATGTCTACAGATAGTTCTTCTGAAGTTGACTATAACAATGTAAAAGAAAAAGAAAATTTTGCTGCAGCTATTTCCTCTTCATTGAATTGTTTGCCTAATGATGGCATCAGTGAATCAATCAGTGCTCATTTAAATACTACTGAAACTGATATTTCTAATATTGTTTCCCTTGAGATATCAGAGAATGAAACTGCTAGTGACAGTGATAAAATATGCAACAATGCAAATGATAAAGGCTCTGCTGAAAATCATTGCCATGAAATGTTTAGATCTGACATTTCTATGGATGAGAATAATTCATCTAATGATAATCATCAAACTATATTTGTAAATTCAAACAATGATCATACTTATGCCATTCCATCTGATTTAGTCATTAGTGATGTTCCTAAAAAATGCTTTAAAGTTCAGACAAAAAATATGCCTAATATTAAAAATTTGATGGAATCTCATAAAATCATCAAAGAAATTTTACATGAGATTGAAGACAGTAATGAAATGAAAGTGAGTATAAATATCCATTTTCAATTATTAAATTCTAATAAAAAAGGGAAAGATTATCAATTATATATATGTATATAATGCATGGGGCTCCAGTTTATTAATAATGCTTAGGTCTTGAACAAGATATGGAAATAATTTTAAAAAAATTATCTAAAAACATTTGATGGGTTTTTTTTTTTTTTTTTTTTTTTAAAGAAATTTATCATAAATTTAATATAAAAAATTTTATCAAATTTTTTTGGTATATAGGGACATCTAAAGACAGTTAATTTATTTTATCTTATTTCAAAATGAATTGATTTTTAAAACAATAAGGAGTTTTCTTTGACGATTTTATAAAATGGCAATTATAATAAAGCAAAGAACATGGATAAATTTTGCAATAGAAGTCTTGCTTTAAATTTTTTAGAAATTTTCCAAATATGTATACATATAAAGAAGGTTTCAGATCATGAGTAATAATCTGATAGCTCTTAATCAACGTCATTATTATGTTAAAGAACTGGTATACATTGACCATAGTTCGAAAATATTATTCAATACATGGTCCTCTCTAAGTCGTTTGGTGTCTTGGAAACTTGATTGCCATGGTTGGTTTTTCAGAATCCACTTTAAACTATGAAAATTGAATCAATTATTCTAACTGCAATATTCTATCATCGTATTAAAATTTTAATAATCAAAATAAATGTAGCTAAAATATTTCTTTTATTTACTAGTAAACTACATGGCATAAAAATTTTATAATGTCCACATTGAATTAATTGAATTTCCACTTAACATCAGATTCTTAAGAAATATTTAGTATGTCTTTCCCAAATTATGGGGGAGAAAATCAAAATACATTGAAGTTTCTATAAATTATCTGACTATTATAAGCAACAATGTCTAGCAAAATATATTTAGGTATATGCGTGTGTTTTAAAATTTTTGCAATAATATACGCAAGAAATATAAGTCAATAATACTTTTCGCCCATATTAAGAAAGATTTATGATTTTTACTCATTATTATGGTGAAATTTTACCACATCATTCCATTTATATTTTACAATATTAGAAAGTTATTATTCAGTTGTGATAGGTAAAAATTTAACAAAAAATGATTTTTTTTAGCTATCATAACAAAATATCATTTGCCATTTTTTACATATCTACTGACTTTTGTTATCAGAAAAACTGAATGATAAAAACTGTCCAGGCAATTTTTGTATTCCTTTATCTCACCATTTGTTTTTATCAAGTGCCACTTTTCTGATGATATTCCCACATCCTACTTTATCATTATGCATAATGTTTACGTGATTCCTGCTTACATTTTGGAGATAAATTTTATTAAAAATTTCATCTGCAATAAATGTTACAAACAATGTAAATACTTTAAGGCAGTCTTTCATTCATTACATTTTTGGGCTTTTGGCTTTTCATTGCTTTCTAGACTTTAATCATTCTATGATTTAGTAGAATAAAAAACAGTATGTGTTATCATTTACAGTTCTGATTTTCTTTAAAGTATTTTCATTGGTTTACTTTGGCCAGTACGCTTTTATCTGTGGACAACAGGAAAGGTTTAATCAATATGTTGTGAGAATTGATATAAAATCATTTATTAGTCACACATACACACATTGCAGCAAACTTGTTGCTCAAGTTATACAAATTGCTGTATCCATAGATGTCATCCAATCTCATATTTTAATAAATCTTCCATCCATTATTTAACTGCATGCCCTGATGGATATGTGCAGTTATGTCTCCCACGTTACTGGTTTGGTTCACCTTCGGTTACTAGTTTTTCAGGATCTGCACTTCTACATTTTTCTTTAATTATTTATTCTTCTCATAATATGTATAAAATATACTTGGGTATTTTATGTAGAAAATTTAATGGCCAATAATGTATTATGTTAATTTGTCTTAAAAAAAACTTGTGTGTGTAAAATCTTACTAAACCCCAAATTTTATTTATGGCTATTTATATAAATGACTTATATTACACAAAATATTAGAGACCTATTTATAATTATCGAACAATATTCATTTCTTTTATGTATAGATTGATGTAAAGTATTTCTTTCTTAATAACTAAGAAATAAATGGTTTAATATTGTACAATAAATGCATTACTGCTTTGTTAATATTTTATATTGATTTGAATCTTACTTATTTCAGGGAATTTGCTACCCAAATCCTTTTTGTATGTTATCAAAGTTAAATCAAGTTATTTATGATATTATTGAAAAATCAAACTGCCCTGCTATCAAGAAAAGATTTCACGATCTCGCTCATGAAGTCATCCTGTGGTCCAAGAAATTTATTGTTGGAGAAATTAATTTTGTGTGTCAAATCTGTTCTGTTGCATAAAATCATTGTTATGTCTTGAAATTTAATTCACATTTGTAAACATTTTGATAAGCAAGAACATTTGAATAAAAGTACAAGTTTACATATAATTTTTTATTAATTAAATATTCTTAATGACAGCAGTTTAAAGATAATACTGACAGGATATAATGGAAAATTTAATAAGTAATTATGAAAACATACAATGAAAAACTAAAAATTTAACAATTTTGTACAAATAATAAAATAGCATACATGCTTTAAATAATTTAATTCACAAACATCATTATCATGGTTATCATTCCTTTAAAATTGTTGGAAATAATTTGTAAATAGGGTAAGTATCACTACAAAACATTAAATATTTTATACTTAAATTTTTTAAATTAACAATCCTATAAAATCTTTTCTTGTATATCTTATAAGATAAGGAATTTCCCTAAAATTGCAAATCAGATATGGCTTCTTTAATTTTTCACAAAAAGTGTCAATTTTTATATTTATATTGTAAAGTTGAAAGATTTTACTTTGGCCCCAGAAATCTAATAATATTTAAGATAATAAAATATCTTTTTTTTAATAGAAGTGTATGAGCCAAACTAAGAAAAGATTTTTGGCATGATTGTGTAATATAAAATTAATATGCTCTGCTAATATATGAAAGTAATTTAGCTAGGTTCTTATGAACAGCTTTGTTATATTTTAACTTGATTTGTATATTGATTATTGTAATAGTTATATCTTAAGAATTTAAAACAATATAATATTAGAATTACAAAATTAAATTTTAGAGTATAAAACACTATTTGTTAATTTATTTCATAAAAATATATAAATGTTAAGAGACAAAAAAAATGTAATTTCAAATGTTTGGATATTGAGGTGAACAAATTACCAAATATTTTAATGCAAACTGACTTACTAATATAGATTATAATATACCTGATATATTTCAAAGTCTTTTGAAAATATAAAGAAATAAAGTAAAATTGGAATGAGATCATGAGAGAAAGAAAATGAGACAAATTAAAAATTAAGTATTAAAATTCTAGAATAGTGAGGGTTATAATCCATTAAAATACTCTATGGAAATAAAGAACAAAATTATAATTAATCTAAAATCTAATTTTACCGAGAAATATTTTTATTACCAAAAATTATTCACTAATAAATAAATTTACTTTTATTGTGTTAAAGTATTTTTGATATTTTTTTAGATGTTTAAGTTACATTCAGTTTACTTAGTTCGATTATTACGTCAATAAAAAAATATAAAATTCCATTCATCCACAAGAGCATCAAATGACCTCTTGTATAATGATGAAAACAAAAAAATACAAGGATTTATTTTTTTAAAAAGAAAAAAGTATGTTATCAAAAATAATTTTACTTAAAAAAATCATTTCTTTCATATTAAACAGATGTTATTTAACATATAATATATATTTTCTTATGTGTTTTCCCATTAAATTTTGAAGAAAATTTGTTTAGATAGAAAATGTTATTAGTACTAAAAATTTCAAAGCATACCTTTATTTTTAATTGAGGAATTATATATTTAATTCAAGTAAACATGTAATTTATTTTAAATAAGTTTAAATTTTTTTGAAATTAACAAAACTTGATTTTTAATTTATATCATATTTTCAGTTGAGTAATTGCTCTTTTGAGAATTGTATAAAATTATTTTATTAAATAACAAGTATATTGATATTTTGAGATATAGTAAAATAAATTTAAATAAATATTTGAATGAAAATGTATTTTATAATTAATGAAATCAAGCTTATATATTAATGTCCTCGTCCTCTAAAGTACATAATTTTAATTGGCGCAAGTTTTAAAATATGTAATTTTTCATAATAAATTGCATGATAAAAACATACAAGTATGAATTACTGGCCTTTTTATCTTTATACATATAATTACAAACTTGATATAACACTCATAAATTCAATTCAAATGTTTTTTTGTTTTGTTTAGTTATAATCTCTTTATTCCTGGATATTTCAGTCCATGAATAGAAAAATCATACTATTTAAAAGTAAAGCAAAAATTTTTGTTCGGAATGGCAAAATATTTCTATGATTGTTTTCCTCTCAACACAATGAAAGACAATCTTTTTTGCTAACTAATTCACATTTAAAACATTTAGGATATTTAAGAATTGAGTTTTCTTTCTATGTTAGATTAGATCACACTGCATTTTTATCATATTTATTTTAAAATAATATTCGAAAAAGATTGAAACAAAAGTTAAATTTTTAAATTATATTCATTGTCCCAAATAATCTAACAAAATTCATATTACAAAATAATTCTATACAAAAATTATTTTTTAATATAAATTTCAAAGTTAATTCTTCACTATTTTTGGATCTCGTAAAAAATTTCACTTTTTATGGAATATATATTATCAAAAAATTATTTTTGTTTTTAAATTTTTTCAAATGCACTTACTCTTTTGACAAAATATTTTACCTGCATTTTAATTTTAACAGACAATGAAACAGAATTAAATAAAAAGTGTAAAATGTATGATGTAAATGTTGGTCAATCTGGTTGTTTCTCAAAAAAGAAATTTGTTATTAATAAATTATTGAAAAATATATTGATTTGATGTAGGTTAGATTTGAAATCTTTGAGCAAGCCAAAGAATATAAAAGTAAAATTATTTATAATCAAGCAAAATTTTGTACGAATCGTATTTATAATTCTGAAAACTCATAATTAAGTCACTAAATTTACAAAGACCGAGAGAACCAACTCGAATAAAACAAATATCACAGGATAGATGCAAGATGTGGAAACTTTTTAAGGTATTAATTTGGATAGTTAAAAAAAAAGGCTGTATATTTTGAGGAACAATTTATATAAGTAAAAAATTATTTAATATTGATTTCTACACACACATATTTAAGAATTTTAAGATGTACAGACTAAATGTAATTACTTGACAGTCTGCTTTTATGTAATAATACGAAGACAAATTTTTTGAAATGGTGTTACTTTTATCTAAGTTAATTTTTAATTAAATATTGAAAGGCTTGTTGAGTAGAAAACTATAAATAATTTTAAGATTTTTCTAGATAATTTTTGGAAGGAAGAATATTCTATGAACTAAAATGATACAAAACATTATTAATGATTAAAATTTCATTCAAGATTATCATTAATTATATTTAAACCAAGGTAATCAGTAAGTTAAGTCAAGATAATAACATTTAGATTGAGATTGTACAAATATATATTACTGAAGGGTAACCAAATTTATTATTTCTTAAATTATAAAACATGAATTCTAATATTGTAACAAAAATGTTGTTATATTATAACAAACTATAATATAATATTTTATTTATAACAGTATTTAAAACTAACTTCTATATTATAAAGATGTTTGTTTAATTAGGGAAATAGTTTTATACACAGAAGATACATATTACACAGTAAACAACAAGAACATTTACTTTATATATTATTATGAATTGAAATTTTCTATTTAACAAAAATTCAGCTCAATAAATAAATTTTAATTGTTTAAAAAATATATCACATACTTCAAATTTTAACATCATTCAAATTGTGCACTTGTACATTTTAAATAAATAAATATATGAAAAAGCAGAATATATTTCTGTGTGAAATGCTATTTTTATTTATAATATAATTGAAATATGGTAAAAAAGAGGAAAGATATGGCATGAAGTCTCAGCATAATTAGCTTATGGTACAATCTAATTCTTGTTTGGGTAAGCAATCCATCGTTGTTGCTACAGATCTAATTAGATAAGTCATAGTTCCATAACACCCACTAGGAGCACTGTCATAAAAATGTTGGCAAATCCCTGCAGCTCCTCCACAAGGATTATCGTTAATATTAGGAGAAGCGCAACATATTGTTGCATCCCCACTAATTTTTTTCTGAAAACAAAAGTTTCATTATTAACATTATAATTGTGATAAAGAAATCATAGTAAAATAATCTAAACTTCTGGATATTTTCAATACCTATTCAGATATATTTGTTATTGAACTTATGGCAACAATCAAGTTCCATGTACCCTAGTACAAAAATGATAATTGAAAATCACACTCCATAGAGATACACTCCATAAACACTATGGGTGTTAGAAAGCTACACTTAATTTGTAATACAACAGTAAATCAATAGTGTGTAACAAATTTATTGTCACATATTTTTAGATGATAGGGAAAAATTCATGTTTTCTTCTCAAAAAAAATTTTTCGTAGAGGATTACGAATTTGCTCACTACTATACCAATTAACTCAAAAATATCTTCTGAAGGAAATTTGATATTTCTAATAAAAGAAAAGTTTGGTTGAAAATAGCTCAAATTTATATCAATAGGAAAATCTTTAGTGGATTATAAAAAATTAGCTTAAAATACGCCCTTTCCATGTATTGCTTAAATACTTAAAAAAGAAATAGGAATGAATTTGGAAATGCCTTTTATTTAACCATTAAAACCATTCTTGAAATTGTGTTTCCAATTTCTTTCAAAATTCAAGTTGGCAAAATGCAGTATTACTTTAATCAATATTTTGAAAGGCCAATTTTTAAATAACATTACATTTTCAATAATATTAAATTTTCAGTAATCAGTATTATATATATATATATATTAAATAATATTAGAATATTTTATTCAATAAAATTAAGTATAAAACAAAATCTTGTAAGTAATATGTATATCACAACCTTCAACTTCAATAAAAAATAAAATTAAGATAAAATAATTTTATGAAAAAAATTATAATTTCAATAGTCGCACCTTAATTAATAATATATACCAGCCCAATATTTTTATAATAATAAAGATGTGCAAGATAATGTTGTGCATGACTTTTCTACTGTTATAACTATTAATAAGATTTTGAATTTTGTTCCAGAATTGAAGAATGCATTTAACTATCAAAAGATCTGCAAAACCTAGTTAATGGGAAAATTGTATGAATCATAATTTTTTCATAGAAAAATTTTTCTGAGTCAGTTTTTAATAACAAATACAAGGTGGCAAAAATTAAACATCCTAAAATAATATTTGCTTGTAAACAGTTTAATTATCTTACTATAAAAGATATATATATCACTCATTATCTGCCATTCAGATTGATTTTTATATAGTAAACGCTTAATAAACTTGGATGAGGGTATAATTAATGTAAAAAATAGTATAACAGGAATAATTTAATAAAATTTAGAAATATTGTTAGCACATTAAAAAAGTAGATTGATCAAAAAATAAAATATGTTCTGTTTTTTTTTTTTTTTTTTTTTTTATAAATAATATTTTCTACTTATTAGTGCTTCACAAAATCAAATTATACTATAAAATGCCATTGAAATGATGTTATCAAAGGATTTGTATAGTATCTTAGAACCAATAAATAAATTTTAACCTAAGAAATGTGATAAGCAGGAAAAAATTTACATGGTTCATAGCAGTAAAATATATTTATATATATAGAAAGAGAGAATTTAATGAAAAGCATTTTAAATTTTTGGTTCCTAACTAAATGGAATTCGGACATGCTCATGTATAATATGTTTAAAAGTAGGACCTATAATTCCATAATTCTTAATTAAAAATCATAGAAATAATACACTTTTAATTATTATGATTTAAGTTGATTATGGATGACTAAAAGTGGATTCTTGATAATAGTGCAATATGCAGAAATTCAGGAAAAATAAAGTTAATTAACTAAATAATTAAAAGGTCTTTAGCAAACATAATTAATCATTTCCAGCATGTAATCTCCTTTATGATAATAGATTAGAAGACTAATGTATATTAAGTTTCTTTGGTTTTATTAATAAGTAATTCTACAACAAAATGCTAATATCAGAAACCAAATAATTTCCATCTCATTCTGTTTTTGTTGGTTATAACGTCATATTAACTCCAGAAGGTTGTTGACTGCCAAAAAATGTATAATAATAAGGGAGTTGGATGTTAAGTCCCTCTTAAAAGGAATAATAGATCCCAGAATATGATGGCATGAAGGTGGATGGTCACAGCAAGTGGTGTAGATTTTCCAGCTACAATCAAAGGAAATATACTTTAAGTGGCCACTTGTTAGCCTAGTCAGAGTACTCTGGGAACTTCAGTCACATTTGATATTCTGCAGTGTGCCAGAGGATGTTTCTGGGTACTAATAGTGCAAAGGAGAATGTGCCAAATTAAACTGAATTTAGATTTTTCCTTTGACTAGAGTTCTTGATAAGTAAGCGTAGAACCAGTGGACATTTTAGATTTCAGTCAAAAAATTCCAAAGACATAGATATATTAAGCATTTTTTTTGTTGCAAATAATAAATAAATCTTCAATTTTTAAAAGAATGTGAATGACTAAAATCATAATAATTAATGGGTTGAAATCCAGTAAATCAATGGTTTAATACAAATCATACTTTGATATTTTATATCCAAAAATACATTCACATATTTATCAGTGATAAAAAATAAAATCGCAAAAATTTAAATACTTTAAGTTAATAGTTAAACAATGTAATCCAAAGAAACTCGATTACCTGGTCTTCTAAGAATATTTGATTGGCTTTATGGACTAAGTGTTCTACATTAATAATTCCACCAAGGGTTTTTACTGCATCATGTTCCACGAGGAGAGTAAGAATCATTAAAGCTTCCACCATAAGCTGCCGGTACTCTGGTTGTGGTATACTATTTAACACTGTTTCCACTTCAAGAGCAAACTTAAGTTCTCCTGGCGTCATCTATAGAAAAATTCAAAATAAATGTAAAAGCAGTAAAAAAGTAATTTATAAATAGAATTAAATATTGAGAAATATAAGTAATTAATTCAAAGTAATCAGAAATTTCAACAATTACCTCCCTAGTCAACTGTTGATTCAATATTTTACCTTCCACTGACAATCCCTGACACTGGAAATGAATTCAAATATTACCTTTAAAATAGTTTGTTTTACTATACATGTACCTTAAAAATAAAAATGAAATACTTAATAAGTAATAAAGTATCCCATATATCGTTAACATACTCTTTCCAAGACAGACCAGATTCTTGGATAAAACCCTCTTGGTACTCTGTTTAAAGCTCCATCTAGCCTTCGTCTTCTTAACCACTGACCTTGTCTATCACTTTCAAAGTTAGTCTCATCAGATTGCCCTTCTTTTCCAAGAATAATATCAACAACACTTTTCTAAGAAAGAAAAAATATATCAAAATGAAAATAATAATGCAAGGATGCCAAATAGTTTATATTAATAAATCTAATAAAATAAAATTTATAATAAAAATACATTTATACCTTGCTATGAACTTTGCTTGGATTTGCGACAGATACAACACCACTTCGAGCTAAATTTGGAAAAATATTTCACATTAATAAGATTTAACTGATATTATAAGTCATTAGTATATTATTTCATAAGAGCTTAAATTAGATTTTACCGTATATTTGCCTATTCCTCAATTCTGAGAGCACAAAAATAAATTTTCAAGAAATTTTTAAGAAATGCTTCCAGTTTAAAACAATAAAAATATTGTAAAAAATTATGTAACTTACCACTTTTTACAACAAATTCTTTTCCACTTAAGATATGGTGTAAAAGCATTTTAACTTCAAATGGACTTAAATTAAGTAAATGTTCTGAAGCTTCATCACCTAAATCAAAATCATAAGTGAAACAAATTAATTAATTGCATTTTTTTAATAAAAAAATAACAATATTTAAATATATTTTTCAGAAAATAATAAAATTACCATAAAGTAAGCAATTTTGACAGTAATTGATTTGTATTAAACAGAAATAGCTTGAGGTAAATTTAAATAAAAATTACATATTTATTATACATATACTTTCTTCTTCATTTTCAATAATTTCTATTTTCATTTTACTTAAATTATATGAATTGGTTGCATCAAGGCATTCAATGTCATTTAACAAGTACAATAAAACTTATTCATAAAATTAAAAATATGGTATATTTTTTCAGCTGATATTTGATTAAAGAAAAAATATATCAAAATGAAAATAATAATGCAAGGATGCCAAATAGTTTATATTAATGAATCTAATAAAATAAAATTTATAATAAAAATACATTTTTACCTTGCTATGAACTTTGCTTGGATAAAACTAACTTTTACATTAAGCCATTTTTGTTTAATCCAGCAACAGTTAAATTGTTCGAATATAATATCACTAAATTGATTTTAATCTTTCCCATTTAATTGGATGCAAACTACTCAGTTTTTAATAATAATTATAATAGTTAGCCATATCAGACAAAACATTTTTTGTGTAATTGTATATACTAAACTAATATTAGAAATTAAACATTTCTTATTCATATAATTCAATTCCTAATTAATAAATATGAAATTACAATTTTGCATTTTCTATATTCAATTACTAATCGTGAAATTTTTAACTGTTTACTGTCTTTACTATTTAGATTAGCAGTATATCTAAAAAGTACTGGAATTTATAATATGAGAAACTAATATGTTTGAATTTTAGTCTAGTATAATACTCAATTTACAATATTTATCGTTGGGAAGCAAAAAATATTGTTTTTACCATTAATGGGACTAAATTTTTAGTATAAATATATACAGGCTGATTCAAAAATAATTTGTCCAATTTCAAAACATCATTAATTTTTACTGAATTAAATTATTTACATGAAATCAGTAAATAATTACTGAATTAAATTAGTTACTGATTTTCAAATGCTTTAATTATATCAGAACTTAAGTAAACATCCTTTAAACGCTTAAAAATTTCACTTCAAATTCGAAGATATAATTTTTGAGCTATAATTGACTTCCATTAGTAAAAAAAAGTTAGACTGATAATTTAAGAGTTTTAGTTTTAAAATAAATCTGGTAGTGAAGTGATTAAAATTTGCTATAAATAGTTATATTCTTTTTTAAATTAATTAAAGTAATTTTGAATCGAACTTTCAGATTTATTGTATATATATATATATATATATATATATTAAATCCTTAATGTTCAACTATATTTTCTACTATGAAGTGTGTGTACATTAGTGGAAATTGAACCATCATTAATATAGATGTTAACTTCAACATGGTTTTAAGTCTTCTGCTCCATTTTGTATTGAATCTGTTTTATAAAAGATGTCACTAGATGTTCAAAGTTAAAAAAAAAGTCTTAGGAATTAGGGAACACTTTAGTTTTTAGACTAACAATTAACTTCAGTGAAAGAGTTGAGTGGAAGAGTGTTTGTACACACCCACTCACAAACACACTGCTCATTATTTCATTGAAACTATCATTACTTTAAACTTTTCTTCTGTAATTAATTTTGTTCATAACAAAATTTTAAAAAAATAGATACCTATAACACTAATAAGTGCATTTAAATATTTTTATTTCCTCCTTGGTGGGACTTAATTATTAATATCAATTTATAATCAAAGAAATATAGACAAGATAGTATTTTTGAATCACTATCCTTCTATAATTTACACAAAAGCACAAATTTAAAAATTAGAAAGATTTTTTTTCTTTTGCATTTAGCATACTGACCTGAGCATTTTAATGAACGAGCTAATTCAGAAGCCATGACTTGAATGATTAAACCAACCCTTAATCTGAGCATTTCTTGGAAAAGCTGGGGCTCTGTTCTTATAAACATGGCTAAATAGACTAGCAGTTCCTGTTGGACAGTAAAGCGATTAATTTTGATGAACATAATGAAGTAATAGAAAAAATTTTAAAGAAAAATTTTAAAAATTGCATGTAGAAGTATACTTTCTTAAAAAATTAAAATTATATTTCATAAAATACCCAATTCAGTACATTCAATGGAATTCTAGGAATTTTTTTTCTAAGTTATCATTTGGATAGCTGCTTTAGAGTTGAAAAAAAATCATTTAATGAGGAAACATAAGTAATAAACTTGTGTATCAACTATAGCATCATAATTAGATTTTAATTAACATTGTAAGAACAAGTGATGGAATTGATCTTAAAAGTTATATCTACTTATAAGAGGACTTAAGGCTATACATAACTCTATAATTATATCAAGTGCTAAATAAAATTTTATTCTAGAAATTACAGCATTAAATATTATTATTTACTTTTTATTAAAGAGATGTTTATAATTTTTTTTTTGTTACTGTCTTGATTTTTCTAAATTTATAAATACTTACTATCTTCAAATTAGAAATAACTATAATAACAAGTATTAAAGATATATAATCAATGATATTTCATGTTCATGAAAGTTACAACAACAATTACACCAATAGATATAATATGTGATATGAATAATTATTGTAATTATAACTTTTATTGATACTAAGAATAAAATTTTAATAAAAAAAATTAACAACCAGAATTTCATTTTTAATCAAATATTAAACAGTGGATTATACCAATGTACAAACTAAATATACAGTTATTCATTAACAAATTTTTCTCTTGATATTGTTTTAATAAATAAAAGTTTTAAGGCAAATATTAAACAAAAACTTTAGTCTTTTATGAAAAAAAAATCTTTTAAAATTAAAGCTAACTCTTTTAAAATAAAATTTTACTACAATTAAAGAAATACTGCCTATTAATATTGAAGCTTTCTAAATAGCTGTGCAAAATTTTTTTCACTATTGCTAAACAAATATAAATTGTATAAAACATATAAATTATAAAAAAAAAGCTTAACAATCTGAAATTTGGCTTTATTTTGGTTAACTTGTAACATGGGAATATGCTTTAACTTGCATATTGATAATATAAAACTTATTTAAAATTTAAATTATATATATTTAATAAGAGATTTTTTACAGCAACAGAAACTATTACAATATCACATTGTTGAATACTATCTTTTGGTATGATTGGTAAAATACTTACTGTACATAAGCCTCATTTATATAGAAAAATCAAATCAGAGTTTCTAGAATCCTCTTTAATTTACATAACCATTATAAAAATATCTCACGATGCAAATAATCCAACAACAAAATATGTACGAACTCAGTTGCTAAATATGAAAACTGCAACATAGAGCACTCTAGGGTAAAGGGGCACTATGACTGTAATCAAAAAAGCTTTGAAGGTAATGTTGAACACTTAAAAATAAAGCACCATTATATAGAGATCAAATTTTCCTGATCTCTACCCAGCTTATCATCATAAGATATAGAAATTTTTGAATTGGCAAATTATATTTCATAAAAGCAATATTACTAATTTCCACAAAAAAATTTGATAATTTTGTCAATTCAATTACTTTTATTAATTTTTGGAGATTATAAATTAATCAGCAATCTAAAAAAGCTAGATTTTTGTTTTAAATGTTTCAATCAAATATTCAAAGAATTCACATATTTTGACAACTCAAATAAGATTTGATACTCAAATAAGAGATGAAATGTACATTCATAATTATTTATAAAATGCATTTTATATAACATTTAATATAAGACAGTTATATTATTTTTTAATATAACAGAATTATGGGTTTAAATTCATCTGATGATCCAATTATCATTAGGTTTAGAGTATGCATGGAAATTTGCGTTTTGTGAATAAAACAAAGAAACAGATGTTAAAATTGATGCACAGTAAATGCAAGGAAAAGAATCTTTATAACTCTTTTGGTACAAAAATGTATTCATAGAAAATAGATACAAATACAGAAATATTTTATGTAATTTGAAATATCAATCATTGTAAGTATGACTTTTAATTCAAACAATTAAATACCAATACAAATTTTAAGAAAACGGAAAAGCATATTTTCTTAACTTTGACACTTCTTGAAACTAAGAGCAGCTTATTCATAGTTTCAATTTTAATTTGATAGACTTTGGAAAAAATAACTTTGAAATGCCATAGTTTCAATTTTTCATATCAATAAAAAATTTAAAATACAGTTAATAAAATATATATTTGGTATGATACTATATTAGCTACTTTTTATCTATAAATTAAGATCATAAAACAAAATATGATTGTATTTGGACTTTTAGTAAATTTTTGCAAGATTTTCGTATGTATACATGTCTGTATGTGTGTGCGTATGCATGCATGCAAGATTTCCTAGGTTTGTATACTAGCAGAAGCTTCATAAACAGATAATAGTAATTTCTGTTGATCATAATTATTTATTTGAGCAGTTTGGACTGCTAATCTAATTTCTTTAATTAACAACTTATTTAGATATATACTTACTTGAGTAAGCATAGCAGTACTTTGATCACTTCCATGAGCATTATGAATGATAGCAATCAAATCTTTAGATGGAATAGGCCTAAAAATAAAAATATGAAATAAATATGTTAAATACAAAAATGATTTAAATGTGAAAAATATAATTTGTACATAAGAGATAGTAAAAAAAATTTGCTATCATTTAAAATAACCAGTTAAATACATTCAAGATATATCATACATAATATTATTTTGTATCATTTTACCTAGTGATAGTTTCTTCACAAATAGAAGGCATACCAATAGTAAGTTGCTTCTGTCTAACTAATAAATCAGTAACAGCCTAAATGTGGATGAATTAAAAAGATTTCAATAATGCATTTTCATATTATATTCTGTAGCACTGAATTTGAGAAAACAATTTTACTTTTGCAAGATCTTCCACTTTCTTGCCAAGCATGCCAGCAATATGTCTTACTAATGCCCATTTTTTTTCATGACATGCCTACAATTAAACAGAAGAATATTGAAAGATAACACAGAAGACAATAAAGAAAAAAGCGTTAATATAATGATATATACTTAAAAAAACTGATTTTTTTCACCTTCTCATAAAGATCTTTTAACAAATCCTTAATAGTAACAACATCATGCTGACCACCTAAGCCAGTATCCCAATTGACACCCCTAGAAAAAAACATTGCAATATAAACAAAAACATTAGATATTGCAAAATCAATTAATAGAATTTTCAATTCAGGTTTTCAAAATTAGTTTTTAATTTAAATATTACAATATTTATTTTTCTACAATGACATTAATTGTGCGCACGTTTATAGTACTTTATATACATAATAAACATTATGTATACAGTCTTTCATCATGCATGCATGTACATTATAATACAGGATGGCCAAACTTCTTAATAGTCTGATAAATTTTTCAAAATTTGAAATTTTTCATGATACACAATTAAATAAGTTATTTTAAAGATATGCAAAAAAGGTATTACAAATTATTTTACAGAAATGACAGTTAATGAAAACATAAATAAAAGTACAAAATATGTATTTAAATTAAAATTTTAAAAACTAAAAATTTATTAAATTTTCTTATAATTCTTGATAAATTTTAAAAATTTGGTGAATAATTAGTCACAGCATTTCTCAGTAATTTTTTAAGATTCTGGTTAGTTAACACTGATCAGTGTTTGAATTTCAAGAATTTTAATGTGAAATAAAATGATTCACATTAGTATATTGTTCTGAATATTTAAATAATTTGATTAGCAGCCTTTTTTAATTCAGAATATTTTAATTCTGGTACAAATTTCTAAAATTCAGAAATTATTTTAATATATTCTAATTGGAGAGCTTCATTTTCTTGGTTGATTGGGTCCCTATTAATTATAATTCTCCAGATGCTTTTTGGGTCATAATTATATTTAAAATGGAAAACTTACCATGAATTATATTAATTTCAAATGGATTTCGAAAAAAATCAAGAGGCTATTTAAAATGTTTCAAGTATTACAATATATTTTGCAATTTTGTCAATATTCTTTCTAATTTTTTTATATACTTGTTGAGATTTATTGTTTAATATTGGAATAATTTTTTTTAATAGAGGAAAAGGACAAAATGTTTTATTTATTTATTTTCTTTTTTGAAAAATTTGTAATTTATTCTGAAAACTAAATATACACTGTGAGAGGTCAGATATTATTTTATCTCTCCCCTGAAATTATAAATTAAGTGTTTGAAAATGTTCCATGACATCAGTCAAAAACAATGACATGTCATCGTCAAATTCTGAATAGGTTATCTCCATTTCTTTTAAAAATGCAGTTATCGAATAAAAAAATATACAAGTCGATTTAACATGCAGTAGCTAAATAGTCATCTAACAATACAAAATAAGAAATTAATGAAATTTAGAAATTCTTCATCCTTTAATTATTCAAGAAAATTTTTGAATTTTTGATGATTGTTTACATTGGTGCGAATGTAATTTACAATGTGTAACACTGTTTTCTTAACATCAGGATATATTAAATATTTTGTAACGAGATGTTCTCGTTGAGTTATGCAGTGAATCGGTATGATTTGTGGAATTTGAGAATAATCTCTTAAAAGCCCAATAAGACCGATTTGTTACCCAGCTTTGTCGGAGTTTCAATGCTTACAATTTTGTTAAGAAGCACATCAAAAGTTTTCATTATGGAATCTAATGTATTTTTACTATCAACACCGCTGATTGACTCTGAAGTCTACTAAATCTAATGATTCTGCTTTAACAACGAAGTCAGGTGAAACAAAACGTATGAAAACTGCCAATTGTGGAAAATCTGATATCTATTCATTTGTCAAGAGCTTCGCTGAATGCAATACTATTTTTCAAATCATTTTTTATATTATATGCAGGAGATGTATAGATGTATTTACTAAAAAACTTTTTGCAATACTGCATTATTTGGATCTTAAAACTTTAAGTACATCATCTAAGTTTTTATTAATAAACTTCCCTATGCAGGCTATCATAATAATATAATCAATAACTTTATTAAGGATATATTTATATTAAAAAAATTCACTCGTATCAATTATTAATAACTTTTCACAAGTTTTTACTTCACTTGTATAATCAATTTGTTTTTGTTGAATATGCAAGATAAAGTCTTCTATTACTTGAAACTGTTGAATTTAGAATTAATATTATTGCAGTAGATTTGCTAAAGAAGAGAATTTTTCTTGAATGGTTTGAATTTCTTGAATAATAATTAATTATTAAAATGTTTTTGAAATAATTTTAAATTTTATCATGAAATTACTATTGTAATATATCAAGAATCGCTTTTTCCTTTGACCGTTTAATTCTCATTTGTTGATTGTTGTAATTCTAATTTCCGGGAATCTATTATTAAATAAATTTATATTATCGTTGAAACATATTACAAATTGTGTGATATGGTCAGTTAATTTAATAAAATTTTTTGAAATTATATTTTATAAATTGAATAACAAAACTTAAAATATTTTAAGGTAATTTAAAAAACATTTTTTTAATTTTTGCATCATTAATTCTATTTGGTTTTTTAAAACTCTCTGCTGGTACCTGTGAGTGCAGCGAACCCTTTGAGTCATAAAAAAGAAACCGGCAATAGCAATGTGAGAGTAGGAGAAATAAAGTGTGTGTTTTATACAGTCCTTGAGTGAGTATTAATTGAGTTAAAAACTGAACTATTTTACACTCTCTTTAAGGAATTAAATTATTGAGTTAAGAATTTTCTTTAAGGATATGAATGTAATGCTTTAAAATAGTCAAATATATTTGCATTAAGATATAATATCAAAAATCTTTCTCTTTTTAGAATTATTTCACAAATTTTTTCAAAGTAAACCTAATTTACCATATTATAAAATAAATTTATAATATTGCATTGGAACTTATTATGTATTTTGATAGCATGCCCAATTTTAATTGATAGACTAATTTTTTTAGAATTTAAATAAAAATTTGAAATATTTTTCTTACAAGTTTTATAATGGCATGTGGAATTTTAAGATAAAAAAAACTAAATTTTCAAATCTTATTGCGCATATATAATGCAATTCTTGACAAAAAAAAATAGATTTTTTAATATGTATAATTCACAGTAAGCATTTATAAAATTTCTAAAACCGAAAATAGCACAAGGTTTTATAAAAAAAACTCAACAGAAATTTCAAGATTAAATATCTTTAGTAAATACCAAATATTTTCACTGTTATCTCAAAAACAGTTGATGTCTTTTATCAGTGTAGAATACCAGAATAACTTTTAATCAAAGTAGTCAGAAAACTGAATTTACTTGCTATCTATTTTACACATGAAAATAAAGAAATTTAAAATTTCAATATCTAAAGTTGCTATCACATCTTTATGTTCTTCTAAAGTACCTATCCAAGATCTAAGATCAGGAATTTTCATTTCAGTAAAATAATAAAAACTTTATAAATTAAAAAAACAACAATACTTTCTTGATTCTGCATTATTATCATATCACAATCATAATGAATCATACAGTCACAATAACCCAGTGATTGGTTATCTTAAACTCTAAATAATACATAAATGCTTTAGTTAATTAAAATTATTCTAATTCTCTGAAAGGTCAGGTTCCATGCTATATCAGAAAAATTTGACCATTACTAGAGCTTTGATGGTAAACCTAATAGAATCAAATAAATTCTATTTCGCTTTACTAACTTGAAAAGACATATATTATGCTATGATATGCGAAATTTGTTTTCAATAATATAGCTGGCTTTGAGCTTCTTCTTCCTTTCTAATTACAGAGACATGTCCATTGTATAAAATTTTCCTTTTTCTTATAAGTCTTGGCAGTAAGGAATAAGTCTTTATCTTTTTATAATCTCAAGAATTATTTTTAATTTAAATGCAAAATAGTAGGTTTTTTGAATTATAGATTTTTAAATTTAATTATCTAAAATATACAGATGTTTAATCAGTCACTAAGATCCTCTGGTCTTGAGATTTCTGAAACTCTGCATAAATACTTAAACTAAATATTTTAAAAGTACTTACCGATTGCCCACTAAATAGTGCAAGATATCTCCTTGCTCTTCTAAGGATTCTGTTTCTTTGAACATGATCACTAGGTCCTCATCATTAACATTATCATACTGTCGATCAGACACTGTGCGCACACGTGCAGTGGAACTCCAGTTATCATCCTCCTCTGGTTCCATAGCAGGAGAAGGTGTTCTAATAGATTCGCAAGGTGAAGAGTATGGAGATTCTGACTGAATAGAAGCAAGACCTTCAGGCCCAGGTGAAACTGGTGGTGGACTGTGAATTTTCTCATATCTTTCTCGAAGATTTATTAAATCTGATAATTAATATATACTTGTATAATTATAGATTCTCATTTCTATTTTGCATAAATAATTATAATATATATGAAGTTTAAATGAAAAAAGAGTTTAAAATATGAGATTTACAAATGACTTTTGCAGAGAATTAAAAATTGTAACTTGAGAGTAAAGTCTATATTTTTGATACAAAAATTGATAATACTCAGAAAATACACTTAATAGAAATATAGTACATATAGTTTAAGTAGAATACAATAAAATTGGATAGTTAAATATAAAATATATTTAACTTTTTGTTTTTAAGTTAAATTAGTTAATAATGTAGACAATATATGGGAAAGAAAGCAATTTTTTAAATATATTTCATATATTTCATTATAGACTTTTCAAGAAAGAACACAGTTTACATGGTTTTTAAACTGCACCATTCAAATACTCTAAAATATAATTGAAAAACAATTGTATCAGATGCAAAGTAAAAAGAAAAAGATCACTTTACTCAGAGTATAAATAGTTAATATGCCTAGAAAATTAAAATGCACTTAAGGAAAATTTTCAAGATTTTCTTTTTGAAAGTTATCACCCAACCAAGTATATAATTATTTTGTTTTATATATGCTTAAACTTTTAATTTTGGCTATTTATATCCTATTAATAGACACCTGTTATGCCACTGATTGATTACCAGATTCTGTATATAATTATATACAATACATAATTATATACAGACATAACTACATTCTGTACATAATTATATACAGAATCCGGTAATCAATCAGTGACACAACAGGTGTATTTTAATAGGACAAAAGTAGCCAAAATTAAAAATGTTAAGGTAATAGCAACTGTAAAGAGTCAAAAAAGGCCTTCCTATTGTCTTAAAAGTCATTATGTTTAAAAGCTTAGTTTTTCTGATGTATTCTACAATCAAAGATTTGTTTAACCACATCAATTAAAATAAAAAGTTCTATATTAGACAGAAACTTGTAATTTTAGGAAAAATACTTTTATTCAATCAATTTTTTAAATTAAAAATCTACTTTTATAATGAATGAAAAGAACTATTTTTATTTCTTATAAATATCTAAAATATTCTTTATAAGAATATTTCGATATTTAAGAATTGAAAGCTTTAATACCAAAATAAATTTTAAATAAAATACATGAAAAATTCTACAATATTCATAAGCATCACACTTTAAAAGTATTTCTGTTTTGAGGTACAATATTTTCTGTTTTCTTTTGAAAATTTTTAATACTTTATTGAATATTTTAAATCTTCATTTAGTTTCCTCAAAATTCAAAATAAATCTAATGTTATTAAAAAAAAACTTTTTAAAACAGTAAAAAAAAAAAAAATTCCCCAAAACTTTTAAGTTTTATAATAAAATAATACTAAATGAATAGCAAAAAAATTACATATCCTTCTTAAAAAGTGTGATTTTTTAAATTGCTATAAAAACTAGAAGTATTTGCAAATGGATTTAACTCAAAGTTTATATCATGTCAATAAATTTTCTAAATTGTTTGTTATTTCTCTGTTCAGTATCACAATACAATTTAAACATATTCTGAAATTCCATTTATCCTGATAACATTCTTTATAAACATTTGTAAAATGTTTAAATTGATTTAAAAGGATAGACTTAAAAGCTTTACAAATAGAAAACAGTTTTTATACCTTTATTATGTAATAGAAAACAAATCTCTTCGAAACATACTTTGGAATGTTTTTTTTTTTTTTTTTTTTGTTATTTCCAGTTTTATCTCATTTTTCCCAAAATGAGATAAAACTAGACTATTAATTATTGAAATTTTCTGTAATAATACTACATGGATTAAACTACTTTAGCAATGTGTTTGTTACTTTTAAATAAACTTCAATTTTCAGAAAAAAATTATTTTGCATTTAATAAGATTAATAAAGATGACTCTGAAAACAATCCTCAAATCATTTTCCACCAGTTTTGACTTTCATTAATACTGTTTTTGCAAAAGTATAACTTGAATTTAGGTACATAAAATCAATGAATGATTTAGTATTTAAGAAAAAAGTAGTTATAATAAAGTTAAGCATAACTTTCTTAGAAATTCTTTAAAAGTCAGAAATTAAAGAAAGTAATACTATATGAAGAGAAAAAGAGAAATAAAAATATTAAAAAAGGAAACTTATAGATACTCCTATATTTGTTGCATTAATGCCTATTGAATTTTTAGAAGTTTAATATCTACAGAAATAAAATTCGATAATTTTTTTAAGCCTTATACATTCATAACTTTTACTATCATTAAGAGATATTAAAAATGAGAAATAATAAAATAACGCAGAATTAAAATAAGTGTATCAAATATGAGGTAATTCAAACATCTGTATAATTGTCATTAGCAATAATTTACATCATAATGAGGGATAATAAGTGCAAAAATTTGTCATTTTCCCGAATGTTTTACTATGAATCTTTTATAAGGCAATGTTGGTTTGATATTTTCTATATTTACTTCATTTTTTTTTTAATTTTTATAAGTTATATTGCACTTGTATGAGCAAATTTATGAATAAAGGTTGTTATGTAAGGGGAAATACTACACAGATCAATGATTATAATCCTAAGTTCCTCCTAAACAATTCATTAATAAACCAAAGTCTAAATTGTAAAATAAGATACTAAATTAATAAATCAAATAAAAAAGATCACTAAATGATTATTAAGTAAACAACCCTACCGGGGTCATATTTATCAACTTGAATCGACCTAGTACGTTTAATGATGCCACTAACACCTGAACGTCGAGAACGCATTGAACTTTTTTTTCTTTTCACAGACATAGCTCCATAAGGTAATAAAGGCCTTAAGAAGCATTTATTTAATTCCTTTTCTAAATAGTCTCTCACACTAGCATTAAGACCTAAAAAAGAAAAAGAAAGAGAATTACAAAACACAATTCTAATAGTTAATCATTTGGTAAAAAAAATTGGCAATTTCATTAAAGAAATAATTACTTTCAGGGTCTCCTTCTTCTTGATTATGTAAGAAGCTAAGGCTTGTAATGCAAGAAGTGCTTTGAAAATCTTCTAAAGACCCTAGAGCAACTCTGAAATTTTGAAAATAATTAACAGTATATGTTTTAAATCTAAGCATAAGATTTTAATGTATAACAACAAATGTTTTTACTAAATTAAATATAGCATTAAAATTTTGATTAATAAAATACCTTGTCCCATTAATGTATCCACTTTTCAATTTTTTAATTGTAGAAATCATAGCTAATGGAACCTTATCTTGTTCTATAAATACAGATTAATTAAAAGTAATTAAATTATATTCAAATATTGTCAACATTAAATAAATACATTATATTCTAAATATTTATAATACAAAGATGATATTATAAAATGTTGTCTTCGTATGAAAAAGCATAAGGTAAATAAAAAACAATCTACTATAAAATTTAATAATAAACAAGTTTCATGTCAGATTTTAAGTGAAAACATACATATTTTATTTATTAATATTTTAATTCTATTAAAAATTTCATAATGAAATTGATATTAAACAATAAATACACATTCATTGCATACAGTACATTGTAAAGCAAACAAGTTTATAAGCAATTGAGTTTTAATTATGGGTAAATTTTATGGAAACACATAAAAAACAAAATTAAAAGAATGACATCTACCAGATTAATCATGCAGAAATAAGTCTAAAGGTCATAGCAAAAGAAAATACATATATATAAATAACTAATATCTGGATGCAATAAAACATACCTAAATAATAATGATGAAACTTCAAGCACATAGTAGGGCGACCAAGCATTCGCCAGTTTGTTCTAAGAAAAGCAATATCTGATCGCAAGGTACTGGCAAGCAATTCAATATCATTTACCAAATAGAAATCTTCTCTGTCAAGGTTCTACATGCAAAAGGGAGATAGTCAACAAAGGTTGCTCACTGAGTAATTACTCAGTAAGACTGTTTCCCTCTTCTATGATGGTAAAAATTTAAGTACCATTTTAATTTTAGGTTTTTAAAAAGTATTAATTAAAACAAATAAAAACAATTACAAAAATCCATTGTATAAAAATATATGTTAGCTAATAATTTATTTTCAATTTAAATAAAATAATAATTAAAAAGTATGATAAAAAATTAAAATAAAAATATCAAAATTCTTAAGTCAATTAATTTTTAAATCAATTTTTAATAAAAAAAACTAAGAAAATAAGTATAGCTTTCTATGATATATAACAAATAACAACACTTTATTTATGCCCTTTTGGACAGGATAGAACACAAATTTGTGATATTGGGAATTGGACTTAATTTATTTTCATCTAGCTTCCTGCAAACAATAGTGGTAGATAACAACTTATATTAATAGTTATTGCAAAAAATTATGTGGCTTACATTGAAAATCATACTTAAATTCACTTTGCTAAAATAGCAACATGTCTATCCACATCAGAGAACATAACAGTTGGATGACAGGTGTTTGATCCAACTGTTATGTTTGTTAACTGCAAGTTTGTTAAGTTTAGACTTTCCATAGTTGTAAAATAATATGTGTGAATAAAATTAAATAACATTCCTAATCCACTATTCTGTACCATTGCATTTGGCAGTATATCAGCTTTTGGAATCTTCAATTCATTTCCTGGAAACCCAAAAAATACTTTTACCTTGAATGTGCCAAATTTCGTAGTATCTTTTACTTATACTTTGAGGAAATTCCTATAAATCTGCACAACCAAGTTTCACACAAAATTATGACAGATAGTTAAGTGAAAAATTCTTATATTTTGAATTACTTTAAGGGTGAATTGCATGCCTTAAATTTAGATTGGTTTCTGAAAAAATAATGCTCTAGATGTGAATAAATGTTTAAAGCCCTCATTTGTCTCCTTTTGCGAATTAATTTCTTTAAATTCCCAAAACCATAACCTATATATATATATATATATATATATTATTTCATACTTCTTGATATAAACTTAATGTAGCATGATAAGAAAGGACTACAAAATTAGTGTTGGAAAAATTTACAATATAACATGTAATATGCTTTTCATCATTTCCTATCCTACATCATCCATCGTCAATTTTTTTACAAAAACATACACTAATTATCTACACATTAGCTAGTTCTCATCTCATGTGTAACACACACACAGTTTCATCTGACAATTTTTCTCTCCAATAAGTGATGGAACTTTTGCATTTAAATGATACAAATTTAGTAAAATATAAACACTTAAAGTATAAATACTTCATACTATTAAATAGAAATGACTATGATGACAGGAACAAATTAATTATTAAAAAATATAATAATAGAAATCATACTTGTTCTTTATTAGGTAACAATAAAATTATTTTCAATAGGCAAAATAAAGCTTGATGAAAATAAATATTTCCATATAAGGAGAATGTTTTGTTTTTTTCATATTTAAAATATTTATATACTTTAATTTTTGCTTAAAAAATTGCAAAGTAAAATAAAAATTTCTTTAACAAAATGTTTAAGGATAAAATGGGCATACCAATTTGAACAAATACAGCATGTAACAGATTAATTAAAAGTTAATTTCAGTGATACAAATATTTATAGCTGGAAATTTTTACCACTTAATTACTGGATACTTCTATTGATTAAATAATCCATATTAACATCATTCACAGAACCAACAAAGAAAATTATGAGTTAAAGATTGATTAGACGATTTTGGAATATACATTTACGTTAGATTCTAGATAATGTGTTCCTTCTCATTTGAATAGAGAGAAGAACATGCAACATTCTAAATCAAAACAACACAACTTGCTATTCTACATGCACAAAAAACTACTAAAAGCATCTTTATTGGAATTAATCTAACACATGCCAGGTTAAAAAATAAAAACTTTGAACTTATTGTGAAAAAAATCAACCTATAATAGATTTTTGCAGATTTAGAACAACTGTAGGCCTGCCTAACATATGCCAACTTGTCTTTAGAAAAGCAATTTCTGTCTTGAAGGTGTCAATAAGAAGATCTGTGTCCGATGCTAGATAAAATCTTTGCTGGTCAACAAACTGTAATTGTGCAACAGTACAGGTTTCATTACAGAAAAATAAAGAAAAATGGTATCAAATATGACATAGCAGCATATAAAATTTATATTTATTGGTTCATTTATATCTTTAGGATATCACAGCATGTATGCAATTTCTTTATGATTAATGAAATTTTCAAAAATACAACTTCAAAATGTTAGAGGACTTAGAACTTAATTTTACATTTTTAGCATTCTTTTGATTGTTTTTATGCATTAAGTAAGTAATACTGAAATATAAACTAAACATATTTTAAATATAGGAATATAAATTTTATTGTTTAATATACTATTATAGTAATACAAATAATTAAATCTATATCCTAAATTAGATAAAAAAAATTATTCGGAATAAAATAATCTTTGATGATATTGGAAATAAGGCGATGAAATATTTAAATAAATAATAGCTCTAAAGGTCGAATTACATACTCTTACCCCCAGAAGTCTTTTCCAATCATATTTCTCTGAACATAAAATGTAACTTATAAACAATTGAGGTAATTTTTTTGAATTAACATATCTAAAATATACTTTTGAGTGAGTGAAATTTCTAATTAAAGCCATTTTTAAAAAATAAAAATTGATAATATAAACTATATTTAAGCATATGGAGTCCATACAGAATACATTCATATTTCATATAATGGAAAATAAAAAAAATGAGATTATTTCCAATAACAATAAAAACCATAAATTAGGAATGATTGCTTTGAAGGAATAAGTTATACTGACCAAATATTATCATTAAATATATAAATAATCACACATCATTTAAATAAATAGATACTCAATTTATTTTCAGAAATATAGATTTCATTTTCAATTTATATTTCATAATTAATTAAAAGTTTTGTGGAATGCTAAATATTATAGGAAATTTATGCATACTAAATATTTTTCCTTCTTATTTCTAGAAAACAATAAATTGATTTATAGTGAAACTAGAATGTTTGAGCTAACATGGAATTTATCCTTAAGACTATGGAATTTATCCTTAAGATATATAGTGCATCTAACAACTTCTTAAAACCAAATTAACTTTTTGATATAATGCATCTAATTTAAATTATAAAATAAAGATAGTAAAAATTTACACTTTCCCTCCCAGTTTACATATGAATGTCTAAGCATATAATATTATTTATAACTTTATTTTACACATCACAATTAATCTATAAATTATTTTATAAGAGAATTTAACTTTATTTATTGCTTTCATTATTCACACAAATTTTTTTTGTTATATAAAATATGCTCAAATGTATAATTTGAAATTAAACTTTTCTTTAATGAAATCAATTCCAAATCCTACACTAATAATCTTTAATATTTTTATGGAAACATTTTTCTTTATTTTAGGGTTGATAAAAAAATAACTTAATTCCAGTTTTAAGTGGTAATGGAAAGGAACTTAGTTATTTAAATCCTTCATAATTAAAAGCATTATCACTTAAATACTAATTAAATACTACTTTGAAGCAATTTGAATATTTCAATAATATTAACACACTCCTAAAGTAAAATATTGATTCAAAATTAAAATTATGAATGTTTACATATACAAAGTACCATTGTATATACATACCATTAAATTTTTCTAAATGTGACTAAACAATTTACAAATAATGTTTTATTTATTTTTTGGTAAATAACTACCAGCATAATTTTACATTACTTAAAAAAAATGAAAAATTTTAAAGAATGTAGAATCTAAAATAAATTGACTAATAAAATATATTTGAATTGCTTCTTATGAATTTTACAGACAGATAAAATAATACAATATTAATAAATAATTACTAATTTTAAAATACAATTTTAAATTGAATTTTCGAAACCACTTTATGTTTAAAATTATTTGAATATTTCTTTAAAACAGTTTCATAAATTTAATTTTAAAAGAGAAAATTTTCCAGAACATAATTGGAACATAAAACTGTTAAACATATAAATTCCTTATGTTTAAAGTTAAATATATATAATTCCAGAAAAATTGCCTGCTTCTTGCACAAACCATTCTCAAAACTTTTATTAATAATTACTTTTTAACTGAAAAGTTGTTTATAATGAAATTTACCTGTGGTGTGAATGCAAATATTCGATCTTGAAGTGTAAATAATTTGCTAGTACTCAAAAGCCCAACTTCCCTGGAATATCTCCCAGAAAGGCCTAGTTTTTTATTTTGACCTAAAAAGTAAATATGGTGAAATTATTTTAAAGCATTCATCATGTATTTACTCCTTAAAATGTAATATTCCCCAAAATTTAATAACTCTGTTTATATTTCATAAGATTTGATTTTGTATAATTGTTTTAAGTATTGCATTTATATGAATAAATATCAATAAATTATAAAAAAAATAATGTCAGCAAATGTATACATAAAATATCCATCAACTATTGAACAGTGTGAAAATTATTTTGGAAATTTCATTACCTCAAGAGTGGGGAGACTTTTATAGGCTATGAGTTACTTCTGATTTTTTCAAAAGTTTAGGTCTCATTCTTTTTCTGGTGCCAAATGGTTTGACCAAGAAGATCTTTCTTATTACAAGATTTTCATCCATTCTGAACAGGTATCCTGATAATTTAATTCTCTGAATCTCTACATATTTTACAACATCTAGATTTTTAAAATATTTATAGAGTTCAGAGTTACTTTATCTCTCTCTTCTACAGATATTTTACATTTAATACCACCAAAAATACTTCTCAAAATTTTTCTTTCAAAAGCATAAATGATACTTTTAACTTCTTCCATCATTGCCCAGGTTTAAGCAGAGTATGTAGTAATGGGTCTGATTAACTATTTGCAAATTAGAATCTTTGTTTTTCTGCTAATAAAGTTGGAATTCAAGTATTTTTTTAGATCGAAAAAACATCGATTAGCATCTGAGACTCTACTACAGATCACAGGCATTAAATCATTGAGAGTATAAACTTCTGATCCCAAATACTTAAATTTGCTAACAACAACTATAATAACAGCCACAAATATAAACGTAACAAAAGTTATAATTAATATCAAGTCATTCACATTACATAGGAAAATAAAAAAAATCGTCTGAAATTTATTCTTGTAGTTATAATTAGTAGGAGACTTAGTCATACACATAATGTCCCTCAATTTAGAAAATCTTGGTATAATTAATAACATAGTCTTATACTGGATCTTAAATGATAGTAATTGTTAGATGGGAATGATATGTTGTCTTAGTAATCTTCACCATTGAAAATGCAGATTCATACAGCTACATGTGTGAATCTGCATTCTCAATGATGAATAGTAGAGTCAAAGAATGATGTTAAATGAAATTCAACTTTTTAAAATTAGTGTATTTTACTTTTTGAGATTTTAGTATAATTCAATATTTCATAGGATTATTCCTTATTTGATAAGCTAGTATGTTCTGAACCATTTAATCAACAATTTCCATTGAAATATGTGATACATGATTTGTGAACACGCGAGAATACCTAGTCTTGTAACCTCTTAGTAGACAATACAATTAATAGTATCAATAGAAGAAATCAATTAAAATTTCTCCATAACTATTCCAGAAAATCGATATGGTTGGACTTTACCACATGTTATTTACATCTATACTTCCACTCTCATTATTTGATTGATTCATAGAATGACAATCAGTCCATTATAATTTATTTGCCCTTATTCAAAACAGTATTGCTGACTGCGAAATGAAGTACCTTAGATTTGCAGAAACCAGAAATATCTAACACTCAAATATAGACCCCTATCATCCATTTTTTCCTTCTGTACTAACTCATATTCAGCTCATATTCTACTTATATTGCTCATATTCAGTGTGAAATTATTATGAAAATTTTCTCACGATTTAATTGTTTTTTATATGTTGTGTGCATTTGCAATGGTTGTATTTCCGCATATCATATTTTTAGCGTTTTCAAAGGGATATCCGATAACAAATGTCTAGATAAAGAATGTTTCAGAGACATCGAACAAGAATTTTTCTTGAAGAAATATATTAATTATATGATTTGTAAACTTTAAATAATTCATAGAGTAACTTTCTCTCAGCATGCTTTTAAATTTTTATCAATAACTTTAATAAAAATTGTGTCCAGAAAAAGCATAACTTATTTATGGAATGTAAACGACACTTTATTTAGCAATTCATATTTACTGAATTTTTTTATATTTTAAAAAGTTGGATAAGGAATTTGATATCTGTTTATGTTTAAATTAAATTAACATCTTTAAAATAACATATAAAAAATAACATGCTGTATAATTACCCAAATATGAATATATATGACTTAGTACTCGAGCTGGTTGAACTTCCACTGGAGCCACTTCAGATATTGTTTGAGCATGTATGTCATGGTTTTTTAATTTTTCTTTCACGTATAAATCTTCCGCTAAAATGACAACTAAAAAATTTGAAAATAAAATTTTCAATAAGCTTTTAATAACACCACAAATTATTGTGAAATTTATTTAAATATTATCCCACCCTGGACAACAACATCTGGTTTTTGTTCAGATGAAAGTCTTCGGTTCAAAGGGTCCAATTCTCCTGGAGCAAGAAAACCCTGAAAAGTTAAAATTTATGAAAAAAATGAAAGGATGCATGATTTTATGAATTTAATTATAACCAAAATATTAATATTTTCATTTTTTTCAAATTTGTAATCAAAGCATTTACTACATAAAATATAAACTTAGTATAAAATAATTTATTTCAATGTTTACATTTTAGTTTTATCAGCACAGTTAATTTTAATATATTTAACATCAAATAATCTAACTATCCTGCTTTCATAAGCAAACTGAATAAAGAAAAATTAAAGTTTCAGTAAATTTTAAATAACATTATTCTTAGGCGTTTTCAATTTGTTTCAGTTTATATAAAGCTCATATAGAAATAAAGAGCAATTTTAGAAAATTTATTTTATTAAATGACTGAACAATCCGATTATAGTTTATTCAACATGTATGCTAAAACAATAATTTTGCAAAAAAGTTTGGTAATATTTTGCCGTATTTGTCAAATTCCTATAAAAGATTACATCAGTCTTTAAGAATTTTATAATGCATACTAATTGCAATAAATTACAAAGATATTTGGAATTTATTTTTATTTATTTATTATTATTATTTTTTGAGTCACCTGATTCCCTCTGAGAAACTGATAATTTTAGAATTATTATATACGTAATTTCCATCATTGAAATTAAAATGTTTTACTAAATTGATAGTTTTAATCACATTGATTAATCTTTACTTTGAAGTATTTAGAATTAACTGAATTATTTTTAAAAAATGACAATAATACATGTGGCTTCTACTTTACCTTAGCTCTGCAATAAGTGAAATTAATTTAACTTAGAAATGTAAGATAGTTTAAGATAATTAAATAACATTGTTCAAATGAAAAGATTTTAAAGTAAGAAAAGCAAGATTTATGATTACAAATAAAGGGCCAAAAAACCATTAAGTTTAAGAATAAGAATTAAAAAGCGTGCTTTTTAAAGAAGATAAAAACATACAATTATACAAACAAAAAATTAATAACAAAAAAGGAAAGTTTTATTTTTCTTTCTTGTTATTAATTTGCATTTATGGAAAACTTTATTTCAAAGTATGCGAGAAAAAAAGGGATTTTGAATCACTAATATAGTATAGCTTTTCTGCGGTACGAGTCCAAGGAGAAACATCTACCCCCTTTGAGGTCTCCAATGGAGTTAGACAAGGGGATACATTGGCTTGCCTCCTCTTTAATATAGCACTTGAGAAAGTGATAAAACATGCTGAAATTAATACAAGAGGCACTATATTCAACAAATCGGTACAAATTCTAGCATATGCCGATGACATTGACATAATTTCAAGATCTGAAACTAACCTGAGGACAGCCTTTTTGGCATTGGAAGGGGCAGCTAGGAAGATGAAGCTCAGAGTAAACATGGAAAAAACAAAACATATGTTCTGTAGTAAAAAAAAAAAAAAAAAAAAAAAATACCAGTCTGAGACTTTTAAGATCGACACATTAAAGTTTCAGTCTGTGAGAAACTTCAGCTATTTGGGCTCAAAGATTGACTACCAAAATGACATCACTCCTGAAATCAGAAAGAGGATCATTGCCACAAACAATTGTTTCTTTGGTCTAAGACTATTTTGAAATCCCAGCTAATCAAAAGAAAGGGAAAAATAATGTTATACAAGACATTAGTTAAACCAGTTCTAATCTACGCCTCAGAGACATGGACCTTGGCGATGTAGGAAGAGAAAACATTGGCGATTTTTGAGAGAAAGGTCCTAAGAGCTATTTTTGATGCAGTCCTGGAAAAAAACATCTTGCACATGTTCAAAAGGTATAAATTTGAACTGTACAAAATCTATGGAGAAGAAGACATCAATAAAAATATCTAGAATGAGATGGGTAGGCCCCCTTATGAAAATGAGTACAGAGAGAACACCAATAAACTTTTCAACAACACCCCTTTCTGCAGTAGACCAAGAGGAAGACCATAAAAGAGATGGAAGGACTGCCTGGAAAAAGACTTGAACATACTTAAAGTCAAGAACTGGAGGTCGATTTCTAGAAAAGGGGCAGAATGGCAGATACTTCTGAAGAAGGCGAAGGCCCACAAGGGCTGTCGTGTCAATGCTGATGAATATAGAATAGCATTATAAAATGCATTAAAGTTCAGTTGCTTTAAATGATGGAGTTAAATTTAAAATGTTAGAATAATATGAAATAATAACATGAATAATTTTCAATGTGTTAAAAAAGAGATGCATAATGTCTACATGCCTCTTGCAAAAGTCTTCCAACAATATACAAGGATTGTGCCCATATAAAAGGTTTTTGACCAATAGCAACTCTTTCTTGACTGTGAGGATTCTGATATTCTAAATCAACCTAATAAAAAAGGCAAATTTAAAAATAAATAACGAAAAAAGATAATTTTTTTTCTATACTTGATATGATAAAAAAAAAATAAAGTTTAAAAAAAAAGTTTAAATTGAAAATACCTTATTTTCTGGTACAGTGTATAATTCAGGAACAAGTTTCAACCCATCTTCTTTAATTAAGATACTGTCGAGAGCATCAGAAAACTCTTCCACCTGTTAAATAATTAACATCAATCAATAATAATCAATTTCAATAAGGCAGGGTATAATCAATGAAAAACATTATAAACAGATTCTTACTGTTTCTCTATCTCCACGAAAACAACCATCAATAATATAATAACAGAAAAATAATGGCCATTCACATTCAATATTTTCAAAGACTTTAAGTTCCCATGGCTCATAATACAATCTCTGAGAATCCTAAATAACAGAAACATTTTCATTTAATAAAAGCATTTCAAGACAAAATGTTGTGTCAAAACCATTTCTTAAAGAATAGACTCGTAAACTCTAAAAACAATTAGAATCAACAATTCTCTTGCTCAACTGGAAAGAATAATCATATTGGAAATTAATTTTTATCCTGAAGGAAATGTCCAGTATTGAGAATGTCATGACACAGAAGATCAATCATATTGCTGAATGTGAAGGATCTTTGGTGTCTTGTCATTACACTAAGGATATGATTGATTGATTGAAAAAAGTAAAGTTGGTCAGAAAATTGAATTGCAATGCACAAGCACAAACACACATCCATTGTACATTGGTGGTTGGAAAAATGATTGGAAGAAAATATTGCCATGTCAGCTCACCTATACCAATGTGTTCCCAAGTTTTCAGTGTTGATCCTAATGAATACTTTCATTGATATTTTAAATCAATTACAAGACATTTTTTGTGCTAACACATCAATTAGAATCATTATTCTCTAACTGTCAACTTAGCATCTGTTAAATAAGGGTGCCGTTAATAAAACAGCATAGGTACTTTTATTTGCAATAATATTAAGATAGAGACACATGGACTTCAGAGTGGAATGACATAGTGCTTTCAGATATTTCATAGTTTGTTTAAACAATAAGCTAGTATCGTGTGATAGTCTGGAAACTAGTATGGTAATCTAGTAGAGATCTTGTGATAGATCTCACATGGTTGAAAATGCGAAGCACTATACAACTCTCTTGACAATACAGTATCATGATTAAGAATGGCATCACCTATGACATCAAACTGTCATTAATCTGTATTATTGGAAATACAACAATTCAATGTTACAGGATTAAAGTGTCCCGTCTGGTAATACAATCCATTCTTTAGGGGATGTTGAATGCCATTTATTAACATATTAACATTAGACAATACACAGCCCAAATATTCAACAAGATATCAAGTTGCTTCCCGAATTATTTGTATTCATGGATCTATTAACTATTAAATATACTTGGATATTATCATATAGGCTGCCACGAATGTTCAGAAAATGGACTGTTACAAATGGTTGACAGATAATAAGCAACTATTCTTCTACAGACAATCTGCTTTTTAGAGTCTCTACCTGGATGTTTAGCTAAATACACTGATAACAAGGGTGACCCAACAAATTAGTGACCATACAGCAAAGTTACTTTATTTAAAAATGTATCATATAAACAATATCACTTATTGTTTGTTATTATGTTATTTTTTACTGAATTTGCATCATTTTTTACACATCCTTGTCAGGTATTCCATTTTCACTGTAATATAGTACATGTATACATATACATATTTATATATATGCAATTTGATTTGATACCATATCATATATAAAAAATTAATAATTATTAAACATATTAACTGAAATTTATAAAACTGCTGCATTAACATAGAAAAAAAGTTGGTTGCGTTTTATGGCGCAAGGTCCAAGAATGGACAAATTGCACCAAAATTAAGAATTTTTGTAAAAGAAATTTATTTATTTATTTTTATCTTTTAAAAAACCAAAACAAAACATTAAAAAACAAAAAAAAATTATGAATATAATAGTATTAAAATGTTATATATAAAGAAAACAGAAAAAATATCAAAATCATAATATAAACTATATAAAATTAAACAACTTATAGCCCTTAAAAAGGCAAAACGTTTTTTGAGGGCTGGCTCCCCAACAAATCAGATAAAATTAAAATATCACTTAAAAAGGCGTAAACATTGGTAGTTAAAATCATGACATAAAATTAAAATGTAATAAATTGTGTAAGATTCATTACATATTTCACACCATGGATTTAATTCACTTTGAAACAAATGTCTATGCCTGAAACATGTATGTCCAATAGGGAGGCGAGTCAAACACCAGCACATTGAAATGGTAAAACTGCTACATAAAAATATTACTTAAACAATCATTTTTTAATCCATAGATCAATATCAAACAATTTATAATATATTTATTTAAGCAATCATACTATTTATAACTCATATATTTACTAATTATCTTGTCAAATAATTATCTGCGTTAAGCACTATTACATGAAATAATAAAATAAAAAATACTGGAAAATTTTCTTCAGACTAAAATTAAAAAAATTATATCTTTTGTTAGGAGAGCAATTTAATATACTATTTAGTCATAAAATATTATTTTCCATAGAGAATTCTAGTTTCTTGATTAATGAAAAATTAATTTGCTTAAATATATTTAAGCATTTTTTATTCTTTTAAGATGTATAAGTACAGTATCTGTAAGATGTATAAGTACACTGTACGATAAAGTGTCTATCTATGTTTTTGCACAACTTTGTTAGTTCAAATAATAAGAATTAAAATAACAATAATTATAATATATACTTCTTTTGCTGTTTTATAGCCATCTCGTAGAAATCTTCTGCATCCATATTTTCCCTAAGATAGAAAATCATTGAAATTAATAAAAAAAATTTAAATACATCCATATATATTTTAAGACACTCTTATAACACAAAATTTATGATATTTCATAAATAAGCTTATTGACCATAAAAATCAAGATAAAAATATTAGGAGTGATTTAAAAGCTTTTCTAATAAAAAAAAAATATATTTTGGTCTCAAGAATTTCAAGAAAATGTTTTTGGTTTAAGCTTATATAATTCTTTAACTTCAGTAAACATTTTTATATTATGATCTTGCAAAATATAAAATAATGTAACATTTCATATTAATTATAATTAAATATTGTATAATATAATTCAAAATATATCTTTAACTATTATGGATTCAAAAACGAACTATCTGGGCAGACCATCATTCTTAGTGTACTTGAACTAAATGCTGAAATACTTGGTGCAAGGGGATATAAATTTCATATCGGACTTAATCAAGCACAGGCAAAAGTGCTTGACAAACCCGCTTCTGCTGATGGGGGTGAAGGTACTTCAAGCCAACCTCCACTATAGTAGAAGTGGTACCACTAAACTCAGTAAGAAGTTTCTTGCTGGGGATATACACTTGGCCATGATTCAAGAACCCTGACTGGCTAGGGGGAATATCAGTGGCCTCAAAGGAGCTAAAGGTATAGATATAAGCTTATCTATATCCCCTTACACCAAGTGTGGCAATGTTTTTACATAAAAACATTGAGGTTTTACCCCTCTCTGAATTTATCCTTAGGGACCTGACAGCTGTGAAAGTCAGACTCAACATAGAGGGAGGGGAAAGAGAAATTGTTTCGCTCTGTGTACCAGCCCTATAGAGAGGAGGCTCCACCTGACCATTCTCATCATAAGCTCATGAACTTTTGCAGAGACAACATTTTACAGGTAATCCCAGGACTAGACTGTAATGCTCACCATGTTGTCTGGGGAAATACAGACACAAATAAGAGATGAGTGCCTTTTAGAATTCATTATAAACTACGGGTTAGATATTCTAAATGAGGACAATGAACCAACTTTCATTACTTCCAATCGATCTGAAGTAATTGACATTACTATAGCAACAACGCTAATTAGCAAAATTGGAAAGTAGATGGTAGATCTTCTGGTTCAGACTTTCAAAAAATCCATTTTGAAATTTACTCTAATGTGTATCTGGATCGCATGTTCAGAGACCCAATTAGGACGGACTGGAAGAAATTCCAGGAGGATTTGACTGGGTTGGTTGAGCTCGGGAACAGATCTATTCCCAAGTAGCACAAGGATATTGGCCAATATTGCGAATACAAATGAATGCCGAAGGTCGATCCGCTATTATTAAATAATGGTATATAATATTCCAAAAATTAGTTTTTTCTAAACAATTTAGGAATTTTTGTGAATTTATTATTTCAGAAGATTATGATTCAAACATATTTTTTAAAGTTTATTCATGTAAATTTATAGAGTACAAATCTTTTTTTGAAATCTTCCGAATATTGATTAATATTGTATAATATTCCAGAGGCAATATAACTCAGTGAATGTTATTTAATATTTTTTAATGCCTTCATAACAAGCAATGATTTCTAGATGAAATGAAGTGAAGATATGAGAGTATGTCTTCTCAATCACAGAATAAGCTGCTTATGTTTATTTTTTAAACACAGTTTGATAAAAGTGTATTATGAAAAACAAAAAAAATAATAATTTGATTGCTATTTTTGTAACTCCTCAGTTCATGGAATTGATTTTTAATATTGAAGAAATTGCATTTTTTTTTTTTGTTAGTCTAATTTACTAGAATTCATTGTAGAATACCTTTAATTTCAACTATAATGATTAATTTAATATATTCATTGCCCATGTAATGTGCTAATTATAATATAGTTCTTTATATTATTAATTTAGTTTTAGTTGACATATTATTGTAATAAATATACGCAAAAGGGTTTTGATTGGCTGTGAATAATATGTAGATGGATTTTACTTTTTGTTTATAAATAGCTTCTTATAATATATTTTATGCCAAATTAATAATATTTTAATTATGATTATAGAAAGACTTAATCGTTTTTTATATTTCTTTCTTTAAATACTTCTTTTTAATATTATCATTTTATCCTATTTTAGTTAAAAATTTTATGTTTATATTTTCAATTATTGTGTGAAAGGCTTTATGAGTAATATATATTTTTAGTTCTGGTCAAATCCACGCTAAAAGTATGATCTGTGGTTCATCAGCAAGGATTGCCTGTGAAATTCTAAGATGCTCTAGGCAAAAGTTATTTTTAATTGTAGGATTCATAACTAGTCACATCTATTTCAGAAAACACCTCCATAAATTGGGACTGCTTCAGCAAAACTCTATCTGCAGGAAATGTCATATGCAAGAGGAAATGGCCAAGCATATCAGTTAAGAATGCAAGGCCCTTGCCATCTCTAGATTAACTTCTTTAGGCATCATCCATACTAGAGAGTTACACCTGGACTCCATTAAAGGGTTATCGGACTTTATTAATTAAGTGGGTGACCCGAGCAACTGGAACTACAAAACATTGGGTTTGGAGTTAACAGTACAAAATGCTGATAAAAGCAGAGGTGCCCAATGACAAACAAATCCAACTCTAAGAAGAAGAAAAAGAACTATTATGGATAAATATGAAAAATGTCACAAAATTATATAATTTACCCGTAACTTTTCATCAATAGTATCCCTTGTTAGTTTTATCAATTCTGGATTTTCAACAGCAAAAGCAGGAAATCCTATCACAGATAACAAAGCAGCATCAACTTCCTAAAAGCATTTAGAAATAGAAATTATAATAATTAATTACTTTGCAAATTCATGGAGAAAACTAGTATAAAAAATTAAAAAAATAAAACTAGACAAAAATTAACTCCACTGTTACAATATTGATGCATTATTTTATTAATTTATTTTGCAATATATATATATAAGATTAATATTTGTAAATTTACATAGCAGAGTTTGAGTAATCATTTCATTTATTAAAAGATTAAAATAATTAAATTCTCAAGAAATCTAAAAACTCAACATAAATCAATTTTTTACACTGATATGATTTTTACTTAAAAACAATATTTAATATATTGGCATAGATGGCAGTTATATGAAAAACAAAAACAAAAAAAGTAACTAAAACCTCTTAAGATTATTTAAAGGAATAAGAAAAAGCAATTTCACATAATTTAATTCAGACTGCATTAAATATTGTTAGTTCTATACATAATATAAAATTATGATTTTTTGAAATGCATTTAAAAATTATTAATGCTTAAAATATATTTTAAGAATGCACTTCCTTCTTTAAATATATAAAATCTCTACTTTATTTTAACATTTTACAGATAAAATTTTTGTTTGTGATAAAATCACAAATTTTTTTTCACTAAAACAAGAAAATTTTCATTAAAATAATTGTGTTTGAAAAATTACAAATAAAAAAAATTTATCATCAAAATCAATCTTTTAAACTAAAATCAATATAAATGATATGTTTATTATATAAGCTATATAAACTCATGATTATTAATTTATTAAAGTATGCAAATGAATTAATATTTCATTATTATAAAAAGATAAAATAAAACTTTATAAATGACAAAATATTAAAAACAACATAACAATTACACTTAATTGGAAAGGGGGAAATATTTTAAAGTTTTATTTAAGAAATGAAAATACATTTGTTGTAAATGAGTAGAATAATTCAAACAAAGATATTTCAGTAAATTTCCTAACATTTCTTAGTTAAATTAATATCATAAAAATGTGGAGAAAAAAAAAACTAGCATACTGGAAAATTTTTGAAAATTGAACTAACCAATTTTTTTGCAAAATAAGTAATATAAAATCAATATATTTTCTAACATAAGAAGACCTCTTAATAGCATCTTAATTGATAATAGTCTTCGGAGCAGGGTTTGTACAGATTACCAAAAATAAAATTCCAGAGGTTTCAAGAAGTTTTCCAGGAATTTAATCAAAAATTTCTAGGTGGTATCAACTTTCATGTTAAATAATTTTTTACTTTATTTTAAAATTGTTCTTAACCAGATATGCATATAATTATGTACATGCAACTGTTTTCGATTTGTAACAATAGAAATAAATAAGTGTAAAAATTAATGGGAATAAATGCAATTCTAATTTAAATTAAGAATAATGATTACTTCAAAAGCCTTCAATAAATTTAGAGCTATAACAGAAAAAAATTTATTTAAATAATCAATAATCTTAATATATTAGTAGTATAATAGTATACATATTGTATAAAATAATGGGTAATTTTAGAGTTTTTAAGCTTCATCAACAGATTCCTATCTATTAATTTATTGAGTATTTCAAAATGTGTATAATGACCTTTTTACAAATATATTTGCTCAATACAAATACAACTATTAGATAAGTTTCCAGAAAGGCTTTTTTGTAATTATTATTTAATAAAAGCTTTACTTCTTTTGCTTGCCTTCAAACTATTTTAAACCTATACAATTTTACATCTATGTTTTTCTATTTCTTTAATTATTCAATAGATTTTCAACTTTCTTGGTTATTTATACACACAAATATAGGAAATATATATATTTGTTTCGCTTTTCCAGAGTCCAATAGTCATCATTGAAAAGATATTTTCTATGGGCATATTAAATAATTTATTTCAGACTTTGTTAAACTGATAAACAAATTCATCCCAATTCACTGAAATTATATGCAACTATCTCCAAGAAGATATAGGAAATATATTTGAACTCAAAATTTAATATTTTAATATCAATATTCTGAGATTTTATACAATATAAAGAAAACAAGTAAATCGCAAAAGAATTAAAATCGCTAGTCTAATTGCATAATATGATGTTCTTGTTGGTTATTACTTCCCTTTACATGCATAAATCTAAATACTACATCTGGTCCTGACTAAACTGCATTATTATAAATTATTGTGGCTGATTAAGCAAGTAAGTCAATAGTTATAAATATAACAACTTAATATTGATCATGCCGCAACCTAGTGTCAATATTAAGAGCTAAAATTCAAGTAAGTTTTTGGACAATTTCATTGAAAATTTTAAAATATTGGAACAAAAACTCAAAAAATTATAATATTCTTTAATAAAAAGTAAATGTATCAAGGTAAGTAAAAATTCCAGAAGTAATTCACAATTTTTAAGAAGTTAAGTCCATGTTTCAAAAGACTTAAAAAAAAAAAATAGTTAAGAGCAGTTTCAAAAGACTTAGAAATTTTTTTTGAAATCTAGGAGTTTTAAGAAGTTTTCAGGAGTTATACAAATCTTGTACAAGAATTAATTTCAAAATTTCTTAATATAGCTGTTTTACAGTGAAAGTGACATATAGTTAATCTATAAAAATGTTAAGAACTTAAAAAATAATTTATTATTTTGAACTTACATTTTTGATAGATTATTTAAACTGTAAATAGTTTGAAATCATTACAAAAACAAAGAGGTACTACAGAACAAATAAAATTAGTTTCAATGTTTTCATTCTTGTAATAAGTTTGAGATTTTATATTTGGATTTTAAAGATATTTCAGGGATTTAATTTCACACAATGATAATGTGTTTTACAAATAACAGCTAATCTGATTGAGATCTGAAGTCTAAATTGGATTCTGGGCCACTACAAACATTGACAATCAATATGGGAGTTGAGTTTTGAGGTGTAGCTAGCACACCATTACACTCATTAATGTAAGTTAATATGATAAAATACACTGAGAAATTATTTATAATTAATTTTACAATATATACTATAATAAGTATATATGTTTCAACAGAAAAACTAGTCTAAATATATTTAGCTTAATTTAAAATATTAATGTCATAATGTTTAAATAATGAATCAGAAATAATTTTAATAAAGCTATTTCATATAAATACATTTTGAAGTAATTATGTAGCTATGAAAGAATCATTGTATTAACAATAATTATTTTTGTTATTATATTTAAAAATATAGTCTCAATGTAAAATAGTTTTATGAAAACAAAGTGTGATCATTTCCATAATCAACCAATCCCCTTCACAAGTTCATGCATATGTACCTTTTCAATCATGGAAAATGCTGCCTTTGGTTTAGATAAGACAATTATTTTTATAACTTTTTATTGCAGATAAGATGTTTAATTATATTTAAGACAAAAAAAATATTATTTAAAAGCAAAAAACGTAATTCAGGTTTTTATCATATGATTACTTTTTCATATAAATTATATCACATAATTTTACATATTTGAAACTTCAAATAAAACTAACTTTCAGTGGTAAAAATAGAATTAGTGAAAGTAGTTTAATAAGTATTTTTCATCTAAACATTTCTTTATACACTGTAACATAAAAGCAAGTAAATGTATTTTAAAGTAAACATGTGAATTATAATGAATTATAAGATATCATATTTTGGAAACATCCATGAAAAGTATTTTTACCTTAGAATTTGATTCTCTAGGAAGCATTGATTGTAACACTGCCTATAAAAATAAAGAATTTTCATTACATGTACATAAAACAAAAATTATTTTTATGGAGAAAGATGCATTAAAATGGTTAAAAAGATTAATAACAGGGTAATTCAAGTACAGATTCAATATCAAAAACATAATACATTTTTCTCCTTTATAAAAAATTAAATTTATAATTTTCAATTAATTTAAATTAAATTTAAAATATTTTAAATTTTTAAATCAATACTTTTATAGAGGTAATAATATATATTAAAAGAATATTGAGAAAAATTAACTTTTTATGTTATATTTTGCTTAACAAAAATATTTGTTGATTATTTTTATTTGCCAGCACCTGGCATCTAGTTTAATGAAAAGCCTTATTTTACGCCCAGACAGTATAGCTCCATTTCCTAGTGAAACTATACTATTAACATTATGATGCTATAATAAATGAAGTTATATACAAAAAAAGAAATATTGAAAAGAACAATTGTGACACAAAAAAATTAATGAAAAACCTTCAAATTAGCAGTAATTCAGAGAATGATTTCGAAAAATCAATTTTCTATTCAGATAAAATTACTGGCATTTCAGTAATTAAATTGCGTCTTGGTCATAAATTTAAGAAATAAAATTGAACAAGTCTACTAATAAAATAGACCAGTTATTGTGTGTACCAGTAACATAAGATCTACACATACATAATTCACTGATCACTTTACAATCTAGCAAAATACCTGTGAAGCATTTCCTTTGATTGTTCTTGAATTTTAGGCTATAAATTTTATACCACTTTCACAAATTAAGAACATGAAAAAGTTTTAAATAAGTTAGACACACAATAAATAATTTCAACTAACTGTCTTCTATTGTTTAAGTATCAAAGGAAAATTTCTGGGGAAGAAAAAATTTATTGATTGCTTATACAATAGATAATTCTTTTTAAGAACTCACAGAGAACAGTAAAATAGTTCCTAAAATTAAAAATTCTTATCATAGAAAAATTCAAGAGTAGGATTTCAAAACAAAACTTTTATGTTCTGAAATTATATTTTTTTGTTATAAATAAAGTCTGTGATGTCCACAATTCTCCCACTGAAGTGGCACGAGTGTGAGCCAGCTCAACTGTCAACTTCATCACTGATTGTGGTTCAAAATTACAAAGGGCTTGATGATAGGCAAATATTCAAAATGAGTTAACCTGGATTACAATGTGGACTCAGCTACACCACTATATATGTATGAATATTGTTGATAATCAATTTTAAAATTTTATACGACTCAATGTAAAATTAGAAAAAATGTAAAAATATAAAAAATATTTCCATGCATTTAAATAAATGAGACTTTGTAAACTGAGCAACTATGAATTAAAAAGTTAATTGTGATTATGAGAAAAAATTTGAGACTGTGTTTAAATTTTCCTTATCATGCCATAGAATTAATTTTGTCATCAAAAATATCAATATTAGGTTTTAACAATCATATTCTTAACACATTCTATTTTGTGAAAACTTCTAAGTATCTTTCTAATAGAATTAAAAATTTTAAAATCTTCAAATCAAAGAAGACTTTTTGTTTTACTTTTGAATATTTATGAAAGAATCATAGATATACCATATTTTCCCGTATATAATCAGGGGATTCAATGTTAAAAAGTTTTAAAATTTGTTGTAAATACACCATTACAAATAATCTAATAAAAAAACATTCTCCATCAGAAAAGCTTACAATAAAGTTTAGAAAAATGCTGTTTGTGTTTTATAAAGAAATAACAAATGGCACCATGACTGGGCTGATTTATTTCAGCTATAACGAATTATGTCTAATTATGTTAAAGGACAAATTTGGTTCCTCAGAAAGAAATTGCATTGGTATTGGCTATCGTTACTTTGCATTGTTTTGATCTGAGCTCTTTCATTTTTAAAGCATTCTTTAAGTTCATCAATCTCATGTGGAGGTGAAAGCATAGAAGTTATACAGCAGATCTTAAACTAAAAGTTATAGACAAAGAAAATAAAATGGCAACAAATGTTTTGATGGAAGGTGAAAAACCAAGAATATGCAGTATAAAAGAAAAAAATTTATCCAATGCACAGTTTGGAAATAATCCATTTCTTTCATTTATTTATTAATGAAACAAATGTATTTAATTTTTAAAATATGTCAAACCATATTTTAAAAGTTGTTAAAAACTAAAATTGATGTTTTACTAGAATTTTCTCAGAATTATTGGTCTTGATTGATTTAGTGATTTTATTACAATTTATTGCACTTTGTTAGGTGGGTCCAATGAGATGTTTTGCATATTAAATGTTTTACTGTACAATTTATTATATTTTTATACTGCATTATTTTTTACTTTTTTGTAACACCATGCTATCAGTAAAATTTATTTTCGACTAATCTTCAAAGAAATTGTCCTAGATTATGTGTGACGCTTTTTTTTATTAGAAAAAAAATTCTAGTGTATAATACACCATTGCAAATTACAAACCGAAGAATGCAGAGTATTCTTTCACACTCCTCTCTAAAGGTTTGAAATGACTTTGAACACATATTTGAATGGATATTAGTTGTTTTAGATAATCCACTAGAAAAAAATCTGTGAGATGTACTCATATTCTGTTAATATCTAAATTTTTCTATAATGTTAAAATCTCTTCTATTATAAAACAAAAAAAAAATTTATTTAACAAAGAAAAAAAGAAATGCAATTAACTCATTTTAAGATGTTTAGAATTCATAAATTGTACAGTAAAACAATGATAGTGAATCAAATTCCTGTTGGAGCTCCTATAAAAATGCAGGTATGAACTTAAAGAAAGACGTTAGAAAATATAGACAAGTGGCACTGAAATATGAAAAGTAACTATAAAATTTCATATATATCCTATCAACTATGTGCAAGAAGCTACAATAAATATACAAATAAAATAAGACTTATACATGACACTTTTGAGCTTCATCAGCAAGAACATGTATCACAGATGATGGTCCTCCACGACCTCCAAATAAATCCAATTCATTCATAGCTTCTAAAGCAGCCTAAAATAATATAAAAATAGTCAGTAAATCTATGAACATAATAAACTTATAAAAGAAACAGGTGTCTTATTTAACAAACATTCATTATTCCATGGTAATCAAACAAAAATAAAATCTTAATATCTAAATTTGTAAAAAATTCTATATTATTTAAGAATTTTCTATTTAACAGTAAAAATATGAATTGCATTTAAGCTTTGAGATTAATAAGGAGATAAATGAGCTAAAAATATGGTGCACTTCTAATTATAAGATTAATATAAAATGAATAAGAAATCAACATAGGAAATTAGTATTAAGCAGAAGTATGATGATAAATCTAAACTAAAAAAATGACATATTTCACAAACATTGCTGGAATGTTTATTTAACAATCCAGTGATGTTTGAAATTAATCTCTACCCCATTCAAATACTCTATTTGGATACATAAAAAGTTAAATTTTCAGAATAATTAAATAATATTTCATTTTTAAAATAATTTTTAAAAAATACAGAGCAACATGAATTTTAAAAATCCTCCTAATATGTTGATTAGCTTTTCTGATCAAATTATTAGCACAATAATTTTTTCAATGTACAATTTTATTAATTTTTGATATTTTTAACAATTTTGGAAGAAATAAATACATAAAACATTTAACATTATGTAAAACAATTCAACAATGAACTTTATACTAGATAAGTCACACTAATATTGCAAATAAAAAGAGTTTAAAAAATTCAAATTTTATTATTATAAAAAATTTTCTAACTAAAAAAATCGTTAAAAATTATACTATGATAAGGATAAATTAAGAATGCTTAGTACAATTTTAATTTATAATTTCACTTTTCATCTCTTTTAAGGATTTATAATAAAAAAATTTTAATTTTTATTATTCTTACTTAATTTCCTGATAATTTTGTAATATATTCAACACACATTTAAGCATATTATAAGATTTTAATTTACTGTGTGTTTTTTCATACATCAAACTATTTTCTATCATCCTTTACAAAAATCAGAGAAACTACAAAAAATAACACTAATTGGCTTATTTAAAATAATATTTAAAAAAAATTCTTGTTAACTTATAAATATGAAAATTGATTAGCAAAATGAAAAAAAGAAAAGAAAATATATTAACCTTTGCCATCCCAATTGAGCTTGCATTTAATTCAGGGAGTCCATGATTAGTTTTATCTCCTCTTTCCCAAATTCCATAATCCTAAATAAATCAGAGCTTATTCACAACTATTAAGCAGTTTTATTTTTATGTTTAGTAAGAATATTTTAAATTTAACAATATATAATAAATTAACGTACTGGAATACAATAAGCTGATTCAATGTAGAATACTAGATTTTGAATGAAAGCAACCTCATCCAAATTAAATATTATTTGAAGACCTGAAAAAAATGGTAATAAATAAGGTAAAGTGTGTAGTGATATTTTAAATTAATAAATCAAAATTTATCATGATTTTAGCAAATTTTAGAAAAATATTTTTCAGAATTGCTGAAGTATAACCAAAAATAACAGTATACCTGAAGCAGTCATCTGTGCTAATGTCAGTAAATAAAGAGATGTTGCATCTAGTTGCAAATGGCCCCATCCACTATCTGTAACTACTGTTGCACCAGTATTTGAGCTGTATTTGGCATGCAAAGAATCCATTTTGTTTTGTGTTTCTTTGAATTTTTCTAATTTTTCCTTTTGTTTCATCATGGACATTAAAAGACCACGCATCAATTTAACACAACTCTACAGAAATAAACAATCAAAATAAGAAAGACAACTCATCTCAATGATATACACAACTATTAAATATTCGCACACATACAAAATAAATCAAAGAATCATTATTCAAATAACTTAAAAATATAGATTATTTTAAAACCATGCACAGAAAATGTTTTCAATATCAGCTTTTTAAAATATCTTTCTTAATAATTTAATATTTTATTTATATAAATTTGATTGGTAAAATATTGAATACATAATTTTATTAAATGATACTTTTGAAAAATCAACAATAAAAAATTAATTGTAATTGAATTAGCTTCAAAAAGAAACATTTTAACCTGTTCCAGCTCATATGTTTTTGCCCGATCTTCATCCAAATCAGCATTTTTCTTGTAGGCCATAGAAAGAGCCCACACAGCCATAATGGAATACACGCTGTCTCTAACCCAGGCATGGTCATTGCGAGAAGATGATCTAATCAATCCAGTAACAGGATTCTGAAAAACATGTTAATCATTATTAAAATTTATTTACAATGCATAAAAATTCAAGTATCTATAAATATAAACTAGGAGGCTTGTAAGTCATGTAAGAGATTGATAGAGATAAAAATCTAAGTCTCACATTTTTTCACAGATAAACAGTAGTTTAAAATACTAAATAAAAAAGAAATTAATTTTTATATACATAGTAAGTAAAATATATTTTTCATTATAATATGTGATCCTTATTATATCAATTTCAGTGGATTTTTTATTACTCATTTTGATGTAAATTTTAGACTAAAACTGAGTAATTTACAAAAATTTACTGAAAGTTTACAAAATTTTAATATGACAATTGAAATCTTTTTTTGTTAATTATTCAAAGTTTCTGCTTGATTGAAAATATTTTTTTAACTATTTTTAAATTTCTAAAAAATACCCTTAGAGAATTGTAAAAGAATGGGACGAAAGAGACTGCTTGAAAAAATTTACAAAATTAATCTACATAATACAAATTTTTTGCATACAAGAATATGAATATAAAATAATTTGGTGTAAAAATTATTTGTAAAACACTAAAATGTAAGAAATAACTTTTCTCTTATATACACAAAAGTTTTAAGAAACATGATATGCTTTTTAACACCATATGAGACCACTTTTTCTCAGTGAAGTTTGACAGTTAAATGTGACATTAACTCAATAAATAAAATTCGGATAACTGAAGTTACCAAAAATGTTTAGACATCTTATCTGATATAGGATATTTGAGATGAAAGTTTACATTCATCTTAAAGAAATATGATATGCCAAGGTACATAGGATTATAAAGTAAGATACTAACTTAATTAGCAAAAATTAATAATTTCTTATTCTCTTCAAAGAGATCATAATTATTTTATCAATGCCATATTTGAAAATAACAAATAAAACTGGAAAACTATTATGCTTATTTAATATACTTACTCATATACAAATTAACTTATAGCAATAAGATAGATTAGATTTGTTTTAGTGTGACCTTGTTCAACCTTGCAATCAAGCTATTAAAAATAGAAACTGAAAAATAATTGAAAATACAATGATTTCAAGTACAATATTATGATACCTGATTATCCAATATTGTCCTATGAACTAATCGTTGATAATAATCTAATCGTGCGCCTGAATTACTACGACTTCTCATTTTATTTCCCAAAACAAAGATGTTACAAATTTAAAACAACTTAAATTATGCAAAATAAATTTTAATAATAATTGAAAATGATCGCTTTATTATCTTTTTTGACCATTGGTGCAATTAAAGGTGACTTTTCATTAACCTCAGATTAAAGTGTACAAATTTAAGTCATTCTGTGGAATTCGCAAAACCAAATCCAAAAGTAAATAAACAGACAAGAATGATTTTGTGATAACATTTGCACAGCTTGAATATAATGACATCTAAAAATAAAACGTTTTAAATAATTGATTGAAATATAATAAATTATATTTTTTATATGAACATAAGAATTGTGCATTTAATCCAATATTTTAAATAAATTTTTATTAGCAAATAAAAAGTCAAAATCGTAAGTATGGCATCTGTATATTTTATGACAGAGTCACAAGAATATTAACTTCTACTTTTTAAGAAATTTAAAAAGAGTTAATCATAAGAAATATTCATCGGCAGTTGAAATGAACTGTGGGAAATAAAAAGGCGTGGCCCTTGTTGTAATTAGGGTTACATTACAAAAGTTTTAATGATTCGTCAATATGTTCTTGTCAAAGATTACATCTTGGTCATTAGTTTTTGCGAATATGCAGCACGTTATTTCGCATGTCATATATTTATTATTTATTTTTACAGAATTCTTTTGATCTAATAAAAATGCTTTCTAAAAATTTCTATTAAAAATATTTTTATTTTATTAAAATATATGTAAATATTCAATTTGCAACTTCAAACTTTGTGATATAGTTAAACAAATATTAAAAAGATGTCTATAAGGCTTTAAAGATGTACATAAGATTTTATAAAACTTTAGAAAAAATAATTATACAAAATTTTCACACGTTACTTTTTATAAATTTCATTTGAATAATATTTTACCTCAAAATATTCGAATTCCTTTATTCTTTTCCAGAACAACTCCGTTTATTTTAGTTAACAAAATAAAAATTAATAAAAAACGAATCAAAATTAGTGTAAACAATTTATTACATTAAATTCAAGAAGAAAATTATCATAAAAAAATAATACGACCTGTTAGCAAATCAATTGGTATCTTGGCATATTTGAATTATGTAATTTTAATTTAAACATACAAACACAAATCAAGTAAAATCTTTTCCTATTTTATAACTAGTTGAGTTTTCAATTTTATTATCATTTTTTGTTTATTTTTAAATAAACGCTGTCAATAATATACATAAGTGAATAATATTTAAAAAAAAAACTCTATTTTCTTGTCGCCAAATAAGAGATAAGTTCCAAATTCTAGCAGCTCCCTTTGCTTCAACAAATCAAATTTTTCCTCTAAGGATGATAAGGTTGCATACTATGTAGAAGGCTTTACTTAACAGCAGAGAAGTTGGGACTTTAAGATCCTTGAAGTGACATTCGTGTGTTTTCTTTCTGAAAATAAAAGTAAATATATGATCTTACTTTATTTATGAATAAAGTTTAATGTAAATTTCACTGCTGTAAATTATATTTTTGTATTATGTATAAGATTACATCATGATTTATTGCTAGGTTACAAGCAATGGGAAAAAAGTGGGGAGAATTAGCTAAAATTCGCCGTGTAGTTCATTATCGTCTGTCTCCTTACGAACAAAATATATTTGCTGGTTTCTTTTCTAAAGGTATTCCAAATTTAGTGAGAAGAGTAAGGAGTCAAATGTTCTATGTTGCTCCACGTAAGTTTGATTTTTTATTATGGTTAACTATTAAATGGAGCTTTCTTATTGCTCAGTAATAATGTTTTTTCTTTTATTTATTGACTTTAGATTGATTACTATTATATCTATAGTTATGAAAGATTCAGCAAGTTTTGTATAAATGAACAAAAGTTTAAGTATTGTGTTTAATATAGTTTTAATTGAATTTGTGAAAAAAATACTTTATTAATTCTCTTTATAGAATGTTGCAAGCAAAAAATTTTCACTCCAAGCACTCTACAGCTCTGTCGCCAACCTAAATTACGTCACTACACGCGATAGCCCTCAACCAATAACGATCACGTTCGAACTTTAGCTTTGAAATCGCGCATTATTCCGAATTCCAAGTATTAAAAATTTGAATATTTCATTATTACTAAATAGTGTAGAAGTTTTAAAATTCTAATAAATAGAAACAAAATTTTTAATGTCGAGCAATGGCGACCACCTTAAAAAAAACATCAGTGTAGAACTACCTTTTACAATGCCAGCCAGGCAATAAAGTCAAATTTCGAACATTAACAAATTTCATTTTTTTATTTAAACTCAATTTTTAACATACTGAGAATGGCACCCTCCTTAAAAAAACATCAGTGTAGCACTACCAACTACTGTGTCAACCAGGCAATAAAGCTAAATTTCGAATGTTAAAAAATTTCATTTTTTTTATTTAAACTCGATTTTTAATATACCAAGCAGTGGCTCCCACCTTAAAAAAAAAAAAAAAAAAAATAGTGTAGCACTACCTATTACAGTGGCAACCGAGAAATAAAGTTAAATTTCAAACGTTAACAAATTTCATTTTTTGTTTAAACTCGAATTTTAATATGAAGAGCAATTACTCCCACATTAAGTATGTGGCACATTCTAACACTAACATGAAAAACGCAATACACACAACTTAAACATTCATTTACTTATGGAAACATTCATTTTTATAAAAACTTTAATTTCTAAATATAAATAAAATTGTAATGAAAAACAAAATAACTCACCTAATCTTCATTGATCTCCAAATTGTTACTATTCTGCGAATATACCATTTTTATCACTTCTAAAAAATCTTCTGTTAATTTTTCCTGATGATTCTTTCTCTATGTGTACTCGCGAAAACGTAAAGTCAATATATCTTCATCCATACTTATTAATTTTCGCAAGCAACACAAAAACTACAAAAATCAAATATCGAAACTCAATGCTTCAAGATTATTTTATAATAGTTTTAAGGGTTGCATACAAAACACGCATGTAAAACAAAAATCACGTCATACCTATGTAATCTGTACCGGTAAACCAGTCTGGCGCATTTTACCCTCTGTACACTTCTCTACTATTTAGCAAAAGAATTATTAATTTGTGCATTGTTTATCTATTCTAATGCATCAATTTCCAATGATAATCGGTATAAATATGTAATGTAATTTTTCTTGTTATGAAAAAAAAAAGAATTTTGATTTGATTCTACAGTTGAAAAAGATTATAAAACTCATATTAGCAAATACTTCAAAACTACTTATGTTTAGATCATATGATAATTATTATATCTTTTATCTTCTCCAAATACTCTTGAGTAAAATGGCATTAAATAAATTTTGATTAAAACAGAAAAATTTGGTTGATATATTCAATTGGAATTGAATTAATTGGAGTGTAAATCATAATAAATGCATTGGAATTAAGGTAAAAATAAACATTGAGGTCACAATAAGGATTTTTTTTTATGCTGAGAATGACATAGGTATTTGACTTTGTAAAAATAATGTATATAATAATAATGAATTAACTCTTTCTAAGTGATAGCAACCATGTAAGAAATAAAAGTGGGAAATAGCAACAATTTTAAACCATTAACCTTTATATATAAATAATTTTCAATATATTTTAATTAAATTAATATATATTGAAAATCAACAGAAATGTTAGAAAATGCACTGTAAAAGCAAATTAAAAATAAGTATAGCTAAGAACTGAGATATTTAGGTGATAAAACTAAAAAATGAGTTCCCGTTTAAAATTGAGGAATACTTAGTAAAAATAAATACATTTCATTATATTTAATAATGTCATAATGAGAAATTAAATCGAAAGAAGTGATAATCTAATTACTGCCACCTAATAAAATAAAATAAATTGGCAGCTTTTATGAGTGTATTAATATTTAAAAATTTTAATTAAATAAAATGTTATTTGGTATGAGTTTGGTGTGATTTCCAATTTTCACGCCAATCATTGCACAATTTACACATTAACCTAAATTATTTAATTTCACACTCTTCCACTTTGAATATCACCATTTTGTATATTTCCCTTTATTCAATTACTATAAGAAGGCAGTCTGGGGTGGCTGGCTAGTTAGGGCATCAATGTTATAATAAAATAGTGTATTTGAATCTTATCTTAACCAAATATCCATCATGTTCATTAAAGGTGGCTGGGTCTCATTAAATAGATTATTGTTGCTGTGTCCTCCAAGTGAAGTTAGGGTACATATGGGGTGACAGAGCAAATATTCAGGGTCTTATGCTTTGTCCTTGCTGAGCCCAACTGTAAGAATGGTGCATATATACACAAACAAACCATGAAAAAGCTTAACGAGAAAATGCAAGCAAGTTAATTTACACATTTTAGAAAAGAAATATAAAATAATTAAAAATCTATGCAGAGTTATTTATGATCCATTAGTGATATACTCAATCATTTTTTTTAAGTTTTTCATTAATGCAGCAAACGTGCAAATCTTAAAAATACATGTTATGTAGCAATATCAGGTAGTAGTTATCTACCAGTTAATAAAGCTAAATCAGTACCATGAATGACTTGTTTTAATAATTATGTTCTTAAATAACTGTGCCAAAGTGTATACTTTCAGAAAAATTCTCTATAGCTCTAACTGATAAAGGGAAACAACTGAGCAATGAAGCTAATTTATCTTTTGAATAACACTATATTTTTTTCAGTACTCAAACTATTGCTGAGTCACTAACAACATTTTCTTTTGAAAATATTCAACATTGTGCTATAAAACAAGGATTAACAACCAAACAGTAACTCTTTCAATGACATAAGCAATATGAGTTTTTACAATATTAAATTTTTAATAGAACTTTTGTGCTTACACATCTTAACATATTTATATGTCATTTACAAAATGATAGTACTTCAAATATCCTTAGTTATGTCTAATAAGTATTATAATTGTGAGATAACAATAGTGAATCAACTAATACGTAAAAATTTAAAATGCTCACCTTCCCAATCAATTGTAGCTTTCATATATCATTTAAAAACTATTTTTCATATTCCAAACTTAAAAAAATAAAAAATGCTAATTCTGTTTCTACCATTAATATCTGTATTTGTAGCATGCTAATGTTAAAAGATTTTGTAATAAATTTTATATTAGATTTTCAAAGTAAAATAGCTTCTCTCCAAAAAATTTTAACTTTGAGCAAAATTTAAAAGAATAACAGTTTTACCAGCAACATTGAAATAAATTTTCAAATTACAAAAAGAAAAGAAAGAAAGAAAAAACAATATCACAAAGATTTAATGATTATATAAATTACATTTAAATTCTACATACATTGGAATTTGCCACAGAATTTTAGATAAGTAATGCACACATCGAAATTTATCTTGTATAAGAATTTCTTCTGGCATGATAATCCTCTTCTATAACTTATTCGACAACCATATCAAGTTGTAGGATTTAGTCTATAGTTCTCTAATCTAGTAAAAAATTATCTAAACATTCTTACTTTTATTTTCTGATTTGATCGCGAATAAAAATTGCACACACAATAATATTAGTAAAAGTGAGCATTTTTACTGATCAAATGCTAGTCTGGAAAGGCATATTGTGGAAATTTCAACTACAGTTGTTGATTAAAAATTATTTATAATGCTCTGTAACTAAATTTTCCTTCCAACATCAATACATTTTTAGTTATACATATAATTTTGATTTATGTCTATAATGCTCATTTTAACTGAAGTTATGTGTTCAATAAACTGATTAACTGTATGTAAAAACAATGTACATATATACATCCTCCTGTAAAATGATTAACTCTATACATTATAAATAATTATACCAAAAATTGTATTTATCTATATTGCATTAGGAAAAAGACATTTATATTGGATAAAAAACCAAACTGTAAAAAAATTTATTTTAGAAAAGTTATTTAATTTCTACTATAAGGTAAGGAATTGTATGTGAAAATTGAGATATGCCTTATTCCAAGAATTGGTTTGCTGCCAAATTCAGCAAATCTGGTTACTGCGTCAGAATATATTCATTCGCCGCTTATTTGAGGCATCGTAACATACGTGATTCATTTGTAGTTTCAGAAACCCTTGAGATTATGTTGTTTATTATTTTATTGAGATTTGCTTTTAAATGTTTATGATTGAGAAATTTTGTTTGTAAGTTTTTAACTTGCCTAACTTGTAATTTATTGTTTCAAAATTTAATTTATTTCGGTTTTTTTTTTTTTTTTTTTTTTTTTTTTTTAAATTTGGAGCTTGACTGAGCTGAATTAGATAAGTACTTTGTGTTATTCTATTTAGTTTTCTATTTTATATAGTAAACTATGTATAATTTATAATATATTATGTAGAAATATTTGAGATGTTTCTTGTTGAAATGTATTACTCAATTAATTAAGACTAGAATAATGTGTTATTTTAAGATGAGCATTATAGTGCCCAATTAATTAGAAACCAGAGTTTTTCGAAAAATGCTATTTATGCTATTTATAATTAAAGGTGTAGTTTGAAAGTGTTTTTATTCTTTTGATTGGTTAAAAGAAAATTTTAAAAACTAATTTTAATTATTTTTTATTGTCTGATTACAAATAATAGCATTGTCTTTCCAAAATATATATTTGTTTTGTAATATTTAAATTTTGTAAAAAAAATGTTTAGTAAAGTTTGTAGTCTTTAGTTCTTTACTAAGTAAACATAATAAAATTATTGACATTTGAAATTTTAAAAAATTGGGTAATATTGTAGTATTCAAAACTGAAGTTAGAACGCCATCAGGACTTTGAAAACTACAACTTTACCGCCACCTGTTGTTGATGTAGCGAGATTCAGTGTGTTGCTGCTTTTTAGACATTTGCATTGGAAATTTTGTAATTTCTTCATTGGTAACATTTTTTAAAATCCTGTCAAATATGTTACGAACCCTAGGATTTTACTGCAAACTGCATTTCAATCTTATAAAGTTAAGATGCATATAACAAAATTATATACACATTGTAATGAGTGTTTGTTTACAAATATCAAATTATAATTTTAGGATAAATAAAGTTTGTATTGTAAAATTTCTTAAATTATTTTCATATAATAATGAAGAAATTTTACATCTCTAAAATACAATCTAATAAGATAAAATTTGAACTACATGTAATTCAAATGATGTGCATTTATTAAATAAAAAATGAATACTACACTTCACCAGTAGACATTAATATAGCAAACAATATTTGTATATTTTGAAATTGTAATGTTACAAAATATAGCGCATGTTTTCTTAGCATTATTGTTGATACAAAAAAAGCTATTTCTGTTCAATTATTTGTTATCTTTCTGCACATCATTCTTACATATAAGAAAAAGTATATTGAAGATTAAATTATCACCCATTCGTTTCCTTTAATATTGCCTCCTCATTTGCTAGATATCTTCCCTTGCAACTTTTGTTGTGAAGTTACCTAAGAACGATATCTACACCATACATCTTTGTTAGATCCAAAGGATGATCCTGAATGTCATGTTCTAGCAGATTCTCTGGTCAGTGGTGGAAAATGTGACTTCTGTAATTACAGCACTTTTCTATAAAGGAGATATTTTGCAGATTTTTTAAAAAAATATTTATTAAGTATATTTAATAAACTTTTTGTACATTAGTGTCACCAGTCAGTGCCTTTTTACTGGTCTGTGTGTGTATATATACAATCAAATGATAAATTTGATTTTTCTGCATTTCAAAGTTTAAAGATGCATGGTTAAATTATTTATCATTATTATACTATTAGAATCATTTATTAATGCTTTCTTTTTTAATTATAAATATAAGTTAACTTAAGAAAAAAAGTAGTCTGCATTTAAGTAAAATTTAAATGCAGATTTTTCTTATACATTTAATTTTAGAGTTATCTTGTGTTTACAAATAGTTATTGATGAGATGAAATACCAAATTTTTGTTATTAGTGTCTTTTCAAATTCAAGTGTTTTTTATTTTTTTTTTATTTTTTTTATAATGAGTTATTTATAAGAAAATTAATAATTTTGTGATGATAATGTTTCTATAAAAGTGTATATTATCTTATCAAGCTATAGGAAATTTCAAACTTTTAATTCTAATAATTTTCATTTTTACAGCTTTTGTTATTGGATTTCTCATCTATGATTGGGCAAATAAAGAAAATGCTAGAATAAACAGGAAGAATCCAAAAGATTATGAAAATGATGAATAACTATTAATTATGTATTAAATAACTTCATATAAATAGTCAATAAATATGTAAATATAGGACAATCAAGTTTAGATTATTTCATATTATGATCAATCATAATTTATTACTGTGACTTAAGGATTGTTGAAATTAATTATTATATATATTATTTATGCTTGAAGTTTTTTGATTTTTAAAATTCTAAATTGAATATAAAAGTAATGTTCTCTTTTTATTTAAATGCCTATTCATGTTATGACATGACACTTTATGTACAAGTTAAAACTTTTAGAAAAAATGCCATCTTTAGATCTAAATAAATCTAAGTTTTTGTCCATAACCTTTTATTTATATATAAATCAGTATACATAAACATGTTTCATTTTAAGAAATTTCAAAAACAAAAAATTGCTTGATTCTATAAAAAAAAAACCACTAATTTTTCTTGTTATATTTAATTCTGTAAATATCAAATGTTAAAATATATGCAAGCAAAAAAAATTTTTGTTTTATTTATAGTCTTATATATGTATCGATTCATGCTTTGAATTCATAAATTTAATTATTTTTTATTATTGTTGTCTGATAGCTGTTGGAATATTAGCACTCTTGCCTTTTGTTCAACAATTTGTGGATTCGATACCTACTGTGGCTATGAATGTTTATTGTAGTTCATAATCCACTTTAAACTGTAAGTTCTGGTCTAATCAGTCCTTATTTTCAAAAAATGGTTCTTAAGTGCAAAAACAAACCAAAAATCTGTCTATTTATTTTTCTAATCTTTTATTCATTTTCTCCTTTTTCATTGTAGTCTCATTATTTTTCCATTTTCTTTTGCTCCAGTTTTGGTAATAATAGCTAGTTCCTATAAAAAAATTATTTATTCCATGGTGTGTGAAAAACAAGAATTATTGTACTTCTTCTGTCTTGTATACAAAACTTCTAGCCAATGTTTAATTAAATCTTTATTCATCTTACAATACTTACATTAGAATGAGAGTAACTATTGTAAGAGGGCTAAAGAGATACTTCCGTCTATAAGCTCTATAGTTGTAAATTTCAATACCATTTTTTAAGTTTTTGTTTTTAAATACAATTTTTTTTTTATTATTATTATTTTAGTTTATAAGTCTAGTGAATATTTTCAAAGTGTCTTAATTTTTTAGCCAGTAAATACCACAATAATTTGCTTTGCATTATATTCTTTATTTTAAAAAGTTCTTTGAAAATTTCAGTTGTATACATTAAAAAAATCTAATTTTTTTAATGCACTTAATAATTTTTATTTTTTAATTACTATGTTGATTCAGACATTTAAAATCATTAAGACATAAAATATATTTAAGGCAACTACACTACTATATACTAAAAAATTACTAACTTTGTCATCTTCAATATGAAATTTCACAAAAACCATTTAGATTAGTATTGTTGTTTCTAATCCCAGATGATGTAGCTAAGTTACACTATCTCCCTAAAACCAAAAACAACATTATAGATTAGTCAACAATAGATTAGTTGAAAATTAATGTAAATAAAATTAGATTATTGAGGTTTTGACAAAGTATTTATTGTAAATAAATAATTTCAAAATATTTTAATTCCATTTTAAAGTAAAATCATTACTCAGAAATTTGCTCAATAAAAATTTTAAGGCCAGAGAAATAACTTAAGTAATTTCCTTTGGTATTGAAAATATATCTTATTAATTCATATCATTTTTGATTTTGATTAGGAAAAAAAAAAACAGTGTTATGGCTTATTTCTGGATCAAGATTTCCCCACTGAAAAATTTGTCAATATTTCTCCAATCAAAGAAGAATAATTCTTTGACAAATCAACTAACCATTTGAGCTAAAACTGGATGCCTGCAAGGAACAATTATTTTGATTATATGAATTTTCATTTTAGATTTGCATAAAAATTTTTAGCAACATTTCATATATTTTATATTGATTATGATAACTATTTAATTATTATTGTTAGGATCAAATTTGATTCTATTATTTCTTTGTGTTCTATAAATTATGGAGATTAAGTGCAGTAATAAAAGAACTAATAATTTTTCACTTTGGGATGCATAAAAATCTATCTAGGATGTTTTACAAAAACTAAAATTCTAAAAAGTACTAATTTTTTTTGTCAAGATCTATATTTTCTAGAGATGTAAAATTCTTGTTAATTTATTTTGACATGTGTATTAATTGGACTAAAACATTTTCACATTTTGCCTTAATAGAATTAGTTTTTGATGGGAATTATGTCTTAAGCATTTATCACAATATCACCCAACAGTACACTTGTCTCATACTAGAATTGAAATTGTTTAATACAAAACTAAACCCAAAGATAACTATATAGTTATGTGTGGGTGTATTAAAAACAATTTCAAAAACTTTTACTTGAAAATGCATATTAAAACATAAGGTGTCGCTTTTAGGGTTAATTGATTGGCTTTTGAGTGCACAATCTGCACCAAAACTTAAATTTTAAAGACTTATTTTTCCCAAAACTCAAGCAACGTTAAAATTTTAATAAAACAGAAAATTTTGTAATTAGATTAAAAGTAGAATGAAATTATATTAATAAATTGCACGAAACCTATTGTCTTGGGAGAAAAAAAAGATTTCCTTGGGGCACTCCCTCCAAAAAACTGTTAAAAAATAAAAATGTTAAAATATGAAAGATGGGAAAAAGCTCATTTCGTGTTTCACACCTTGGATTTTATTCATTAAAAAAGAAGTTTATGCTTGAAACGCATGTTTCTGGTAGGAAAGTTAGCTCATATTAGCGCTTCATAACAGTATGGAAAAATGACATGTGATTTTTTTTTTGTTTGTTTGTGTGTTTTCAACTTACATTTTCCGTTATTCATGGCATAGAAAATAAGTAAGCTTTTTCACATCTAAAAGGGGAATCGATGGCTGATGCAGACTTTACTGCTACATCATACTTTTTATGTCCAGAGCTGTTAGAATTGTCTGATTTTCTCTATATTTCTTAAGGGATTGATTATAGTTATCTGTAGATCACCAGGTTCGATGCGAAGACTTGTCCATTTTGATAAAACAGATTTAATTCGAGTGAGAAAAGTTGGAATGCTGTATGAACGAGCATCTTATAATCTCTGAAATTCTGGAGTGGAAGCCATAGGATGATAAGGGTCAGATGTGACTTTACTATAATAATTGAGACCGCTGCATTTGTCTCATGTGTAAAAGTAATTTTTTGGCAAATTAAGACTTTGGATGGCTGATGTGTGGAATGGACTTAACATATTCCAAAGGCAGAATGATGAGCAGTATCCAATGGGATGAAACCTGTTTCAGATTTGTAAATAATACTCGTGTAGTCAATTAGAAATAAAATCAGTGATTAATACTCGAAGCTGAATGTGCGATCAGCACCTCAAAATGTATTTGATAGTACCTTTAGAATAATAAGTGATCTCTTTCCATAAACATTCGGAAAAAAAAAATTCCTACAACTCATGGAATTTTAAAACATTTTTTAAGGATCCTTGAAACTCCTAGAATTTTTACTGCTTACCTTGATGCATATATTTTTTGTTAGAAAATATTATAATTCTTTGAGTTTTTTTGTTTTAATATTTTAAAAAGTTTCCAATGAAGTTGTTCATAAACGATATTGAGAAGTATTATCTTTTAATACCTTGCCTGACCCAGGCTTATATATACGCCCTTCCGAAGTACGCTTCTCTGCAGTGCGCTCCTATCGGTAAAGCTGGACCCATGGCATTGGAATGCAATAGAATCCTCTTGACATTGTTTATGATGGACTTTCATATTTAAAAGAAGGGGCGATTTGCGGAGAGGGTGTTATTTTTTGGAACTGGGAAAACTTGGCTGTTCCGGACGTTGCAATAATTATTTGTGTTTCTTTTTGAGCAGTTTGAAACTTTTTTATTTTTATAATATAATAAAGATTGAAATTATTTAATATCAAATTATATATTTATTATATAATTTAGAAAGTGTCTTTTCAATGAGAGATTTTCGTAAAAGCAATACGAAGATTGGCATTTGCAGGGTTCAGAAAAAAAGAATTTTGTTGAAGAGTTTGAGTCATAACAAAACCGACTGTAAGATTTCACGATTGCATTGATCAGATATATGTTATTATTAGAGATACAATTGATATTTAATTTGCTTTTACTACTTTCTCATAGTCAAGTATCTGTTGAAAGTAAGTTTTCTGTGAATAAGAATTTGGTGGTACAAAATTTGAATAATCAATCAATTGTGGCAAAGTGCATAATTGATGATGATGTCCGAAACTTAGGAGATGTCAACATAATAATTAGCACAGACCTATTTAATTTTATTGGTGCCAGGCAGAAGCATAAATTATACTAAGATAAAATTTAAAAATAATTATATAAAAAACATATATCCGATAACAAAAAGAAAACAGTTTTCATCGAAAAAAATTATGAACCAAAAATCGAAGTGAAATTTTTGGAAGATGGCATATATGAACTTCAAAAATCTACAATAGAAATTGCTGAAATAACTGGTAAATTAACATTAATTGCAAAAGCAAACACATGTCTCAGTGTTGCTTCAGCGAAACAACAGTTATTACTCAGTATTGATAAAAGTAAATGCTTAATGCAATGAAGTTAGCATTTTTTAATAGCAATTTTGTGCATGTATGAATAAGCAAGAATTGTGAAAATCTATTGAATGATTAGAGAAAAGTCTAGAATATGAATGTAAATTCGTATAGTTTTAAAAGAGTGAAAATACACAGCAGGAAAACAACTGTTTCGATTTAAATAGTAACTGTGCATATGTGAGTAAAATGTCATCCTTGAATCTTTATCTGATAGTTGCATTTATTTTGTTTTTAATAGTACTTTTATTTGAAAGGAGATTGTTTTAAACATCTGGAAATAATCAATAAATTAATATATAGAAATCTAATAAAGATATATGAAAACTCTAAAATTACCCATTTTCAGTAACATAAAGAATATTGATTATTTTAAAAAAATTCTATTATAGCTGTAAATTCTTTGAAGTTTTATCATTAAATATATAATTCTAACTTAAATAAAAAATATTCTCATGGATTTTAGCTATAATTTATTTCTATTATTTACAAATATAATTGAAAAATGTTTCATATACATAACATGCATGTTTGGTAAAGAACAATTTTTTAAAATAAAAATAATTAACATGAATATTGATACCTCTTGGAAATTTTTTATTTGACTCCTGGGATATGTTTGGAAATTTGTGTGAACCCTGAAAAAGGCTAACTTTTAGTCGAGTATTACAAGGAATCTTACTTCATAGACCACACGGAAATTGGTTTATTATTAAGATAGATAATAAGATCACTATGAAGGATAGTCTTGCAAAAATGGAATGTTATTCTTGCTAAGAGATAAGTAAAGCCACCTCAACACACTATGCAGCTAGTTTATTGATTGAACTTTATAGTTCAATTAAATGCATGTTCTACTCCCTTGACAATATATTCACATGTGCCATCACATACAAAGTGCCATGAACAAAAGAGGTGTTCATGAAGGAATGTATTTACATCAAGTTAAATATATTCCTTAAAATGCTGCTCTAAGATACACTCTCAAATGGAATAAAAGTATCGATGCAAAGTTTCCAATGTGTCCTTTAAAACCATGGGAATATAAAAAAAAAAAAAAAAATTTGAAAATTAAATATTTGAAGATTATCCCGAAACCTTAATCATAACGAACAAAGAATTTCAGAATGATATGTACTCTCATATGCTTTCTTAGTGTGCATAAAAATGGAAACTCATGGATCTTCTGCACAAAAACTTTACGGATTTATGTTTTCAAATACACAGTCCAGTCAAATTTAATGTGACCCCATATAATATTTTCGACATCTACGTTAAATAACCAATCACAGAAGGCACGTGGCAGATCAGCATATATAAAGTGCATCACGGGCCATATATGATAGAAGGGGATCGAGTTTGCGAGGCTTAGTGTCAGAAGCTGAGACTTCTATAACTAATTTTGATACCTTGCAACTCGAAGATTTTTGAACTCAAATCTACCGTCCAACAGCCGCCACCTTCCTCAGTAGATGAGCCACAGAACCATACCTTGTTGAGGCGAGAAGTCTCGCCAGCATCCACTTACTAATATTGGCACACATTTTTTCTCGTGGAAGACTTGTGCTACCTCACCTTAACGAACCGTCAAATCCTATACTATTCCTCTATGTCCCAGCTCTCGACCGCACCATCGTCGGTGACACGCTGGTATTCCATCATTGGAATGTCATCAAACGCAATGGACATTATCCTTTTCAAGATAGACCAGTTGCGCCGGTCCAGGATGGTACTCAAGCTTTCGCTCTTGTACACCAGCTTTCTCCTTTCATCCGAGGTCCTGGTACAAAACAGCATGAAGTTAATCAATCCCCCACCATATTGCACGAGCGACATAACTCACTAATCGGATACCCTCGTTTATGAAGGTATTCCGCTACACGTCCGTGTCCAGTCGCTATTTAAGCAACGATAGAATTACCGAAAACTCTTTTTTCAGAGACGGATTCGAAGAATCTGAAGGTCTGACGACCAACTTCTTCACTTTCCCATCTTAGCTGCCATACACGCAGTGCTTCATTACACAGCACCTTTATCAAGTGTGACTGACAAAGGTGAATGACAGTGTTCGACGAATAGACGTGTTACCGTTGAGCAACTGACCGCCCAGATAAACTAGGGGGGTGCAACAGTGTCGCCTAACTACTATTAAGTGGACTTTGCTGCATCTGAGTCTCTGAAGCAGAGGCATGTTTCATGCACCTATGCTGACTGCTGTCAGCAGCGACGAAAGCTGGAATTTGCAAACGAAAACCACAACGTCCACAACTAGACTTCCACTGCGTGGCGTCTGGTAGCATTTTCCGATGAATCACATTTTATGCTCCAATGAACAGATATTCTTACAGAAAGTTGAAAATCAGTGATAAATATACTTATACCAGAGTTGTATACAAATCTGGTATAAGTACTGTTACTATCTGCAAAATTAAAATTATAAACAAATATTTATTTAGCAGTTTAAATATACTGGTCCCGGCTGAACAGTATATTCAATAGAAATATTTTCAAGTTTAAAGAATAAATTTCAAATCTTAATTCATTATAAATAATTAAACAATGTCCAGAACATTAATCAAGAACATTTATGCATTCGTGTTTCAATATTAATAAGATTAATCAAGTTAAAGCTATTTTGCAAAAATTATAAAATTTCAATATGTAAACATTTAGTTAGAAATGTTAATATTTTTTGTTTAATTTTTTACACACGCAACATATTTGAACTCCGTATATATATAAAATATACAGTTCATATAATTAACTAAAATTAATAATTAAGATTTTTAAATACAAAATTTAAATTTTTTCCACATTCTAACTTAGCGAATAGCTGTATAAAGGTCTCTTAATTATATCCTTTTCCATTATTTATTTCACGGCTACGAACAAGGCTATCTCTACCTGGGAAGATCTTTTCCTAATCTCACATATTTTGAGGAAGATCTTCACCTGAGTTAATATAACAATATCACACACATTTTTTTCCAGTCCATTTTTGGTTGATGATTTTTCACACAATTTGCTGATCTTAAATTAATCTTCTGAGAATATTCTCCAGAAGTTGTTAACTAGTTTTCCACGACATAAGTATATTTTCAAGAGAGTTTCTTAAAAGATTTTCTTAAATAGAATGTTAGGTAGGAGGCAGATTAGCTACTTTCTTTCCATCAGGAAACTTGCAGGTGATAACACTTGCAATTTCTTTTCTTAGAGGTATGTCAGGGGTCGACGATTTATTTCTAATTCGATTTCTACCAATATCATATCTAATTCATATACAATAAGTGATGTTCTTCCGAGAATTTTCCTTAATGCAGTTTTGACTGTTCTCACAAGTCGCTCGTAAAAACCACTCTACTATGCACCGTGTTCAACGATGTACCTACACTGAATTTTGTTTTTAGTGTAATAATTCTTTACATCAGGATTGCTTATGATCTTCCACATCTTTATGAGTTCCGCATTGGCAGTCTTAAATATTCGAGCATTATCCGAATAAATAACAAAGGACAATTATCTTCTAGAAACAAATCAGTAAACAAACAAAAAGATTTAGTTGTGAAATTTTTAATCAGTTTAAGATGTATTCCTCGTGTCACTGCACATGTAAATGTTATAAGATGTAGTATTTCATATATATTTTTTCATTTTTTACGAAAATATATCGGGCCAGCCTAATCAAATTCTACAACATCGAAAACATTTATCTGTTCAATTCTGAACGAAGGCAAATGTGCACCACTTTGTAACGAAGTTCTTAAGTCATAACGTAGGCAAATAACACATCTTTTAATGACCCATTTAACATTTTATCTAAATTTAATTATAAACATTTTTTCACAAAAGAATATGAATACACCGGGTACTCCTATATGGAGAATTCGTTCACGAGCATCGTGTACAAGAAGATCAGTTAAAGGGATTTTCAAAGAAATGATTATGAGATGCTGCTCCTGAAAACTTATAGATGATTTTTGTAGTCTTCCTCCAACACGCAATTCTCCATCATTACATAAAAAAGGATTCATCTAATAAATTTTAAAAGATATCTATATTAATTAATGCAATTTTAAACTCTTAATTTTATTAGAAAAATGTTTAAGTAGAATTTCTTTAATTAAATGAGTTTCTGCAAGTAGGAAGTTCTTAAAGGACCTTAATTCTTAGTTTTATTCAGCAAGTTATGAATAAATCTGAAAATCCATCCAGTAACACTCAATGCTTTATTTAATTTACAATAATTTTCCAGATTCAAGAGATTGTTTCGATCTATTGCAATGTGGGTTAGGAACGAGATATCTTTTACAATTGTCTTTTCCTCTAGATAAACATGATTAACATCCACTGATAAGATAAATTTTGTAGGCCATTCACTCTTTTAGATTCAGTTAAACCAATCTGACCCTAAAAACCATTTAGTTCAGAAGACGGTAAATATGGAGCAGAACATCCGTGAAACAAAACATCCTCAGAATTGAATTTTTCATTACAATGTCTGACATTACATGGATTAATCAATGAGTGCATTTCAGCAACTATTTTTTTAAGAACATCTTTAGCTGAGCAAGATTATTATGTATCCAATCTCCTACTATCATGCCGTCAGTTTATAAATAGGCATTTTATTCTGGAATATGAAACATTTTTCTTAAATATTTAACAACTTTTAACGCAATTAGTTCACCTAACAATTCAAACTTTGGCAATATAAGCTTTAGTTTTATCGGCGCGATTCTAGATTTTAACTTAACGAACGTTACCTCTTCGTTCTCAATTGATCTAAAATAAGCTACTCTACCATATGCTTGATAAATGGAGCTCTTTATTTGAATTTTATTCATTAGAAAGAGAAATCTGGAGAAATTTTGAATTTCTTTAAAGTTTGAAATTCACCGCATTATTTATTCCACAACTGCTTACATTCATTTGGAACCTCATCATCAAATTCTAAGCCCAATTGTCAAAGATTTTACATAATCAAGTTTACTCGCAATAAATGAATTGGGATTGGGATATGGTCCCATGGGATCAAAAACAGTAGCAATTGCTTTTAGTAATGTTTTAACACTTATTTAATTTTGCCAAAATATTATTTATATATTTAAGGAAATCATATCACTACTATAGTGCACCAATTAAGTCCTAATACCTTTAAAGAATCATTTTGTTCTATTTTAAGATCTATCGGGCCATTAATATCCCAAATATTTTTCATTTCTTCTGAATTTGTACTAAACTGGCGGAAATTCATTCCCGTTTCTCTTAGCATCACCTCTCTTACGAGCACCAATACTTTAATTAAAGGCTTGTTCAACGGAATCTGCGCCATGAAATAAATCATCTACATAAAGAGTACTATTCAAAATTTCATAAACATCAGGTCTCAATCATTATTTTTATAGGATTTTTAATGTGTACCCTAAAATGGAACACGAGTCATTCTATAATTTATTAAAGGGAATTCATTATCAATCACTATTGAAATTTTCAATTATCAAAAATTATTGTCATTGAAATTATCAATATTGCAAAAAACCCCAATACATCTCTATCTCTCAATTTCAGAAATTCCAAATCTCAAGGAAAACTTTTTCAATATCTGCCGAAAACGCATACTGTAGGCTAGCCTTGGATTGTACCGTAAGGCTAACGCGGGTTTGGAATACTCACCCATCATCAAGCACCTCGTAGTTTTGGACTACGGCCAAGTTATGACGTCACACCTGAGCTGGCACTCTCTTCTTCACATTCATGCCGCACCAACGGTAGAACTTTGAACGTCATATATTAACGTGGACACGTCCAAAACCCACAGACCTCCAACAACATAGTGAGGAAAAGAATGTGGTCACTCTCCCAATCACTGCAACTCTTATGAATAAATAATACGATGTCGTTTCAACGAAAATATATTTATAAAGTAAATGTACAAAAATTTACAACGACCTCAAGGGTCAATTGGTGGAAGCTTCCGTTTATTTTTATTTCGAAGTGAGTGAGCAACTTCCCCTCTGACGAAGATGTCTGGACACTATAGCTTGTTTGTACAATCTGAATCGCAATATAAAATTTAAAATTGGTAGATTTTAATTTGGACCTACCTTTCATTAAACTATCGTTTAAAGATACCTCATTGCTATATTATGAAGACGCATCGAAAACAATACGCACTTTAGCTTTATATGCATTTTTCCTAATATAACCGGAAAATATGGCATGTAATGTCTATTTTCAAGATTTTAATTTTTCCCCGCCCATTTCTCAATTATTTTATTTTTTAACAATTCATTTACTATCATACTTTTCTTTAAGCCATTTATTATTTTTAATTTATCAAACAAATACATATTTTAGAGTTGTGAAAATTATTATGACTCGATTTTTATAATGAATGCGTTTTGTACCCACCATTAATAAAGATGTATCACGCTCACTTTTAAACTCTTCTAAGCCAATACTATCGAAAATACAAAACCTTTTTAAAAACAATCATTCACTGATACCTTTTCATTTTTTAAACTTTGAGAAACTTCAGTTGAAAATATCGAAGCGTCAGAATGGTTCTTCTCAAGATTCAACCGAATAAAGATGAAACTACGAAGAGATTTTTTATCCAATTTGCATTTCCTAACATGTATCTGAACCTAATAATAATTTTATTTCGCTTAATTGCCGGCCAACTTGTCTAGTGGTCAGCGTGCCTGACTACGGTCCTGGGTTCGAATACCGGTTCAGACATGGATGTACTTTCTCTCATTGCCTATCCTGTCTTTGTCCTTTCCTTGTGTGAATGGTTGCCTTACCTATAAGCGGATCCCTGTGGCATGTATGTGTACTGAAGAAGTCGGACTCCACACCAAATACGGTTCAGTTGGAAAAGTGGAGCAGCGCACCCCAATTTGCCAGCCTAGCTGGCTCACGAGAACAACATTTCGCTTAATTCACCATAATCTGCTAAATTTAGATTTTCCAATTTTAGGACTTCCAAAACCTTTTCCGATGGAATTTTAATGACTGCTCCAGAAACAGTACTTGAAAAAAGCACTTCAATTGTAAGGGTGTGTCATTTATATTATAAATACTCATAAGAGTAGGCTCAACAGCATTACATTACATTAATTTAAAACCAAAATAATAAATTTTCTTTCCTCAAACTTTGTAAGTTCACCTAAATCTAGACTTATAAGCGATCTTTGTGATAATCCATCAATTAAAATTTTAGCCAATTGATTTCTATTATTACCTATATCAGAAAAATACAGGTTTGTATTACTGTACAGGTTTGTAAGCACAAAATATTTACCAATCGTTTAAGTAGTAAACTTATAATTCATTGATAAGGACGTACTGCACTTTGTTTGACATTAGGATAAGATTCAGGTTTGGGAATACCTAATCTAAATACATTATGATTTAAGCTATTGTATAGTTCAAAAGGAGAAATTTTAACTTTACATAAAAAAAATAATAAAAAAAATATGCCCTTCTTTGAGATTTCAGTAAAATTCTCTTTTGTTCATATATCTTCTTACATTTTTTTAAATTCATATGAATTTCAATTACAATAAAAATAATAAGGTTTAGTCACTGTCATAAACGAAGAAGTAGAATTGTAGTTCCTCTCACATAGTTTTTCTAATTTTAATTCCATTATTTCTCTTTTCTTGAAATTCACAATTAAATGTGTAGCTTCGAGCGATTCTCAACCTTTAATCTAATAAATGGAGAAGTTCGGTTACTTTAAATTTCTAACTTAAATTTCACATGAATCATAAAAAGCTTAAATGTTTCAACACTTGAAGAACTCCCAACTGGTTCAAGGCTTAAAAGTTTATTTATTTGTGTGACAAAAATCTTTCTTTAATCAATTTAATAGATTCATCATAGTTAATATCAGAAAGTAAGAAATCAGAGATGGCACTTAAAGCATGTTCTGCAAGTAAAGATTTAAGATAAGTAAGTTCTTCAATTTTAGTTAATTCATTATCACTAATAGCACTTCCAAAAAAATTAAAAAATTCTAGAAATATAAACTAGGATTACCATAATATTTTGGTATCGAAACTTTAGGTAACCGATTATTAGTTCTATTGTAAGCAATATAGTCATAGATGGATTGGTTATTGGTATTAATACTAGTAGTCAGAGAATATAAATTTAATTTCTTTTTCAGATCTAAATACACAAAGTTAATTTGTCCCCCATATTCTAAAAGTGAATTACATTCTTTCTCAATTATCGCTTCCTTTAAAACATTTCAAATATTTCTTTCATTATGATTTAAGTCTAGTTTGCTTAGAAGTTAGCAAAAATAAATTTTTCTCAATTGTACTCTCAAAATTTTTATTTTTAATCTCAATTTTTATAAGATATACCAATTTTAAAAGGGCCTGTCACATTATTTTTCGTGTTATCTTATACTTGCTAATTTCTCTTTAGCATGCAAAGAAATCTCAACTTACTTATTTAGTTTGTACACTGAGGAGGGAAAAATGTACAATTTAAACATATGACCCATGATTCTCTTCACTCCTGCATCCATAATTGTAGATACAAAATCAATATTTTTGTTAATTCACATCCAGGCTTCAAGAATTTAATAATTAAAATACATGTTTTACGTTTAGGCGCCAAAATACAAAATATTGTATTTAATGAATTCAAAACAAGATTTCAATAATTTATTCCAGCTACAGTTCACTTTCAAGAATCGTACTTAATTATTCATGCAATCCAGATATTCTAACAGACATTTGAAAATCATTGAAAATTATATAAATCTGTTATAAGTATTGTTGCCATTTACAAAAACAAAATTACGTTTTATGCAAATACTTATTCAACAGTTTTAACACACTGCATGAAACCCACACCTGGTAACGTTATTTGTAGACTTCAAAAAAGTATATAAATATAACTTGTTCTAAACAAAACTTCCAAAGTTTCTTAATTTGTTTATAATTTAGCGCATAGAAAATAATGTTATAATTTAATTAGTCATTAAATGAAACATGTAGTTCGTTAACACCATTTTAATAATAAAATATATGTACAAAATACTATACAGTAACTATAATACAGTCATGTGCACTAGCTCACTGTTTCATGGAATCTGAAACAGTCTGATACTATTTTCCATACATTTCCACTGGGACCTTGTTGAGCAGTAAGTAGAATTGATTCAGAGAATAACTGAGAATTTCTGCCAGTGAATGTGATCATTCCAGATACAGAGACAATAATAGTTGTTTGTTGCACAAACTCATCTGAAAAAAAAATTTCAATTAGAATATTCAAAGTACCATCACTTTTAATTTCATGCACCTTAAAAATGGTTAAAGAGCATGGAAAACTTGTTGAATTTCTTGGAAGAATGATATACAAATATAAATAGTAATTTATGATACCAACAACTGAATCTTGATATTTGATTTTATTCTCTATAGTCACTTTTTGTATACTAGCCTGACTTGACCAAGTGCAATAATTCAAAATGGATTCCAAATATACATAAGGAAATATACTTGGCTTGAACTGGTAAATCACAATACATGAGAAATATTTTTATGATTAAATGGCTGATAGATATACTTATTTTTCCAACAAAAATTACATAAACATCAATTTATAAGCAATTAGGGAGAAAGAACAATACAGGGTGGTCTCATATCGTTGTAACTCTTTAATACTGCATTTGACAAAATTCAATACTTATATAAGTAACTTTATTAATTTTAAATTTGTAAACACAAAATTTATAATGTACATAATAGTAGATATTAGCTAGCAAATAATCTTTACTAGCAAACTATTTTTGTACAAAATCAATGGTTAATAATTAATAAATTAAATAAGTAAAGCATATTATATACAAGAAAAAATAATCTTATAATTTATTTAATGGTTGAATTTATATGGTGAAAGTTATAAACATAATTTTGAATTACTAAGCAATTTTTACACTGGTTTTTCTGATATCACTAGTTATACTGATTAACATTACTTAATTTAACATTAACAAAGCTTGTTAACACATCAGTTTGGTTTGATTTGCATGTTGAGGCATTATTACAAATTATATAATTTATAAATATCATGTAACATAATTTGCAATCTTTGTTGAAAATATATGAGAAACAAGAAAGATTTATCTAATAAATAATTTTACCTCCTATTGGTTGTGCATCTGTACATTTGATGTCTGTTTTACTGACAGGAAGAGTTTCATAAAACTTGCTGATGTTTTCTTTGCCAACATATGGATTTCCATTCCACACTAGAGTAGCACTTTCCAAATACAGATTGGCAACCAACTGAAATATTTAAACTAGGATTTAAAAGCCTGAAAAAATTATTTGATTCTGAGTGAAATACATAAGTGACTATAACTGTTGCTTTCTCTTAAGGTTGACTTTTTACGCTCTACCACTACTTTTAAAGGACTCAAATTCAATATGAATACTATAATCTTCATATGGCATTTTAACAGATAGTGTTTATGTGCTTTCATGAAAATAAAAATATGTCTTATAAGATTGGATTGATAAAGTATTAAAATTTAAGAATATCAAAATTTTAGTTTTCAAATAAATAATTTAATAAGAATTTGATTATTCAGTTTGAGTTTATCAAATAAATACTGTAATCTCACCCTGAAATGAAGTAATTTTAGCACATGCAGTATTTATGTGTATTTAAAAAATATATGTCTTGTAAAAGAATTGGTAATGCATGGAAATTTGTGGAAATATGAAAACTGTTTAGTATTTGAAGATATTAACATTATATCCCAAAATAAAGACATAGTGAAATAAGATGTAGATGACAAATAGGTAGATTATGACCATTTAACTTACGATTTAGGGAAGGATTAGATTTCAAAGATAAACAATTTTTACATTTTAATTTTTTTTTATTATTATTTGCATTCATTTAATGCATTGTTTTTTTTATATTTTATAACACAGAATGAATAATATACACATGGATTTGTTTCAGTGAATAAACTCAAGTACATTTATATTCATAATGATATATTAACAATTTTTCTTTAGAATTTACTCTTGAGTTATGTTTCCATTTTATGCAACTTTTTAAATGATATGATACACCAACAAAACATGGATTTATATTTATACACTACAAGATTCACAGTGATACTATTCTTGATTTAATTTAGTGCATTTCTGTTTAATTTCAATTTTTTAAAATTATTTTCCTCACACGCAATGGTGTCCAAATATTCTTACAATCACAGAATAATTTTATCAATCACAGGTAATCACTACTCTAGTTACCATTCCTAATTACTTTTGTTTTCATGTATTTTTCCCCCATGGAACACTGAGAAATCATGGCAAGTTTAAAATGCCAAATAACTTATTTAAGGAATCTACCAAAATTCAGAGTGCTTTTGTTATAAGTTCTCTCTCTCTTTCTCCATTTAATGAAAAACAATATTTAAGATTCATTACTCCTGAAAATTGCAATGAAACATTATTACATTAATTTTTAGAACTAAAACAAGAACTTGATTTGTAAAATTTGGTTATCTGCTTTCAAAAATATGAAACTATTGTTACATATAATATTCAATAACTTATGGATGATTCATTTCAATTTCTTCAAATTTATCAAGAATAATTAAGTTAAATTAACAATTCCATACTTTAAAATTAATATTGAAAAAAATTGCATTAATCTATTTAATTTTATATTCTTAAAAATATAAATATTTACTAAAAAAATATATGAAATAGTGGTTAAATATATAAATATTTGAAAATTAAAATTTAAATGAGTAACCTTTAAAAACTAGTTTAAAATGCAGAATACATTGCATCAAATAATTAAAATTTTAATTGGAATTTATCTTTTGTTAAATTTATTCAAATCATCTTTCAAACCAAAGACATCTGTGACATAGAATTCTTTCTTGATTTGAATGATTGAAAATTAAATAGCACTTAAATGAATAAGCAATTCATTTAGATAAATTGAATGAAAAAAGAAAAAAATTAAATAGCACTTAATATTTTTTTAAAATCATGAGTTACACCATAGCTGATATTACTTTAATACATATATACATTACAATTCAGTTACAAATAAGTTCAGATAAAAGTAACATCATGTATTACTTTTTAAAAATCATTGCATTGATTTTTTTTTTTTTTTTTTTTTTTTTGAGCAAACATAAAATTAGTTTGAGAACAATGAGCAAAATACAAAGATCATAATAGACTTGTCGGAAAAACAACTTTTCAAATATATATATATATCCTAATAGGACTGAAAAAGCAATTTACATAGATATTTATTTGGAGAGGAGATGGATTTATTGGTTGTAATGTGTGCATCTTTTTTTATGCAAACACGATAAAATCCTGATCATCAGCAAAATTAAGAAGTTTGAAAACAATGGAAAATTTACATACACAACAAATAACAAACATTATAATTAAAAGAATAATAAAATTATCCATTTCTTAAATATTTATATTTATAGATTTACTTCTTTAGAAAATTTTAAAAATATTTTTGTTTCATTGTATTGGAATATTCTTTACTATGGAATAAGTTTTTTAGAATTTAGACATTATTCATAATCTTCACTTGTTATAAAAATATAAAAACCTTATTAGTTATTATATTAGAATCTAGACTTAAGTGGATAGATACAGTCTAGACTTCTTAAACATATTGACCAATTATCATATTGGTGATTTTTAAATTTTAAAGCAATAATGCACTTTTTAAAATATGTATTTGCTACAGTAATGTTTGACTTAAATGAAGTTAATTTTTTAATTTGAGCTATTAAATTATGAAAAATTCTTCCTTTTAACATTTAAACAATGCAATATTTTTGTTAAATGTTTTACTGTATTGCAGCACTACATGCTAACTATTTGAAGGATATTACTTCATATGATTTCATGAATAATTTACAGAATCCATTTTAAAAGAAAACTTTTTATTAACTGAATTGAGAAAATAATTCCTATATTTTCAAAGTATATATATATACGAGGGTTGCTATTTATATTTCTGGCCTAATAATAAAAAAACAAATATGTAGGATCGAAATTGGTTTTATTGTTTTTCAAAATATTCTCCATGATGATCAATACACTTTTGCATGCGTTTGAACCAATTTTCAAAGCACTTTTTCCAGTCCGATTGAGGTAACTCCAAAACATGCGTTTTGAATGCATCAACCGCTTCTTCGGGGGTCGAAAATCGTTGTCCACGTAATTTATTTTTGATGTGTGGGTATAAGAAGAAGTCATTGGGTGCCAAATCAGGGCTGTACGGCGGATGACCCATCAGTTCGATCTTTCGCTCCGTCAGAAATGCCTTTGTTTGAGTCGATGTGTGAGATCTCGCATTGTCATGATGAAGAATGATTCGCCTGTTCTTCTGCTTTTTTCGAATTTCTCCGATGACTTCTGGCAAACAAATGGTCGTGTACCATTCAGAATTGACCGTCCTGCGTTGCTCTAACGCCATTGTTGCCACATGACCATTAATGCCAAAGAAACAGGCAATCATTTGTTTCGATGTGCTTCTTCCTCAAACAACTTTTGTTGGTTTTGCCTCGTCTTGGAAGACCCATACAGTTGATTGCTGTTTTGTTTCCGGCTCATATGCATAGATCCATGATTCGTCACCTGTGTAGATGTTATACACAGCCTTTGATGTACCTTGAATGTATTTTTCCAACATTTCCTTGCACCAATCGACATGAGCCTTTTTTTGAGCGTTTGTCAGATTATGCGGGATCCAACGCGAACAAATTTTTTTTTACGCTCAAATGTTCATGCAATATTTTATTGATGCTAGTCATACTAATGTCCAAAGACGCCTCTATCTTACGGTATGTCACATGATGATCTTGCTTTATCAGTTCACGCACAGCATTGATCTTTTCTGGCACAACAACGGATTTTGGACGACCTGCACGGGATTCGTCCTGGATCGAACATCGACCACGATTAAATTCGTTATACCAATTTTTTACAGTGCTGTAGGATGGCGCTTTATCGCTGTATAAAGAATTAAGTTCATCGAAGCACTCTTGTCTTGACAATCCACGTCGAAAGTTAGGAAAAATAATGGCACGAAAATGTTCACGATTCAATTCCATTTTTTGACAGAGAAGAACTTTTCAATTTACTGTCAACAACACAAATAAAGCTATAATGGTAAATCGTCTGCTGAATTTATGTTCAAAAATATCAAACTTTCGATTAAAATCGTCTTCGGTCGCCTAGCAACACTTACTGTTGCCAAGGCCAGAAATATAAATAGCAACCCTCGTATATATATATAAACTTTGAAAATATAGGAATTATTTTCTCAAATGAGTAAATAAAAAGTTCTCTTTGGATATATTTAAATATTGAAAAATTTGATATTGAAATTTGTAAATTTTTTTCTTTAGATGTACAGCTGCTAAACATAGAATGAAGACTTATGACTGGATTTCAAAGTTTAGTTAAATATTGAAAAATGAGGGATCAATTTAATGTCACATTTCATTTGTTTTTCAAATGTTAATTTCAATACATAATAAAATATTCTCATTTATTTAAAATTCAGATAAGTTTAGTATATATTTAATAGATTTTTAAAATTGGTTTCCCCTGTTGTGATTGGTTTCCCCTGTTGTTTCCAAGATCGCTCATTGATAACAAAAGATCCGATTTTTAAGATATATTTATTTACATTAACACACATAACACTAATTTATAGACAAAGACATAACTTTAGTTGATTAATTTTACATTCGAAATTTTCATCGCCTGGAAGCGGTACTTCCGCTACCACTCGTCGTGGCATACCCGTACTGTCTCTCTCTTTTCGACAAGCTTCCCTATTTCTCAAGTGTCTTACCACTTAACGAACTCGAGGGCTCCTGTCCGCTAAGTGTTTGATCTTCACACCTTCCTCCAGTTTTCATTGCTGGACCTTGTCCTGCAAATGGAAACTACGAAGAATTCTAGAAAGTTCCTTTTACCTTTATCACCATTCCATCAAGAGCCAAATAATACCAACATTTTAAATTTAACTTAGTGCTTTAACCTAGGTGCTGACATGCTTCAGCTTACACTTTTGTTTCATATTCTCTTTAAAGGAAAATATCCTATACTACTGCTATATTCATTATATTTATTACAACACAATATTATAAAGTAAGAAAATAAGAATCAATATCAACACAAAAACAATTATAAAAATATTATTCACACACAAACCTTATGAAAATTAACGACTCCATAACAAATAGAAATAACTACATTATATTATATAAAGTTAAATATGAATATTATGATATATCAGAAATTATTTCTTTTTTTTTTCTTTTTTTTTTTTATTTCTTACAAGATTCATTATAAAGAAAAATAATTAATCATCCTCATAAACCCTTGATAAGGCATCTGCGATAACATTATTACTACCGGGCTTATGAGCTATTTTGACCTGATAGCGAGAAAGAGCCAATGACCATCTCTGTAATCTGGCATTCTTCGGAATGCTTTCCGTAAGATATTTCAGAGGATTGTGATCTGTGAACAAATTTATGGAAGTTCCGTAAGTCCATGCTTCAAACTTACCAAGTGCCCATATCACAGCATACGCTTCTCTCTCGATGGTACTCCATTTGGTCTGCGCTGGAGTTAATTTCTGACTGGCGAAGGTTATAGGCTTAGGATTTCCATCTGTATCTCTCTGCATTAAGCATGCTCAATGCCAGTAACCGAAGCATCTGTGTGCAGTTCAAATTGTTTATTTAAATCAGGGTTGACAATGAAGTGACAGTACACAAACTATCTTTCAATGAGATGAAGGCCTTTTCTGTCTCTTCAGACCAAGGAATATCATTTGGGGATAGATTTTCTGGTCAGGTCTGTTAATGCTTAGCAATATTCGCATAATGAGGTGCAATAGATATTCTATAATAGTTAAACAGTCCTAAAATCGATCTTAAGGCTTTCTTCGTTCTTGGCGATTTTAAGTTTTTGATAGCTGTAATTTTATCCGGATCGGGCCCATGCTCTCCTGATCCAACTACATGACCTAAGTATTTTACCTTCTGATCGAGCAAAGGTACATTTCTCTAAATTTGCGGTAAAATTACACTGTTTTAATGTTTCCAAACTGTTCTTAGATGGTTCAAATGTTCTTCCCAACTAGATGAATAAACTATGATATCATCCAGAAACTTTCAACAAAATCATTATGAGGCCTTAGAATCTGATTCATAATTTGCTGAAAAGTAGCTGGAGCACCTGCAAGTCCAAATGGCATTACTTTCCACTGATACTGTCCTTTAGGTGAAACGAAACTTGTTAGTTCTCGACTATCTTGATCCAATGGAATTTCCTCAACAACCTTTAAGGATATCTAGAGTTGATAGGATAATTTGCCGCACCAGCTTTGAATCGTAATTCTTCTGAATTTTGCATTGAAATGGAGCTATTTTAGACTCAGAATTCAGTCTCGATAATCGACACATAGTCGAATCGTTCCATCTTTCTTTGCGACACATACAAGAGGATAAACAATCTCTGGAAGATGGTTCTATCAAATCCTTGTTTAATAGTTCTTTTATTTGATTTTTTCCACCTGAGGTTTTAGTGATTCTGGTATGCGGTATATGTGAGGCTGTTTCCTTTCGATTCCAGGTTTTAATGTTATTTTATGAGGTGGTACCTTAGCTCGTTTCAAATTCACCATTGAATACACTTTGTAGTCCTTAAGAATTGTTAAAAGCTGAGTCTTTTTTTCGAGATAGATTTGAAAATTCGGTCTTTTCTTCTAGCTGTTTCCAACTGTCCTTTATTTCTCCAAGGCCTCCTAAAGTACAGGTTGAACTTCTCAAAATCTTCATCAGCTTCATATATTATGCCCACCATATTCATCGGTTGGATATATTTCCTTAGCTTATTTTGATGCAAATGACGGATGCTTCCATCCGGTAGCTTAACTGCATAAGAATGTGGTGATTTTGCTCTACAATTTCTGGACCTTTCTACCTAGAACAAAGTTTGTTTGTAGAGTCTGGAATCAGCACAATAACTTCATCTCAATAGATAATTCTTTTTCTTTGGATCTTAAATTATGATAATGTACATATTTCTCCTGTTGATTTTTAGTATGTTCATCGGCGTATTCCACAGCTTCCTGTAACCTATTTCTAACCTTCTGAAGATAATCAGTGATTGATTCACCAATACCTTGAGGTAAAACAACTTCATCTTCCCATGTAGATTTTAAAATAGCCAAAGGTCCAACTGGGGCGTCCATGAACGAGTAGGTAGGGTGAGACCCCAGTAGTAGCGTTTGGCACTTCACGATATGCCCACAAGAGAAAAGGCAACTGTTTGTCCCATCCTCTACCTTGCGACCTTATGGCATGATGCAACATTGATTTCATTGTGCCAATCCATCTTTCTATTAATCCGTTACTCTGTGGGTAACCTGGTGTAGAGAATTTTGGTACAGTCCCTAATCTTTTAAGAAATTCTTGCGTTAACTTTGCAGCAAAATTTGTTCCATTGTCCATAGCAATGATTCGAGGGAATGCCAGTCCTCATAAAATTTCCATAAAGGCATCGCATGTCGCTTTTGCCGTCAAAGTTTTAATCGGAATTGCCTCTGGCCACCGACTGTGCTGATCCATAACACACAACACAACACATACTGATGTCCCCTTGAAGATTTAGGTTCAATAGGCTCAAAATGTCAGCATTGACTACTTGGAAGGGAAGTTCTGGTCTACCAACAGCTTCTATAGGTCCTCTGTCTTTCAGTTTGGTTTTCTCTCCGCAATTGACAATCGTGGCAAGATTCACACCAGCGTTTTACATCCCTTTGGCAGACCTTCCCACCAAAAAGACATTGTAACTCTTTCCTTTGTTTTCCTAGAAGAAAGATGTCCTCCTGTTGGTATTTCGTGAGCCAATTTTAAAATTTCTTTTCTCCTGCACTCAGGAACTACAAGCTGTACATACTTCTGTCCTGCCACATTGCCTGTGTGTGGTACAATAAATCTGATTCCAACCAGTAATTATTCTTACGCTGTCTGGCATCTTCAAAACACTGATTTAATGTAGCACAGGACAACTGTTCTTTCTAAATATCTTTGCTTGCGAAATTGAGTACTATTTTCTTCATCCTTAATAGCGGTTATTTCTTTATTTGCCAAGTTACTTTCCACTGGAGTAGTTGAAACCTCTACTTCAGAATTTTCTAAATCAAATGTTCCTTGATTTGCTTCTATTGCCTGGTGAGCTTCTATTTTCCCTTCCCTCCACATTGAAAGTACTGAAACTATTCCTTTCCCGTGGATATTTTTTTATTTCCTCTCCAAGATATTTTCTTCTTTGTTCTTCCAACAAACTAAAAACTCTAGGAGTGATCAAAGCTTGCTCATGCAATCCTTCCACAACCGCAGCATGCACCATGATATACGGCCTGATATCATCATCTGCTGACCAAAGACTTAGTGGAATAGAAACAAGCTTTCCTTCAACTGAGATCCAATTGCAGGCCTCAAGTAAATTTTCCCACTTGACTGCAACATTTCTTCTGGTACCACTGACTTCCGCAGTACTGTAATTTCTGCACCACTATCAATGATTCCTTGAAACTTATTATCTCCTATATTTAAATCAACTCGCAAAAGCTCACCATCCTTCTCACTGATTGAATTTCCCAATCGAAACTTGCATTACCCATTTTAATGCAAAGTTCATTTAACCCTTTTTGCTTACCTCAGTTTCACTTATATTAGAAACTTGAGTTACTGTATTCATTTGCGGGCAGAATTTCTTCAAATGTCCCTCTTCCTGACATTTGTAACACTTCAATACCTTTCTATCTGAGCGCAACTTGCGGTATTATTTCCTAAACGATTCTGTGGTCGTGGATTTGGGTTCTTTTGATAATTATAATATTCTTTCTTTTCCACAAAGTTTTTATTTCTAAGTTCACCTGGAAAATGTTTCCCTTACAGTTTCGTTCTGTTTTGTTCCATGTGGGCCGGGAATAAATTTAGTATAATTAATGGGAATTATTTGCAAAAACTTTTGGCATCGAGGCTAGGAAATTATCAATTTCCCTTACCAATTCAGGACTGGAAGCCAATTTTCAGTCTCTTTCAGAAATATTTGAGATCTTAGCATGAGTAGGCAAACTCTCTTTTATTTTGTCAGCTACAATAAGCTCTTTAAGTTTAACAAATGTTTCTACATCTCTTGATTTTAAATACAGTTCTAATGCAGCTTCCACTCAGGACGCATACTGAGCATAACTTTCATTGTGTAATTTATAACAAGAATCAAAATTCTTTTTGTGTTGTAACTGGAGTTATTCTATATTCTTAAAATGAAATTTTTGATTTTGTCATTACTGATCTAAATCTTCTTCCGACAACATAGCATTAATACCTTTAGCACGACCCTTTAAACACTGTAAAATAATTTTCCTTCGTACTGTTCGGGTACTTCATAAAGCTTGAACATCCTTTCTGCATGAGCATGGAAAAAGAAAGGCCATTCTTCTGCTTGTTCTGGGGGATCTAAAATTACCCCTTTCATTATATTTAAATAACCTAGAAATGTGTTTCCTAATTTATCTCGCCCATATTCTACCGTGCTTAATGAGTTGCCCTCATATTCCCTTTCTTTATTTCTAATTCACGCATTTTAATTTCCATGCTCACGTTCTCTTTGTTCTGCTTTGGCTTTTTCTTCTTTCTATCCGATCAGGAAATTATTGTATTTATTAATTCTCGAACAAATGATTCTTCAAAATGTTTAGATTGTGTAATCAAATTTTTTAAATCTATAACTTTCGCGTCCGGAGGAATCTGTTCTCCTAACTCACTAGCCAATATTAACAGATCCTCCTTTCGAGCTTTACCCAAGAATGCAAAGGCCATTTTAACAACTAATGTTATCGCAAATTACCAAACTTAAGTATCAACTATTCAAAGCAAAACATTTATATCCTACTATATCACATTAACACATTACACCAAACATACGTTTCAACAATTTACTATTCAATAATACAGTATCTTTTAAATTAATGCACATAACTCAAGAAATTGACAATTAGCAACAACATTATTATCTGATTATTACATAAATTTGTTTTAATAAACAGATTATTCCAAAAATATTTTTTTTCTAATAAATCAAAATTATATATATATACATATATATATATTTTTTTTTTTTTTTAGTAATATCACCAGTTAGAGAAACTTTTCTGAATATTAATGAACAAATGTCAATAACCAATATTTTTTCGAACCAATTTAGAACTTTTAAACATTTTCTCAATTAATTTATACATTTTTCATATTTGTTTTTATCTTGATATTTTGAATATTTAATAATTTTTTTTTTTTTTCATTTATTACATTTACTTCTTAAACAAAAACCCTCAAAGAAATTTAATATGAAAATTCTAAAACAAAATTTCCTTTAAATCATACATAATTAAAAACATATATTGGCTCTTAATGGAAGGAGAAGCAATCAAAATATACAGACTCACGATTTTGTGGCAGGTATTTTTCCATCATTAGGATCTCATCATTTTGTATTAATCCGGAATACATCCTGTCGACTGCGCCAATGTGATTGGTTTCCCTGTTGTTTCCAAGATCGCTCATTGATAACAAAAGATCCGATTTTTAAGATATATTTATTTACATTAACACATAACACTAATTTATAGACAAAGACATAACTTTAGTTGATTAATTTTACATTCTGAAATTTTCATCGCCTGGAAGCGGTACGCCGCTACCACTCGTCGTGGCATACCCGTACTGTCTCTCTCTTTTTCGACAAGCTTCCCCTATTTCTCAAGTGTCTTACCACTTAACGAACTCGAGGGCTCCCGTCCGCTAAGTGTTTGATCTTCACAATATTGGTCATTTTTTTCATCTAACTTTTGATACATTAATATACAATATTTGACATTTTTCAAAAAATTTTGAAAATTTTAAATGAAAATTTCTTTTTTTTAACAAGCTGAATTGAAATAAATTAACATACATAATAGTCACACATTACCATTTATTAAAACATAATGTTATCAAATTTGGTACAAATCATTTAATATTATATATATATATATATACATACACCACACACATTTAGTGCTTTTGTATAACTATGTTTCCTTCCTAAATAATATAAAGTTTTTTTTTTTTTTTTTTTTTTTTTTTTTTTTTAAATAAAAATTTTTTTTCCAATATATTTGCTTTTTTGCTTTTTTACATTTTTTTATAATTCTTTTTTTTTTTTTTTTTCATATTGTTACAAAAAAAAGTTTGAATATACTTGAATGAGCATTCTTTAAATTAGAAAAATAGAATCATAAAATCAATTTTATTGAGAGCAATCTATAAAAAATTTACATCAATATACAGAAATCAACTTATTAATAAGCTTTGTAAATTAATAAAAAATTAGCTGATATGAAAACTAAGAACTACATATGACAACTATTCACAATTTAAAGTGTTTATTATGATATAAGATCAGAAATTCATTATATCCAACCTTAAAAAAACTTTTTCTATAAAAAATATAGAAAAGCAAGTTTTTCCATATTTTTTTATAAAAACTATTTAGTTATTACATATTTTTATTTTTTTTAAATTTTTACTGAATTAAAAAATTTGGCTAAGTTAATTGTTAAAATTAAATTTCAGAGGTAATTTAAAACTCTTATTTAAAAAAAATGAATTTCCAAGATAATTTAAAAAAATTATAAATTTATATTTAAAAAAAATTTAACACTTTTTGATTTGGAATAATAAAAAAAATTATAATGAGAATCTCATAAAGTAAATTTTTAGGAATCTTTGTATTGTTAAAATTAAGTGGATTGATCAAACATTAAGAGAAAAAAAAAACTAAATTCCAGAAATCATAAAAGATTTTCAAACAGCATTTGAAATTAGTAAATCATGTTATTTCATTTTTAAAGTAACATTTTATGCATCAAATAGATATATCGTCAAATTATATCTTGGTATGTTATAAAACATCTTTGTGAAAATATTCAGGAAAAGGCATTACGATAACTAGATGAAATGACAGAGTTGAAAGAAATGAAAAATTCTAAATTATTTTACAGTTAATTTCTAAGCAAAATTATCAACCATTATTGTGTGGATGTTGACCATATAATTTCTCAAATTTTACTTTTTTAACCACAGAGAAAAACACCTAGTATGAACATTTCATAACTTTCAAACAATCCAGGAAATACTTTATATTATATTAAGTTATTGTCAAAGTTTCATCAAGGATCATGATGTCTTGATTTTGTATTTAAAGTTACTATACATTGTCTGATCTACTGGGTAGCAACAAGCATTCTTTTAATGTTAATAATTCTTATCAATGGTTGAAGAAAAACTGATAACTCAACATAAAATTCCAGCAGTTTCTTGACAATTATTGTGAATAATATACCAATAAAACAACATTCTTTATACTACACCACAAGGGTGTCAAAACATCAATGTGAAATATAAAGAGTGAGGATAAGAATTGAAGCACAGTTTGTTAAAACTATTTATTAGGATATACATGAGATATACTGTTAAATTTCTTCTAGTTTTATGATAACAGTACTTGCACAGCATTTATGAATTTAATGGTTAATTTGAACTGTTTGTGCTACTTTACTTTGAATTTGTTTGAATTATGTTTCACACTTGAAACTAAACATTTGATTGAATAAAATATTGAAATCTAGTATTATTTTAATTCTTGAAATATAAAATTTTTAACAATTCTCAGATTTTGTCTTACTTGAACATAAAAAGGATATTACAATTCATAAGATAAATATAAATTACACTTAATTAGATAGTGGCTTCCTTTAGATATGGCTAACTCAGAGACTAAAAATGTCTCAGTCATAATTACAGTACACAATTAATTCTTAAAATATAAAAGTATGCCATAATTCTCCTGATTTTTAATTAATAAATTATTATGCTGTGAAATTTTAATTTATTTCTATTAATACTACCAATATAGAAATAGATTTTTATTAAATGCTGACAATTCTTATCGAAATTCAAAGCAATTTTTTAATGGTGATGAATAATTTTCACATTGTTTGTATTAATAAGCTGGTACAAAATGAACTTCTTACAAGTTTATTGAAACACATTGGTCAAAATCTTAGTTAAACAGAAATTAAGAGAAAAATATTAAACTTTTTTCATGTAAAACAAAATCTTTTTTTTTTTTTTTTATCTCTATTTGGATTTTTAATATAAAATATTTCATAAATATGACTTTTACTAGAAAATTTTAAAAAAAAATGAAATATAATTTGAATGAATAAATTGGAAATGAAAATAAAGAATAAAAAACTAAGTATATTAGCATACTAAAATAAGCAAAGCATGTTCTTTATCATTCACTGAGTAGACCTTAGAGAGTAAGATTGTGCACATTTAAAGATTGCAAGAGTCATTATATAATATTTAAATATAAGAAATTTAATCTTTTTTTATTTTTACTCTTGCAAAATAATTCATCAAATGATAGATATTACAATATTCTTTGACAAATATAAAACTATTTTTCAAAATATTTGTTAGTACAAAAACTAAACTAATTGTATAAATGGTGCAAATTAAAAACATTAAAATTTTTTTAAAATCTAATTTTAAAAAAAAAGTTCTATTTCCTTTAAAAAAAAAAAAAAAAAAAAAAAAAAAATTCATATAGGATGTTTATCAATATTGTACTCACATGACGTTTTTTATCCAATGTTTCATAAAACAATTTCGAAAAGTCATCTCCAGCTTGACTAGCTAAATCTACTTTAGCACGTTTATCCTATATAATAATAAAAACAAAAAAGTAAAACCACACACTTCAAAATAAATTATAAAAATGACACATTTGAAACATATATGCATTTTGACCTTAATTGAGTTTTAAATTTTAACCAAAAAATGTACTAGTAAATTAATAATCAAGAACTTTATATTATCCAAATAATTGAATACCAACATAACTATAGATCAGAAAAGACTTTTGGAATATGACTCATCATTATATAAAAATATGTGATTTTTTGATGCTGCGTTACCATAATTAAATTTTGACCTTATTCTATCAAGAATACAAAACTTGTCATGGATTAAAAGAGAAAATAAAAATAATGAACAATTATTTTAGCATACATTTTTTAAATGACAATATTAATAATATATAAGTATTCAAAATTAAATAAAATAATAAATAAACTACCATAATAAAATGCTACTGGATCAAAAAATAAGTTAAGCTATTTTCTAACTATAGCTGCAATGATATTAAGAAAAATAAATAAGATATTATAAAGATTTTACACATTTTAAATTAAAGTTTAGTAACTAAAAAATGGAAAAACAATGGAATAATTTTAAAAAAAATAGAACACCAAAAATTTTTCACATTAGTTTGCAGTGGTTATTAAACTTTGAAGTTTTTTAAAGTTATATTATTTCCAATTTTTGGAAGATATATTGTTCATAATTTTTAAAATGTTGTTTCTAATGTTTGAAAACAATATCATTCAGACTTTTTTTTTTTTTTTTTTGTTATATCATTTCAAATTTTTGTTTGGTCGGCCAATAAAAGATCTATACAGGGTATCAATCATGTGCCTGGTCAGTTTTATTCATACATCACAGAGTATGTATGGCAGGGAAATGAAAGAAAATGCAGTAGATTTCTTCAAAAGCCCTTTAAACAGTTCATTCTTGGTTGGGTATGTTGATTGTGAAAACAACGAGGATTAGGCGAGTTATTTTATTTTTCATTAAAATTTCATTCAGAGGTATAATTAGAAACTCTAGTTATTATAAAAAGGTATGTTTACATATATAAATGCATCTTTAAGTAAGCTTTATTACTTGTTTCATGCTAGTGTTAGATTGTGACATACTGAAATTTTTTGAAGGTGCTTTATTGCCCAGTTGTCTCTGTAGCAGGCAGCGTTACACTGAAGTTTTCTTTAAGGTTAATTGTCTAATATATAAAAATTTGAGTTTTAATAAAAAAGGCAATTTTTTAAAGTTAGAAACTAAGTTTTATTTTCCAATCATCACTATAGTAGTTAGCTCTCTACACTGAAGTTATTTTTTTAAAGTGGGTGCCACTGCACAGTATATTAAAATTCAAATTTTAATAAAAAATTATTTCTAGTTTTTAGAATTTTAATACTTCTATGGTAAATAATTATAATGAAATAATCTAAATTTTAATGTTTGGAATTGGAAATAGTGTAATGTTAAAGTAGAAGTTGGATATTGCACATAGTGACAAAATTTAAATTGCTGAGAGAGCTGTGCATGCAAATTGGAAATCATGCCAAACCTGTACAGTTCCATCGTCTTTTACCTTTATTTCAAGTTTTTAAAATAAACATTTATTTTGAAAGTTAATAAAATAATATTTTTATGTTTTCATTAGGTAACCATTATTTCAAATTATTATTTTCCTCATAAAGTATATATGGCCACACATAATAATTCCAAGTACATTGAGGCATAATTTGTAGGAGCCATTAAATCAATCTATTGTCCGACTGGTGCTGATGATATGGCAGGTAATGATTAGGTGAGTTATTTTATATATTTAATTAATATTGCTTTCATGTGCAATATTTTATGTTATAAATTAAGTATTGTTTATAAATATTTCATGTATTTGTATTTAGTTATTCAGTAAGGTATTGTTGATTAATTAGAAAATATGGCTTTATCAAAAATGTTTGTTGACATACTAGATTTATTTTTATTGTCTATTTTAAATTGGAACTAGATTGCACTACAGTAATTTTTTTTAAGTTGGGCACCACTGCCCAGTTAATTAAAACTCAAGTTTTCATAAAAATGCATTTTATTTACATTCATTACATATTCAGATTAATTCCCCAATTGACAACAATTAGAAATGTGATAAATTAATTTTTTATATAATATAATCTTTATAGTTTCTAGTTATTAACATTTAAATGCTTCTGAAATAAGTAATTATAATTAAATATTTAAAATAATGCGCCATTTCAAAGTAGAAATTTGAGCACAATCAGTATTTGGTAACCAGATACTGCACATAATGATGTAATTAGGTTGGCGAGATAACAGTGTAGCACTTGGTGAAAAAATTGGAAATTACACCAAACCTGCACAGTTACCTAGTCTTTTACCCATTTTCTAATATATAAATAATAAAAATCAATAAATTGACATGGTGATAAATAATTTTATTTCATGTATTAAGTTGAAGCTTCAAATTCTGTTATTTGTATTTATTAGTTTCACTGCTGTGTTAATCTATTTTATAATACATTGAAGAATATGAAAATTTATGAATGCATGCATCAAGTTATACTATCCACAAACTTTAAATTCTTTCCAATAATTCTACTGTTAAAAGGTCAAACAATTTTTATCATAATTTCAAATTGTCATTATTTATACTCAAAAAGTACTTTTAAACTACCAGTTACCTCTTTGCTAAAAAAATTAGCCAAATTATAAAAAATCATTCAATTTGTAACAAATTTCACATGTAATAATGTAAGTACATTCTCACAAATTCTTGTAACTTATTTAATTTGGTAAAAAAAAAAAAAAAAAAAAAAAAAATCATTTATATTGCAGAATTAATAAAATCTAGAAATAATATGCGTTTTCTCTTTCTAAACAAATTAAAAGCATATAATATTAATCGCATTTCATTAGCGATGATTTTCGAAACTTTGATTGCTATCGAACATAAATATCAAAATTATTACATATATTTAATTCTTCAATGATAATAAAGTTTTCAAATAAATTTGTATTCTCTCTATAAGTTTTGCGTAATAAATAGCATTATGAATAAATGAGATTTGCAATCATAAATTGTTCAATTCAAAAGAGAAGTGAAAGCAAGTTGCAATATGATACTCTGTAAAATTATTTAATTTTAAAAACTCTAGGGAAAAACAATATTCTAGATCCATACAAAAGGAGAAACATTTTAACGTTTACCTGCATTATTTAAAAAATTGAGGAAGAAAATATTAATCTAATGAATTTAAATGGTAAATTTATTGCGATACACAAATGCAATCCTTTGCTTTTGTAGTCAGTCCAGATAGCGTCGTGCATTGGATTGAAAATTTGTTTGTTACCAGCTGAATCCGCTAAATACAGCCAACCCACCTTATAATTTTGAACCTTGATAAAGTGACGATGTTGACACTTGAGCTAGCGCTCTTTTTCACAAAACTCATTCAGGATATTATTTTATAACATAAAGTTCCTGTTAAACACCAAAGCCAAATAGAATCTCAGAAACTTTTAAAATAATTGAGCAAAAAATATCTGGTCACCATAACAAAATAAGTTTTCAGATAATGAAGAAATGCTAATTTAGATAAATGTTTGTTAATTAATTTTATGAGAGTTAGGCGTTATGAGAAGATTTGCAAGTATTAAAACAACAAACACACAAAGTAATAAAAAAAAATAATAAAACTTAGATCATGTATTAAAAAATCAACAAATTCATTCTGATAATAAGCCACATTCTACACCCAAACGACTTTAACACTAGTTGGTTAGAACATCGTTCATATTATGAGTTTGAATCCCGACTTAATCGAAGATCTATCGTTTTCATTTAAGAAGGCTTGTTCATGTTAAATTCATTATGGTAGCAATGCCCTCAAAGAGAAATAACACTTAGGGGAGCTAGGGTAAATCTGGGGTCTTCTTCTTGGTCCCTACTTTTAAATTATGAAGTCCCAGAAATTTTCGGAGCAAAATGGTACGCCTATTTTACGTAAAATTTCTGGGAGTTTTAGGAATAAACCGGAAACTGAATTTTGAGGGAGTAATCTCGACCATTCATCTTTCGTTTAATGTCTATATAAGCCATTTTTTATCTTATATAAACCAAGAAAAGTAAATCAAACTAAGAAAATATGCAAAAAAATGTCTGATCTGTCTTCTAGTAAAAAGTTAATTACTTTCGTAATGAGAAAAACTAAAATAGTTGTTAAAATAATTAATTAATGTTTAATAAAAAATATCAAGATATATTTTTCAGGGTTGTCTGAATAATGACATTTCTATGTTTCTGTCGTTACAAATGTTTAAATTACAAACGTTACAAATGCAGGGGAAGAAAGTAAAAAAAAAAAAAAAATTATCATCATTTTTTTGTAGTTATTCTAAATTGGTCACCAACACAAATTTAATTTCTTTTCCTGAAAAGCTCTCTATTACCGTAATTAGTAGTAGGAATATAATATAATAAGTAGACTTTTATTTATTTTAAGAAATATCTGATAAAAAAAAAGGAAAAAACCCTTTAAAATTTCTTAATCAGATAAAAATTTTTGAAATTCTGGAGGTCTTTCAAAATTCCCGGGATATTTTAACATTCAGAAGGGAATGAACCTGGTTTATTCCAGGAAAAATACCCTTTTTTTCCACCTGCCTTATAAAACTACCTCTGTGTACTTCACAATATAAAGGGGCCATCAATGCAGCCCCTTGTAGTGACAAAAGTTTTGAAATTTTTTGTAATCACGGGTTGAAAAAAGACTACGCTGAACGAAGAAGAAATGGAAATGATTTTTGTATTATTTAATATGAAAAGATTTCAGTGTAATAAATTGAGAGAAATTTATGATATTCTCTTGTAAAGTTTATTCCGTCATTTTGTGATAGAATTTTCACAACGAATTTTATTGCAAAATTGTTTTCTGTGTCTTATTTGATGTATATATATCATGTAATAAAAATATTTTCATCTGAAAAAATAAATTTTTATAATATAATTTTCTTAAAATTATATCATAATAGTTTTTCCAATAAGTAAGCGCTCATTGAGCATAAAAGTAAAAGAGTATATATTTATTTTATTTTCCTTTACAATGAGGGGCAAAGTGTGTGATCGCAGACCTGCCCTTTATACACCTTAAAAAGTTTAAAAAATCGTTAACAAAACTTTTAAAAAATTTATTTAAACGAGAGAATAAATAAAGCAAATGGTACTTCTAAAACATCACATTATTAGAAAATTTCGTGTAGGTGATTGGAAAAATAAACCTCCAAATAGCACCAAAAGAAACGTATATATATGATATTAAATTATTTTATTTACATATGAAATTTCTAAAAATGACTGAATAAAGTTTTAATTACATTAAAAAATTTTTAACAATTAGTTTAAAGTATCTGCTTTTTATCATTATTTGTAGTATTGCAGTACTTATCTTGTATTATAGTAAGTTTTTAAAAGTTAGATCATTATCAAAATTTGAAAGCACTTCACAATTTTTTGTTTCCGATTTCTTAAGTAGTAATGAAGTCTTATAATTATAAATTATAAAATACTATGTCCAATTTGTAGAATTTTTATTAATAGACTCGCTTTCAAAACTTAAAGAACAACTGATTTTTTGCGCCTAATTTGAAAATGAATGAATGTAGAAACACTTAATTTTTATGTGACAAAACAGGTATTAATGATTAAAAAAAAAAAAAAAAAAAAAGCAATCTCGCTGGAAAAGTTTACATTTTCGGAAATAAGAATAATAAAACTTTTATGTGGTATAAAGTTAAAGAAGCATGACAAAAAATAGTTTTAACAAGGGATATAGCCATCCCGAGCTTGAATGTATTGTGGGCATCGACTTCCCAAACTGTTTATTAAGTTTTTCGGTAATCACAAAATGGGAAGAGAAGAGATCTGTTTTTAGCTCTCTAACAAAGCTTGGAGGTTCTCTCTCTCTCTCTCTCATACACACACACACACATTCCCTCAATACCCTCTCAAGATATTTTTCAATAACTACAGCTCGATGAGGTCGTGCGTTATTATCCATCAGAATGAAATCATTGCCGATTACACTGACATATGGGTAGACATATGGATCAAGGATCAAATTCCCATCATAGTTCTTTAGTTAGTGTGACCACCGAGTGAGATCCCTTTCCAAACCATTATTCCACCACCATGGTAACTGTGTTTTCGCATAGTGTTTGATTGATGGTATCTGATGCTTTGCTCCCTCCAAATCAGCACACGTCCTGAATTGCTCTACAGTGTGAATCGGGTCTCATTAGTAAAGGTACAAAATCCATCGCTGTCTGGCCCAGGAAACGTATTACCTTCCCCAAAATAAGTACGCCCTTCTCTGTCGTCTGGTGAGGGGTAGGCACACAGCTCGCCGCCTTACATACAAATCTCTATGACTTGCATGAAGAAGACACCTACTAGCGCATATACTTCTCCCTGATGCTAGAGTAGGTAGAAACAAATAGTACAGAAATGTTTATTCTTCTTCTGGCCAAAAGAGCTATAAAATCTGTCTTCTTCAGATGTTGTAGCTTGTGTTTGGCATAGTTATCTATACATCTTTTCTGGACACAAAAGCTGCTGTTTAATATTGATTGCAGCGATGATGGACCACAATGTGAGATACATTAAGGCAACTATCCCATTTCCATCCATCCGACCACCCGTCACCTTAACGAATCGGGCAAACAGCTTTTCTCAGTCATTGTGGGACCTTACTGACTATTGTCAACGAATCGGCTAACAAAAGTTGAAAATCAACAAAAGTTACACACGTAATTAAGAGAGACTGTTTACATATTTTATACTCTCTTTTTTATGTACCTGTTCGAAAAACTAAACTAAATCCGTGGCTGGACAGCTTATATGTGGGCTAAGGCCTATAGTGTCTGTATTTGTTTCTCTGACCGATGAACCCTCGGGAAAAAAGCATGTCCCAGTTAGGCGGCTTAGCCTAATGCAAATCCCCCAGTGTTTAGTTCCTAAGCCTAAAAGTACATAAGTTTGTTTTTACCATTTATGTAAATAATGAAATTTATTGTTAGTGTCTTTTTTTATGGTGAGCTTCAAAAACATATTCCTTAACTTTTGGAGGCCAGTGTATTTAGTTCAAACGAATTACTTTGGATTCAGGATCAAAACTAAATGCATTTCAATGAAATTGAAATGAATTAAGTTTTCAATAATTTCACGTTAAATTTAAAATATTGTACAACAAAATAAATGAAAAACAGTTTCTTCAAATTTACATTTATTAATATGCAAAATTGATATTTGAAAGTAATTTCTTGCATCTATGTAATTTTTCGCAATTATTATTTTTGCAAATAATAATTTATATATTCGAAAGGAACATTTAGCCATTTATAGCGTGACTTTTCTATTATCCCTTGCAGATTAGATCAATTATATTAGTGCACACTTGAATTTTTATTATTTAATCAAATATTAGCTTAAGAATAGATGATAGTTTCAATTTCAATATATACTATTAAACATATCGCGATGGTTTTATCAGTTGGGTAATCAAAAAATTTTTTGGCGCATTGATCTTTCAACAAATTAATTTTTAAACCTGGTATTGACTATATGCATTCCTTAAACACTTGTGGACTTGATAATATGCTCAAAAGACATTGTCTTTTAGTTATTTATTCTTTGTAAAAACCTTCCATTATTCTCTTAAAAGACGAAAGTTTCTTTTTCACTTTTTTGTCCTTAGATAAATTGAACTTTTCGAAGAAATTTTTCATCGACAAAATCCCATTTATTTTATTGATTTAATTGCTTGCTTTATTATTAAATCTTATATTTATGGTTGGATGTCATTTTGTTCATTACTAATGAGTTATTTCAATTTTTCAGTTATTAAGTGTTTTGTTTGAATACATTATTTTAGTAGTAAAATTACTTTATTGAAAAAAAATTTCATTATTACATAAACATTTTATATTTTGTGAGAATATTAAATATTGTAGAAAGAGATAAGCTGAAAATAATTGTGAATTTAAATATTTTCAAGCAGAATTATTTTCTTTCAGGAAAAATTCCGATTTAGAGTTTTTGCTGCATAAAATAATTCTATTATTTTTAGAAGACATACGTCGATTTTCGAAAAGAGGAAGTTAATCTTCGAGTTTTTCGTTTTCTAAAATATAAATATATAAATAAACCCAAAGCATTTGATTTTTAAAAATTTTTTTTTCGTTGATTTTCAATATGTGAAATAGTTATATAAGATATCTTATTAAGCTATCTTATATATTTCTATATAAGATAGCTTTTTTCTCTCTCTCTATATATAAATTAATATATATTTTCCTAAATTCAGATAACACTTTAAATTTTTTATGAACTAGAACCTAATGCATTTGGATTAATTTTTTTTCTCCAACATTTTTTTGTTACATATAAACTGTCACGAAACTTAATTTTCTGAAGTTTAGAAATTTAAAATAATGTATATAAACACTATTTGAAGTTTAAAATCAGAAGGTATATGAAAATGGGAATAAAATAAGTTTTGTTTACATAAGTTCATTTTACTCACATTTATAAAAAATAATATACATAATTGGTGAATTAAATATCGAATTTTATAGGTTTAAGTAAAATTAATATATTTTCTGTATAAGATTATAAGACATCTATTATTCTGAACGCTCCTGATGAGCATATTTACAGCTAGTATTGATTATTCTTGATTCAAAAAGTTATTATACATACATAAATTATAGCATTTATTTCTCCCACCAGACAGTATTTCAAACATAAGCAGTCAAAAAATTTATAATTCATGAAAATATATTTTTGTAGGTATTACATTGAAATTTTTGGAAAATATATAAGTGCTGTACAACTTATGTTCCTAATTGAAAATAAATAATTGGGAGGCTTATAAATTTTAATTTTTTATTCAATCAAGCACTTGTGAGATGTAAATGAAAATCAAATGTAATTATGATAAGGGAGACAATGATATTTTTATTTAAATCTATTTGAATTATTTTAGCGTAAATGTGTTTGAGTTTTGCATAAATTTACTTGGGTAATACATAACTGCTGATGTTCAGGTAATCACTTATTTTTACATGTAACTTTGGCGGAAATGAATTTTGGACCTTTTTTAGTACAATGAAATGCAGTTATTCTTCCTTTCCAATGCCTATTTACGATGGAAAATTGTGATTGTTACAATAAATAGGAGGTCAAAGCATGCTGGAATGCAGGACATGTAAACAGGCTAGGAAATCATTATAAGAAATTTTACATGAGAAAAGCTAATAGAAATAGGCAAAATTCAAATGCATGGATAGACACAGAAACATTGTCGCTGTACAATCATTTTCATTTATATATTTTTGAATTCTCTACAATGTTGCCGTATGAAATTAATTATATCCGATTTCTCAAAATGACTTGCAAGTGGAAAGTATGAGCGTAAATTATATATATATAGTTCCTCAGAAATTAAATGTTTTACGTACAATATTATTAAAGAGGAAAAGAATTCATAGATGAGGCTTTAAATTACACTAAAAAATTTTGTAAAGGATTTCGAATTTTTATTAAATCCTCTACACGAGTAAATTTACTTTACAGAAGTTAATTAAAAAATTCACTTTACAGAAGTTAATTAAAAAAAATTCACTTTACAGTAGTTAAGAACGAAAGAGATACTGTAGAAAAAGATTGGTATGTGTAGAGGAAATATGTTCCCTAGTCTGCACTTCAATTTCTTTAAAAAATTAAAGTAAAAATGTTCATGCATTTTTTTAAAATTTGTACGAATTTAAGATTTTTCTTACAAATAATTTCAGCGTACGCAGATGTAAATATGAATACAAGATTTTATATAAATTTTAATATTCACGTCCGTTTGCGGCTCCCGACGATAAAATTTGCCGCCAAAGAAGAAATTGGGTACGGGGTGATTATATTTCAGCGATTATTTTTAATAAAGTTTCAAATAAGTTTTGTTGTTCCAAACTGTTCCATTCAATTTTTGTATCGCTAATATTTAGTTGCTCTTCCCACCACTTAACTGATGCGAATTTCTTGGCCTAAATAACAAACATATTGAAGAGCTGTTGCAAATAATATTCTAGACTCACTGAATTAACTATCAGATAGAATCCTTGTTTTAAGCTTCCAATTCTTCGCGATGAAAACTCACATATTTTATTTATTAGTACAAGTTCGAATACGAGGCTCACACAAAATGCTTTGTTAGAAGAAATCTAGATTATCCTTCCCTTCTCGGAAAACACATTTTAAGGGCAGAAAATATTTCTGAGTAAAATATACATTAAGAAATTAAGAAGACAGAAGAGATAAAAATCACATGGTTCAATGAAACTGCAAAAACGATTAGAAACGGCCTTTTGTAATAATGATTTGGCGACAATAATTGGCAATTTGTATCAAAGGCCACAAATTACCGTAAGAACCAAATTTTATAATCATGTGTCAATTTTTCATCAAATTAAAAAAAAATGAAAGAAACAAAATGTTCTTAAATGCATATATTTTTGGTAAAAATATGGTATTTAAATACCATTACACTTATCTTTTATTCTGTGCTCAAAGCTAACATTACATAAAGATTTGCCTAGTATTTTGATATTTAAAAAAAAACCCCCTTAATATACGATAAATATTACTGCATGTAGATAATTTAAAATAAGAATTATTGTAAATGTGATAATTTAGAAATAAATATATAAAAAATAATAAGTGAGAAAATGAGTTTTTAATTTTGATCAGATTTAGAATATTTTATTGATTTGCTGTTTCAAAAAGACTTAATTGTTTTGAATAATTATTGTTTTAAAATTTTATACTTTTCCTTGAACTTTATGATAAAATGTAACTTTGTTTTAATATATGGGTTATATATATATGTTTTCAAATACAAAATATTTCATTTTTATAATTAGGGGATACTGAAACATTTTGATGATATCATTTTTCTACTTCATTTACTGGTAATAAAAATAAAAAGAGAAGTTGAAATTTTCTTCCAATTTATTAAATCTAGGATAAAATACAGGAAAAGTTCAAGACAACAGAAATGATTCAAAAATGGACTCAAATGCAATAAAAGTTTTAAAAAATGTGAAATCGAATTTTTTTTTACAAAAATGATATAAAAATAAATAAAAGAAAAGTTATTTAATATATGAGTGTGGAAGAAATTCTACATCAAAAATCTCTTAAATTAAAAAAACCTTACCTTTGTATAAAGTAATTTAATATTTTTAAACTGAGTATTTTTAAATGCTCACTTTGATTTATGTTACATTTATAACGTTAGTAAATGATCCAGAAACTTTAAATTTTTCATATTACATTCTCCAAAAAATACTTTTTGACTTTTATTTTTTAAAAAAAGGAAAAACAGAAAACAGGATAGTGACACATAAAGATGCACTTAGTTAAAATAATAATAATAATAAACATTTGTTCAGTGAATAAAATGTTCAAAAGGGGGAATTTAATCAAAATATTTTGCATACATACAGAGTAATACGTTTTAACATGTATTATGTATAGAACATGTATTATTTAACAAATTTGGTTACACATCAAGAAATACAAGTTATTATAACCACCAAATACAAACTTGTTACTTCAAATTAATAAAAGTTGCATTTCTGATTCAAGCATCAACTATATATATATCCATGTTTTTCTTAACGATTAATCATACTTCAGCAATTTTTTGATTTTTCTCTAGCATGAGCACAATATGTTAACCATTTTAGAAATTTTTCTCATACTTTGTTTCACTAAACATAATTCAGTTTTTTCATAGTTGAATTTGAGTACCTAAAACTGCATTAAGAATAATAAAAAAACATGCTTTAAAAAAAAGAATGACAAAGAACTGATTTATAAAAAATATTCAACGTATCAAAACTGAAATATGCTAAAGATAAAAAGTGTGATAAAATTGAAAAATATAAATCGGGAAAGTGTTTATAGAATCATGAATTATATTTCATAAAAACCCTGTTTAATTTCATATTTAACATAAATTCTTAGAAAGGAATCACTTCATTCTTTAAGAAAGAACATATGTTTTTTATTATTTCAGAATATGAAATTTTCTTTTCTCTGTTTTAATACTAAATCAATTAAAAAGGAAAAGCACATCTTTTTAAATTTTTTTATTTCAAAATTGAAAAACTGTAAGTAGTTTAATAAAATTTTATAGTTAACAGCTTAAAAAATACTTAATTTTTATAAACAGCTAATTTATTATTCAGAAAATCATTTTTATCAATCGATAGTAAAGCAATTTACAAAATAGCTTAAAATATAGTTAAATTTTTTATATATGTTGTGAGAAAATTTTTGTGCAAAACACACCACATGGGTTTTACTCATTATTTTAAAATGAGTTATTTTAAGAATCGAATATAACCACTTTTCTAATTCTAAGCACATTTGTTTTTTCACAACCCAACAAAAGAATGAATATATATATATATATATATATATATATATATATACACACACACATACAAGGTATAAAATTTAAAAATAGTTTAATATATTTGTGACAAATGTGTGTGGTGCAAGAAAAATAAATTCCATAATTTCTATCATATTTCTTCATTGATACTTGGTATTATTCTAGTTTTTTATAGACATATTTGTTCAAATTGATTAAAAATATTTTTATTACAATATTTATAATACTGTTACAATATTTATATACTGTTACAATATTTATATATTTATATACAATATTTTTACAATATTTATAAAACTGTTAGTAAACATAGAAATAAGATAAAAATATTGAAATAAAAATGACAGAGTAAAGTAATGATAACATAACTTTATATAAATTTTTCCAATTTAAATAATATCAATAATAATTTTAGCTAAATAAATGCACTGCATTTCAAAATTTCAATCTGTTTTTAAATCAAATTATAACATTAATTTTAATACATTGAATTTCATTTTGTAATTAAAATACAACTCAATAGAATTGAAGTATGTTATTTACTGAACATAGGCTGTTCGAAAACTTTTTAGATGATTTTATTTCACATTTTATGAGAAATTTTTCTATATGGAGTTTTTAGAATGTACATTTTTGGAGTTATATTTAATCTTCTAGTAGAGTTATTGTTTCTTGTTTAGAACTTTTGTTTATATACAAAATAATACTTTTAAAAAGACAGTGGATGGAAGGATATCTTTATACTCTTTCCAAATAGGCTTATTTTAATTCAGAAATTACTCAGTAATTCAGAAACGTCGTAAAAGACATAGCTTTTCCATATATCTAAAATCACAACAGGAAATATTATAATAAAGGGAAAAATTATGGCATACAAAGGGAAATTCTTCCAAATACTTATCCAAAGAAAAAAACATAGTTTTTCCAATATTGCAAAGATGAGATCTTTAAGGTGAAAATAAAATTCTCCAATTTAAAAAAGTGTGTCTGTTGCAAATGAATTAAATTGCTCAGTTTCAATTGTAAATGAGATTTTGTAACTCTGATTTGAATCTTAAAAAGGTCCAAAAGCATTATGTTCATTGTCTTTTACAATATCATATTTATGAATGTAAAACTCTTTCGGAATTCTTTGTAAAAAACAGGCCTGCTTAAGAGAAAGCAAAAAAAGATCGATTCATTATTGTAAAAGAAGAAAAATCGCAACATGGTTTAAAGAATCAGAAAAAAGTTTTTCTATAAAATTCTATTGTTGCTAGTTTTCCATACAAAGATATGATAACGTAAAAAGAGAGTTGATAAAAATGACAAAAACAACTCTAAATACTATTAAGAACGTATTTTAGCCATAGCAAGAATATATTTCAATTTTTAAAAATAAAATTCCAGATGTTTACCCACAATGCCATGAATATGTTACACTGCTTTACAACAAAGCAAGCAGCCCCACATCACAATTCCCAATTGTTTTTCTTGAAGAACAATAATTAAAACCCATACTTTTCACTGATATTCTTAACACTTAAAATCTGCATTATCCAAACGCCGACAAAACAATGCTTAGTAGACTTTGAATAGTAATTTAAGTGTTGTAAAAGAAAATATTTCTTCCATTATTAAAAAAAAAAAAAAAACATAAGTACAGAAATTACAATGCAGAATGATTGTTAAGGTATAGAGCTATATTTAAAATACTAAATATTATGTGATTATTTCGGGATATTTCATCAAAATCATCTAAAAATAAACGAACAGCCTCTGTATATAAATGCATGATTTTGTATTAAGTAAGAATACTGGATTTAGTAGATAAAAAAATTAGTGTAAAATATACTACAAATGATAATGCATTTATATAGCATAACAAAAGATACTAAGTGAATTTTTAGTAATCAAATGTAAAATGTTTTTGATTTTTAATACACAAACATTGTTTAACAATAACTTAATGATATATTATTTGTACAAACTAAGTGCAAAAGTTTCTTTATTAAATCTTATATGTAGACATTTTTAGGCATACCATGAATAAATATACTACTGACACATTGTGTATTCAGAAATTTTAATATATTACAAAAATGATAGCTGAATTATAAATTTAAATCAGTGATCATTTTTAAGTTGTTATTAAATATTTAAAAGAATTTTAATAAAACTTTATATCATTTATCTTTTGATGCCATAATATTTTTTACATCCCTCTGGATTTGATGAATTGCCTCTTGTAAGTCTTTCATTTGCCTCATTAATTTATCTTGCTTCTTTTCTAAATCATCGAGAGGGGACTTAAAAAAATAAAAATATCAAATTATAAGTAACAAATTTATTAAAAATAAGCAAATACCCCACAAGTATATTTACATGATTTTTTTCAATAATCAAATGATTTGTTAACATAATTAAGTACTTTATCAACATTTTACCAAATACAATAAGGAGTTAATTTTTATGAAACTGAAAAAGTATTACTGGCACTAATTTAATTCTTTAAGGAAAAAATATTTAAAGAGCAATTTTATATATTAAAATCAATTTTGTCTTTTAAATACAAAAAACATAGATATTTGAGATGCTATTTTAATTCAAATAATTTTTTATTGCAATCTAAATTTATTTGAATTGGAAAATATTTATTATCAGTAATAATAATAATAAATTAAAATTATAGATACACTTAAATAATTTAGAAAGAATAATACATTACTTTGAAGAAATAACAAAATATAGTGGTAAAACAACTGAAATTTTAGAGATGAAAAATAAAATAAGAAAAAAATATTTATGCTGCATGAGCACTGACTTTACTAAGAATCAATAAATTTTTTTTGTTTATAAAATTAATTCTAATTTTAGCAATAATTCGTGTGTTTTTAAAATGAAAACAAGATGATATCTTAATTTGACTAAAAAATATAGAACAAATGGCTGTTGAATCTTTAAAACATTTTTATTTTTACATGAAAAAAATTATATTCTAATAAAAATATTTTAATACAGCATAACGTTAAAAAGTATAAATATATGTTATTTGTTTCAAGAAGTATAAATATATGTTATTTGTTTCAAATAAACATTAGTCCTTAAAAATGATTAGAAATGCATGATAGTTAAAAATTGTTTTAGATTCTCAGATTTAGGTTACAATTTACAAAAATTCATTTATTTTACATTAATATGCTGTATATATTGCATGTAGACTTTTTTGTAAATTTAAATATATGTATAAATACAGTAGACACTCATATACAAGTTGTATATCAGAAATATCGGATGATAAAATGATTGAGAACATGATGAATAAGTATAAAAAATAACTTTCAAATATTACAAAGGAAAAAATGAAGCTGTGACTGTTTGTAAAACAAGCGTATGATTAACTAGACTAAAACAATTTTTTTTTTTGAAAAAGAAAAAAATAGTGAAATACATTCTTAAATTGAAAAAAAAAAATAGGGAAATGTGTTTTTAAAAACACAAGAGGATTGAAAAGAATTGAGTGATTATTTTACTTGATGTTTATAATCAATAAAATAAAAACATTAATAGCTTTTAAATATGATCGCATGTTTTCTTTTATAAAGAGAGTTATACAAAATAATTAGCCGCATAAAATAATAATGATTTATAAAGCAATACTTGAATTCACCAACGAAATAATAGTTACCTTCGAAACTTCAGGTGTAGAAATCTGTTTCACTTTAAAACATTTTAAATACCAAGGAATTGTTCTCCAAGCATTTGGCATGATTCTTCTATATTTAAAGATGCATTTCCTGAGAGCAAAAATTGGTAAGGTTCTTTCAACAGTCAACACTAATTCCACCTAATAAATAAAATTATCTTATTAAAAAGTATTTCAAAATTTGATAATTTTTTTTTGAAATGCCCTTTCTTTAAAGGGCATTTCAAAAAAATATATATATACATTAATTTGATCACAAAAATAATATCATGGCCAAAGTCAATACATAATATTATATCTTATGTAGAGCTGATTTATTTTATAATTGAAAAGGTGTCTTTCTTTACTATGATCTGATAACTTTTTTCCTGATTGTAAAACATTCAAGTGCAAATATATATCAACTAAAGAACAAGAATACAAAACAAATCAATGCAGAATTAATTACATAAACGTGCATGACATAAAAAATAAGTTTTTATCCAGGTAAGTGGATAAATACAATAAAACAATAAAAATATTTTAAATTGAAAAAAAATCTCTAGACTTTATTTCTTTATTAATATTAAAAACACATATTTTTAGAAAAATTCAAAAGAAATATTTAATGTTTTTTTTTTTTTTCAAATTATTAAATTGATATTTCATTAAAATTGATATTAATTAAAAATGTTAAGGGATATTTCATAAAATAATTACTTAACTGATTTTCAAGCAAATGCTGGTGTCTTGGATAAATTCAAGAGTTCATTTGATTTGCTATCAGATTAGATTTATTCCTTTACAATATTGTGAAAGCTAATTTGACTGATCAATGCAATTTTTAGCAAAATGGATTAAAAAGCCTGATTACTAAACATTTTTGTTCATTATTATGCATTCATAATCTATCTATCTATATATTCAAAGACTATTCAACAAAAAAGAGTAAATAAATCTCATTAAAAAGCATTACTGTTTGATATATTTTGAATAAAAGATAATACAATGAAAATTGTTTAAGCTAAAATTATTGCTTCACTGAGGTAATATACTTATTATAGGCATATTCATTAAAATATTTCTAATCTAGTAATTAATAAATGTATATAAAAAGTATTTTCTTTTTTATCTTTCTAAAATTTTGGAATATAATACAACTGTTATTTAACAAATTTATAATTTTTCAACAATTTATATAATTTCAGTGATCTTATATCTAAATGTGATTATAAAAGCTGAATTTTATTTAAGAAATCTTATGATCATATTAGCAATGTCTAACTTAAGCAAATTTTAAATTCTTCATAAAAAATGATAAAATTATTTTTCAAACAATTTGATGATAAAAATCTAAATTAATTTAAAATATTAATCGACTGACATATCTTACTTTCATCGCAAGTCTTTTTAATTCAGCTTCTTCTTGAACACCTTTGATATCATCTACAGCCAAGCCAACAAGGAGATTCATAATGATCACAGCCATTACAAGCATAAATATTATAAATAATGCATAAGTTGGACCTTTAAAAAACACTTTATTATGTGGATCATTGAAAATTGAATCAAATTCAATCTCTCCAATCATCATAACACCAGTTTTAACAATGGATTCTCCAGGGCTCTCAAATGGATTCTAAAACGCAAAACATTCAAGCAATAATTAATAAGAATATCTCTGAAAATAAATAACAGATAATAAAATAGAATACACACATATAAAGAATTTCTTAATAAAAGTTATCAAATATTTTTGTCCACAGCCAATACTAAAGTAGTGATTGCAGATGGGAGAAAAAATTTAGTAAAGAAAAAATTCAAAATTGCAAACAATTAAAGTTTTATCTTCTATAAATGAAAGTATAAATAAAAAAAATTCATAAAATGAATGGGCTATGATTACAAGAATTAATTTACTAGACAAGATAATTAGCTGTATATATGATAGTTGTCAATATTTTTTTGGCCAGGGAATGAGACATTTATAAAATAATGCTAATGAATTAAAATTATCCAACCATCTTTTACTTAGATTGCATGAATATTTTTTGAACTTTTTTAAAATTAATTTAATAATTTGTCTTATCAATTTTGTATAATTTCATGAAAAATATTTTTAATTTGGCAATCTATATATCTATAAATATAAACCTTAAATATTCAAAGCATTTCAAATGATTTTAAAAAAGATAATTTTGTCCAATTATCTGTTACAACTGACTATTCTGCTTTTACAGTAGAGTAAAAGTGCTTTTACAGTAGTAAAAGCATTTTTTTAAATGTTTCTGCATCTAACTATTTAGGCAAACTATTTAATTATTATATTTTCTCATCTGCTCTTTTTCAATGTATTTTACTGTATACTCTATTTCACTTGATAACATTATTTCAATAAATGCTCTTTTGTTAAAAACATGCTCATAATGATTATTTTTCTTTCCAACTTACCTGCACAACATGCAAAACAATGAAATTAGTTTCTCCGAGCTCAATTTTTTTTGATTAAACAATATTATAAAATAACTCATTATTACAATTCTAAATAAAGTTGAATAGATGATTAATAGACAAAAAATTTTCAGTCCTTTAATGAGAAACTAAGAACATACCTGATTTTGGAGGAGAGTGAAAAATCCTAAGGCAAAGGCCACAACAAATAGAAAAAATACAAATGAGAAATTTACAAATGTGCTCAAAATTTGAAAGAACATAATGACATATATTCCAAGAAAAGGGAATTTGCTTATAAATAACAATAAAACCATCCATGCTGAAAATATTGACACTGCTCCAAGTTCCCATTGCCACACCTAGGGAAAAGAATGAAAGAATAAATATTTTCAGATATTAGACCAGTCAACACATATAAGCAGAACAATTTAATAAGTTAATATATATTTTTATAAGTACAAACTTAGGATACAACAAAAACATAACATACATAATTAAATGCATAGAATAAAAGTAGGCAAATCAGACTTTTGATCAGAAATAAAATTAGTCTTTAAATAAAAAATATTAAAAAACCATAAAATAAGCATATTTTCACTTTTAAAAACAAATTACTCTATATAAATTTTAAATTATATAAAACTAAATAAAATGGCATAAAATTTCTTATATTAAGATGCAAACAGCAAATCAAAGAAAAACAATTCAATACATTAGAATAGTTTCAGAGTTTTTGAGATGATGGTTTGGAATTATGAATTGTTCTTAAAATTCTAATTTGCTTACATCAACTGCTGTAACTATATCTCTGATAGTCATAATAATGATTATTAAAACCAATTATTTTAGAGCATTTCCTCAGAGTATTACCCATTTTAGAACAAGTGAAAGTAACAGACATGAAATACAAAATTACACAAAAGCAACAGTGACAAAAGTTTAAATTAAATTACTGATATGCTAAAGCCAGTCAAATAAGTAAATTATAGTCAAAATCGATCTGGCTTATTACTTTAAGGCAGATATAACTACTTTCAGGCAATTTTGGACTATGATGATAATCACAGATATTCAAAAAAAAAACATCTTTACCCCAATTAATTAAATTAGTGCAGAATTTATAAGGGATATACCTAATAAAAGTAAAGAAATTACTACTCTACTATATTAAAATTTTTTGAATGATATATACTATATATCAACATGAAGAATATGAGTAAACAAAGTAAAGAATTTAAATGCCTGAAGCTGATAAACTAAAATTTGTAATGCAAGGAAATACATTCTCTTTTTTATAACTGATATTTTGATCAATCTATATGTTTATATTGCATGATACTTTGTAAAAATTTTTTTTGAAAATCACAAGAACTGTTTTTAACTATATTTTTGTTTATATTCTTATCTTGTTTTATAGACAGATGTTTTAATTTTAAATATACTTAAAATTTTCTTTCTTTCTTTTATTAATTTATAAAAATGAAAGAATATTTAAAAAGCAAAGGATATTGTTAAAATTTAAATTAATGAAAATAAGAATTGAAATTCATTACAATAATGCAGTAATTAATACAAGGATAATTAATTTATTAAAAAGAAACTGGAAGAAAAACTATAAAAATGTTTAAACGATTACTTTGTAAAAAAATTAAGTGTAATAAAGGTCATAACGTAAACAAGAATTGAATTACATAAGAAATCGCCATAAAATCTTTTTTTTTTTTTTTTCAGAACATAAGATATGAGACTTTTTAAATTTCCTTATGTTCAAAAATTATTCCAGTTTTATTAATGAGATTTTAAGTAATACCTATTACAACATAATGGTAGAAATTTCAACCAGCATTTCTTGAAGTATAACAAATGTTTTTTATGAAATTATTTCTTTATTTTTCATTATTCATTACTTACTATTTATTATTACTCTCAATTATTATTACTATTTATTATTATTTACAATTTATTATTTTTAGATAAAAAGTAATCCATATGTAAAATAACACTATTTTATTGTAACAATTTTTTATTGATATATAGTAGAATTTCAGTAATAAGAATGAAGTGAATCAAACAGACAAGTTGAGCATTTTTGCAAATTGAAAAAGTTTTTAGCAAATTATTGAAATTTAAATAGTATTTTTGATAAAAAAAAAATTTAAATTAAATAGTATACTTAAAATGTTAATTTTTGAATTCTACTACAGATAATATATTAAAATATTTATTTTAAAAAGAGTTTCGGTTCACATTAATAATTATATATAAAATGTATAAGAAAATTTTATGATCCCACAATTATGTTTACACATAATTTACACACAAAAAATACTATTAAACACACACACAAACCAAAATAAATAAAAATAAAATCCACCATAAAATAAACAACCCACTAATTTAGGTTTACATTATAAGATTAATATTTATTCACAAAAAAAATTAACAAAATGTTTGCATAGCGTATTTTAATTAAAAAATTGATCCTTGCACAGGAGTAAGTAAAACTGATAAATTTTTTAGAATATTGCCAAACTTATATTTATATTTTTTTCAAAATGGTATCATAAAAATTATTGGTATTGTTAAAATATTGCAGTTTAATAATTCTAGCGATTCTGTAATTTAAACATGTTGAAAAGGAATTGAAAATATCGCTCAAATATATTGGCTTTTCAAATAATAATGAATATCACTTTTTCAGACAGTAATAGTCTTTAAAAGTTTTAGCATCCAAAGAAACCTAAAAATTTCAAAGATAACTAAATGTCTTCATTTAATTAGCTTAATACAAATATAGCATTAATATAAATTTCTTCAATCATATTTTTCAATATTAAATTTTTTTTTAGATTTCATACATAGTAATATTTTTTGAAAATTATTTCTTTGAATCTGGTATCTTAAATGAAAAAAATATCAAAAAGAATTAAATTAAAATATTGTTTGCTAAGCTAAGTTGCAACTGAATGTGTACTTTTAATGGAAGGAGATATTTTGAAAAGCAAATGTGTTATCTGCACTCAAAATATATTTTCATTACTTCAAAAGAACTTTTTCAAATGGGAAACAGATTTTGAATAGAAATATATATTCTAACAATAATAGGAAAAAGCACAAATTCCTCAATGCTTATGAGGACTTATACAAAATTAATGCTTTTACATACTTTTCGAATGCCAGTTCTTTGTGAGCACTCATCAAAATCAGCAACAAACAGTAAAGCACTTAAATAGCATGCCCATTCCAGCAAATTTTCAATATTTAGATAACGCTTGCCATTTTGATACACTTGAAAAATCTAGAATACAGAGTACGAAAGAATTTTAGATACTTTCTAAAATTATTTTTTAATTAAAAATTATTTTTAATGTATGCATACACTATATCTTAAATAAATGCAAATTAAAATCCTTTTTGCTCAATAATTTTCATACAATTCCATTTTCAAAATTTCATACAAAATAATTTTACATTTCCAATTTAATTTATCTCTTTAAATTTTCAATAGACAATGGTCTAAAATGTTTGATACAGATTTTGAAATAAACTAAATTACCTTGAACCATAACTTTTGATATTATAATTTATTACTTTTAAAACAGTTTTGTTTAATTTTGTTTAATCTGTTCCATATACTTAGTTTACTTTTAAAACTGTAATTTTCAAAAAGCTAAAAATCCTTATTATTAAAAAAAAAAAAAAAAAAAAAAAAAGCAAAGCAACACTGTAATTTTATAAAACTACTATTAAAACATTATATAGTATAAACTATTAAAAAAGTACTAAAAGAATAAAAGTATAATACAAATTACCTTGGATTATTTTGAAGTACAAAAATTTCATTTATAAACACTGACTAGAGTTTATTCTTATAGTTATTCAGTGAATTACCCCATTATAATAGGTTAAATGTTTATACAAAACTGAAGAAAATATAAGTAAAACAGAATAAAATCATTAAGAATACTTTATAATGAAACTTCAATGACAAATCTTAAATTTAAAAGAAAGGCATATGAAAATGAGGGATATGAACCTGTTTAAATTTTAAGATGACTTTATAAAAAGATTTAAATAGTTTATTTAAATTCTTTGTTACATAATGGAGGATAATTGTGTAACTTTATTATTTTAAAGTTATTGCAAAACAAATGGCAAATTTAAAGATATATATCTACAGCTTCTTAATGCTGAACACTCAAAAAAATAATTGAAAAATAAATTAATTAAAATAAATATTTTAAAATACTTTACTTCTTTTAATAAATGAAGAACAGCAAGTACATATATAAAACTCCTACATATACTAGGAAAAGTTTGTTTTAAATCATAATCACATTTTCCAATGTAAGGCTGGCAAGTGTAATTTTGAAAATAACTGAAAATGGAAAACTAAATTAACAGAATTAGCTGTGTCTGCAACAGAAATTCAGCAAAAATCAAGTTATTAAACAAAAAGTTTATGCAATTATTTTTAAATATTCAAAAATACTAAGAAAACAGTAAAAACTGCCACATTTTCTTTTTTCAAGTTTGTTTGGTGGGAGAAAAAGATTTTATGAACAATAGGTCAATTTTTTTTGTATTTCAAAATCAAACAGCAGGAAAAACTTACTGAAATCAAGAATTTCATACACATTTTTAAAACTAAATAATTTAATATTTTTATTTTTATACATCTATTTTATTCCAAAATGAATCAGTATTACACGTAAAGCTAGTTTTACTCTCCTAAATAATTAAATATTTCAAGAAAACTATTTTTTATCCACAGAAGCTCATGCTTTTTTATTTTTGGAATAATTGTCCATTTATGCCACTTTCATGCATATAAAATTATAAAACACTTAGCATATTTTATGACTAAAGTAGTACCCATAGAAAAAATTACTGACACTGTTGTGATAAATATGCAAAAAGCACTTACTAGAAAATTACTTTGATTTGCATTAATGTAGTTGAGCAAACATCACGTCATTAAATAAAAATATACTAAATTAAAATTCTTCATTACATTTAAAGCATTTTTAATGTAAACTTAAATCTCAAGTTAAAAACTAAATAGTTTGTTTATTGGGTTGACTATTTTGTTTTCTATATGCTTTTTTGTTTTAAAAGTAGAAGCAATTAAAAAAAATTAATGAAACCAAAGAAGCAAAATATTTACCACTATTATTTTTATAACGTTTGATAATTTAAAATTATAACTTTAAATATAATAATTTATACAAAACATACTAAAATCAATTATAACACTTGCATTAGTTTTGATGAAGTGATCCCTAAAGATAAAAAACATGCAAGGATTTTACGAATATAAAAATAACTGGCTAAAAATTTTGTTTCTGTTACAAAATAAGAAACAGATGTTTGAATAATAGTATGAAAGCAAAGGTTTGTGATTTCAACCTTTTCTCTTTTCTGTTAATCCAACTTAAGTAAAATATATACAGAATGTCACATTGGATTGTCAAAATGAAATAAACAAAATAATTGTTTTGATATTTTTATTAAAATATGAAATTCGGCTTTTTGATACATGAATAAAAAGAAAGAACGAAGTTCTTAGAATAAAGAACATTGGATAACATTTATAAAAAAAGCTAGGGTCATGGCTGAGTCAGAGTTTCTTATGTTCCATAAAGCAGAAAAATATTATAAAATAATTGCATATTATCTTATGAAAACATAACAATCATAATAACTCTCAATTCTACAGCAGATAGATTTTTACAGGGGAATATTTTTTAATTTAGTCAAAATCATTAACAAGAAAAAAGAAAGTTTTTTGTATTCCTTTTTCTTATTAATGGTCAGCCAGCTTTAAACTCATTAAAAATGATATTATTAATATTTTTATATTTTATTTTTAAAGCAATTCAAAACAGTTTTACTCTGTATTGATGATGACCAATAGCTCAATGAGAGGGCAATTTTTGAAAAAATCATGCTTCATTTGATAAAACCACAAAATTTATTAATTTAGACTCATACATGTTCTATAAAAAGAAATTAAAGCTTTCCCATGAATATGAATTAGAATATTATTTAATTAAATATGTTGACAGCATTGGAGAAATTTTATAATAGGAATATTTTCATGAACCACTAAACTCATAAAAAGGTCATTCATCAGGCAAGATTCATGTATAAGTTCCAACGTTTTTATTTCACGCACAACAATTCTATATAAAATTAAATTGCCCAATTCCTTTTTTCACATTTATAAAGTTTAGGATATGAAAACCACTTCTTATTTTATTTCCATAAACTTTAAATATTCAAAAAATTGGTTTTTGGATAAAGTTGTCAGACAAAGATTTTTTTCTAAAAAAAAAAAAAAAAAAAATTAAAAATTATAAAAATGCTAAATTATTTTTTTAGATATTTGTTATTGCTTGATCAATTTTGAATACAGAATATAAGAAATATTTATTTTTAATAAATAATAATATAAAGCTCTGCGTTTTTATAATAGTGCTAACAAACTTTTATTAATATCAATTATTTAAATATAAAATTAACTTTTATTTTATAATAATTGAGGCTAAAATTGAATGAGAATAATTTTCAATGTGGCTTTCATAAAGTATTCATTATTTCTTGATAGTTTCAGCATAAAGGATTCTAATTCTGGGAACATTGGAGACAATAGCCATCACTGCTAAAAAAATTCTAAAAGTTACCAACTAACCAATATTATGCTTAATCTAATACTAAATGTAGTAATTTTAACAAAGAGTAAAAACATTTGTTTTTCAAAAAATAATATATTTTTAAGGTAGTAATTAAAGTAATATTATAAAATTACTTAAAAATGCTCCTAAATAGCAATACATTAAATTTATATTCCAATATATAATAAAAGCATATGTTTGCATATATATAGTTATATAGTTTAGAAAGAGGGAGAGATTATAATCATTCTTAGAACAGTAAATATTTATTTTCACATTTCTTGTGCAAAAATAGGAATAAATCATTAATATTTATTCCTTTCAATAAATAATCAAACTCCCATTTACTTTACACTTACATTTTGTAAAATAAATTCAACCTAACAAGTCCACATAAAAAAGTAAACAATGAAAAATGAATTCAAAAAGATTCTGGAAAAGGTTGAATTAGTAAGCCATAAAAGAAAATATTTAAATATTTGCAAGAAAAACTATCAGTAAAGTTTTTATAATATTAATTTTACAAAATAAAAATGCTTAACTAGTTATTGTAAAATCAAATCAGAAAAAGGCACTTTTATGGAATATATATTTAACATAGTTCCCTATCACTCTGAATGTATTAAAATCCAGAACTGAATTAGAATTTAATTCAATTACAAATTTATATAAAATTTTAATGCTTTGATAATTTATAGTGCAAAATATTCTGAACATAAAGTCAAAATATTTCCTTTATCTCTGAATTATTACCTACAATTTTTTTATATTATCTAAATATGTTAAGGATAATCAAAAATCAAATCTATAACTGTATAACAAGTTATAGATATTTTGTTAATGATGAAATAAATATTTACTGAATATATATTTTGTATGAAGTAAGCATATTCAAGTAACATTCAACTAATACACTTTGATATTAATGAATTCTTTTATACAAACATTGTAATTCTATTCTGTGTAAAGTCTAAATGATTATAAAAGTTATTGTAAAAACAGTTTTCAAAAGCATCTCTTTATCAGTCATTTTATAATGCATATGGGATGTTAAAATTTAAAAACCATCTGCACTTGCTGCACATTTTTAAAATGATTTTTTTACATACATTTACAAAATGAGATAATTTAAGAGTTATCCTTAAAATTTTTGAATTGGAGTTTGAAATAATATAAAATTATTTTAAATATTAATTGTAAAAACTGAAAATATAAAAAAAAACAAATAATTTAGTGACATAAAATCTTAAAGGCAACTTCATTAATCAACCATGTAGAATAAAAGGAGTTTTCACAGAAATGTACATTATAATAAATTTAACAATTGCCTTCATATTTATAATCTGTAAAAGATTTATACACATGAATAGGACAAATTAAGTCTAAAAAACTATAATCAGGCATACAAATATGTTCAAGAATGATAAAATAAATCAATAAATAGAACAATTTATAAATATTAAATTTTTTGGAAACATACCAACATTTTTCATCCATTTCTTCACCTTCAAAAACAGGACAAGGTGGCACAGATGTCAAAATATAAATAGTTAAAAACATTAAAAATAAGACAAATATGAACAAATTACTGTAGTACACAAAACGTCCATAATATCTCCATTTGCGCTTCAGCAAGCTCTCACATAATGGGTGCTTCAATAGATCCTCTCTTCCATAACTAACCTAGTGATTTTTACATATGAATTCAGTGGCATTTTCATACAAATGAATCGAAAATCAGCAAAAAATAAATGTGTGAGAAACAATATAACTTTCAAATCTAATTTTTATTTAAAAATATTTGTAAATGGAATTTTGTTATAGCTCAGAGTGATTTTTAAAAGTAAATTAATCATAATGATAAATGAATATACTTAAAATATATTAGCATTATTTATTTTCATCATACCAAATTCTTATCAAAGAAAGAATACAGTAGTTTTTCTAAAAACTTTTAATTAATTAGTAGTAAAATTTTCATTTAATCGAAAAAGAGGAGAAAGATTATTCATGCATAAGAAAGCTTTTTATTTCATTAAAAAAGAAAAAAGTAACTAAATTATTAAAAGTAAATTAGTATTAATTTTAAAATGCATTTTAAAAATGCTGAACATATAATTTCATAAATGGAAGGAAAAATTGAGCCAGTATCTTTTCTGTAGTCTCAACCCACTGAACAGTTTAGGGAGATAATACAGCAGAAGCTCGTTTTTACGAATTCATAGAGACAAGTAAAACAGTTCTTAAAATAGAAAGTTCGTAAAATAAAAAAAATAATGTATTAGATTAAGGTATGATTTTTTTTACTAAACTTCTTTTTATTTATATACAATGTTATTAGAAAGAATTATTTAGAATGCATTATAAGAAACAAACAAAATAAGATTTGTACTTAAAACAGCATTTTCATTTTATTGATTGCACTTTCACCGCAGTTTTCTAAAGCTCAAACTATGTTTAGTTTTAAAATTTTTCTAACCATCTATTTGCTGCTTTAAAATCTTTTATGTTCAGCTTCATAACAAAGAAGTTGGATTTCTCTTCAATGGCATACCATCAATGAAGATGTTCATTCCCGTGGCTTCTTTTAGCCAAGCAAGCACAGCTCTATCCAGTTTAGGACGTTTTGCTTCTCTTCATTAGTTTCAAGAATGAGGACTTTAGCTGGTACTGTTTCTCTTTCTGAAGGATTTATATCTGATTTTTTAAAATGGTTGAACGATTTCTTTAAAAATTCTTTATGGTTTTTTGTCTTATTTAATATTTTTGTCTACTTTTTTAATCTTTTTATTTCAACTGATTAATATGCTTGTTTTGTGAACTGAGACAATCCTCAGCGGAACTGCTTAATCTCTCTTTCAATAAACGAAACTTCATTCAAGTGAAACAAAGAACTTTTCATTACCAAATTGTAATTGTTCAAGTAAAACAAGAAAAAAAAATACACAATAGTAGAGGGTTTTAACTTTTAAAAAGTTTTTTAAACTTACATCATTACAGATATTAGAGGGTTTCAAACTTTTTAAAGATTTTTTCCACCTTTCTTTGTTCTTACATATGGGAAGGACAGAAGTCTAATTCGACACCACAGTTCTTTCCCACCAAATGTCTGATATCCATGTGTTTTTAACAATTGTTTCCACAATGCCAGAATGATAGCACATGTTGCTTTGTTGCTCAAAATTTCAAGCGTTATATAAAAAGAAAATCATTAAAAAAATAATATCAATCATAAAAAATGATAAAAAATTTAAAAAACCATATGATTGTAAAATGAAAAAGAAACTTGAAAAAATATTAAACTATTTGTTAGAAATCAAAGCTCACAAAAAAGGGATTTTTCAAAATTTTAGTTTGTATATAAATATGAGTTAAAACTATCATTGTATCTATGGCGTCATGCAAGGGTAGCAACTACTTCATAAAAACGAGAGTGTTCGTAAAAATGAGCATCTACTACATAAAGTTTATACATATATATATATATATATATTGCTTTTAATTGCTTTAAAATGAATACAACTGATAAGCTAGTCCAAATTTATGAAAAAAAACTTGACTATTTACATCTTTTCATACATAAATCAAAATATGACTGTAGAATATTTTTTAATATTTGAAGGGTTAGTGATAAATTTGAGACAACAATAGCTAAGATTACAAAAAAAAATAAATTTAGTTATAATATTAAATAAAAAACTTAAATAAAAATGAGATAAAATAATGTGAATCACTCTCTTAAGTTTTGGGTTCACCAATCATTTTCTAGCTTGAAAAGATTCCAGTGAATCACAAAAATTTAGGTTAACTGTGTAAAAGGTTGTCAAGTTCTAATAAATTTAAATCCTCCTTACCAATTTAAACTAACCATAAAGTGAATGTTTTGTCTTGTCTTTCTCATTTTGCTTTTCAACATGTTCAATTTTGGAAGAAATATCACTAAAGATTTGAAAACTAATTATTTAGAACAAAGGTAATTTTCATGATTCTGAAACTTTTTACAAACGAAAAAATTATAATTTAAAAAAATTCATTTATTACAGGTAAAAATCCAGAATGGATTTCTATCATGAACTTCGGCTTGTTTGCAGCAGTTCGAAGAATATGATTAGGAGCAGGCAGCAAATTCATCGAGAAGTCTGATTTACAACACTGTGCCAATACGATGTGACATAGATGAAATGTTATCTGACAATATACATATTTTAAACCAATGATAGTTGCAATAAAGTGGTGTAATCATGATCTCAACTGGAATGAAAGAAAAAAAAACCACTTTATGGTTAAAAAAATCCTAACTTTACACCTACAGAAAGTGCTGTTGAAAACAATTAAGGAGCATTTTAAAAATTATTCCTTGATATATTATAAGGACAAAAAATGTGAATTAATAATTATAACATAATATAAAGATTGACATAATATAACTCTTTAAAAGCAAAATATTCTTAATGATGAAGTGATTGAAATGAAATAGAAAAATGTAATAAATTTGGTTGTTTATTAATGAACAGAAGAGAAGATTCATTTTAATTAAAACAAATCAGAGTTTTAGAAAAAATAAACATTTTTCATTTCTATTTATTTAGTTATTAAAAGACTGTTGTGCATTTGACATATATTTCTTTAACAATTGATGCCTATATTACTATTTCAGGCACTTTTTGAAATTGGACACTGCAACAAATTTAAAGGCTATTTTCCTTTAAGGATATTTGCATACATAATAAGACTTCATTTATGTTTTTGGAAAATAATGGACATCAAAATATTCCCTTCTTGCCTTTCAGAAAAGTAAATTAAAGGTAATAGAAAAATTTAGTAAAAATGTAAAAACATACATAAAAATTAAAATAAATTGTAATTTAATAAAAAAAATTTCAAAAATGAGAAAATGTTTAAATAATAAGCATAATAACTGAAATAATTATACAGAACATAAAATTACGATGATAAAGGAGGAAAAATATTCTTCATTAAATGAGAAAATAATTACCCTGAGAAACATACAAATAAATTTTGCCTACATTTAAAAATTCTTCAATTTTGTTAATCAATTTGGCTTGGTTTTAAGTAAATATCTATAATAAGATTTAAATCAATCAAATGTTAAAATATTATAAAATAATTTAGCAAGATGCAACTTTGTAATTGAGAAATAAATATTTCAGGGTTTAATTATTGGCATATTTTTCTGTACAGTCACTTTTTGCATATACAGATTCAATGGGTTAGAAACTATATTTTATAATTTTTTTAAAAAAAAAAAAAAAAAAAAAAAAAAAAAAGATTTTTAAAAATTAAGAAATTTTACTAATTTTTGATGATTTCAAATTCAAATTATACTTTTCTAGATGTTATTTGATAGATAAATTAGATAAACTACTTATTTTATAAGAGATATTTATATAAATTGATTTCTTCATTAACATACCATTAACATTAATGGGTGATTATATTTCAGAACTTCTTTGTCAAGAGTATAAGGCATAACTTTCTTTTTAATTGAGCCATCTTCATCATAAATATTTGATCCTATCGAAAAGTAATCATTAATATGGAAAGCATTTATTTAAAGAAAAATATAAATGCTAATATTCTTACCAGGTACATGAGTTTTATGTAGGTTTAAATTTGGCTTATAAGAAGCAAACATATCATCAAGAAATTCATAGTTATATGTTATTTCTAAGTCACAATGGTCATCAGGTAAGTCATTTGTTGTTATACATTTATTCAGAACATGAGAAGCAATATCTGAAAAAATTAGAAGAAACATATTAACGCTATGACTCATATGCTCAAGCAAAATTTAAAAAGCCACATAAAAAATGCACTTAAAAAAGCATAATAAAACATCACCAGTGCCATAAACTATATTTCTACAAATTTAAAAAAGTATTAATTGTAAAAATAAAAATACGAAACTTTATATTTTTAATTGTTTAAATATTTAATTATACAAAAATATTTAACAAGATAATATATCTTTGATACCATTAATATAAATACTTCAATAGATATTAATTATTTTTTAAATACATTGACAGTGATTATGAAAAGAATTAAAAAAATAGTTTTACATATATTTGAATAATACAAGGCATAAAATTTCAAGAACACAGTAATTTTATTAGGAAGTTTTAGAATTGAAATGAATAATTATGATTTTTTATTTCAATGAAAACATGAGAAACAAAATAATGTACTATGAGCTGAAATTTGCACAATTTTATATTATAAGCAGTACCACACTAAAAACTAGTTGTATTGAGATTTAATTTTTTTGCTTAAATAAAGAAATTTAAGAAATATGTAGCAAATCTTAATATAAGCAGGATAATCAAATATAAGAAGAGATTAAAATTGAAAATAATATGAATTTCACTAAAAGATTATCATGCTTTAAAAATGTTAATTTTTTAAATACATTAAAATTTTTGAGTTTATAAAACAAACTTAAAACATTCTAATATATTTTATTATAATTAGAGCCTGGCTAAGAACTATTTTAATTTTCTATAATATTCTACTTTTTTAAATAGAAAGAAACCTTTATCGAATTAGGTATTTTCTATAATAAAGAATGGCTTTTAATTTGATGTACTTTTTTTTGTTCAGCAATAGTAGAAATAATAACAATATAAAAACAAGTTTTTTTTACTTGGGTGTTTCGCACCTCTAGATTCAATCTAACTTCCATATTTAAAGTAATAATTATCAAAATCACATTTTTCTTAAATTGAATGTAGGCATTAAAAAAAAAATATTTTTTTTAAATCCAGACTTATCATTAATTGAATAATCACATCTAAAAATTCTAACTATGACATAAAAAAATTAACTAAATAGTTCTTTGAAACTAATTCAAATTAAGACATACCTGGCATATGTCGAATTAATCTACGCAATGGAGTCAAATGCATACCAAATTTGTTTTCATCAGATTCATTACGTAGAACAGCTTCCCAGTTTGGATCAGATAAAATTTCCAAAGCAACATCTCTACAGAAAAAATATATTTGCTTGAAATAACAGCTTTTTACACTCTCTCAGCCAACACATCAGCTGCGATGAATGAAGTAAAACAGGATGGACTGAAAGTACATAGAAACTTGAGGATAAATAGGTAACGATAAGAGATAGAGAGGAGGATAAGAATACAGAGAGAAATATTGAAGGGAAAAATATCAATGAAAAAATTTATAATTTCTACTACGGATGAAGTAATGAATGAAATTTACTTTATAAGGATAATAAGAACACCCTATTAAAATAAATCATGAAAATTATATCATGTGTTGAATTTTTTTTAAAGTTTTATTGGAGCAGCAGGAATTTACAAAACAGTTAAATTAATGTTTAGAAGAAGCAATATAAAACTATAAATTATTGATCTAGATTAAAATGTAGTTTCATACATTTTCCAAATAAAATAGAACAAAATCTTAACTATTTTGAAATTAATGCCTCAAAATATTAGTACATTTTGTCAATTCATTATAGAAATAATATATTATATCATGAATTTTTATTATTCTTATTTTAGATTTAACACACTGAAGTTTGACTGCTTTAATGTTACAAAAATAAAGATGGAATGAAAATTTTTCAGCAAGTTGGTTTGTTTGACAATCTGCAGTCATTTTGTAAAAACAAAAAAGCAATAAATTGGAAAGTATGGGGTGAAAATTTCTAACCACTATAAATATTTATGAACATAAAGGATGATCAAAAAAATACTGAAGTATTAGAGGGATAATCATTCAGCTGACAGTTTGCCTAATTTATCATTAAATTAGAAAAAATACATTAAATAGGAAATGTGTTCTAATTTATCAGTAGTTATGAATTATTTAAAAGCACTTAATGACAAGATTTCAGACTCATGAATTACAATGGGTATACATTGTTCAAAAAAAATTAAACTATGAATACATAATAACATGAAGACCTAAGGATTAAAGAAAATACTGAAAATATTATTAACTTCAAATAAATGAATTAAATTTAATTTTAGCACAGTCAACTTAAATTTTAGATAAACTTCTTAAATTGCAATAAATATTTTATATAAATTTATTTAAAAAATGATGCATTCATCATTTATGATTCATTAAGCAAATAATAGAATTCATTTTAATTTATTAAAATAGAAGAAATATAATATATTTAATAAGAAAATCAATTATATGTTAGCTAGAAAATAAAACATTTATAGACAATTACACAGGTCAAAGTCAACAATTCTTAATTATTTATTGTTTTCTTTTATTCAAAATTCACTAAAATGCAATTAGTAACAATAATAACAATTTTATATGACATACTGCAGTCAAAATCAAGTGATAGTATTTAAGATTGTCAACTATTTTGTCTATGTAATTCAAACATAATTACAAAATTTATAAAGTTCTAAAATAAATTCTGAAAGAATTATTATACAAGTCTTAATGATTCATAAAGAAATTATTATACAATCTTTAAAACTAAAATCATTGATAAATTTTCCATATTAAATGTATAAATTATTCTAGTATAGTATTTAAAAGACTGAATACCATATTATCCAACAATAATAAAGAAAGACATCCTTTGGAAAGCAGTTTTAAAAATTAAATTCTGATATCTCTAGGATAGCAGAACTAAAGTAAATAAATTCATACTCATAACCACTGTCAATTGCAAAATCCAAACAATTTTTTCCATCTTTGTCATAATGTGCAATATCAGCTCCAGAATTCAACAGTAACTTTACTGTACCTCTATGTCCTTCACGAGCTGCCAAATGTAAAGGAGTTGCCTACAATAAAATGATAAGTTCTAATTAAAAAAGAATTATATACAAAATGTATAAGAAACTGATTTTTAAAATCTAGTATTCATATTTACTTTAGAAAAGTTACTTTTACAGTTTAAAATCTATTTTATCTTTATAACTATGTACATAATTTTATTAAGTTCTACAAGTAGAAAAAACATTCACAAAATTTTAAAAACTTTTTTTTTTAAAAAAAAAATTATGAATTATAAATTATTTGAAAAGCAAAGTGGCTGTAAATTATATAATCCTGATGAAGTATACATGTTAGAATTCAATATATAATTTAACTTCATAGATAAATCTCATTATAAACAAAAATTATTACAAGAGAACAGTTTTTAACAAGTTTCCATATTTACTTGATCAGATTTTTAATAAAATTTAGAATGCACTATAGCACTTCCTAGTTTTTATTATTTATAAATAGAAAGTAATAGACAATATTCGTTATACCATATATCAAAAATTTCTGCAAAACAATGCAAAAATTTCATAATTTAAATTAAATATTTTTTGCAAAGACATGAATTAATTTTTAAATGCTAATCTAAAAAAAGTAAATTTTTTTTATACTAAGTAGAATTTTATTGAAATGTGATAAAAAAAAGTATTTATTTCATCCTGTTAAGCATCGTTTTCATTTCTTTCATCATTTTTGTTTTTATTTACCTTTTTATAAAATCAATAAAAGAAAAATATGCAAAAATATTTTGCTACAAATTTTTTGATAAAATTTTTTTTTACTTTTATTATGACTGAATTCCCTATGTGAAATAAATGTTAAAAATACAAGATAATTATTAAACTTAAAAAAATTAATTCAAACCAAAGATTTTTAAAAATGTGTCTAAATATTTTTTGTAGAAAGAAAATTGGGTAGAAATTTAAGATTAATTGGTTTAACTCAGTTTTACTCATTTCATTGATTTGCAACAAGATTTATTCTAATAGAAACTCAATTTAAAGAAGGAAGTTCTTCATTTACACTTAATTTACTTATCATATTAATCAAACTAAAAACACACACATTTAAAGTATATTTAAATGCAATATTAATTTTTATAAAAAAAAAAAAATAAATGTATCTTACAAATTTTTTTTTGATTTACTTTTGATTTATCAAGAGGATCAACATAAGCACCAGCATTTAAGAGAATTTGGCAGCACCGTTTCCAACCTCTTGAAGCAGCACAATATAGAGGAGTCCATAAGTAACAGTTTCTAGAACACATGAAATTTTAGTTCATTCACCACATATTCAAATGAATAAAATTAATTTGAGAAATTTAACTGATATTTAGAAAACATAATATGATCAATAAAATAAAAAGATATAACTTTATAATATGTAGTTTACCTACTGTTTATATTGTACAATTTTACTAAATCTCTTCATTTAAACAAATTTTTTTATACTGTACACACTTTTTCTTAGCTTTAAACATAAAAAAACAATTGATAAATAACAACACAAATCATTTTAAATTATTTCCTTCAGTTTAAGTAAGGTTACATTTTTAAGGTAAAATTAGCTAGTAAGGTTAAATTTTTTTCAGTTTATGTAAGTAAATATATTCAATAGGATTATATGAATTAACATCTTTCCAAAATACAAGTAAATATAATCTATTAAACAAAAGCTATATGTAGTATATTTTGATAATAAAATAAGTCATCATAAAAGAATTGTGTAATAGTATTCAACACATTTTAAAAAATAAATTCATTTTCTAACAACACTATTTTTTTTTTTTCAAAATTTGAAAAAATTATCAATATTTTCCAATTTTATAAAATTTATGATTAGAACAATTAACATTATTTCAATGAACAAATTTTATAATGCAAACGAATTGTTGGAAAATTTATTCATGCACATCAATTATGTAAAGTGCATAATTCAAGTAAAAAAAAAAAAACAAAACTAGAAGTTAAGCAATACCTAGCAGACACATTGGCTCCAGCATTCAGTAAAACAGTTGAGACATGGTAATGCCCACTCAGTGATGAAAGATGTAAAGGTGTATTAGCATTTTCATCCTCAGCATTTACAATTGTTTTTGTATGCTTAATAAGTATTTCAACTACACTGTAAAAAGTTCATTATTAATTTTAAATTTGTAGTGCAACAAATTGATACAGATATTTTAAAGGTATTTTTCTCTAATAAAATCAAATAACTTTCCTAAATTGAATGAAATGTTAAAGATAAAAAAATCACAAAACATCAGAACATAAAGATGACGATACAAACAATAATAAGAACAAAAGATTGATACAATATATTCATGTTGTAACATCTTATTTAATTTTAAGTATAACCAAATATATAAAATGGTAAATTTTATCATGAATAAAGGGGAAAAAAATTTTTTTTTGAGTTATCAGAGCCATTCTAACTTAATTAAATAAAAAATTTCCCTTTATGGATAGCCATCAGATTTTAGTGAAAAAAGCTTCAATTTTATTGTCTAGCCATGCCAATTAAAGGAAATTTTGAAAATCTTTATCAATGCAACATGGATATTTTGTCAAATATTAAGAAAATCTGAGGCAGTATTTTATGTTTTAAAATGTTTGCAAAGGACCAATACCACTTTTAACATTCACTCTAAGAGTTGAAATTTCTTCTTAAATTCATAATCCATCTTTATTATAAAAAATAATTTATTTTATAATAGAAAGATTTTAATATATTTCTCATAATATTTTGAAAAATGTTATTAATTAATTTCACTTTCCTTCATTATTTTCTTTAAAATATGTCAAGGAAATGCAAAGATATCTGCCATTTTGAAAATTGATGGTACCTAATGATCAGAATTTCATAATAAGAAAAATATTGAACTTCTTCACACATTCAGTAAATTGTATTTCATTCCTGGAATTGTTTATAACTATATTGGAATGATCCCACAGGGAATAATAATTCTTTTTAACTTTAAAAATTCCCATATTACAAAAAATATATTCTTTTTTTTAAAGTCATCATTTACAATCATAATTCAAAAAGAAAATGCACATGATTATATTCCAACAACACTATAAGTAGTAAGTTTCAAGGATGGTTCAATATCTTTTTTGATAAATTTTATAACTTTATTATATTTTGTTAATTAATAATTTATTTATAAAAAGTTAAGTATATTAAAGTGCAATATTTTAATTTTTTTGTATTTAATTGAGTTTATACTTTATTAGAATTTCCTCATTGAATTCCAAGAAGCGATGTCATGCTGAGGCATAATCATATCACTGTCTTGAAAGATGTACCACTATATTGGTAGTAATTCACTTCAAACAGTTTGTTATAAGACATTTTAGTTTCAGATGATTATATGTTTCTTATTTACATTTAACATATTTGAATGAATTTGTTTATTAAAATAAAATTTTTTGGGATATCTTAGATGCTTGGGCTTAACAAGGGTTAATGGTAAGATTATCTCTTCAGAGAGAAAAGTCCTGTCATATCAAAGGCACCATTGAAAAATGGGATACAGATGTTGCATTTCTGCATGTATGTCTCTAACAAATGGATATTTGGGAGCTTTCTAGGTTTCCTTCCTTTCAACACATGTATGCAACCCAATATCTTTAAAAATTTTCTAAGAAGGCAAATTACATGGTGGGTAATGGCTTACATAAGTCTAACATGACTAAGGCACACAAAAACAAATTTTATAGCTCATATTGTTTAGCAGTTTTGGTTATGAAATGATCAGGCTCCAGAGTTTATCAATTTGAAATAGATATGTGATTGTATTTAAAAAGTATAAATAATTGTTAAATTATTTTATATATTTCACTTCTGATAGAAAAAAATCGTGGTTTATACACACTTTTTGACAGTACCATTTAACTAACAAATTCACTTTTTTAATTTGTTTGTTAGAAGGCAGCCATGAATAAAAATACATTAGTTTTACAATATATTTCTTTGCAACTACTTTTATGGCACCTGATTTATGATTAACATTTTTAAAACTGATGAAATAAATTTTTTGCATTTTTCAGATATAGAATATCTAAAAACTGCTAGTATTATTTAATTTTTAAACATTTATACTCATTGAGTACTTGAACTATTTCAAATAAGAAGTACACAAAATAATTTCAGAAAAACAACAAATAGAAATAAAAAAAATAATACAGGTTTGTTGGTTTTGTAGCCCAAGGTGCAAGAAAAGCAAGTGGCACCTAAAAAACGAGACAGGAGTTAAACAGTTGCTAAAAACATGAACTATTAACAATAATGATTTTTAATATTGTTGATGACCACTAAATAATTTGGATTTGGAAGTACTTGTAAAAATAACTGGAATAGATACAAGTACTAATGAAAGCAATTTTTAAAAAGTATCCTGTATTTGAATTTTTTTTTCATTCAGAAGGATGATTTAAGAGAATTTCTCTAATATTTTTTTAAATGAATGAATTTGTATTCCAATCAAAAATAGTTCTTTTTGGAGATTTATAAAGTATCATAGAAAACATTTAAACAACCTTTTACTAACAAGCAACTTACTATGTATTTAAAATTTTGATAATTCATAAAGGAAAACATAACATATTAAAGCTGTTGCAAGACATTTTTCTGTCCATCCTCCTGGGAGACTTTTCATAGAAAGAGGTCTACATGCATGCCACAAGAAAAGAAGTCTGGAAAAACCCCCAAGTTTCCACTCCAACAGGTGTGCATACGGAAAGCAGAAGCACAACAACCATTTCCCATTATTTAATATCAATGGTATCAAACCAGGGACTTTTTGCTCTGAACATAGATGTTCTAACACAAGCCCACAGTGAGCTCTATGTACTTAAAATTTGTAATAAAAATGAATGCTAAGATACATCTAAAAGAAATAAAGAAAAAAAAAACTTTTTCATTGTTTCTTTAAAAAAAAAAAAAAAAAAAAAAAAAAAAATGCCAAAACTTAAGTTTTTTTATAAGCAACATATTTACTAAGAAATGCAAGAAAAGATTTTAAGCCTTATTTTACAACACTTTAAGTACTGTTCTACATAAATTGTGTTTACAATAAGCAGTTTCAATGCATATATTTTAAGTATGAATTTTCTTTTCACATTTAATTAAAATCTAATAAAATATTATGTAATTATATTGTACTAAAAATGAAAGTTTGTCATTACTAATTTCATTTTATAAAAATAAACATCATTATCACCCCTACCTCCGTAAATTACCTATATATATTTTTTCACTACAATTATAAGAAACCTTTAGTAATATTTTTAACTATCCATGAAAATCAATATTAATAGATTCTTTAGTGGTGACAACTTAATGTTTCTTGACCTTTTCTAAAAAAATCTGCTGAAGACAAGTCTATCAGATGTCAAGGTTAATCAGTTTCCTTTCTTTTGATTTGTTCACACAAGACATAACATTTTTTGAATAGAGACTAATCCTGTTCAAAGCAAGAATGAAATGGTAGGTACCTCACTATTATCAGTTAGTTAAGAAAAAGCTAGAAAATCAAGTGCTCATGTGGCACTATAAATCACAAATTTATGGTTTATCTATATAACAAGTTTTCTTTTCTGCTTATACATTTTTTCTTATGTAGTCATATTATATTCATAAAACCCTTTTTTCCTTATATATACCAGTAAAATAAAATACATACTTCTATTTGTTATACATAAGTTCTTCTTCAAAATATTTTTACCATTTTATCAATACAATTCGTTTTTTCTCTTCTTATAAATAATTTTCTTTTCAAAGAATAAACCAATATTAAAAAAAGCCAAAAAGTGACACATATCATAGCACAGTTTGGCACGATTAAATACTTATAATTCAGTTTAAATTTTTCTTTCCATATCTCATTAAAAAAAAAAAAAATTGTATTTTTTCTTTAAACCAACTGCTGATATAGCCTGATATTTCATTAAAATTTTTCGTTTTTCAAACAGTTAATAGAATTATATAAATGATAAAGAGGAAGCATATAGTACTAAATTTTCAAATGACAACTTTGTGACATTAAAAATGTTTAGTCTAAAAAAATTACTTTTTCTCAAAAGAATAATTCATTTGTATTCACTTCTAAAAATTACGGATTTCTTATTAATATAGATTAAAAATAAATTATTAAATTGCAGAAAAATTTAAAATTATGTAAATTTTTTAAAGTATCATAAGTTAAAATATTAAAAGGAAACAATCAATTCTACAAATATAAATTGAAACCAGAAGAATAGCACCAAATTATCTAATTTAGACTTCATTTTGTAAATCAACAATTATAATTTTATAATATGATTTCAGTTGAAAATCAGAATATAAAAAAAAATATGCTTTCAGTCATAAATTATTGAAGAGTTTGCTAATAGTTTCTCAATATTGTACACAATAATAAAACAGAAACTTACCTAACATGGCCATTTTTTGCTGCTAAATGCAATGGTGTTTGTTCATGCTCATTCTTTTGTTCTATCTCAGCACCATATTCTAATAAAATCTGAAAAAAAAAAAACATTAAATAAACAGTAAAATTATTATTTATATGTTGTGTTTAGTGAAATTTACACACTTAATGTAAAATTATTTTAAAGAGTCTAAGAAAATTTTTAATTTTCTTGTTAAATTAAGACAAATACAGCATGAAAAACATATGAAACATAGTAAATTAATTAAAAATTTATATATAACAGGGCAGATTTTTTTTAAAAATGAAATTTTGAGTACATGAATGAAAATTCAGAGTGTCTAGAAAATTAATTTGTACTCAATCTATTCTGTTCTTTGAGTTATCCTACATAAAAAAAATCATAAAAATAATTGTCATGTAAATGAAAGTTAGTTTATAGAATAACTATTTTGTCACTTAGCTAATTTAAAACTTATTGATCACAGAAATATGATTTTTTACCACCTTGCAATGATTTTATTCTGTAAATAATTTCAAATATAAAAATATATCTAATCTATTTATTCAGGGTTAAAGAAAAACATTTTAAATATGATTTGTTTATAAAACAGTAATAATTTTGCATGCTTTATTATATTTTTTTACAAATTTTAGTACACATTTATTCAAAATTATTAATAAAGAAATGGGTATGGTGCATTCTTTATTTAACATCTATGATTATAAAGTATTTTGGAATGACACATACTATTCTGTGATTATGCAAATTGTACATTTAGTTTATCATATATAACTTTGATATAGTCACATTAACTTTCATTTTATACAAAAACTAGTGATCTAATAATACAATTAATTAATTATACTTAGACACAATTTTTATTGGATAATATAAATGTAATTAAAAGGTTAAAATATAATAGTTACCATAAAAATGTACAGTGAAAATATAATTGTTACCATTAAGTTAGAAACGCAAATTCTTTTGTTGCATTAGATCAATTCTTTTTCGATATAATTGTTTCATTATACCAAACTTAATTGTTAAACATTCATATTGTAATATATAGTAAAAATATTTATTTCAGATAAATTTCAATACCTGTAAATCGCTAATAGAATTATCAGTGCATAAAAATAGTAAATAAAATAAATTAAAATTTTTATTACATATTATAAATTTATTTTAAGAATTATTTATTGCAAAAAAATATTACTGATGGTATTTTTTTTAACTCAAAGAGTGCATTTTAGATTGCATGTTTAATAAAAAATTTGGTCAAAAAAGCATAAAAAATTTAGATGTATTATATTTTCTAGAGTATAAAGATGATGCTCAAAATATCAGAAAAAAATTAATTCAAACAAGCAAATGCTTTCATTTCTAGAAGTTTGCAAACATTACCTTAGTGATATCTGGGTATCCTTTAAGAGTTGCAATGTGAAGTGGACTATTATCATAATGATCACATCGATTGACTAGATTATTTGTTCGATCATAATCCAGGAGCAACTAAAACAATATAATATAAATAAATTTAATATTGTTTGAATACTAGATGTTAAATTATAAACATACACTTTAATGTTCAATATCTCAGTAGTAAGAATAATTTTAGTAGTTTTATTTTTATTTATTATGATATGCTCATGGAAATGATATAAATAATAAAGGTAAGAAAGAAAATAATGTACTATAGGATAAAGAAATAAAATTATCACAATATGAACTAATACTATATCAATAAAAAGTAATTATAGTTATAATGACTAAATATTACACCAAAACAAAATAATGCATTTCAACAAAACAGGAAAACTTTAATATTTAAATTACTTATCTACAAATAAATCAGGAACTGAAAAAGAATAAAAATTGAGATATGGAAATAGATGAAATTCAAATATGGGAAACCAAGAAAACAATTTTTCGGTTAAATTAATTAATCAAAATCATTAAACTAAATTTTAATATAATAATACCAAATTTCATTTTGGTAATCATCTTTAGTATTAGGGTCATTTGTACATTGAACTTTTAATAAATTACAACGATAAAAGAAGAAAACAATAATTTATAAAATTCTTTTCTTCATAAAACAGCCTTAGACATGCATTTATTAGTGATATAAATATGGATAAACATATTTTTAGGCCCTATTAAAATATTTACATTCATGTACTATGTACCATAATGCAATTATTTACATATAAATAAATCATAATTGTTTTTATCAACCTTTTATTATATAACCAATTTAGATAAAAATATTCAAATTTAAATAATATTTGTATTTTACGTTTCCTCAAAATACTTTTCAGAAAGTTAATCTTGAGATAGTTGTTGACACAAAACTAAAACTATTTTATTACTAATCTAGATAATAAAATTCATAAAAATTTAAGTCAAATATATGAATTTATAATAAATACAATAAGATTTATACATTGTAGCAATTATGTTTGTTTTTAAAGATATAAATCAAACTTATTTCTCATATTCTTTATTTTAGAATAAAAACTACTTATAATTTTTTTTTAAATGAAAGAATATTATTTATTTAAATTATGAATTTCAAAAAGTTATTTTTATTTATTTATTCTAGAAATAATTTTTCCACTCTAAAATAAATTTCAAAATATAGAATTAAAATATTACCTTTAGTGATTTTGGATGGTTTTGTTGAGCTGCCCAAAATATAACTGATCTATCCATATTATCAAATACATTAATGGCAGCATTAGCGCGTAAAAGGACTTTGATAGCAGCAACATGACCTTCTTCAACAGCATTTAAAAGAGGAGTAAAATGAGAATTATCACGTTTTTCTATATCTGATCCACTATAAGGAACATATTTTGTATTATAAAAATAAAATGCTTTTTTTTTTTTAAAAAAATTATCATTCATTTATTTCATTTATTCAACTATGTATTTGGTTGAGATCATTTATAATATTTTTACATTTAATATATTAGATATATTAAAGTATTAATAAAAAAAGTTTATTTTAAAATGTAAGATGCAAAAATTATTAAAGAGCTGTTTTGATCTGTCTGCTTTAATATTTATAATTGAAGTAAGAAGATTAAAGCAATTACCGAAACAAGTTTAAATTGTGCAAATATTTAAACTTATTCTCTTATTTGGGCAATCAAAATGTGAAAAATATTACAAATCTAATGGATGAACAATTCACAATTAACTTTGAATTGCATAAATGTATGGATGTATGGTCTATAAATATTTATGATCATGTCTATATTAATTTGATTTATAAAAATTTTATATGTAAAAAAATAATATGAAATAAAACTATACTTTTTAAGTAAATATTCTATAATTTCAGTAGAATTGTAGGCAGCTGCTTTGTGCAAAGGAGTTTCACCAAAATTGTTCACACAGTTTACTTCAGCTCCATGCTTAATAAGAGATTTTGCGATTCGTACATTTCCTGAGACAGCTGCCAAATGAAGTGATTGTGTATGATTATCTAGAGGAGTTTTTACATCTGCCCCTGTAAAAAAGTAAATATTTTCAATAGAACAGTGTTTGAATAATATATATATACAAGAAAGGTTTCAAAAACTGAATCCAGTTACCTTTTTCTAGAAGTAGTTCCACAATATCTTCATGACCTTTAGTAACAGCAAGATGAAGTGCAGTTTTTTTACTCAGATTTTTATCTTCAATGTACTGTTTAGAAACATTTTGAAGAAAATATTATTACATAACAAAATGCTTAAATCTAGTGTAAGAGAAATTAAATAATAGTTTCAGAGAAAAGATCTTAAATGAAAATTAGAATTTACTAGAACCGTAAAATAATTATTCAAAACATTTTAAAAGACTTAATAATTAATTTTAAAATAATAGTAAAAATAAAAGAGATAAAAAATATAGTATCTTTAATTTCAACACAGAACTCACTTCTATTAGGCCGTCAACTCCCCTTTTCTTTTCAACAGTATCTAATAAAAGTTTTACTATTTCTTTGCTTCCAGTGGTAGCTGCCAAATGTAATGGCGTAGATAAATTTTCATCAGATGCTTCAGGATGAGCATCAGCTTTTAATAATAATTCGACAACTTCAGGAGAATTGTAATTAGCCGCACAGTGTAAAGCTGTCATTTCTTGCTTATCTGAAAGCTAACAAACTAGAAATCAAGATCATAATCAAAAGTGTTTGAAAAAAATGAAATTTTAATGCACAAAATATTTGAATACTCTAAAAATTTTTATAGGTGATTTTTTTCTTTTAATACTGATAAAAGTTATAATTTATAAATTTTTAATTCACATCATTCAAAATGTATCTCTAATTCATGTGTTTAGGAAATAAATAAGAAATTGAAATCTGAAAGCATGATTTTATAATTCAATAGGAAAGAATAACGTTTAAAACAAATAAGTTTAATATTGTTAAAGCAAAGTAGTATTTTAAAATTAAATACCATAAAAGTAACAAAGAGATAAAAATATCTTTAATTTTTGAAGGATAAAAACAATAAAAAGTGAAAAACAATTTTTAAGAGAAAAATTGTGGAGGGAAAATAATCTCTACAATAAGTTAATACAATTCTGTTTGATAGATATTACATTCATATTAATTGGATCAACTATAAATTCAATGAGTAGTTCTTATTCAGGTATAAATGCATACATAGCAAGTTAAAATGAATTTAAAAAAATTGAAATAAAATACATTATTATATGCACATTTAATATTAAGAAATAGATTTATATAATTTAAAGTGAACATAATTTCCGAAATAATTAAAATAACATCCCTATTTAATAAATTTTATTTTTTGGGAAAAAAAAAACTTGCTAAAACTTTTGATAAGCAAATATAGAATTTTTCTTAATTAGCATAATGTAATTGATAATATTTCAATACTATTATAACTGAGGTATAAAATTTCCAGTTAATTAACTAAAATAGCACCAACCTAATTATAATTAAAGTTTTACCTCAGTATTAATTTTAATTGATTTTAGAAGCACTCGAGTGGCAGCTAAATTGTCCCGAATAGCAGCATAATGTAAAGGAGTCATGCCATAATTATCTTGAAGATTTACTTGAGCACCATCTTCCAAAAGCATTGACATAATTTTTTCACATGCTTCAGATGAATTATCTACAGGCTGATCCCCCTAAAAATAAAGTCCAAATATTTGAATAAAACAATATTTTAATAAAAAGCAAACTAAAGAAAGCAGAAAGCATGGAATAATAAATTTTTATGTATAATATTCCAAAAATTAAATGATAAAAAATGTAGCTATGTTTCATCGCCAAATTTCCTTTGACTATCATTTTTTCAGTTATTTCTTCCAGACATTGAAATAAAACTAGTTAAAGCAAATGAACACAGATTATCAATACTGAATTTACAAAACTTCTTAAATGATAATATCATTGTCATCACAGATCAATAGTAGAATAAAAGAACATACAATCAGAATTATAATAATTCAATGTTTCATTTAATTAATTGTTATTTTTATTGACAAAGATCAAGATGGTCTAATGAATGCTGTGATTTTGCTCTTAGTGATGCATTTTGAAAAAACAGTAGCAAAATAATTACAAAAGTATTGAAATCTAAATTTTATAAGTAGAACTAAATTACTCATTAATAAAGATTTATTTAAACTTGCTCTCATATATGCTGCTGAAATATAGACAATGACTGTAAAAAAGTTTAAGACTCCAGCTAAATTTAGAACAAAAAAAAAATTTAAGAAATATATTATAAAATGTGAAAATTTTTGAGTTTGAAAAAACTAATTTTGGAATTAGAGTATTACAACCAAATAATAATAAGTTCAGAGCAGTGCAGATGATTGAATGGGCAGGTCACCAAATTAGATTGGATACTAATCAAACCACAGTTATATATATATATACATATATACATAATATACATAATATATATATATATATATATATATATATATATATATATATATATATATATATATATATATATATATATATATATATATAAGATTTTATATAACCCTTCTTATACTCTCCAGAACAAAACTTTTAAACTGAAAATTAGGTAGATTGACTACTAGGAATAGACCTAGGTATACAAATTGAGACACCTCAGTCAAGAATATGCTGATATGGAATACAACTCTGTATCATTCAATTCTTGGCTTGAATTTTGAATGAGGCCAGAGATTACAAGGCTAATATTCAAAAGAAGAAAATATTAAACCTACTAAAGTTTTATGACTAATTTCATTAAAAGATTAGATTTGTTATTCTTGATTATTAGTTATAAAGCTAAACAAGTAAAAGTTTTAAATAACACAATCCATGTAATATACATGCATATGTAAATTATATATAAATTATTTTATCAAACAATACATAAAAAATTTATCCAAATAATAATAATAACAATATGAATAAGACAGACTTTAACTTAATAAAGACAGCAACATTTTTTTTTTTAACCAAAGCATGTGGTATATTGAATTATCACATTTAATTCAGATACAAATTTATTGCTTAGTAATAATAATAATATTAATATATGTAAGTCTGAGTTAGTTATTTTTTAAAGATGATAAATTTCACACTTTTTTTTTTTAAATCTGAAAGTTACATATTTAGAAATAACTTTGATTTGAAAATTATTGCTTACAATAAACAAATTACACAGACAAAATTTTGAATTAAAGCTTACTTAAATGTCTTACAAACTGCATATTTTAAATGCATAATTTTTTAAATTTGAAGCTTGTTAAACTATAATACTATAATGTTCTCAATGCATAAATATATTGCATTATGTTAGAATGATACAGCAATGCATTATCTAAATCACAATTTAATTCCCACAGCAATGTGATTTAAAATTAGTTAGTATAGAGGAGAATTTCTCATAATTACTTTTCTTCAAATATATTGCAACCACAATCATGGTTCCAAGTAACAAAACATGTAAAATTTTTGGAGTTCAGAAATGGAAATTGGCATTCCAGCATAATTTCCAAGAAATTGGAGAATCCTAAGGAGATAAATTTTAACAAAATTGTTTCTTCAATCTCAGAATGGGAAATAAACATATATTTTTTCCTTATTTGCCCTTTTTTTTACCATGGTTGATAAAACGCAAAGGATATCAAGTTATATATTGAGAGAAGAAATGCATATCCGAAAAATGATAAAAAAAATATATACATAAAAAAGAAAAGAAAAGCTCTTAAAATCCTGTATTCTATAAATGATTAATGTACCAAAAGTTATCTATTCAATTATTAAAAATACAGATGAAGTTTCTAAAGATTATGATGTTATTTCTAAGAACAGCATATTTCTTTTAAAATTTTGTCCTGCAATTTAAGCAGGAAATACAAGTGATGTATGATTAAAATTTTTAAAGTTCTAGTTAGTGTTGTTGTGAGAAAGCTATGCTGAAATTCCTGGTAATATAAAAAAAGGTGACCCAATTCAAAATATTAGTGCAGTGCAAATGGATGAATGATAATGGAGTAATATCATGAACAATACCTGGATTGCATAACATTACAGAACTCATACCATGATTTATTGTATTCTGAACCTAAAAAAATCCAGCAAAGCATTGTATTCCTTTCTTCCATCTCAACAAAGAGAATAAGCACATACGACCATGGAAATCCTCCTAGTTCTAAGTTAAAAATATAAGACATAAAAACAAAGAATAAATAAAGGATTGGATATAGCTTTCAGTGGTAACCAATCAGCTGATGAGATTTTTTCAAAGAATGAAATGATTACTAGGCAACTTAAAGAACATAGGAAGAATTTTAGAAATTTTTGTTTTTTGAAACACATGTTTGTCACACTCAGTGGTCATCATTTGCTCACAAGGCAACTAGAACTTACTATTTAAAGTGAATTCTGAATTGCTACAAACATTCAAGCTTCTTGTGGGAAGCCAATCTACACACCGAATATTAGAGGACTAAATATTTGGATGCCAGCCTGGAGAATATGGCAAGGGAACAGAGAATTCTAAAACCAAAGAAGTGCAGAAAACAAAGCAGAAAGTTAAATACTTGTTCTTTAAAAATACCTATTATATATACTTAACTGTTTATGTAATTAACTTAATTGAGTATAATATTATTAAATTCTTAGCTGAGAGTATTGTTAATTGTATTAAAGTCTAACATAAGAAATTACTTTTTTCACAAAAAAGATATTTATTTTTTTGCAGAAAAACTGTTTACATAATATGATTTATAATAGATGAATTGTTTCTAAGCACTTATTTCAATTAATAATTGGTAAATATTTCTGCTTCTTATAAATTTCAGTAAAATTGTTTCTGTATCTATGTAAATGTAACCAAATTTATGACATTTATTATTATTCAAAATGTGTGTGACAAAGGAAAGTATAAAGCACATTAAAATTTAAGGCAGAAAATTTCATTTTAGTGAATAATATATATATATATATATATATATATATATATATATATATATATATATATATATATATATATATATATATAATAGTTCACTAAAATGAAATTAAATTTTCTGCACTAAATTTTAATGTGCTTTATATTTTTATATATATATATATATATATATATATATATATATATATTAAGCAGAAATTTTCCTTAAAAATTTATTATTTTACATTTTAGAGAATAAGTTAAGAAAAAAATAAGCAATGCTTCTTTTAATTATTATTTTATGTTTTTTGAAATAAAAATATTAGTGATAAAATGTTAGCAAATGCTTTTAAAAATAAATTTTATGTTTGAGAAACTAAATATGTGGTTCATAATTATTAATGATAAGTTAAAAGATGTAAATAGAATGATTTTTTTAAGACAATTATTTAACTTACTAACTGCTTACTGATTCTATTGCAACCATAGCGAGCTGCAAAATGCAGTGGTGATAATCCATCTTCACCTTTAATATTTGGATCTTTAAAAAGAAAAATATTTTGTGACAAATTGAATGTAAAAACTATAATAAAAGAAATAATCATACAAATTGATATATTCAAATATTTACCAGCACCATGTCTCAACAGAAGTTGTGTTACAGATACCAGATTGTACCGAGCAGCATAATGCAAAGGTGCACGATTATTTTCATCTAACTCATCAATCATTAGTTTCTCTTCATCTGGACTAAGGTTACTTAAGTATAATTCTAAACTTTCGACATTATTTTCTCGTAACACCTTTCAAAAATAAAACATTATGCCTTAGTTAAATTCTTACAAACATGAAATGCCAATATTAGACTATTATGACTCTTATATTATGGCAGTTTGTATATAATAGAAATTAAGATTGATAAAATATTAATCAAATCAATAAATTAAAAATAACATTTATGAAGAGAGAGAGAGGACATTGATATCTCAATTAATACGTTAAGTTTTTTTAAAGAAGTAAAGCATTTCTCATGAAAAAATGCTTTTATAGTCATATTTAAAGTCTAAACATCATATATCTACATTTAATCAGGAGAGTAAGATTCAGTACAATGCCAATGAAACCCTTAGTCTCAATGAAATATTCACTTACGAACAATTTCTTAATAATAGATAATTTTATGGCAAATAAATTTGTGTATTTTTGTATTATTTTGCGAACAATTTCTACTAAAAAAACATGTTATCAAATATAGTGATTTAGCACTAAATAAGTAAACCAGTGATCACACTGGTTTACTTATTTAGTGCTAAATATCACAGTGGTTTACTTATTTAGTGCTAAATTATTTCCTAAGCTCATCTTTTATATTTTTAATGCACGCAAACATTAAATTTAAAATAAGTTTTCCATAACTATGCAATGTTTGAAAATTGAAATATGAATTAAAAATAGTTTTCATTTATTTGTTTCAATAGAGAGAGGAGATATAATTTAAGTACTTTATCAAAAACTTTTGGGGGAAAAAAAAAAGATTAAAATCTGTAATATCTGGCAATATTTTTTCTGAAAATAATCAATAGTATAATACATAAATACTGAAATTTCTATTAACCTTTATTTCCATAATAGCAAAACTTCCAAATAACCGTCAATATTTATTTCAATAACAATAAAATTTTCCTAATAGTATTTAAATTTAATTCCAAAGAATATAATAAATCATAGTGAAAACATTTTTCTTTAATCAGATTCAAGAAATAATAAAGAGAGCTAATAAAAGAAATGGAATAATATTTATATCTTTTGCTTGCAGATGGAAGTATTTAGCTACAGAAATAACAATTATCTGTTTTAATAAATAAAAAAGTGAAATTAAAATTTAAAGAAAATTTTGAATCAATTACAATAGTTTAAAATTTATGCACATAAAATTTTTTTAGAGTAAAATGAAAATAACATTTTTAGATAGTATACCTAGACAAATAGTTTAATTACTAAACAATTTTGTTAAAACTTTTTAAAAGTAAATAAAGTAATAGAATGAAAAATATTAAGTTAGAGCAACATGTGTAAAGTGAGAAAAATTTTAGCAATAAATCAAATTAATGAAGATATTTTGTGTTTATTACAATTTAGGATAATATATTTTTCACAATAATTGAATAAAACTTAAAAGGGTATTTCAAATTGATAGAACCTGCACAAATAAAAATTTTATTAGTTAAAATTTTAAGGATTTTGATTGAATATATCTATGATTAATAAATAAGAACTTTATCTTACCCGTTGAACTGAAATATGTGGAGTCATTGTGGACTCATTTTCATCAAAACTTTTTGCCAATTCTGAATTTTCTAAATTCACTTGTGTTTCTTTCAAAAATTGTACTTTACGACATGCATATTTTGAATTCAAGTTACTGGAGCTATTTACACTAATATTATCATCTTCACTATCTGCCTGGAAGCTTTCACTATTATAGAGTGAATATTTAACTCTAGCATACTGATTAGCCATATTAAAGGACCCTGTAAACAAAATATTACTTATCTTGCACATTAATACAGTAAAAAATAATAAAACTTACAAATATTCAGTATAATTAAAATATAAATAAATTAAAGGCATCAATAAGCACTAAACAATGATTGTTATTTTACTTTTATACATATACAAGGATTAAAATACCACAATTTTTTCTAACATTCATCATTTCTAGATAATAAATGATCCAAATACATTTGCGGATAGCTAACAAGAAACTATATTAATAAATACGAACAGAATTGTTGACAAAAGTCTAAAAATATTTACTTATAAATACTCAGTGCTACATTTTAATAAATTCTTGCTTTTAAAAAGGAAAAAGTACTTACGTTTTTTATTTAATGTAACATGAAATAGACTGATTTGAATTTTCCAAGTTCATTGAAATATTTAATATTAATTGAAATAATAACTCAATCCTTTAGTTGTAAATGTTAGAGCTGTTATTCAGGCTTCAGACAAGGTTATAAGGTTCACCAAGGTTAGTTAGATCATAAAATAGAGTACAGTTATCCAACTTCAGTTTATTAATCATAAATCACATGTAAAAAAAATTCACGGCAAGCAGTTTGGAAATCAAAACGAATGATAGATTTTATGAAAAAAATAAAGAAAAAAGAAATTAAAAGCAGCAAAATTCCTTCAAACACAAATTTAAAATTGGTTCCATAACAATGAATTTTTATAGAAAAATACTCCCAGGGGAAAGTTTAATAAACTATATATTTCAATTTTAACCTATGTTTTGCGTTGCATACTTTTGCAGACAGTAAGCGCATGGATTTTTGTTTATTTACATGACGCAATCGCAACTTATTGGTTGCCAAATCTAAAATAGATTTTAAGATTTTCTGAACAAATGCTCTGATTGGAATTGTTCAATACAATGATCATGCCATAATCAATGATCATTAATGATCCTAATGATTTAATCAGATAAATGGGTGTCAGTTTTTATTTTTTCGAAATTTGTCAAATTTCGAAATTTCTATCAGTTTTAGAATTGAAAAGTAATATATATATATATTTTACTTTTTTTATAATTAGATTTCCACATTTGCTAAAATTTACATTTTAATGACGAAAAAGAAAACGTAGCCTTGTGCTTTTCTGATGAAATTGAACATATTATAAGCCTAGAGGTAAATTTTTATTGGATTGGTTATTATTAATTATGATAATTAATGAAGAAGAAAAATCTAATCACAGAGAGAGAGAGAGAGAGAGAGAGAGGAAATCTAAAAGATGCCATGAATATAAATTTCCAATCCTTCTGATCATACGTGCTTAAATATCAAATATGGAATAAAATCTAATATGAAATACGGAAAATATGAAAATGGAATAAAAACCGTAAAATTTTATGATATATTCTATTTTATGTTATTCAGTATTCTTTTTTAATTATCTTACATTATTTTCTTACTAATAAAGATTCAAAATTTGTAAGAATTATGTAACATTTTCCTTTTGAAAAATAATAGTCTGTCATTTAGAAACCTATTGTATTTAATCTGTCATTGATAAAAAAGTAAATCAAATGAAAAAAATCCCTGAAATATTGGGGAAGACTAATTTTTTTTTTATCTTATAATTATTTTGTTTCAATATTTATTAGCTAATTTTTGTCATCAGAATTTGTATTATTTAACACAAATAAACTATTCAAAACTTTTAGATTTATGCTAATAATTCATATCTGATAAAAATGGGGATTTAAATTTTCTCATTAGAATGCAAGTTTTTCCTTGTGATGAATATTTCCTTTTATTGAAATTAAAATTAAATACTTATCTCAGTTAAAAATTAATGTTTTTAATATGAAACTATAGCATTCTTTGTGATGCAATATTTAAAAGCCAAAATTCAAATTCAAAGTTTAATAAATTAGATTATTTTTTAAAAATAAGTACTCTAATTCTCACAAATCTTAATTAATTGCGTACTTATAAGTAAAAATATTATGTATATAATTATCCAAGAATAAGTTAAATCAAGTCACAAAATAATCTATTTAATTTTAAAAAAATTAATTATTTTTAATTGAAAATTCATTTTTGGAAATCATAACTTTTATTCTAGACTAATAAATTTTATGCTGGTTTGAAAATAGAATAATACTGGTTAAAGCATATCGTTAAATCTTTCTTCTTATATATACTGCTGGCCACCATAAATGCATCACTCTGAAGGAAGCATGCAAATGACATGAAATTTACAACGTGCTTAACCGGAGATGAGATATGGAAATGATTAGAATTTCAGCGCTGACGCACATCATATGCACCTGTGGTGCCACATCAAAGCGTTATTTAAGTCTTGAAGATTTCGACAATTTCAAATTCGGCAATCGCTTTTTTTTTCTTCAAAATTAATGTTTTATAGGAAACAGCGATCATTTTTTGATCAAGTATCCGAGTTCGATAGAGGAAGGATAGCGATCTGCCGAGATTGTGGGTTATCTTTCAGGGAAATCGGTAGTCGCGTTGGATGAAACAAACAACTGTAATGCGGATATGTGATCGTTAGATACAGGATGTACGACGGACCGACGTGTTACATCGCATCCACCTCAGTGTACCAATTCACGCGATGGACAAGCAAATTGTGCGCATGGCAGCGGCGGATCACTCAGTCTCATCACGATCCATAGCATAGCACATTCAGTCTGTAACGCATCATCTAGTGTCAGCTCGTACTATTCGACGCCGTTTAGAGCAGAGTGGTCTGTCGGAAAGACGTCCATTGCTTCGTTTACCCTTGACGCAGAACCACAGACGTCTCCGTCGCCAATAGTACGATGAAAGAAGGATGTGGACGGCAGTATGGAATAAAATTTTCCTTACGGACGAATCACATTTATGTCTGCAATACCACGATGGTCACATTCGAGTCTGGAGACATCGTGGAGGGAGAATTCTAAACAACTACGTTATGCACCACCACACTGGTCCTGCACTGGGTATTATGGTATGAGGTGATACTGGGTATTACTCTCGCACTCCTCTAGTACACATTACAGTTACCTTAAACAGCCAGCGCTATATTTCTGAGATGTTGAAGCCAGTTGTCCTTCTTTACTTTCAATGCTTGCACACAGATATATTTCAACAGGATAATGCACGACCACACGTAGAATGCATTCTCCAAAGGTTTTTCGTCAATCGCCAGATTAAATTTCTTCTTTAGCCTGTTAGCTCTATGGATCTTTCGCGGATAGAAAACACGTGTTCTATGGTTGCTCAAAAACTGACCCAGATTGCATCCCCAGCTGCGACACAAGATCAACTTTGGCAATGTGGGGATGCTGCTTAGTCTGTTGTAGTCGAATAACGCATCCGAAGTCTCTTTGAATCAATGCTTAGGCGTGTGGCAGCGGTGATCTCGGTTAATGGCTGTTTCTATGGCTACTGATTTTCATAGGAACCACACTTCACAGAAGTCTATAAATTTAATCATGTTATACTAGGCCAACATGTTATCTACAAAATAAATTTTGTTTGATATCGCTTGTCTTTCTTGGTGTTGTGATTTGAGTGGACAGCAGTGTATTAGAATGCACGGGGGTGTAATTTTAAGACTATATTCAAGACATCTTCAGGAGTTATTTTACAGTTTTAACGCAATCGAAAAACTGAATAAAATTCTCACAAAAATTTTGCTTCTAATGATTGCTCTTGAGACTTATTTGAATTGATATCAAAGATTTTTAACAGAACATGTTGAATAATTTAAGTTAATAATTATTACTAAATATGCTCGAATACTTTTGCTAATTCATTCGAAATTCGGGACTTTTGGAATTATAATGGTCACTTCTTGATACATACGATAGAAAAGTAAAGAATTATATATATATATATTGATGTGACTATTGCAATTTTTTTCTTTTATTATCTATATCTTAAAAAGTGGATTCATTTCAAATTTTTGCGTACTATTTTTCAATTTCTTTGAATAAATACAGTTCAGTAGCCGAACAGTAAAAATAATTGTTGTCGCTTTTAAAATTGAGATATTTTTACTTCTATGATAAACGTTATTCTTCTCTTATTACTTCTATTATAAACGTTATGGTTCACAATATTAGACATTCTAGAGTAATAATGTATTAAGCGATTATTCATATAAATATGTAAACTGAAAGCATTTTATTAATACTGAATTTTATCTTGTAGAAGATCAAATAAAATATGTCTTTGATTTTCATGCAACAATTGAAACACTTTTCCTTGAATTGGTCTATATAGTATAGAGAAAGAGAAATCTGGAGAATATCCTCTTCTTTTAAAAGATGAAAAATCCGTACAAAAAGAAATATTTTGAACACAATATGGAGTGGGAGTACCCCTGGCATTTAAAAAATTTAAATATTTCTTGAACTGGACAAATACAGAGCTTGTATATGTCCATTTCTAGAAATATAGGTGAGATGTTTCTCCATAAGGAATGGTACAATTGTACCATTCTTTCATGCAGAAACTGCAATGACTCCTAAGGAGATGCAGGAAAAGGATAAAGAGCATTCTAATTCTTTCTTCCAAAACAGATTACCAGGGATTTATTATGTTTAAGTCCAGTGATTGAGTAGGCCATAAAAGGTGTTCTACTGAGTTCTATGTTTCCGAAACTATGATTATATATAAACTGTTCGATTAAGATGAACTGAGGAACTATCAACTTAACAGAAGCAGTCCGCAGATAGAGACAATATCTGTTCTGTAGAAAGCAGTTGTCGACCAAAATGTGATATAATCAGTGCTATTGGCATTTTTGAGGTGGAAATATGGCTGGTAGCAAATCAGCCCCAAACCATAACGGAACCATTCCCTACTTCACTCTAGGAAGAAAACTGATGTGTAGACTTCTGAGGGAGTTTGATAAACGTAAGCTATTTTCGTGATGGGAAATATTAAGTAATTGGATTCATTGGAATATAATTTAACTTTATCCGTTATTCGAGCTTTATGTCCTTGCGCCATTGTACTCGATGCCCCAATTTACAACTGCCACAATGGGTTTTGTAATCGTAGATGTATCCCAAATATTTCACTTATGCAATTCCCTCGAACTATATGGGTAAAAAACGAATTCATTTAGCTCAGCAAACACTTTTGCCTCTATCTGGTGGCAAAAATGTTTCCTTCTGATGGTTACAATTTTTTTTATGGCTTCAGTCTTCCTTAATGTCCGACTGCCTTTCGCAATGAACTTAGTTTCCTTTCCACAGTTCTGTCTAGCAAATGTTTCAGGCGCTGTATCGAAGGTCATGACAAACTGTCGTGACTTTCGACGAGGCGCATATTGATATGACCATAAGCATGTGATATTGTGGTTTCTGATACAATGACCAGACACACTAGATATTTTCTTTAAAACTCCGACAGGTCTCTCATTTTATCCTCACCCGAAACGAAATTATGCAAACTATGACAAAAATATACTACAAGAAACTAGTAGTTACACTTTTAATTTAGTTTCATATCATCACATAAATACATAAAGTCATTGTTTTCGGTATGAGGTTTTTTCATCATTATTATTTTTATTTATTTATTTATTTTTTAGAATCCTTTCTGTATGTCACATATATGAAAGTCATTGTTCTCGGTGAAGTTTTTCCTCATTATTATTTTTATTTATTTATTTATATATATACATATATTTTGGAATCCTATGTATGTCAGATTTATTTGTTAAGTATCTTTATTTCTCAATTTTATCGGCAAATGGTGACATTCATTTCAACTACGTATTTGCATATACAACAATTAAGTGTTATTTTAGAATTTAAATGAATCGATTTTGTCACTATTTCATTAACTTCAACAACATTAAATAAATACCTATGTTTCCAAGTAATATATATTTATGTTTATTAAATTTCTTTCTATTTCAAACTAGAGTAAATAAAAAGATCGTAATATACAAAATGTTTCTTTATTCACCTCTGTTTGATTAAAAAATTAACATGCTTTAAAGGTATATTACGAGACTTCAAGAAATTTGCATTAAAGTTGGTTTAATAATATTTGATTCATTTTAAAGAGAGTTGGAGTAATCTATAAAATGCTCTAATGTCTAATTATTTGAATGTTTCTTGTTTGAAGCTTAGAAGTATCTTAAAACAAGCTGGCATTATAATTACTGAGTTGGAATTTTTAAATTGTCATTATGGAATATTTTTATTAGTCTTAATCAAAACATGACCTTATAAATTTTATAATACATTATTTTGTATCTCTTCTGAATAACTTTTAATTTAGAACTCAATGATAAATCTAATCTTGCACGAGCTCGAAATTTTTTCCGTATGAATAATGCGCGCGTAGAATTTAAAGTATGTGTGAAAGAAACATGAAATATATTTTAAATTATGCATCGGCCACTTTACATTCTTATTTTTTTTACTACACTTATAATATTTATGTGTAAAATTATAAATATGTTTAATTCAAATATTATTTTGTGAACTATTTTCAAATTCGTTGTATATTTAAAAAAAAAAAAAAAAAAAAAAAAAAACTTTTTGCATTGATTTAGAAATGTAAATGTCTAAATCCCTAGAATTCGGTACACCTTACACGTTAGAAATATGTTGAAAATGGAATTTTAAAAATATAGCATTTGAATGCCTAACATTTCATCTTAAGACATTTTCTCTTTATTTCTAGTTTCAAACATCTGATATTCAGTAGACCAATTCATCTTGTGTTGTAAAATGTGTTGAAAAGTATCACTAATATTACTTGGAAAAATTCATCTTTGTATTACAATTTATTTTTTAGAAGGTCATTTATTGTTAGTATTATGAAACATGGCTAGCTTATAAGTTTTAGATCTACACCCAGAAAAAAAAAAAAACATTCTGGAAGTTTAACTGTAGTATATGGGTTCCACTTGTAGACCAATATTGAAATAAAAAAGAATTAATTTTTCTTTTTATACTCGAAATTTGCCCCTGAAATAAAGCACAAATTTTACCCGCATTTTTAAATAAATAAAAAAAAGAGTTGAAATTTTGTGTTTTTTTTTTCATTTTTTTTTGTCGTGTGTATGATAGCCGTATCAAATAAAGCCATGAGTTCTTATACACCTGCAATTTCTTTAACGTGGTGTGGTTTGATGTCAGCTGCGTTTGTGGGCAGTTATCACAGTTCTTGTAGATTCTTCTGCCCTCCCTGTCCACCTTCATGCCTGTATGGTGCTTAGTTTCAAGCCTGACGGTAGTTTTCATGGTTATAGTCTATCAGTGTCCCCATTGCAAAGCTGTTGTTTTGCTGGAATTGACATTTCTTTTAGTTTAGATTTATCTATTGCATTAGCGTTTTGGAAGGAAACTTAATTGTTGTTAATGTTGAGATTCTTCGTCTAATTGTTGAGAGGCTTCTTTGTCTAATTTATCCGCATTTATATTCCATGCAATATCAACATGTGCGGGTATCCATTCCAAAGAGCAGATTTTGTTCAACTTTTGACTGTCATAAATATTTGAATACATCTCTTGGGTGATAGAAGAGTCTCCACGATTTTTTTACATATTTCAGTGCATCAATAATATAAAAATGAAAATAAACGCAGTTACTTTTGTTTGTCCTAAGACCACGAAACATATTATTGTAGCACTTTTCGTAATGAAAGAACATACTGATGTAAAGAAAATAGGATTAATGAAATGTTGCGAATTTCATCGGTCACTATTTTGTTTGTCACTATGAACAATATCAACTTGATATCATTCAATTTATTGTGATACAGACTTCTAATTAGAGAGATTTACACAAATTTCTAAGATTATATGATTATACAAAGATTATACATAAGATAAGATTATACAAAGAATTAATATTTATACAAATTTCTAATTCTTTTTTAATACGATTGTGCAAATAGTTGTGAAAATATTTATTATATACTTGTCTATAATATAAATAAAAATTTTTTTTATGTCTTACATACTTGAATATTGCAAAATATCTCTACTTTATGTTTTTTTATCAACAGATTATTTTTCTTTCAAAACGAATGGATTTATTTAATTTAAGAATAAAACTTATACGCAATTTTTTTATAAATTAAATTTTTTTTATTTTTTTGTAAGATTTTTTAGTAAAATAAATAGGTTTATATTTTATTTAACGAAGATATAACATTTATTTTTAAATTCTAGTTGATGTTTCCTTTATAATTCATAATTAAATCATAATTTGATTCATTTTCAGTTATATTCATTAGAGTCTCATGTTATATACATTTTCTAGCTATTTAATTAATTTTAGGTGTTGAAGTGTAATTGCTTACCACCATTGTACAGTTGAGTTATTGCAATTATTTAATATTGAGATTCAGTGAAGAATTCACAAAGAATTTAATTCAAAAGAATGTTTGCGATGAAAAATTATTTCAGTCTAACATTCAGTGAAAAAAATCTGTAAAATATTTTAAAAATTTGTAAATTCAAAAATAATGCTATCTGAATATAAATATTTAATTTAAATTCACATGTTGCTTTCTTCATGAAAATTAATGAATGTTTTAGAATTCCTATAACAATAGTGTTACTATTAGTTATAGGAATTGATAAACAGTGTTACTATTATTATAGGAATTGTTAAACAGTGTTACTATTGTTATGGGAATTGTTAAAAATACATAGTGAAAAATATAAAACAGGTAAATAAGTAATAATGTGTCATTATAATTTGATAAGAAACACATTGGTTTACAATGAAATTATTTATTAACATAACTGAATATTTAAATTTTTATATTGAATATTAATGAATATTAAACTAATAAGACATGAAAAAAAATGTTAACAGTTTACGAAAACAAAATTTTTTAAAATTAAAATCGAATAATGTCGTTAATTGATTCGATAAAGCAAAATAATTTTCATAAAAACAAATAAGTGTTGACATAATTTCTGAAAATATCGATTAAAATACATTTGATTCATTAAACGAAAAACATAAAAATAGATCATAATCAATCAATAAATAGATCTTAACATTTGTGTTTACCTATGAATACAAAATTTCATATTTGAGAAAATAAGGTGATGGCGCTTTTAATGAATAAATATCCTCATAACTAACCTATATTCAGGAAAGCAAAAGGGAATCTGCGAATAAAAATCACTCCTGATAACGTACTTTGGTAAATTTCACTTGAAGGAATCTTACGTCTTTGATGATAAAGAGACTCCATTTAGAAGTAAAATAAAACTTGCGAGGAGATACTGATTGGGTCTTAATTGGTGATGCAATATCAATATACTGGAACAAAAGCTTTATTTTTAGATTCCATTATTTTGATAGCAAAGAAGAGGATGCGAATAAGGAAAAGGCATGAGTAATGAAAAATTGAGGTGCAGCTTTACTTTTAGTAAAATAGCTATAGATGTTTGAATGCACATCTTGAAAAAATGGCTTATTTTTTTTTTACTTAACACATATATTTTTCAATTTTATGACCTATTTTTTTTTTATTATTTCAATTTTTAGATAATATCTTAAATTGAGCATTTTTTTCATCATCGCTGTGGTGATCCAAAGAAACAAAATGTTCATGGATGTTTTATTCTAATATGTAATACATTTAAAGATATTTATAACTTTTATGATTTGTCAATAAAATATTCTTTCAAATTGATTGATTTGACTCCCATGGTAAAGCTTTTGAAGTAAAATGGATGCATTAGTTATATAAGCATTCAAGTACGCAATATTTTGTAGCTCTGAGTTATTATTAAAAAGAAAATTGTATCTTCTTAACACATATAAGAACATCAATGCTCTTATTATTTGAAGGAACTGCAGCTAGAATAACATACATAAAGCAAAAAAATAAATAAATAAATAAATAAAAATTCAAGAGTTTTTGTAACATTATAATCTAAATAGTTTATAAACAAAATCTTATTTATAATTTTGATCTTAATATTATATTTGATAACATTATTTTGAAGTTAATATTATAATTATTTTAAATTTTAAAATTGCTATAACATTTATTAAATAAACATTTTTTTATAATTTTATACAAAACTTAAAGAAGATGCATTTTTAAATAATTAATGCACAATAATAGTAAAATTCTGACATCTAAAATATGTGTGTGTACTGTTTATTCTCAAAAATATGAGTAAAACAAATCATTAAACGTTTTCAACAATTCTATAAAAATTTTCGAGTTTATAAAAGTTACAAATTTTTCAATAAACTTAAAGAGTAAATTAAAAGAAAAAAAAACTATTTTCTTGAAAATTAAACTATTTATATCGAATTAATTTTGATTTATAGTGTTTGTGAAATAAATTAAAAAAATTAATCACAATGAACTTTAATTTTTAAAATAGGCACAGAGTAAAAAATATTAAAGGGAGTGCACTTTTAAAAGAAAGAATAATAGGACCGTTAAGAAAAAGAGTTTATACTCTCTTAATTATATAATGCCTTGACAAGACATTAATTCAATCAAATCGAAATGAGAGCGTTATTTTTAATTAACTCAATTATATTTTATCCAACTCATTTCCTTTATGGAGGAGGTAATTAATTTCTCATTGCACTCTGTTCTATTATGAGATTGCAAGATGAGTGGTTTATGTAGGAGGGAAACACTTTGGTGAATCCTTTAATGAGAAAGTTCCAATAAACTACAATACTTCTTAATCATCAGCATTATATTCGTTTTAAATATAAATTAAGAGGATTACGTTGTAAAAATCCATTATAATTGAATGCTAATACAAATTAAGATTTATAGTTTAATTTAAGAACAAAACATAATAAAAAATATTTTTTATGATTTAATTATAAATTTGACTTTTCTTCTAAAAACGATTATTTATTTTTGTGAGATAATAAAATTAAAAGGAAAGGAATATGAATAATTAAAATTAAATATTAGGAATAAAAATAATAGTGATCCACAGACACATATATGCTTATACATGAATATGTATACTTTTTTCAGACGAATTAATTTCAGTTAAATCCGTGGAATCGAAAGCCTTTGGTCGGTCGTTGAGCAGTTACCATGGGTGCAATGGTCTGGAGAAAATTTTCTCCCCCTTCAGATCAATACCAAAATTGAGAGAGTGGATCCTCTGATGGTGCCATCTATATCGGATGAATTAAAAAGAGCAAAAACATACCTTCACCTTCGAGTGTTCTGATTAAACGAAAGACGCACCCTATTGACTTAAATTCGCATAGCCGAGGCATAGCCAGTTTTGGCTTGTCCAAGTGTCATAAGTAACAGCAACTTTTTTTTACTATCACAAATGATGTTTGTTATTTTTAACTTCTTTCGTATAAAAATGGCAATACGAAGATTATCGTCATATTTATTGTCATCAGCTAGCATCAAATTCCTCATCGTTTTCCAAGATCTCGGCCCATAAAAGAGGCACCAAAATTATAAAATTCATACTAATTGCAAATAATTATAATTACATTTATTTAAATATTAGCATAAAAACAAATATATATATTTATAAGTATATATATATATATATATGTATATATGGCATTCTCTCTTCTTCCTCTTTATAACAACTCACATTTAAATAGTTAACATCAGACTCTTGGGACAGATTTTCAGACATAAAAATACGACTGATAACCATTGTAAAATACGAGAGTTTTTAAATAGCATTTACATTCATTCAAAGACAAAAGTTTTTTTTCATTGAGGTGTAAATATTTTTTGTGATAGATTAGAAATTGAAGGTACAAAATTTTTAAAACAACATCATGAATTCCTTCCGAAATCCTGTAGTCGGCCTCAAAGTGGCAAGAAGGTGTACTTGGGAGAATGGCCGAAGTATGTTGGGATAGTATTCTCTAGGAAAGGTCATCCAAGACGTGAAAGCTGTTCCATTATGTCCAGGCTGCACGTGAATTCAGTGTTCGAGTCAGTCTTCTGTTCTTGTGATGTCTCTTCAGGAAGAAGCTACCCTAAGCCAGTCTTTAGTGGATTTCATAGTATGCTGGGGTGTATGGTAATGAGGTAGCGGATATATTCGTCAAAATTGGTTATGATCTTTCGATAAACAATTTAAGTGAGCTTACTCCCTCAGAAATCCACTCCTTAGACAAAAATAACTCTCTTCTTGGAGTCTTCCATCTGTTCACCATTGAGATGTTGCCAATAATCCTGATCTGTTCCTGTCACGCAGTGGCCCTATGTCTTTTTTAATCTACTATGGCTAGATTAAGAAGTGGCCACCTAAAATGTTTGAAGTTATTGAATGAAGAAGGAAATTTCTCTCGCTGTTTCCCCTGTACCAATCCTTCTGTCCACCTTATTAATTGCCTTGTGAACTTTTAAAAACAGCTGTGGGATGAGCAGGATCTGCCGCATCGGGGCCTTTTGGACCTCGTGTATGCTTCTCTATAACAAGGGAATAAGTAACAACTCATCATGTGGCCGGAAAAATGTAGGAGGAACAACATCATTCGATAAGAATTTTCCCTATCTTTTTTAAAAAAGTGAAATTTATCCAATATTTCGTAAGATAAAAGTGAGCAAGGAGAATGATTTTTTTTTAAAATATATTAACAAATTGAAATTTTATACAGGTTCTTTACTTTTTTTTTTAACACGACTCATTATTTAATCAGATATTTTCAGTAATGGGTATAGTCAAGTCATACCTCCACATAGGCTGTAATATAATGAGAATGGTAAATTATTTTTCGAAAGTGAGTTGATTACTTTTTAGTAAAATCTCGATGATCACTAATCAATATCAGAACAGCAAGTAAAAAAGTTTTCCCTCATCAAATGAAGTGATGAATGACAAATTATTTTGAATATAAAAAATATTTCATGATTTTTTTATAATTTTCACATTAGACATTTCCTTTTTTTTGAAATATCCTGTTGAATGTATTAGGGTTCACGTACGATATTGCACAAATTTCTAAATCATCCGTTCACCCTCGTATGTAAAATGCATTACAATTATTATTTTAACACTTAGAAGAGAGCTTTATATACAGAATTGACAATAGATTGGCAAACCGATTAGGGAAAACTTCTTCATAATGGGCCAACTGACATTGTTTTTATTCTCTAGAATACTGTGAATTTTTAAAATTATGCAATTAATTTTAAAAATGGTGCGCATTTCTGTTTATTGAGAACTTTTTTTTACTGCAATTGCTTTTACACGGGATAATTTTGTTTTTAAGTTATCACTTTGTATAGTGTATTCTGATGAACATTGATGAAAATGCTTGATATTTCAATCAACCATGTTGATCACTAACAATAGTTTATTACATTAGCTGTATGGTTATAAGTTCTGAAGCAAGTTTTTATGTTTCAACGCCAAGTTCAACCGTGAATTCTTTGTAAATCAGGGCCAATATAATTCTATTTCATCGTCATTGGTTTTATTTAATTTATTTCCATTATATTTCCAGATTTAGATCGAAAAAATCTGCTTCATTTTACTAAGCTATTCACATCCTTAATCTAATCCAAAGAAATATCGCCTTTTATTTCTTAAGACTTTTAACTGTTTTGATTTCTTCCATGAGAAATATTTTCTCCGATTCAGTTTTTCCATTTTTAATTGCATTGCGATTTATTAGTAACTTATTCATATATACTTATTTGCTACTTTTTATTAAATACTGCAAAGATCAGCTATTTTATAAAAACATGTGTGCTACGCAATCGCTTTCGGAAACAGACTACGTATGTAACACACTGAAATGAATTGTTTGGACATTAATTACTGTAAAATTATTTTTTGGATTTAAAATTATCTTAAGATACTAGCTATTGTATGGCTCTGCTAATTCTTTTGAATAAAGATTCCCCTTTTTTAAATTCTAGTGAAGTTAAAAACTGAATTCAAAGTTTCAAAAGGTTTTTCTATCTGATATACATGAGTAAATGTTTATTCATTAGAAATTATGTTAGGTAATAGTTATTTATACAAGCCGAATTATATAAATGTAACAAAAGTGTGACTTAAAACTAATTACGTTGTTGTTGTTGTTCTCGTGTACTAGCTAGGCTGACAAATTAGGGTGCGCTGCTCCACTTTTTCCGTATTTGAACCGTATTTGATGTGGAGTCCGACTTCTTCAGTACACACACATGCCATAGGGACCCGTTTATAGGGTAGGCAACCATTCACACCTCATTCGCTCACAAGGAAAAGACAAAGACAGGATAGAGAGAGAGAGAGAAAGTACATCCATGCCTGAACCGGGATTCGAAGCCAGGGCCTCCCTATCCGTAGTCAGGCACTCTGATCACTAGACAAGTTGGCCGGCAACTAATTACGTGTTTCGTGATTTAGTCACGCTATATTCTTATCTTAAGAATGTGACTATACTGTGTGATTGAGTTTGGAATTTAATGATTTAATTCTATATTTTTGACTGTGGCATAGCATACGGCTTCAACTAAAAATCGTTATGATATGAAAATACTGTTTCGAAATTCTCTTTAACATAATATATGTTTATTACGACTTCTGGGTAAAAAGTCTGAAAATTAGTTAAGCATTGTGAACTTTGGTAAACTCTCTTTTTTCCAGTTTTGTTGTGGGCTCAAGTTGACCACACACACACACACTACTGTTATTTTGATTCACTCTTTCCATCACCTTATAATTACTGACTATTTCTTTTAGCTCAATAGAATTTTATTTTTACAAACTCATAAATATGTTTACAATAAACAAGAGCTTTTGAAAGAGTCGTTGTTATTGCTGACGTAAGAAAAGTAACAGAATGCAACGAAGCCCAAAATCGAAAAATACATCAATTTTGATTAACAAATTGAAAGTCTCGCCTTATACACAGATGCTGAATATGTAGTTCTAGTTCTTGTAATTCATTTCATACAGCTTGATTTTTATTATCTGCATGTTTGATGAAAATATTTTCCCACATAAAATTTCAATACAAACTAAAATTCCTTTTTTGGAACAATTTTTTGGGTGACAGAATATATGACTTTATAAATTTAAAAAATACACACGTTTTGTCTTAGGGAATATAGCAACAAAATCAATTTATATCCAATAAAAACGAATAAACAAATGTATTAATCCAAAAAATATTTCAATTCACTTTCGTTTTTTTTTACTTGTCAGGCATTATTTTAAACAATTTACTATATTAATGCAACGTAGTTTAATTTTATTTTTAGAATTGTTACATTTTGCATCTGGCAACAGAGCAACTGTACGAATACGAAAAATAATGTTCTAAATACAAATATTATAAATTTTGAAGTCTGTTTTCAAATTATTACTGATAAATTATTTTATTGTTAGAGCAAAATTCTGTTTTATACTAAGTGGTAACTATTTAGATGAAACTGCAAAAATTTATTTTTGAAAAGAATTTTTTTTCTAAGTATTTGAAGCTTATTACAGTGATAAAAAGTATTCATTTACTTGAAAAAGCATCAACGAATATTCTATCTTTAAAAAGAGAAATACGTTAAACACGCAATAAAAATACTAAGTTTTTTTTTATTTTTTTTTATCATTTTGAAGAATGATAGAGGGATAAAGAAGGAAAAAAATAGTCAACATAAAAATTCTTTCCTCTCTTCTTAAAAACCGACATTAAATTCTGTTCCTTGTCGAACATAGCGATAAAGTTTATCCCACAGAAGTGGCAACGAAAATAAAGAAGCAAATCCAAAAGGAAACGGGAGAAGATATTCTATCCTCTCCCCTTCATCACTTTTCGTAAACCATAGTAGAAGTTAAGTTTATTGCCATCCAAGCTGGTGTGTTCGAAAACAGGCCCAAAAACTACTGCTTTAGAGCTCGTTGTGTATCCGCGATAAGAGTTGCCGGAATTTATGCTCGATTCTATGCCAGGTGTCGCCAGATCAGTTTTGAAGAGTTCAATCTTGTTCTTGTTCGACGGAATTTCCAAAAGGGTTGCCATTGTCACTGCAATCGCCGAAGTATCGCCAAAATGTCATTAGGAATTCCATAAAAATAGAAATGTACATTACTTCTCAAATTCCAAAATTTAGCTGCAGGCTATCATGGTTATCTTAAAAAGATAGGTAATATGATAACAAATATAAAATTTTAGTGATTTTTGATTGAACTTAGTTGATTTAATTTTTGTTACAAATATTGATATGGCTTTTGTATATTTCACAGGAAAAAAGTGAAATTCTATTTAATTTCACTTTATTCAGATATTCAGTTAGAAAAATTTATTTTTGCATACATAAAATATATAGTAAAATTCTAATTTAAACAAGTAAACGTTACAGTTTTTATAAAACTATTCATATTCTTTGATTTTTGTATTACGTACAGTAAAAATTTCGTTTATTAAAAGTGAGAAAGAGAATTTTTGTAAAATATTTAAATATCTTAAGAAATATTGCTGCAAACTACAGTAAAATTTATCGATTATAAAAAAGGAATGCAAGTTTTCTTTGAAAAATAACTCTGTTTTATGTGTATAAACAGGAATTTTTTTAAGTTAAAATTTGAGAATGAAGTAAGAGCATTTAGAAAATGCTCATTATATAGAAAATGAATGATAATTAAACCAGAGTTTAATGATGGATAAGTTACATTTTGCAAATACTTCTTACTTTTCCCCCCAATATTCAGCCTAATATGCAAATACAATTTGAAGAATTAAATTTTAAATTATCTCATATTTGTGTTTTTTTTATGGTATCTATTTCATAAAGTAAATATTCAGGAGATTTGAGTCAGTTTCATATAATTGGAACCAGTTACGAAAAACAAAGAGATGTTTCATAGTTTGATTGTGTTCTCAATTTTAAACGTTAACTTAACAAAAGTGGTGATGTATTGATATTACAAATGACAATCAAATTCTTATTTTAACAGTTACTTGGAGCCGGAAATTTTTAGAAATCTACTCTTTGAAAAAGTTTGTTCAGATAAAAAGATGTTAAGTCATATTGTTTGAAATAGGATTTCTTAAAGTAGATAGTGTGCTATTTTATAAAAGCAATTAATTGATTTACACTTTTTTTACGTGTAAGATACCAATAAAAAAAGAACGAGGGAATAAAAATTGCATAAACAAAACAATTATCGCCATTATTTTTTAATTCCGTTTGAAGACATATCCCTTAGTAAAAGAAATATAAGATGTATAGTAAAACTGTAGACACTTATTAAAGAATCTTGGAAAAAAATTTACTTTTGAGAAACACATTATTAGAATCAAATTTTTTGGTTTCTGTGTCTCCAAACGACGACACTTAAAACTTTATCTTTTAAAGAAAGTGTTTTTTTTTTTCAATGTATCTTTATTAGTTGTAGAACGAAAACTCAATAGAAAAGTTTCATTACAACCCTAATTTAAGTTTAAAATAAAACTGTTGAAATTAGTTTCCACTTAACAGATAGCAATATTAAATGATGGAATGTTAAAATTTGCACCTAAAGAAATAAAAATTTCAATGTAATTCAAAAAAATAAAAAAATTTTTTTTATACAATACGGTAAAATGCAAAACTTTATATAAGAAAATGTACTTGCTTGCTCAAAAATATGATTGTTTTGCAGTACATTACAAAGCTTAGATTTTAAAATTGTATTAAGACATGCCACACAAATATATATATATATATAAATCTTTTACATTAATACATAATTAATATATAATTATATATACATTAAAGTTACATAAGAAAACCTGTTTAATTGCAGAAGTAATTGAAAAGATAATACAAATTTTCTCAATTTCTGAAAACCCTTCATAGTTTTCAAGGTCAGATTAAATATTTTAAATCTTATTTTCAAAATTTATGAATGACGTATTGAATTGACTTAGTATTTTAAAATTCAGGTTTATCGAACTCATTACTCATCCAAATATTTTTACAGTCCAATTAATTAATCTCTATATAAAAGAACTCATTGTTTTTAAAATACACCAACATAAATACATAGTTTTAATAAATTTAACAAAACACAATCATAGTTAATTTTGTCTAATGATAAATTAGTCATGTGTCTGTAAGTCATGAGCTAAAAAGACTTAAATTTCAGAAGTATTCTAAAATACACAAAATATATTCATATGCAGTAGATAGAACTCCAATTATAACTTTTAGAATTTTAGAAAAATAAATTAGACTACAGAGTAGGAAAGTGTGAAAAAGGAAAAAAAGCTCAAGAAAAAGAAAGGTAAGAGAAGGAAGAAGATAAAATTGGCGAGTTCCTTGAGGAATTCAAAAAACATAATTTTGAAAATTCCAGGATGTCCAGAAGTTAGATGAAGAAACAGGAAAATATATGAGTCAGACATTTCTGAATTTCAAACTGTTAATAATGGTCAAATTATTGAAGGTGTCTAGGAGAAGATGATATCAATGTCCAAGTTGAAAGAGTCAAGGGGACATCAGCTAGTGAATCATTTGGCTGGCTTTGAAACTGTTTTGAAGTAGATCGAGCGTCAGCTCGAGTGTAATCAAATGCAAATTCTCATTGTCAAGTTGATGAGGGACTTGTCTGCCCGAAAATGTATGAAAGCAAAGAAACAACTTACGTTGACCGAGATGTTCAACAAACAATGACTTTCACTTCCAGCACTATAAACACATATTGTACATTCATATTGTATTAATGTAAAGTACTTGAAAGTATCTTAACATGTAAAAGGTTGGATTTTCACTTTACTGATTATAAGTTCTTTTTCTTTAAAAATATATATAGTTTTTTCCCCATTTTCAACACGCAATAATTAATTACAATAGACCCATTTTTATCGAAAACATCCATTTGTCCGAATGGGGTCCGGTGCCAATAGATTCGAATAATTAGATTTCTACTGCATCTATTTGCTATTCACAAGAAAAATGTCTGATATCAAGGCACCTTTGAAAACCCTCAACATCTTTTTTTTGTATGGATATAAAGTATAAATGCGTGTAACTAAGAAACATCCTGTCTATGAAACAAAACGAATAAAAACTAAATGCAATATTGCTTAGAATACCGACATTCCAAAAACGAAAGTATTTCGCGAATTAGGAAGTTTAATGAAATATTGTTAGATTTGATGTCACATTTAATTTAAAGTTACGAACATTAATTTGAAAGAGCGTTGAAAGTAATTAATGTTAATACATAATATTTTTTTCAAATTTTAATTATTTATAGAATGTTATATGTTTATTATATTTGGATCGATGCGTTTTATCCATGATGAATGAAATTTTATGTTTATGCATTTTATTTTTAACTTTATCAATATGATAATGCATGAGAAACAAAAATCAAAGGCTAGATAAAACTCAGCAACGACAGAGAATTAATTATGGTACGCATGCAGTGAGAAATAGTCACATGTATATAATTTTCAATAATAAGTTTCCACTGATTTCAACTTTGGATGATGTCACAGGTTTCTTATTTAACAAATTATGTCACTGATACTAAATGGATTTATTTATTATGTTGTCATGTTGATGGATTACACCACAAAATTTTTATCAATATCTTGTAATTATTTTTGTAAAATTCTTTATAAATTTTGAGTGATTAGTTAAAATGTTTTTCACGGAATGGTCTGTAAAGTTCATAGAAAGTGAACCATGTGTTGTGCACTTTTATAAAACAGTAAAAAATTTTAGCACTGTGAAGTGAACAACTTAATGATCGATGATCGCCGAGCTGTTAGCCGAATGGTTAGCGCTCTTGCCTTCGGTTCAACAGTTGGTGGGTTCGAATCCCACCTTGGGCATGGATGTTTGTATTGGTTCAGAATCCACTTTAAGCCGTAGGTCCCGGTCTGATTAGCTCTCATGTGCAAAAAATAACCGTTGAACGACAAACAAATTTTTAATCGTTTAATGCTTTTTTTTTAAAGTTGCCATCATATTAATTGTCTGATGAGAGTCATTTTCATGTATCGCAAAGGAGGAAACCCCGAAAATTCCAAAGCCCTACTAGGACAAAGGTGCATGCAAAAGGAAGAAGCACTAAATACATCATCCGTTGTTGAAAAGATGCTAGAATTGAACCTGGAACTCTTCGATTTAAAAAGCTCTACCCTACAATGAGGCAAAAATTTCAAAATTTTGACATGATGTAGTGGGCAGCCTAATAACTAAAAGCCGTTGTGAGATACGTTAGCATACACCTGACAGATGTGCATGCAAAAGACGTAAGCGCAATATCCTTTTTCGATGTTCAACTGTGGTTGGGACCAATTCCGGGACATTGCAATCTGAACAACTCTGTCCTAACACTTGGTCATTGTGATCCCAAACGTATAAAATTTTCAAAATCGTGACATAATAACCATTTTTTGATAATTGAGCTAATAAGAATTTGTAAGTTTAGGTATAAAAGTCAATTTATATATATTGTATTGCATTGAGTAATGCATTATTTTATTGATTGGACTATATTTGAGGCTGAAACATTTCGAATTGCTTAAAACTTCACTTTAAATCTTCGTCAAAGTTTAAAGTTATAGCTACTATTACTTAAGAAAGCAAATATAACGAAAACGAAGCTTGAGAAAATTGTAAAAATATTTTTCATTTCTCGATTTTTTTCAAAGATATTTTTCTTTAGAAAATGAAAAATATATCCAAGTGATTATTGAGGATAAAATTTCGAGTTGAAAGAAAATAAAAGCCTCCTGGAGTTTTATGCAATCAAAATGGTGAAGAAAACAATATTTTTTGTTTTTTACTTAAAAGCAATTTTAATTTTAAATACGAGAGCACAAAGAAAAACAGAATGAACAATTACCACACAAGGCCTTTAATTTCTTAATTTTTTTTTATCAAAGTTGATTACTTTGTACTTTATTATTATTATCTGCTGTTGTAATACAAAACAATTTCTTCATTTTTCAATAAAAAATATTTCTTTTTTTTTTGCTTAAAACTATTTTTATTAATTCAGTCTTTGAGTGCTATTGAAATCTTAATAAATCTTTAATTTGAAACCGCTATTTTTCCAGATACAAAATTTTTGGTATAAATAAATGTATTCTCTATAAATTTAATGAATAATAATCTGAAAATGAATTGAAAAATCTGGTTTTGAAACATATTTCAGGTGACATAGCAAATGAATTATATTGATGTTTTTTTTAAATTTTTATTTATTTATTTATTTTTTTACACAATTCGCAGAGCTTGTAGCCGAATGGTTAGCGCTCTTACCGTCGGTTCAACAGTTTGTGGGTTCGAATCCCACGAACCACCACATGTTGGGCATGGATGTTTGTAGTGGTTCGGAATTCACTTTAAGCCGTAGGTCCCGGTCTAATTAGCCCTCGTGTGCAAAAAATGACCGTTGAGCGACAAACAAACAAATTTTTACACAATTCAGATAACCTTACAAGCACTTCTTAGAATTTATCATGAAAATATACTTATTTAAAGTTAAAATAATTTTGATTCTGCATAAAACAAATTTTGAAATTATGAAGTTTTCTTTTACAATTGTTGCTGGGATCCCTATTTTTAAAGCAAATCTATTTTGGGTAACGTATGGCTTGATTATCATACGTTTCTCCAAACTCTATTTTGAGAAAAATAATTAGGTAGAGTGAAAATAAATTAATTTTGTTTGGCGGAGGAATGCTCCGAGTAAAATATATGTAAAAAAAGAGTAAAGTTCAACGAAATCATAATTGAGTTTAATAAATTTAACAAAAGAAACATCGATTTACTGAAATCTTTACCATTGATTTTAAAGTTCACTCAAATTTACAAATTTTAATCGTGATAGAAAGAGTTGACACTTAAAAATTCCATAAATTTGAAGTTTGCGAAACAACCTATATTTAGGAATTTTAAACTATAATAAAAATATTTAAACTATAGAGAACTAAAAAAAATGTATATATAATTTATTAATCTGCAATGTTTTTGTGTGAATTGTGTGAAATCCTTAAGATTATTTACTTTTCTGATTTATATTATGCACCGTTTATTAAATACGTTTGTTAAAAGAATGTTTCAAATAATGATTCAAAATTTTTATCGAACAAGGGGACATAAGAATCATAATTATTTTTCCTTATTCAGTTTAAATATTAGTGAAAACTACATACGAAGTACTTTTAAAATGAAAATTTTTATGTGCAAAATAATTTAAGTTTTTATAACATTTGATAGTATTGTAGAATAATTAATTATCGAAGCTAATTTAATTGAATTATCAATGGACATTATCATATGATTTTCATTATAAGCTTCATAAAAAGCAATGTTTACAACAAAAACAAGTTTCTAAATATGTACATGTAATTAGCTTATCGAATAGCTATAGAGCTTGTAAATCTCATGCATTTCTCATATTTTATTGGATACTATCTCTCTTGAATTTATTTTCGCTTAATTGTTTGTAAAAATATGTCTGTGTGTGAAAGATTACTATCATTTAGTTTATAAATAATTGATTAAATTATAAATTATTCATCATAATCTAATATCTGTCAATTTTTGGGAATTAGCATGATTCCATTCTTATAAAATTCCTATTTTCAGCTGAAAACAAACTGATCCAAGTCCTTTTTATCTATAATATTTTCATAAATTTTACGGACAAAAACAAGAACAGGAATAAATAATTATTCGAAGGTGCTAGATATGAAGAATACATTGCCTGTAGAAGTAAGTACATCTCACCCAAACCGTAAAACCAGAAGACTGTACTTCTTCGTTTCTAGTGTCTCCCGCAAGACTGCTTGCAGACTTCTACATCAATCAAATTCTGACAGGACACTGAGCCTTCGGAACTTATCGTAGGAGGTTCCACAGGAAATCGGAGCAATGCCAACATGATGACGAAGTACAGATCCCTGAACACCTGCTAATCCATTGCAAGGGTTATGACGACATCAGGAAAGAATGTTACCCTCGAAACTTCAACAACAATCCCCTTCGAGACCTCATACAACTCAGAGGATTCCGGAGTGGTGCCAGCAGGATCCTACAAAAGGAGATGCAACGACAACTTGATCTGTGACATACCATCTCATGTCATTGTCATATTTCTCATTGTAAATAGATTGTAATTGTATATATTGTAAATATTTTGTACATAATTTTTCAATGAAGGCCAGTGCGCCCTTTAAATCTTTCAGTCTCAGAGTACGAGAGGAATGTCCACAAGAGTCCCATTCAGTGGCTTGGCCACTACAGTCCAGCTTTGGTTAGCTTGGCCCTTGTTACTCAATTGCCCAGTGGCCTTTCCTGGGTTCCAACTTGGACTACTATCTGCAACGACATTCCACCATCATATACCTTCGGGTGGGTCGGTGAATCTTTCAATGTTACTCTCACCCAAACCGTAAAAAAACTATAATTGAGTTACCAAACTTGTATGAGGTCTCTCATTATCTTGGTAAAACAATACTACGCAATCTGACTACTTCTGGATAAATGAATCATTTAAGTAATTCAGTTGATGAGAAAACATTTCTAAATTAATCGTATTTTTGTCAGGCAGACGTGAAAAAAAGAGTTCTTTGAAATTTTACTAAACAGCATCATCTGGTTTTCAGAGAATATATTGTTTAGGGCTTCGAATTATCATGTTTTATTCCATGGTCTTTTGCGTTTAACACTGTTTTAGTCTCCAGTGTGATGGTTATTTGCTTAAATAGATCATTTTCTTTAAGAAATGAATTACAGAAGTAAATGCAAAGGAGCAGCTGTCTTTACCTAAGAACATTATATAAACTATATGTCAAGTTTTGTAATTAAACCAACTTTTTAGATTAAGTCAAGCCCCCCATTGAATTCGATAAAAAGAACTTTTGAATGGTCGAAGTAATCATTCAACGGTTAACATTCATTAATGCCTTTACTTTGTCTCCATCTATTTTAAATTATCGCTTCAAAATGTGACATATCTTCAACTTGAAACGCATCTTCCACATCGCCATAACAAAATTTTGTAATCTATTGCCATTTTTTGCAATCTATTAGCCAAATTCAATAGTAAAAAGTAGTTTCAGTATGAAAGCGATGTTTTTGCTAATTCATTGATGAAAACTTTGTTAGTTGTTGTGATATTTGGTATCACACTGTAATTTTGATCCACATGGCAATTAGTTTTTGGTGATTCTGTATTTTTTAATGATATCTAATGCTGTGCTATAATAATGATTAACATTTCATGATTGTAATAACAGAGAAGAACCTAGATTTTCACAAAGATTATTGGACAACTATATTACCACTTTAACAAGTCAAAAATATCGTTTTCTTTAGTAGTCGATAATAACAACTTCCTACTCAAAATCTATACCAATATATACCAAAATGCTTAGTACCTAGTTATCAAGTAATAGTTATTAAATATAGTAGTAGATGGAAAGATAGATGATTTACAAGTTGACATTTAGCAATGTACACTGAAATTAGTTAATTGATATTTTAGCTGAGATTTAAAAATGCATTCATGGAGAGACTACAATATTTAGAGATGAATAATACAATGTAAATGTCCTTATCTATGATTATAAAGCATACAACAAAGAATATCAAAATTTGCGAATACTATAAATAAGTTAGAATAAAGTAGAACCGAGTAAATATATTTTTTGTTATGAGCAAACTCTCTCTCTCTCTCTCTTCAGTAAAACTGAGAATTACATGTAATTACAGTAGATATATATAACCAGAGTTTTTTTTTTTTTTTTTTTTTTAAAGAATTAGCGTTGAGATTTACCAAAGGATAAGCTCATGCTTAAAGCCATCCATTGAAGCTATTTATTCATTAGATGTTATTTCATGACAATTCTTTTAATTAAAAAATGATATTTGCAATGAGAAAGCTCTTTTTTCATGAAGTTTCATTTCTTTACTCAAAATAAAAGTATTTGATGATTATTTTTGAAATAAACATCTTTATATGAGTGATTACCAGAATTTTTTGAATAAACAAATGAAAAGAAATTATAATTAAGGGTTCAACAAATTAACCGCAAATATTAAAAATATAAATTTTTCGTAGTAAACATTTTAATTAATGTAAATTAAAATTCTAATTACCTTGGTGAAATTATGTTCAAGTGATGAATAGCCTGTATTCACATAGCAGGAAAAAAAAATCATTGAATGTTTGTCCAAATAGTATAATTAGAACACGCGCTTCTTGAACGTAAGAGTACATGATGCTGTTTATATTGTAATATTTTTAATGAAACTTAATTTTAATAACGATGCAAAAAATTGCAGATTATGAAAGTGGGAAACAAATGGTTTAGCTATAAACTATTAGTAATTAATAATCGAGTGTTGTGTGTTTGAATTATCACTTATTTTAAAAGATAATTTATATTAATATGAGAAATCTTTCAAAAAACTTTTAAGTAGCGAAATTTTTAATTCATAAAAATTCTAAAAGTTTTAATGAAGTAATAAAATAAAATCTACAAATAAAAAATTAAATTATTTTTGTATGGACACTTCTGTTAATAATTTTAAATAACTTCTGGCATTGCGAAATTTAATTTGGATTCAAATATTTTATAAAACTTAACTGATGAAAGCTTATAAAATAATAATTTAGTAATACATTTAATCATCTTAAAATTTGCAGGTGGAGTACAATACTTTCATTGATAAGTTCAACTTCGACTTCCTGGTTTTTACAAATTATATTTGAATGAAACAAATTTACTTACCAATCTTAAATGAAGGTCCTGATCTGACTCGTTGATAACGCACATTATTAGACATTTGTAAGGAATTGAATTAAATGAATGTCGATAATACCAAACAGTAATAAACGCATGCAAAATTAAGTTGTGAAACTTTACATTATGATATAATCTTCTGGTGACAAAACTATAAATATAGTTTTGACAATATCCAATACGCATATGTATCGTTGCATTCCAGATTTCAAAAAATAAATGATATGTAACCGTGATAAGGAGAATGATAATAATTCCATTTGTTTAGTTTATTCTTTATCGCAATAAAGATTATTTTATGAGGAATCTGTCTATTTCGGAAAAGTAATCATTGATAGTGATAAGGAGGAAGTAAAACGTTTTGTTAATGGATGACGTAGATTAATTTAATCAAATGGAAATAAAATAGTAAAATAAATTATGAATAATTTTCTCTCTTTAAAATAAATATAACTGCTAAATAGAAATAGCTAAAATATATTGAAATAAATATATTTGAAATTTTCAGTTAAAAAAGTTGCACGGCATTTAGAATATCTGGAGCATCAAAAATTTTGATATTACAATCGTCCAATATGTTTCAATAAATAACTTTAAAATGTCCCATGCTTAATATTGGAAATATTTAAATACATAATTAATAATAATAATAACGATGGGGGAAAAAAAGAAATATATTTAATTTATGAAAATTTAAAAAGCTTTAATATCAATGTCACAAAATCTAGAAAGGGGAAAAGTTTTTTTGTATGGAGAATTCTGCTAATAATTTTAAATTGCTTTTGATGTAGTCAAATTTTATATTTCATTTATACTCATTAAAAAAAATTAAATCAATTAAAAATCGGTTAAACTGTGGTTTGAGTACCCCTTTCTCGCCAAATGGACGATAGACGCGCAAAGCGTGGTAACGCTGACTATTTCATCCTAAATACACTCTTTGTGGCAATCTTGTCTTTTTTGTTATATAATTATATGAGTATTTTTTGTTATACAATTCATAGAAAAACCATCATTGTTTTTGTTTTCGTTGCCATACCAACGGTGAAATTCGTTAAGAACATGGATTTCGGTTTCGTCGCATAGAAACGCCATTTTTGCGTAGTGTCTCTCGGAGCATTCAACTCCGCGAGACAACACGCAAAAACGCGCCAGTTGGCGACTTTTTAAAAATGCGCCAAGCAGGAAACCCAAAGCACATTTTCACCAAAAAATCAACACACACATACATATTAAATACTCTGAATTTGAAGTTTATGAGTTAATTTTGAATAAAATATAAACTTTTGGCCCCACTAAAGTGTCATGGAGACTTTGAGAATGTCATTCAAAATTCTGGAAATTGTATATTTAAAATTATATTTTTGAAAGTGTTGATTATCATTTAAGTTCAATTATTTTGTATTAAAATAAAAAAAATAGTTGAAAGTAATTTAAACTTTCATTATAGTTATAAATTTTGCAAGAAATTAATTGGCTTCATCCCAAAATCATCAATTTACATTTTTTCAGGTTGTTTCTTAAAAACAGCCATAAAATTATATGCTTAGCTTTATTACATCACGTCATCACACTGTTTTGCCAAACAACATATTTGACAGATTATAAAATGATTACCTTATAAAAATTTAGCCGTTTCTTTAAGCAAGCAAAATATACCAGCACAATTGGTTAGAAGAATTGCGATGATTCTAAAAATGACTTTACCAAAGTACGAAGTTTTTAACTGATTTTAATATACAAAGTTTAAATTGAAAAATTCTTGTAAAACAGTAAATAATTTTGATAATAAAAAAATTTTCAGTTTATTAAGTTTAAATATCACATAAAATTTATCAATTTATAAATTTTAAAATTCTAATAACGTAATAAATTTTATTAATTATTTAAGGCAGCATAAAATTAATCAATTTAAAAAAGTATTCTAAATCAATGTTATAAACAATTTCCTGTAAGAAATTCGATATAATACTCGAATATAAAAGAAAGTACTAAGTGACGCGTCCAGGAAATAAAATAAAAAAAAAATAAATAAAAAAAAACGTTATATAGCTTTTGAAAAGTTAATTTTGAACAATGTGAAAAATGATCAGAAGATTTAATATTTTCATCAAATATTAAATCTTAGTACTTAAGATAATTTTTATATGTAAAATTATTCAAGCAAAACGAAATGTGTTCTCGGGTAAGCATGATTTTTATTTATTGAACTCACGTCTATTGTGTGGAATAAACATTAAATAATTTAACAAACTAGTTATATCAATAAAAATAGACTGATAAATAAAAGAGCTAATTTTATGAAGGAGCTTCGTAAAATGTGTAATTTTATTAATTACGATTACTAAAAATATAAGCTATATAAAGTTAAAATATTCCTAATTTCATATTTTTATCTTTTAAGCAAAACTAAAGAGTACTTTGTAAAAATAAACATAAAAATGGTATTAAAAATAAATTCATATTCATTGTAGGACATTATGAGCTACTAACCTGCTTTACAGTAAAATTATTCCCGTAAATCTTTTATCAATAAATCTTGTGCTCAAACACCAGATATTTATTTTGTATCCATAGTTTTTTTAGTTTCTAATGAAGCGGAGCTCTGATACTCAATGTTTTGGCTGTTAAGAAGAGAAAAGGTAAATATTGCTTAAACTGAGTGAAAGAATAAAAAAGTGGCGCGTGCAGTATTTGGTTTTATTTTGTTGACTTATTTCGATTTCTGTCACGGCGTGTCACTTAAAAAAAAGTATTGAAACGCTGCGTTGGTTTCAAGGACGCAGATGTTTTTTTCAAACTTAGACTATACACTAAGAGTATTTTTATCGCTAATATATTTGCGTCCAACAATGCATCAATTGTTACTGTACAAACAAAGAAAATTTTCTGCAAAAGAGTAATATCAAAATGCCTAAACAAACAGATATTCTTTCAAACTTCAAATGCCTCCTGTTTCATTTATTACGCTAATTTAACAAAACTAAAAAAATGTAATATATTTCCTTGATGAACCAATTGTTTTTATCGCGCGGATACTATGTTTCATAAACATCTAATAATTGAATCAGAAAATCGTAAATTCTCCTTTTCTGTACTTACTATAATTGCTGATATGACCTTTAAATGTTGAATACTTTTAATGGCAATATTTCCAAGTAATATCAAGACTCCTTCTGTTGACATGGCTTGGAAAGTTGGAAAAAAGATATCGCCAGCTCAAGTGCCGATCTACTGAAAATGCAATTTAGAAATCGTATAGAATAAAAAAGCATGAAACACCTGTAAATAAGTATTTTTTTTGTAAAACTCTAGATTTTACAATAATATCAACAATTTAATAATAAAACTTAAGTAGTGAAACAATAGTTGGCGCAGGTGCCGTATAATCCATGATTCCAAATTCTGAATTTTTTTGGCGATGAAGAAATGTTGCCAAGATGAAATACCGTGACGTGCGCGATGACGTAAATACTAGGGTTACCAAAATAGAATTTTCTAAATAATCCCTATAGGTCTCCATATGTATGACGTAATAAAAATGAGGTTGCCAGATATATAAGAAAATCCACCAAAAAATCGCCAATCTCAGGATTTAGCATCATGGATTATACGGCCCCTGTGCCCAATAGATTATAGCACAAAATGCTATCGAGCAGAGGTGCCCAGTACGGTACAAGCCCATTAAGAAAAAGAACAATAGTATAAAATCTGGCTATTTGATCAAGAAATTAATTTTTAAATTAATGATAAAGTATACATAAAAAATGAATATTGAAATAAAATTAATTGTGAAAATAACTTCATTATATTGAAGATAGTAATAAGTTTTACAGCAAACTGTTTTTTTGAGAGATAACAATTATACCGTTAATCATCCAAATATTGTTCAGTACTAATTAAAGCCTTCAGCTATCGAATAAATAAATGATGAATGTTATGAGCAGAGAACAATTCGCTTTTTAACGATATTAAAGCAGTCAAATCACATTTTCTTATGTCGCCTATTATTCGATAGTGTACAGAAGACAAGACACTGAGCAACCATTGGAATAAACGGTAGACAGATGGGGCTATGCTAAGAATTAGTTGGGGGTTGCTAAACTTCTCAGCCAAATGTTAATGCCGTGACAATTGTTGATTTTGGAACATTATAATAGTAACAAAGTAACAGGAAGAAAGTCTTTACAAGTAAATGAACATTTTCGACAGCTTTTTTACTTCAATTGCTGTAATTATTGCTTATGGGGCACAAATGCATTATAATTCAGGACGCTAAATTCTGAGTTTGGTGATTTTTCTGGCGGATTTTCTATTGTATTTGATAACCTGGTTTTTATTACGTCGTAGATATAGAGGCCTATGAGAATTATGCAGAAAATTCAATTTTGTCAACCTTAATATTTACGTCATCGAGCATGTCACAGTACGTCATTACGGCAACATTTCTTTATCGCCAGAAAAAATTCAGAACTTTACATACTGGAATATATAGTATCTGTGCCGCTAATGGCAATCAAGAATTATACGAGGGTCACTCTGAAATTTTTGAGATACAACTAGGTTTTTAAAGTTATACTTACAAAATTTTAGGTGTGTTTAAAGTAGTCTCCTCCAGCATCAATGCACTTTTGTAGACGAATTTTCCACAGATTAAATGCCTCAAGCCATTCATTTCTTGGAATAGATGGAAAAAATGCATTTATAGACACATCAATCTCTTCTTCTGAATGAAAACAACGTCCACGTAAGTTCTTTTTTAGATTAAAGAATAACCAAAAGTCACTCATAGCTAGATCAGGTGAATACGGTGGATGTTCGATCACTTTAATTTGTTTTTGTTTAAGAAACTCAATTGTTAATCCGGCTGTATGTGAAGATGCATTGTCATTGTGAAGCATTAGTCCCCTAACATTCAGTTCTTGTAGAATTTCTGGAAGACATTTAGTGGTATACCAGTTTGCTGTTACTGTCTTCTGTCCTTCCAACTTGATCGCTTTGACCAATCCCATATTTCTGAAGAAAACGGCATACATCAATTTTTTCAGTGCAAGTTGTTTTTTCACCATTGTCGGCGTGGTATCATCTTCAAAGACCCATACTTTGCTTTCTTGACGTGTTGGAACGTCAAAAAACGGTATATACGTTTCAACACCTGTTACAATTTTAGAAATGATGCGGTGGCCACCATCATTTAGCAATTTAAAAGTTTCTTCACTGATTCTGACACGCTCCTCTTTTTGGTGCTCAGTTAGATTATGGGGAATCCAAAGGCAAACTACTTTTTTCATACGTAATTCTTCATGAATGATTTTGTGTATGGCTGCGGATCCAATGTTAAGTTCCTTCTGTATCATTTGATTGGTACAACGATTATCATCCATTAACATTTTTCGTATGGCAGACACATTATCCGGGATTACTGCCGACGGTGGCCTTCCTGTGTGTTCTTCATCATGAAGAAAATTGCGACCTCTTCTAAATTCTCTAAACCATCTGAATACAGTAGCACGAGCTGGAGATTCATCACCAAATGCTAATTGCAACCTTTTAACGCATTCTTCTAGATTTAATCCTACTTTAAAATCGTAGAAAATCATAACGCGAAAATATTCTCGCGTCAACTCCATTTTCTCTTCTTAAAATTTATTCTACGCTAAACAAGTTGAAGTAAGTCAGTGAAAAATCATCTTCTATGTTAAAATACTTTGTATTTTAAAGTTAAACCATTATTTTTATTTTGTAAATTCTCGTATAATTCTGCGCGTATCTCTATAATTCTGCACGTATCTTAAAAATTTCAGAGTAACCCTCGTATTTATATTTGTAACAGAGCAGACACTTTATGCCGCCTCTGAGGCGCAACAGAAATTTTTTGCTGTGAATATCTCATTTCAGTGTTGCTATTATTGCTTCGCATGATTTATCCAATGTTTTTAGAGCGTTATATTGCCATAACATATTAATTTATCTTCTCCCATCACAATGTTTCAAGAAAAAATGTTTGTTGTTTATTTAATAGTTTCATGCACATGAATGCACCCTCATTCATCTTCTTCTAGTTCAAACAAATAGCATCTACTATTTTGCCGACACACCTTCCGAATAATCCATGACGCCAAATCTTGTGATTGGCGATTTTTTGGCGGATTTTTTTATGTATCTGGTTACCTCGTTTTTATTACATCATAGGTATGCAGACCTGTAAGAATTATGCAGAAAATTCTATTTTGGGAACCTTAGTATTTAAGTCATCGCGCACGTCACGATAGGACATCTTGGCAACATTTCTTCATCGCCCAAAAAATTCAGAATTTGGAATGATGGATTATACGGCACCTGTGCCATTTTGCTTTGTGAATCTTTTCTATTACGTGTAAATCATTATAAGTAATATTTTCTTCTTTCATATTTCTGATTGCTTGAAAAAGTCCTTTTGTGCTATTAAAACTCATCTTTATTGATTAGAGACTGCAAATTTTCATATTGGTATTTTGTTCAGTATTTCTGAATTTCCTATCATTAACATAACATCAAAACCACACCTTAAAAGTATTGAAATCAAGATTTGGTTTCATTAATTTTCCTTCTCAAGAAAAAAAAAAAAGAAAATAAAACATATTGATTAATATACTTTGATTGCACTTTCATTTTGGTAACATTCGTAACTAATGCAGGAACAAATAAATAACATCTTTTCCCCTATGGAATTTCAATTTTATTACTTTTATTTTCTATTTTCTGGGTGTACGTTTAATAATCTTGAATAGGATTCTATATATATTATATAACAAACACAATTTACTGATTTTTATGATATTTCCCACAAAATATCAGCAAAAATTGCTTTACAATTTCTAACTATACACAATACTATTTTTATTTCCATGATAAAGTTTTAGAATATTTTTCAGAATTACTTTTCGATCAAAGGATAATATTAACAGAAGTTTATTTTAAAATTACATTTCTAATTTATAAACCACGAAAATGAATATTAATGTTTCATATGCTTATGTAAGATTGTATTAAACAATTAAACTCTATTTATATGACGACATGCGCTTTTGAATTAAAATAACAAATTTATATTGAAAATAATATAATAAAAAAAATGAGAAATAAAATTTTTTAATTCAAACATTTAACATATCTTAGAGTTTATTGAAATATTTTAAATTAATTACTATAACCTTTTTTCAGAAAAGTTTTTTTTTTTTTCTCCATGGTCGAGGTATATCGGGATTATTGTCCCCTTATACCCAAGGAACCGGCCAGAAATAGCGACCTCTTTGCCGCCGAGGAATTACCCCGGCGGCAAAGAGGTCGCTATAGTAACATTTACTGTATATAAAACATTTATAAACATTTATTGTATTCTAATAGTAACATTTATTGGGTGCACCACAGGGGGTGGGCCACCATCGCACCCTCACACATGCCATAGGGACCCGTTTATAGGGTAGGCACCATTCATACCTCATTCACACACAACGAAAGGACAAAGATAGGATAGAGAGAGAGAGAGAGAAAGTACATCCATGCCTGAACTGGGATTCGAACACAGGACCACTAGACAAGTTGGCCAGCTCTTTCAAAAAAGTTAAACTACAAAGAAATAATAAGTGCATAGGTTATTCTGAAATTTTATGATGCTATTTTTATGATTCTCAAGGATCCTTTTTGTGTTTTATGATAAATTAGTAACATTTTTATTGGATATTGTAGGATCACTATATTTTATATTGAATTATTAATCATGTGAAATGGAGAGAATTAATGCAAGATTGAAAAGAAATATATTTATGTATGCATTGAGATTTTTTCATGCAAGTCTAAATGTTCTGAATCGCAGAAATTAATTTACTTAACTAGTTAAATTGATATTTATATCAATCACAAAAAATATTTTATTTGTGCCACCGAATCAAATTATAAAAAATGATAAAGACACTATTTAAATTTAATCTTGTAAGAATTCATTAAAAAGTATACAAGTTTTCTCAGGAAGTGGATTCTATCGTAAATTTAAAATTATTTTAAAGATACCAATAAATTTTATTTTTAATTTCATGAAAAGTAGATCTAAAATGAAGCAGGTGAAAATTCTCATCATCCAAATGCAAAATTTGTTTGTTTACAGTTTTAAATATCAATTATTTTAATATAACAATATTTTTTATTATTTTTGACAAACAATATTATTTGGAATATATTATTATTTTTTTCGATTTATTTTTACAATATAATTATTATGATATAATAAAGGGAAAAAATACATCATTAAAAAGCAAAAATTTTAGAAGTAAATAAGAAATATTTAAATTAAGGAAGAGATGCTGATGGTGACATTGATTTCCTTATTCAACCATTACTAAAAATAACGTAATAAGTCGGAATTTGATCAGATAAACAGAAGTAAATAAACATAAATATGTATAAGATTCAAACTGATACAAATAATCCTGAAAAATAGTTTTAAAGTATAATTAAATAGAAGGGAATATTTAAGTGATCTTTAGATTTTCATTAAATATCATGTTACTGAATATTGGAAAAGTATAAGACATATTTTTCGGATTCTAAATTCATCTAGAAGTATTCTAATGTTGATAATCGTTCGAAGATGGTAGAACAACAATCTTACACTTCATTGATCAGTATTGACTTTCGAATAAATGCTTAGCACTTCGCATTTTCACAGCTGTGTCAGAATGTGTAAATTTCCCTATACAGACCACAAAATTCTTGCTAACATCCTTTCAGGTTTTAAAATGTATAAGGCCATTTGTCGGAAACCAAGAAACGGAGAAAGATAAAGCAGTCGAGAAAAAGAAGAGAAACCTCATAAATTTCAAGCACTGTGAAGGGTTTCTTTTATTCCCCACCAGAGCGCGTAGTAGCATTTCGCCAGCAGTTGTAAAGATATGTAAATAAACAGGCGGAGTGTTCTGTTCAATTGAAAGTTCCTGACAAGCAAAAACGATGCATTTTTTGTTTGCTGCATTTTACTTTTTGGCATCCTTCCTGCTTCGAATTTCTTTTCTTTGCGAACAATGTTTCGGCTAAAAACGATTGTTTAGTTAAACTTTCAAGGCAAGTTGGAAGAAACAAAAATGACCTCGCTAAAAATGAAGGAATATCTGAAATTTGACCTTGTTTTACATGTCTGACATGAACTATCACTTTTTAGCTGTGCAATTTGTTTTTGCTTGAATGAAACAAAATTGCTAGAATTGAGAACTAAAGTTACTAAATGCTGTAAAATAGGTTTTGAAACAATTTTAATGTGTTCAAACAAAAAGACTCAATATATTTATTTATCTTTATCAGTATTTTAATGGAATATTCATTCCATTGATTTAAAAAAAAAGTTTCAAAATCAAAGCCCGCATGTGTCTGGAAATATTTATACTTTATACAAAACTGTAGGATAACGAATTAAAATGAAAGTAAGGATTCAGAACAAATATGTATTTTAAAAAGCACATTCAATGAATTTAACAGTTTTATTGAATATAATATACATTTATTGCTTTTATTACATTTTTCTGATATGATTTATGTAGATGGATATATGTGGAAAAACATATCTGTAGTTTTAATAATAAATCATTTGAGAATTTGACAAAATCGATTCCAGTCGAAACTACTGAAATATTTATTTGCGATACGTTAGAAGAAACAATTCAAAATCATTCGTCTGTATTAACTGGCATAAGAGTGAAATTAAAACACTAATAAAACATTAAAAACAAACTATCCCTTTATTCTATTTTCTATGATTTTGGAAACATATATTATTTTAGATAATCATTTTCAAACTAAAAGTATAATTGTTGAGACATTATTCAAACAATTTAAAGATTTTAATTAATAATGAGTTCAAAGAAAAATTGTTTTTAATTCTGAAATTTTAAAAGTATTGCCAAATGCTTAAGGATAAAACAGATTTGACACTAAAGAAGGTGTATATGAGGAGCAGAATAAATTTAGCATCTGTTTTAAGAAGAAATGTAAGATTATTTTTTCATTTAATAACATTTCATCTTTGCATATATAAATAATGAATTTAAGCGCATTCATTTATATAATAAGTTTGATATTTCTTAATATATATGATTTTCAAAACATTAATCTGAAGTTTTGTGCTCTTTTCTTCATTTTACATTATAAAATACATTGCAGCAAAAATTATTGGGATAATATTTAAAAAGATGTGTAAATTTAAAAGCAGTGGATTTAGATAAACAGATGGACTGAATTTTATTTGCTTTTAAGAGAGTAGTGATATGATTACATTAATCAACTTACAAAAATTTGGAAACTCTTTAATTTGCCTTAAGTAATTGAAAACCACTGTGTATATTAATAATAATGGACAAATAATATGCTATTATTATTATTACCACTAATGACGATATATACACTGGTGTGCAAAACTTAAGCAACAAGTGCGTTTTTGTCATAACTCTACAAGAAATCAACCGATTGACATGAAATTTGAATATGATGTACATTATTCTGTACTTAAACGATGGTAAAAGAACAATGGCGCAGAAATGAATATAAAGCTTAAAGTAGGGTAGGGAACAAAAAAGGCTTTATTTGACATATAGTGGCGTTACACATGATTGCCTGAAGAAGCGTAAGTACAACTGGCAGATGTTCCCTAGTATGGGATATGCCCTCCCCTTACTGTAATTGTCTCTCCATGCTAAGCACCAGATTATCCAGGAGTTCTTGGGGTAAACGTCTCCATTCATCCTTTAACGCTTCTTTCAGCTGATGGGTGTTACCAGGAGGATACTGTCGTGTCGCAAGACGTCTCCCTAATGCATCCCACGAATGCTCTATGGGATTTAGATCTGGAGAGTAAGCTGGCTAGTCCATTCGTGTGATATCTTCACTTTCCAGTAGCTCTTGAGCATTAGCAGTACGGTGTGGACGGGCATTGTCATCCATAAATATGAAGTCTGGTCCAATGGCCCCTCGGAACAGACGCACATGGGGTAGGATTACCTCATTGCAGTAGCGGTCTCCAGTTACAGAACCTCGATCGAAGACCTGAAGCTCAGTCCGCCCGTTCAACATAATGCCACCCCAGACGAGAACTTCAGGACCACCGTAACGATCTCTTTCCGCGATGTTATTAGGATGAAATCGAGCTCCAACCTCTCTCCAGATCAACTGACGTCGAGAATCGCTTGTAGCACTAAAACGACTCTCATCTGTGAAGAAGACGCGACTTCATTGATGAGGCGCCCAGATTTCGTGTTCTCTGCACCACTCTAAACGGTGCCGCTGATGGCAAACTTTTAAAGGTATGCAGCGTTCAGGACGTCTAGCAAATAAGCCACCTTTGTGGAGGCGTCTGGACACTGTAAATCTTGATACTTGTCGTCCTATGTCTGTGCACAGTTGCTGCGATATGGCGCTCGCTGACTGAAAACGATTTATTTTCGCCTGGAGGACAATGTAACGGTCATCTTTTGGTGGTGTTTTCATTGGACGGCCACCACCAACCTTCCGAACAGCTGTACCAGTAGTTTTAAAGGAATTCCAAGCACGAGAAACAACACTTTTGTTGATCCCGAACTCTTCGGTGACACTGGTCACACTACGCCCCTCCTCAAGCTTCCCAATCATTCTTCCTCGAGTAAAGTCGTCTAAATGATTTCCTGAAGACATGTTCCACAAAACAAATCACTTGCACTTACAGCGAATGTCTTTAACTACGGTGCTCTTCATCCTTTTATCACAGTTTTGATTTGCGCGCGCCGACCCACAAGGTTTACGTACACTTACATCACCTATGACGTTTTATTTCGAAACTTTTCATGCAAATAATCTTTCTATTGAATTATGTGCATATTATACTGCAATTTCATGGCTATCTTATACTTTGTTGTTGGGGAGCTGTGGCCGAAAAATCACTTGTTGCTTAAGTTTTGCACACCAGTGTGTGTGTGTGTATATATATATATATATATATATATATATATATATATATATATATATAATATTTAAAAGAGAAATTTAAATATTTAAAAGGATTTTCAAAAATATTTGCGTTTTTGTCTTTGAATATTGGTATTTTTGTGCTTTTTTATGGTTAAAAATGAAAGAATGACTGATAGCAGATGAACTGCGGAAAAGCTTTAGCCTTGGAATTTATTAAAAAAGTCTCAACATTTCTCTTAGCTTTAGTTGTATAGTAAATTTCTAAATGAAGAAGCAAATTAAAACCAATTGGGCAGGTGTCCGAAAGTGGACAGGTGTTACAATATATTTTGTGATTATCTATATATTACTATATTACAATTGTAAACATTTATCGGTATATTACTATTACTGTAAGGTTTAATCAATAAGACTCCTTGAATACTACTAAATCCATAGTTAAACTATCACTGGATGAGACATTATGCGATATTGCAAAATGAGGACTATATTTTAAGAGACTTAGTTCCAAGCGTCACGTTTTTTTCTCTCTAGCTGGCAGATTCAGACAGCAAGCAGCAAGCAGGAAGTGGTAATGACAATTTATTATCTTTCTATTTAATGGAAGGGAGATAAGAATTCCCTCATAATCATGTTATTATAGTATGTATCTATATATAAAGCAAAGATGAGTCTTTATTATCATGATTAGAGAGCGAGAGAGAGAAAGAGTAAACAAATAATTATATTGCTAACACAAAAGTAAATTTTGAAGTCGTTCGATAAAAATTTCTTAATGAATACATTTAGTTATAGACAAAAACATCATTATTGAATAATTTCATCGTAAATTCCGTAACAAAAAAAACAAAATTGATAAAAAGGCTAATACATACATACATACATACATACATATATATATATATATATATATATATATATATATATATATATATATATATATATATATATATATATATATAAGCCGAATTTTTTTTTTAAACACTTAATCTTGAAGTTTTAGACAAACTATGATATAAACACACCACACATTAAAAAATAAATATTAAAAGTAAAAATAATTTTGCCATTTGAAATCAGTTTCTAATATTCATTCATTCTGGTTTATTGCAACAAATTATGTGAATGTTATTACTTTTAATAAAATTGATCACAGGCAACCCTTTTAAAATAAAATAAGTAATTGTAATTACTTAAACATCATGAAATTTAAAATTCAAAATAAATGTTTTGGCATAGAAAGTAAGTTTTTTATAACTAAATTGATATTTTATATTTCTTTTTTCATCGATTTATTGATTAAAAAAATGCAAAAAGTTTTTCTCTGCGTAGGGCAAAAGTTCTGTACCGTTCCTGCTTATTTATAATTACGTTAATCATGTGATGCTATGAATTCATGAAAGATCCAATTTAAAATTTATTTATTTAAAATAGGAGTTTTTATATTAATTATTTTTATAAATATTATTTGTTAGTTTTTTGTTTCCCCCTCTGTCTAATTTACCGTCTTTCATTACGCTTGTGTTTGAGATTAGTAATATAAATGGAATTTATAAATTGCGTGTGTGTAACTTAGCTCATAATATTACATGATACCACTGAATTAAGTTACAACTTATACTTAATGTGTAATTCTTTTAACTGCATGTTTTAAATTGTGAACTATTTGTTGCTTGTTTTGTGTAATTTTAAAATACTTTGATACTTAAATTAAAGTCCAGGTCTAAAATTCAGCATACACACACAGAATAAAGATATTATTTCTTATAAATGATGGAAAGCCGAGGAGAAATTACATTCGAAAGATTTCATGAGAAGGTGCTTTATCTGTATGAAACTTAAAAATAATAAATTTGTTCAAAATGATGTGTGGCTATTGTGATTTTGAGTATTTATCTTTCCATTTGTTTGAATTTTGATGCTTTTTGTATTTTCTTTCTCCTGATTAGAGAAGTAAATAAAGACTTTGTAAATTATAGAGCAATCGTTTTAAATTGAATAGAAATGATAAGTATACATACCCAATTTCAATTCTCATTTTGACACCACGAAGTAGACAGGTCAACGACCGATGATCTTTGTAAGACGTTTAATATCGACTGCATGAATTTTCTCCCTGGATCACTTTTTATTAATAGTTAGCCATGTTTACATGACACTGATAAGAAAAATCAGAAAACTCTCAAGCACTCACCCCTACAGATGCGCACGCAGAAAGCAGAAATACAACCGTTTTCCATGGGCACACTGTGACTTAGAGCATCGCTGTTTGGAGCATGAAATTCGGGTTCGATCCCAGCTGCAGTCGAACATTGGGCGATGGGTGTTACACTTTTGCTTGTATGTTTATCAGGATTTTTCTTTTGAAAATTTTCCAGGTTTCTTCCCTTGCGATACGTGAATACGATCCACTTTCTATGAAAAGAAGGCAATTTGTAAAATGGATATTAAAATGCCGTACAAATGCTTTCGATCTTTAAGTTGTCTACAATGCAGTATCAAAAGACATCCATCTGTCGCTGTTCAACAGTAACTGAGATCGAAGCTAGGACCTCGTGTTTCGAATAGTGCTCTCTTTTCACCAGGCCACTGTAATAATAATTTATTTCAATAATACAATTCAGATTATATAAAGGTGCATTAATTATTACCAAAATCTCTGGGATTTATTTTATGTCATGAAAAGTTTTAACATTAAATTTGTCGTGTTATTGTACTTTACTATTAAATAACTTACTTTGATTCATACAGAATACTTTAAATATGCGCACGTTGGATGTACAGTTTGTTATAAGAAAAATCGTAAAAATGTATTGTTATGCATATAACTTTTTATAGAAATTTTGAAACATTTATAATCAAGCATTTAATAGCTATACTGATTCTTATAGAAAACTATTTATATTTGTGAATTAATATATTGTGTAGTAACAAAACTTCATTTTCTTGAAACTTTACTATATGTTGATGTGATATTTGCTTATTTTAAAAATGAGATTTATATATGGCTTATATGTACTTTTAATCATGAGATATATATAATATTTTTCAAATGGTGGAATTTTTTTGGCTGCAAGAAAAAAATATTTAACACTCAGCTACTAGAAATATTGATATATATATATATATATATATATATATATATATATATATATATATATATATATATATATATATATATATATATATATATATATATATATATATATATATATATATATTTTTAATATGCCGGGGCCAACTTTTCTAGTGGTCAACGTGCCTGATTACGGATAGGGAGGTCCTGGGTTCGAATCCCGGCTCAGGAATGGATGTACTTTCTTTCTCTATCCTGTCTTTGTCCTTTCCTTGTGTGAATGAAGTATGAATGATGCCTACCCTATAAACGGGTCCCTATGGCATGTGCGAGGGTGCGATCGTGACCCATCCCCTGTGGTGCACTCGGGGCAACGCCTTGGTGGCTAAGAGGTCGATGTGTCTGGCTGGTTCCTTGGTATCAGGGAACAATAGATTAATAGACTCTGTTGCAGTTGTAACTGTCAACAATCTGCCATTGGAAAAAAAATTTAATATTTATTTTGTAAATTGCTAAAAATAATTTAGGAAAAATTACTTTTTCAATTGAATGCGATAAGCACTAACTTGTGTATATTTAATGGTCTGAAAATATATACGTATATATAATTATAAAAATCATTATATTATAATAAATTATTTAAACGGAGACTTTGGCAAATATATAATTTATTATATATTTTTATTTTCGTACTCATAATGCATTTTATTGAGTTGAAATCTTTTACACATTTATATCAATCATAAATAACCGCTGGTTTTCTAAAATAAATGAAATTTTAAATCTAGTGGATAATGAAATAATACTATATTCCATCACAAAATGTATACATCCCACTTCGAATTTATTGGATGTATTCCAAAAACTTAACAAGTGTGAAAAAATTAAATAAAAGTATTAGCCATGTGTTTCCAATTTTTTAAGCATGTCTCGCGAAGATCTTCGAGTTTAATAGAAAATATTTTTATATATCTATATTAAAATATGTGATCGGAAAACTTCCATCGGTAAAGAAGATATCTTCGTCCAATTTAACTAAATCTCGAAAGACTGCTGTCAGGAGACGGAGAAGGAAAAAAAAAAAAAAAAACTCTGGAAATAGATCGTTGGGTGGTTTGAAACGCAGTTTTCATCACAATCCTGTCGAGGGCTTGATAAAAATAGAAGCGGCTAGATAAATTGCCTATTACTAGCAAACAAGAAAACTTTTCTACACTCAATTCACCACCATTTTTTATTCTCTCCTCCCGTTTAAGTTTCTTCTCTGCATGGACACAAACAAAAGGAACAAAAATGCGAAAAGGGTGGAAAAAACATCCATCTTTAAAAAGAATCTTGTATCGTCTGTGTCACGGCCGTTGCCAACGCTCGGAAGACTTTCTTTTTCGGGAACTGTTCTTTCACGTGAGGCTGTTCCCACGCTGAGGACGTGATGAATTGGTGTCCCCCCCTGCACCCTCAGTCGTCTAAAACCCGCTTTCATTATGCAGATATTCGGCAAATAAGAGGACGTGTACAGTCAGTACAAAATGAACTCCTAGAGCAATTTATCGAATGCTTTTTTTTTTGTCCTGGTATATAGCGTGGTTGTAGATCGGGTTGAAACTAAACGTGGGAAAGGGAATAAGAATATAAATAGATTTTTCCCAAAAAGCTCATTTTATGAAAGTATTCAAGAAACTTACATCTTTCCTTAAATTTCTCATAGGAGAAAAGTTTTTTTTTTACGTCAGATTTTGGATGTAACAAAATGTACCGGAATGAAAAAAATATTACAAATTTAGTTTCTTGAGATTCATATAGAAATTAAATTTATTTATGATTTAAATGATAAAAATATAGTAGTTTAGAAAACTGAAAGGATATTGGCCGGAAATGCTGACTTTATTTTGCATTAACTTCAATTTTTAGTGGATCCTAAACTCTAAATTTTTTTGAAGTTTTAAAAACTATTCTTTTTTTCACCTCTATAGAGAGAAAATTATTCAAAGAAGGAATAATTACAGTGAGATTAATTGAGATTAATATAACTCGTTGCAGCTGTTACTTTAAAAGATTGCAATTTCTGATTCATAATAACTTTTATGGATCAGAAATTGTAATTTTATTTAAAGAGTTGATATTTAAAAAAAGATAAAAAAAATCTGTAAATATGTAAGCATACTGAAAGCAGAAAACACAATAGCTATCGTACTAAACCTGGAGAACTCTTCGGAAATTTCTGCTTAAGAGTTTTCCAGGTTTACTCCTTTGCGATATGTGAATATGATCCATAAAAAGTATCATCTGAAAAGTAAATATGTGTGAATATTCAAATATCTCACAACTTTTGGTTGATAGAAGGTCAGCAACACGGTGTCGAAATTCCTCAGGAGAAGGCTCATCGTAGCCGGTTGATAGAATCTTGATCTTCAAAGTGGAGGATCCTGGATTCGATCCCAGTCATATTGAACACAATGGGAGATGGTATTTCTCTCCTGCTTTTTGCATTTATGCTTTGTCGGGGAGGTATCTTGGAAGATTCCCAAGCCCCATTTATGAAAATCTTTCCAACAGGAAATAAGGTGTGTACTTAAATGGGGCTCAAATGTTTCCAGTCATTAAGCTTTTAGTATTATGAATGAAAATATTTGGAAAGATAAAATAAGTCAACCATGTCAATCAACAGACATGATTGACGTTTTATATAAACAAGAAATTTTCAAGAATTATTCTCAAATGTTGGACGGAGCCCTGGTAACATTTGAAATCACTTCAAATAAACATTTATGTTTATATTGAAAACACTGTATATACTGACATGACGTCATACTCTATAAATAACCAGACATGATTGTTAGTTAACATAAATGGAAACTTGAATTCACTTCGACTAATCATTTACGTTTATGTTGAAAACATTATATATATATATTGACATGACATCATTCTCCTGCGCAATCACCAGACATGATTGTCATGTAACATTTATGGAAACTTGAAATCACTTCGACTTTTTTGTTTTTTAGTTCTACAATTACAAAACTTGTATTACTCTAGTATGGTATTGTTTCGACATTATGTAGTGAATACATTAACGGTGGTAAGATATTTTTATATCTACAACATGTTTTAAATGCATTTTGGGAAGTAATTTCATAGGAAGTGAACCATATTCTCAAGTCGCATGGGGGAATCCCAGGAAACTCACAAGCACCAACCCCGACAAACGTACACGCGGGAGGCAGAAACGCAGCTTCCTTCCCCCATTGTTTAATAGTGACTGGGACCGAACTTCGCTCCTTTCACTGGGAAAAATGCCATACCACATTAAGCCATTAGAATGGTAGAGTTATAAAAATATTATTAAGAAACTGATAGTCAATTATTTGTGCTGATTTTTTTTTTTTTTTTTTTGAAAGTGTATTATTTTGAATCAAAACAGAGGGTTGAACAAATGAAATTAAAAGAAAAGGAATGTGAAAGTTTCATTAATATACTTCAATACAAAAAGTTTATACCCCTGCAAATGTAACTAATTCCCTGGCTCTACAGTCCTTGTTGGATCATGGCTTCCAAAACAATTTGACTATCAAGCAGTCTGTCTCTTGCCTTAGTTTCCTAATTTGTTATTTTCAAGATCTTGAGATCCTTTTCATCTTCATAGAGCCGTCTTTTCCTTGGTTTTTTTTCGTTTTCTTTGATGATCTTTAATGGAGATGACAAAATAGAATTTTCTTTTAATTTTTAACTTAATACGATAATGAGCGTGGATAAAAAAATGGCAGAACTATTAAGTTATTTTTTAAGACGTTATTAGTATACAGCGATAACGTCATCATTCTTTTTTTCTCAAGTGCAGAGATTTTGAAATAAAAAAATTAAAAGTAAATTACTTTAAAATTTTCTTTTTGTTTACTTTTTCATTCTTGATGCGAATTTATCTTAAATCTTGACAAGCATTCTAATAACGGTTTTAATATTTATAAAGTTCCATAAATGAGACCAGATTAAACTAAATTGAAACATTATCAAAATAGTTTATTTTTTCTCCTCACAAATAAGCGAAGACAATTTATTGAACATTAATTTTTGCTCCTTGAAAACTTCTAATCGAATTCCTCTTTTAATCTTTTTTCAAAGGAAGATTCTTTTTTTTAAAATTCATGAAAAATGTCTTTTGACTGGTTTTGTTGTCACATAACATAAAGAGGAAATTAAAGATCATGAGAAAATAACATTAAAATATGTTTTGAGCCGAAATGCAATAATACTGGTCTGATCTACCTGTCAGAATTGTTCTACAAGAACGGAACAATTCCGCTTTATTTTGAAACGAATATTGACAGTTGCTCCGTTTCCAAAAGAAACTTTAATTTAATCCAACGCAAAATAGAATTGAGCGAAAGAACATGGTGGAATACAAGTGAAAATAAGATTGTTATTTTCTTTCTTCTTTCATTCATGCTATCAAAAAGTGAGAAACGATATAAAGAAGCTAGAGAACGGGAAATAAAGAATTAAAAGGAAAGGTGAAGCAGAAAAAAAAAAAAACAGTGAAGATATGCAATTACTAAGAATTTCTTGAGAAAAGAGACTTGGTAAATTAGTTTCATAAGTTGCTCAGGAAGTTAGTTTGAAAATGAAATTGGCGAAAGAGGATCGCCAACCAATAAAGAAAACGTTTTCTTTTCATCAGATCTTATCTGGGGGAAATATTTCAAATTCTTCGAATTATTTTAAATTTTTACAAGAATTTTCATTTAGTGTCTGTGTACATATTTTATGAAGTCTAAACTCTGAAATGTAGACAACTGCAAGACCATGGATAATTTTCTCTTTCAGATGTGGCATTCTATTTCTTAGAGAAATATCTTCATAAGTGAAATATATATCTGCATTTATCTTTTCGTTTGGTATTTGTTGTTACTGTTTTATATATTCACCTAATATAAATTTAATTTTAATGTGATATTTACCAGTATCTGTATTAATTTGAATTTAACAAAAAATTTTGCTTCGTGTGGATATTAGCTCTGGTTTTAAAACCTAAAAATATTTATGTAAGTTCCTAATTCTTCTATCTTTATTTAAAAATTGCTTGAGTGTAGAATTTAACTTAACTTAATTTAGTAGAGCTTAATTGAGTAGGACTTAATCAAAGATTATTCAGAAAGTCAGTATTTTATGAAAAAGTTAACATTTCAGTTTAAGAAGTCGTATTGTTTGTAACTCATAAATTTATCGATAAAGGTTTGAATAAATATATATGCATGTTTTAAAGTACAGCGGAGAAACATACAAAACACATGAAATATCGTTATTCCGTAATATTATACTTAACAGATATGTATTTATGTTGGGGGGGGGTATAAAGTATTAGCAAAATAATTAAATAAATAAGAACTATATGTATGTAATATATATATATACGCACACACATACACACACACATACATACATACACACACACACACACACACACACACACACACACACACACACACACACACACACACACACACACACACACACACACACACACACACACACACACACACTGGTGTGCATGCAAAACATAAGCAACAGGTTGTTTTTCTGCCATAACTCCACGAGAAATCATCTGAGGGACATAAAATTCAGACATGTGACACACCATTTTGTACTTAAAGGATGACAAAAGCATAGTTGCACAAAAATGAATACAATGTATACAGTACGGACTCAAACAAAAATAGGCTTTGTTGAACTCACAGTATCCCTGAACAAGATCATCTGTCCAAGAGGAACAATAACAAACAGATGTTCCTTAATATGTGATATGCCCTCCCCTTACTGCAATGGTTGCTTTGCACCGTCTCCCCATACTCAGCACCAGATTGTTCAGCAATTCTTGTTGTAAGAGTGCCCATTCCTGAATCAGCATCTCTTTCAGTTGCTACATGTTCCCCCGGTGGATGCAATCATGCTGCAATGCGTCTCCCCAAAGCATCCCACACATGTTCTATCAGGGGAGAACGCTGGCCAATCCATTCGGGTGATGTCTTCACTTTCCAGTAGCTGCTGAACAGCGTAAGTCCGATGTGAACACGCATTGTCATTCATAAAAATGAAATCTGTTCCAATGCCACCTCGGAACAAACGCACACGGGGAAGGATTACCTCCTGATAATAGCTATTTCCGGTTGCAGAACCTTTGTCGAAAACGTGGAGTTCAGTCCACCCGTTCAGCATAATGCCTCTCCAGATGAGAACTCTAGGACCATCATAACTGTCTCTTTCCGTTATGTTACTGGGATGAAACCGTGTCCCGACCTCTTTCAAAATCAACTGGCGTTGAGAATCACTTGTGGCACTGAAACGACTCTCTGTAAAGAGGAGCGACTCCATTGATCAGATGTCCAGTTTTTGTGCTCTTTGCACCACTCTAAACAGTGCCGCTAATGTCGAGCAGTCAACGGAATGTGGCGTTTGGAACGGCGAGCGAAAAGGCCACCTTTGTGAAGGCGTCTGGCCGCAGTAAACCGTGACACTTGTCACCCGTTGCTGTACACAGTTGATGAACAGTGGCGCTTGCTGAACACCTGCAGGACGATATAGCGATCATCCACTGTTGTTTTCCTAGGGCGGCCACCACCAACCTTTCGAACCGCTGTAACTGTGGTTCTGAAATCCTTCCAAGTCCGCGAACCGACACTTTTGTTGATTCCAAACTCTTCAGGTACACTGATCACACTACGTCCCTCTTCCACTCTTCCACGTGTGAAGTCGTCCAGGTGATTTTTTCTAGCCATATTTCACGGACACACTCATTTTCACTTGAAATGAAAGTCTTTAATTGCTCCTCCATCCTTCCTTTTATTGTAGACTTTACGCCGATCGACGCGTTTTGCATACGCTCACGTCACCTCTGAAGTTTTGCCACTGATATTTACATACGCATGACCTTTCTACTGAATTACGCGTTCATTGCACTGATCGTAAGAACTCCTTTTATGCAAATTCATTTCTATCTGCTTAAAATTGACATTGTTGCTTAAGTTTTGCACACCAGTGTGTACACACACACACACAATTAATTAATCCAGTAAAATATAAAAACGAAAACTTTAATGTATGAATTTCATTATAGAAGTTGTATTTTGAAAAATATAGGGGGGGGGAGTTTAAAGAAAAATAAATTATTATTTTTGGAGCGAATTGATTTATGTTATAGAATTTTATGGTGAATGAAGTGACGTGAGATCATTTTTATCAAGAATACAATGATTCCTACATGAATCGCGATGGTATGGAAGGAATAGAAAAAATATAAAACTATTTTTTCGATTCTCAGTTTAGTTTATGAAAACTTTGGACTAATTTTGAGGGAATTATTCTATCAGAGAGAGAAAGAGATAGAGAGAGAATTAAAGAAACTTTCCTTACATCTGATTATATTCACTATCATCAATCTGTATTAGAACATAATTGATTAGAAGTGTAATTATTTCTTATATATGAATACAGTTAAAATTTACTTCATCAGTAAGAAAAAGTGTACAATTCATGAATGGGGAAAGGTTGCAGTCGAACATCCATTAGTCCATAAGACTGGAATCTCCATTAGTCCATAAGACTGGAACGTCCAAAACCACTTAGATTGCCCCTCCTGAGCATCATTGGTACCGCTGCGCACGTCCAGATAGGTGCTTCCTTGGCTACTGTCTTAATAGATAAGAACAAACGACTATTGCCTGTTTCAGAAGTGGTCATCTTAGTAACTTAAAATTCGTCAAGTGTACGAAGAAATTCGAAATTTGCTCCAAGGGTTTAAATGAACAGGCCTCTCCTGAACATATTCTTCAATGCTTTGTCTCTCCGGGAAAGGTCTGATGGAAAATCCACTTATGGTACTGGACTTTTTAAAGGTGTACACGCTCATGGACTTGGTATAGCTCTGCTGACTTCGGGTGCATGCAACAACAATAAAATTTACTTCAAAAAGATGATCATTTCGTATATGTTTATTTAAATAAATCTTAGAAAATAGGAAATTATTTAGAAATGTTTGCGAACTAAACATACCACAATCATAAAATTATGTTATCAGTTTCTAGGTTCGATTGTTTCCATGCAGAAACGGATGGTTGCTTGAATTTAACAATTGTCTTTGGAATATGTAATTAGAAAAAAAGTCAACTCAACGACCAAAAGTTCATCGACTGAAAATTAATATAGATCAATAGATTTTGATTAGATTCGAGGAAACTATACAATGCATGGAATTGACAATACGAATAGTTTTTAGATTTCTTAATTACCCAAACATGAAGGATTAAATTTAAATAGGAGCATATGCAATGCATTTTAAATCTTTAATAACGGAAAAAATGTAGGAAATCTCATACAATTAATTCTCAGTAATCAGCGATTGGATTATCCACTTTTTATTCACATTTTTATCCACACACGATTATTCACATTTCTAAATAAAAGAAAATTCATCACTTCAAAAAAATTGAATTGCTAATAAAGAAAAAAATGTTTTGATAAAAAAAATAGGAAATAAAGCTGAATCCCGAAATTTTAGACTGATTTTCTGAAAAAAAGGGACAGATTAGATAATAATTTTTAACCATAAAATGTTTTTTTCTTTCTTTCCAGTTGATACCATGATTATGCCATTTTATTACCATTTTTGCGTTAATTTGAAATATCCATGACGTCAGATAATGTTTCATTTACAGCCCATCGTATTGAGACATTGTCGTAAATTCTACTTGTAGACGAATTTGTTGCCTGCCTTCAAATCGCATTCTTCAAGCGGCAGCAAACAAGGCGAAGTTCACCATCGAATGTCTGAGTGTCGTCAGCGATGATAAAATCCATTCACGATTTTTACCAGCAATAAAGAAGTATTTTTAAGTATAAATTTTTTTGTTTGTAAAATTTTTCGAAATCACGAAATTTACTTGTTTTAAATAAATAATTTTCTGATTTTCAAATCTTTAGCGATATTGCTTCGAAAATTGAAGACCTTGAAAATAGAACAAAAGAAAAAGCAAAATGAAAAAGACAAGACAAAGCATTCATTTTATGGTTAGTTTAAATTGGCAAGGAAATTTCAAAATTTTATTTTATATTTTGCATATATCATAAAATATTAATTGGGAATTTGTTTCAGTGAACATTAACAGAAAAATAGCTATAATATTTTTAATAGAATTTTTGAGTTTTCACAGATTAAAAAAAAGTAATAGTGACGCACATTATATATTTAATACATTATAAAATATTGAAGATATGATATATTTTATAATGTATTAAATATATAATACATTATAAAATATTGAAGATATGATATATTTTATAATGTATTAAATATATAATGTGTGCCGATAATGTGCCGATAGTGTTATATATTTATAATGTATTAAATATATAACACTATCGGCACTTGGACAAGCCAAGCTCGCTATGCCTTGGATATGTGAATTTAAATCAAATGGGAACGTCTTTCGTTTTAAACAAAGCACCATGAAGGTGAAAGTAAGACTTTTGCTCTTCAAATCCTCCGATAGATGGCAGCACCAAAGGATCTAACTCCTTCAATTTTGGCATTGATCTGAAGGGGGCGTAAATTTCTCCAGACCATTGCACCCATAGTAACTGCTCAACGACCGACCACAAGACTTTCGATTTCACAGATTTAACGAGCACGTATATCGCATGTACTCGGTGGGTCTTTGGTGGCATTGGGAATCGAACCCCATCCTTCCGGATGGAAGGCCGAACCCTAATCACTAGGCTACCACGGTCCAGTTTCAATATAATTACTTTTATTGAATAGTATATGTGCTCATACTGAAAGTTGTAGACTCTAGTTTTGTATTATTTCTCAGTTAATGAGGTCCTTTATGTTAGCTACTAAGGACATACATTTTCACTGTTACAATTTCTTGTTGATTTGTTCTATTTCGTCTTTTTGTTTTTTGGGGATTATGCAGGATTGCTGCTTCATTCAATCTGCGGATTGGTTTGGTTTGTTTGTCTACCAGGCTTTACACACGAGAGCCAAATACACTGAGATGTGCAGTGTAAAGTGGAACTTCGAACCGATACAAACATCCAAGTGTAAGATGGAATTCGATCCCACGAACTGTTACACCATAAGCAAGACCCCATCGGATGCCAGATCAGTTTCAGTTTCGAGGATCAGTGAGAATTTGTTATGAAAAAAGAGCTTTTATAAATAATTATCTTGATATAATTTAAATATTGATATATTTAGGATTTTGCTTTTATTGTTTTTTACTTGTTTATATTGAGGTTACATAAGTGTACATTTTGATGCACATATAAAAATATACAGAGATATTTACATATATAAATATAATCCCCAGTACAACTATTAACTATACTTCTTAATTCTAAGCACTCACAAAAATATAATCCTTAAAATGCTGTTATTTTAAAAAATAATTTTTGATAAGAATATAAAGAATTCATTAAATATTGAGACACATTCATAAAAATACCTCAACACAAGAAAAGTAATAATCTATTAAAAATTGTATTCATAAAAAAAAAAACGAATATACAGAAAACAATTAATTATGTGTTAAACATATCCATACTCACTAGATTGTCATTTTTGTTTATATTAGTAAGGTAAAACAAGTTTAAAGCTGTTTTAACTTATAAAGATTTGATGTTTTATTACTCAATCTATAAGAAACAATGTGGTATTTAGTAAAACCTGTTCAATAATTAATCATCATTATATAAAGTAAGTTTCAAGAAAGAATAAATTTTATGAACTTTTTTGATATGTTCTTAAATTAATTCGAAGATGTGAAATGTTTCCACAGAATAATTAATTGTTGTCGTAACTTAAGTTTTGCTGAAAATCTTAGCTGCTAGTTTTTAATAAACTATAAAGCATAAAAGAAGGCCATTGTGATTATTTTTTTTTTTATCGCGATACACTATAAATACATTGTTTTTTTCGAGATAAAGTTTTGTAAGTTAACCTTCTATAATCTTGAAGTTTTTAAATTATGAACCAAAAATTACTTTATTCAAAGTCACATTTTTTTAAGATGAATGTTTCTGAAACATTGAAAGAATTCATTTAAAATCTTTCAATGAAGTTTAAATTTCTTAAAACCCATTGAATCAGAAGTGGTCGAGTTTAAGTTTAAAAGAAAAAAAAAAATTCTTTTTCGTAAAAAGAAAAAGATAATTTGTAAAAAAATAATTTCTGGTACTTTCTGGTGTATCTGTAAAAATATTTCTGGTGGAAAATTCTTTAATCGAATATAAATTTTAATCATTCTGGCAAAGAGGATTCTTTTTTTATGTTGATGAAAATGTCTTGTCTTGTTCCGTTGTCGAGGCATAAAGAGGAAATTAAAAATCATAAGAACAACATGCGAATATGTTTGAGCTTGAGTCACAATCATACCCTTCTGATCATACCTGTCAAAAATATTCCCCAGGAAAGTAGGAAGCAATTCCGTTTTATTTTCAGACGATATTGACAGTTGTTCCATTTTCAAAAGAACTTTAATTTAATCCTCTGTTAGATAGAATTGGAAACTACATGCTGGAATGCAAGTGAAAATAATTTTTTTTTCCCTTTTTCTTTCATTTATTCCATCAACTAGTTCCACTTTAAAGTGTGGAACACTGTGGGAAGGATAGGGGGCGGGAAACAAAAGAATTGGAAGAAAAGGTGGTGGTGGGAAAAAAATAAAAGGGAAGAAAGTGTAGAGGGTGCACCTACTAGAATTCCTCCCGAAAAGCGACTTCGTAAATTAGTTCCGTAAGTTGCGCAGGAAATAAGTTTGAAAACGAAGTTGGAAGAAGCTTCAACCAAAGCAGGAAACAATTTTCTTTTCTTCAGGCTGTCATCTCGTCTGCGTGAAAAATTTCTCGTCTGCCGGTTTCTTCTTCTTCTTCTTCTTCTTCTGCTTTTTTTTTTTTTTTTTTTTACTGGAATTGGCACAAGGAGACCGTTCTCCAGTTTCTCAAATCTCAACTCTTCACCACCCAGAAGAAAACAGGAATGGGGAAAAATCTCCCTTCTCCGAGTTGTTATCGCATGGATTACATACTGTTTCTTAGTAAAATATATTTGCCTCATTACGTATATATATATTTTTTTTTGCTTATTTTCTTAACCCTTTTTAATACTAAGCGAATTTCCAACTGAAAATTCGTTGACATGTGTACATGATGTTTGATTTGAAGAAAATTAAATGACGACTTTATATTGAAATTGATTCTAACATGCCACTCTCACGATTTGCAAATGTTTTCGCAAGAATTGAATATTTTTTCACATTTTTAAATTAAAATGTGCTTCTGCGTTAAATTCAATTATTGCGAAATGTTTTGCCAAGAACTGAATATTTTTTCACATACTTAAATCAAAATATGTTTATGTATTAAATTCAATTATTATAGAAATTTAAAGATTTTATGGAAGAAAGTATTAAATTTTTTCATATGGTCGTGAATATATGCGGCATTATTTATTAGCAGAGTATTTTTTAAGTTATCAAAATTGAAAAAAAATACTATTTTATATATCTATTATTATACATACTATTTTAAACAATCCAAAAATATTTTATACAAAAATATACAATATTTTATACTAAAATATTTTAAACCACCCAAAACTATTTTATATATACTATTTTAAACAATCCAAAAATAGAAGATCAATTACATTTAATATGTAATAACAAACTTCTCTCAAAGAAACTGAACTTGGTCACTTTAACATATTTTTTAATCTAAAATATCAGATTAATATGTGGTGCTGGAGTTTACAAAAATAGTGTTTTTAAAAAGAATTGTTACATTTGCAAAGACTTATATATAGGAAGCTAAACAAAAACAATAAAAAAACAGTCTAATTTCTTACAGCTGATAACATCCAGTAACAATTGATATTGTTAATAATTTACACTACTAAGAAATTAAAAAAGTCAGCAAGACATGGACAAGTTAGACAAGTTAGAAAACTGTTAATCAATAAATATGCACGATGAACATAAAATGAAGGAAATCTTAAGAAATTAATTGATGGAAAGAATAGAAATAGATGTTTCAGAGCAAGAATTCGATTACATGTCAATAACAAAAAGCGTATTGTTTGAAAATGATGAAGAATGTCTCATATGCTCGAAAAGCTAAGATTGTTGCAGATAAATTGTATATAGATATAATAAGGTTATGAGATTTTGAGAAATACTGTTTTAGTCTAGTTGGTTGGTTGGGTTTTATGGCGCAAAAGCGGACATGCTGCGCCAATGTTTTAGTCTAGAATAAAAGAATGGTTTTTTTCTTCCAGAGAAGAACAGTATTTTTCATAATTTCGTAACCTTATTATATGTACATAAAATTTGCTTGCAACTGTGTGTGTGTGTGTGTGTGTGTGTCTTATCTGTTCGAGCAGATCACTCACCATATGAAACATGCTGCATTATCTTCTAACAATATATTTTTGTCATTCACACGCAATCGAATTCTCGCAGTGAAATATCTTTTCAAATTTCGAACAGTAAAAGAAGGCATTTCTATCTCAAACATGCTTATTTTGAGTTGTAGTACTTTCTAAAAGGATTCCAAACACGGCTGATCGGATTGAAAGAGAACTCACTTGTGATTTCATACGTTATACAGCTTGAACTTTGTAGTTCAAACATGCATGAGAAAAATATACATGCAGTTGGAGAATATGTTTGGGGATATTTTTAAAGCGACAAACTGTATGAGATATTTTATTATCATTCTTTAAAAAAATTAATTGAAGTGTAAATTACAACATGAGTTCTCTCTCTCTCTCAGCATCTCTCTCCTACACCCATACCTTTTAATGGAATATTCACCATTCGCAAAGATTTACAGGTTCAATCATCAACACATCTCAACTGTCATGTGATGCTTACCGAATAAATGTGCGAGTAATTCAATTACACTGCTCTTTTCTATATATCACATAATATATTTGGTACCATGCTCTAATCAGAAATGTGGCTCGCGTCAGTTAAAAGAAATTGATTTCACTCATCTTATATAATTCTCCTCACAGTAAATTTTATTCCATCTGTGTATAGTGTCTTGAGTTTTATGGTATACACGCTATTGCCCTATGCGTATGAAGATCACTTACGAAGTCAACTTTAGATTGTTTGGTTTGAGATCTTTCATTCTACAGCCAAAAGTTTCATACGCTGTCTTTATGAGCTATTACAACATATATAAATCAGCACTTTCTGATACAGTAATTGATGACCTTGCTCAGGTCAATATTTAACATTACCCATACCTTGAAATCAATTTCACTGCTTTGAAAGGACATGTTTTCTATTTCAACCACATCCACTTCATTTTCTTGACTTGATTTTATTTGAGTCTCTCTATAAAATGCCAAGTCATAATTTCCGGTATGTCAACTTTTTAATCTTCCAATCGATGGATTTTGGTTACTGTGGTATTCTCACAAGTCGCATTTTCTCACCACAAAAGTTGGCGATTTTATAATTTCACAACTGAAACAATATAAGAAGAATCTTCTGCGATGGCACAATTTTTGCTTTTTTTTTTAAGTTTATGACATTATGTACAGTGATTTGCATTTAAAGATTTCTGCTGTTTAGTCGCAATTTAAATTATAGGCATTGTTTAAATTGTTCTTAGCTATCGGTATTGGAGTAATTTTATCAAAATCATCATCATTAATAAATTCACTGCTTTACTGAAAGCCTTAAAATGCTTTGGGTGATTTATTTCATGTCTAGAATAAATTAATAATTTCCCGCCTAAAGACAAAATGAATAAAACAAAAGGCATTATAAAAATATCGTCTTCGTAGAATATGATAAATTATTTCTCATATTAATTATTTTCGTTACTGCATTTTTATCAATATTCATATAAAATACCAGTTTATGCATTTGATTAAAGTATGTACATATTTTTGTTTTGTTGTTAGGTGACAATAAATATGGAAATTTTTGGTCTTTTGCTTATGTTATGCATCGAAATTCTATCTCACTTGGGAAGGAAGATATGTGTGCAGGTAGACTACATTTAAACCAAACCGAAAGGTTTAAAGTTTTGTTTTAAGCTTTATAAAGACATTTTGTAGATCAAATTGTTTGAATCAGTTTATGCTAAAGACCGAATAAAGGGGTTGAGAATAAAATCTGAAGTTTGAATTTAATCGAAAGTGTCGAGGATTTTTTTTCTTGCATAAGGTTATTTATTAGCTTATGTATCAAAACACAACTTGAATATTTTGATAAGAATCACTGAGAAAAAGATCATTCGGCTGAAATTTTGAAAATTTTTCATGAGTAACCCGAATAAAAGTGATACGATTAAAGTTTTACGGACATGATGTAATTAATGAAAAAAATAACTAACTGGATTAATTTTATAACTAGTATAAATTGTATAAATTATATGGTCAGTTAAGTGTTTCAGTTTTATAATAAGACAGCAGTTTACAATGACTTCTGCAATTGAAATTTGTTATTTTCGATTAAAAAAATTTATTGTTACCTGTGTTTTAAATCTTCGGATAGTTCACATTCAGCAAAATATTCGGAAATAATTATTTACCCATATTACATTCGAAGTATTTTTTAATGGTTTTAAGTCCAATTTTATTTTTTTTAAAACTTCAATAGTATATTTTAATATATAATTATCATATTATTATTTATTATTTCAAAATTTCCCAAAACGTCAAACGGAAATCGAAATATTTATTTTAAAATAGATATGTTTACTTTTCTATCTATTATTTTCTTTTCCTGGGTTACACAGAGTAATGCATTATTTATAAAACAATATTTAAAATAATTTTCTTAAGTTACATCAAAGAGACATTTTAACGATAGTTTAAGAATATTCTTGTAAACATTTTTAATAAAATTTAAAAATCACGCAGAAGAAAACAGTATAAAAATAGAGAAAAAATATTTCAAAAAAATATTTTAAAGAACTTTTTTTTTTTTTTTTTTGAAATGAGTATTTTATCCAATATAAATAATTCTCAAAAACTTTTTTCTCTTAAAGGAGCTCTTAGAATAAAAATGGAATTCTCAATTTTAAGAGAAAATATAAGATTATATATTAAATGCTTGACATTTATTGGGTGGAAAAGTTACTTAAGATTAATTTGTTTTGTTTCGCATTCATCGCTATTTCTTAATGCAAATTTATCATTTTATTACTTTAAATTTAAGGAGGATTTTACATATATTTTTTACTGTATGTATTTATATACACAAACATTTCTTAAGCTCAAAATGATTTATTTAAATTAAAAATTGCTTTCATTTTAATGTTGATTAATTAAATCTTGAATGGAATACAAGATAAATGCTTTTCAATGATATACATTTGGCTGTCATCAGGGGACAATAAATCTTTGTTTCATAATGTATGTCTTTTTTTCTCAAAACGCTTAAAGGAAAAAATTAATGGTTGCTTATAGTAATAAATTAAATTAATGTTGCTTATAAAATTTCTGCCAAGAATGGAAGCTCAAACAATTTGGTCACTTGCAACTAAATTGTTATCGTCCTGGATTTTGTTTTTAAGAAACAATAAATTTATTTAAGCAAAACTTCTAAATTCAAATTATAAGATTTAAGAAATATTTTACATTGAAAATGTAGGTGTATATTGCTTGGTTGGTTGTAATGTATATTGGTTGGAATCTTTTTTTTTCAAAAGTTGCAATTAATTTATTTCAATTTCTTCTCAATCATATAAATTCAGGGGCCACTTAATTCCTTTTTTTTATTATAAAAAAGACATAATTTTTCTTTTTATGAGAAATAATGATTTTTCTTCTGTGTTCATATTGGGATAGATATTATAGTTTTCTCATAAGAATTCTATAACGTGTAGGAGGTTTGCTTAGAAGTTAAACAATAATAGTAATAATTTGGCTCATGGTCGTTGGTAAGCCAATTAATTTTCTGATGAATTCAAATAGGTTTAATGAGAGAAATTAGGTTTAATGAGAGAATTCAAATAGGTTTAATGAGTATCAATTCATATATTGCCTCAAAGGGCACAAAATTCTGTTATAATTTTTTCAAATTAACTAATATTGCTACACAAAACGGAGAATTATTCACTTTCATTTTATTGCCATACTTACAACACATTATTCTGTTATGAAAACAAATCTACAACAAATGCCTTTTTTTTTAGGAATAATATATATTTTCAGTTATTCGAGCATTTTTCTGATTCTACAGGAGGAACATCTTCTCCCACTAAGCCTAATACGCAATTTCACATAACATAATAACGGATAAAATATACACTTTACGTAGAAATGATACCCTTTTTAAATATGTTATTAAATGTATCATATTTCAATCATAACAAAAAAATTAATTAAAAATAATTGATATTCAATAATAAAATAAAAATATATTGTATTTTACTATAGTTAAAAATACCCAAATAAATCTAAAAGTAAAATTCCTTCTAGAAAATCTCTCATAAAAACCCATCTTAAAATAGCAGTGAAACCTATACATAACCACTTCAAAATGAATTAAAAGGAATCTTTTCAATGAAACATTGATTAGTAATTCCATCTGGTAGTAAATATTTCGTTTCTAAAGCACAACGCAAATATGCGGCGATCGTCCTGCTTTGGCGTTAGGCTCTGAAACTTATCTAGTTCTGACGCATATTTGCGTCATTCATACCGAAAGGGTTAATAATGGGAGCTTTTATTGAAATGAATAATAATTTTATGAATAATTAATTTTCAGTTCTTAAAAAACTGCTCCAGACATAAAGCTGAAATGAAATATATTCATTTAATCATTATGTTGAATATATCACTCAACGCCACGAGGTACTGAACAAGTTTGCATCATTAATGAACTTTATTAAATCAATATTTTAGCATTTATTCTAAGAGATCTAATGACATATATGTAACTCTCATTATTTCTAGTATCTTGATGACATTATTTAGAATTCTTTATGATATATTTACGCTGTTATTTAAGCATATGATACTTTTGTCATTTGACACTCTACAATTTCTTTTTGCACACGAGTGCTAATTTGGCAGGGATCAGCTGTTAAGATTACATTCTTAACTTCTACATACATACACATCCTAGACGAGACTAAAATCTACGAAATATTGAACTTTATTATCATTAAGAAGTCTTAAAAAATAGTCATTTTGTAGAAATGTTTCTTCTTTTACTTATACTATATTAATATAACGTTTGTGATTTTTATTTAAAAATACTTTTTAGTTTAAATCATGAATGTAAAACACTTCAAAAAGAAAAACAGTACAATGAAGAGAAATTAAAAATATGTATTAGCCCTTGTATAATTAAATAAAGTAAACTGTAATAAATATTAAATAGACTAATATTATTAACGGAACAAGGGGGATTACAGCATATTTATCCGCCATTTTGAAAGGATTATCGGGCGCTTTTTTTTCTCATAATTACGCTCACCTTTGTTACTTGTTAAAGAACAGATGTTATATTCGCGTAATTAGATTTCCTATGAACAGGCTCTTTTAATCTTTGCAAAATAGAGCGGAAATAAAATAAAAGACGGGCGAGAAAAGAAATTTTGAGATATGGTTAAGGATCTTCTTCTTTAGTTTATGATTTATGAAAATAAAGAGATTGAAAACGATAGAAGCAGGTGGAAAAAAAAATGTTCGCACAAAATGAGCTCTTCCCTTGATGAAAAATTCTCGCACTTGAAACCCAATTTCGGTCGCCAAATTTTTATCCTAAATCATCATTTTTCTGTGATGGCAAAAGAAGCACTTAAAAGGGGGAATTAAATTAAGCTGAGTGTTTTAAAATAAGATGTTTCTCGCTGACTACGCTGTTTGAATAAATGAAAAAAAAATTGTTGCGAGAAGAATGCTTTTTCGAACATTTTGTGTTTTGTTTTATTTTATTGATCCAACTTTGCGTTTTGTGCCAATTGAACTGTTAAAAATGAGGGGTGGAATATTTACTTTATTGAATGAAGATATGTATATTTTATATCTTGAATTATTACTTTTCAATTCGTGAAATAGATACAGAGAAATTTTAAGTAATAGAAAAATGTAACGCATATGCTGTTCAATTTCAAGTTTATTGATTTTAATGATGTGACACAAAAGTTTTCAAGATACAATGTAACTAAATAGCTTAAAATGTTGATATTTGATATATTCATCTTCGAAAGTTTAAGTATTTTTTTTTCAATAGTCTTTCCAGAATAAGAGAATGTATAAAAAATATAAAACTGATTCTTATGAAAAGGGAAGATTATCAAAATAGAATGTAAGTTATTTTATACTTTATGAAACTTTAAAAATACAGCATTTAACTATCAAGTTCTACATTTAGTTTGGCACGTTTCTAATTAAATTTCTAGAGTGAAATTTAGAATGCTTAATATTAACTGATACTAGTCAGAGGTTTGTAGTTCCTGTATTTTTGTACGGATCCAAATAAAACTATAAATATGTTCTATTTTGATCAAATAGTCAATATTATCCGGCGGAATAATTTTGGATTTTCTTTGGAAAATATTTTAAAATTTTGTCAAGACGTTGCTTTGAATGAAATAAAAATGATTCGTAATTTAATAATGGGTAGAATAAAATTTTATTTATTTTCTCTCAGAGAATTCTTTGTTCATATTTTGTTCACCACTAGTATGATGGAAATACGCTATCGAATAATAAAGGCCGGACGTAACACAGAGTAGAAATTAGAGACTGATGGAAAATGTTTTATAAGTTTGTTTTAATAGTGATATGTCTTCAGTTTTAATCTTTGAGAATGCCTTATAATCAAAAGTCACAAATCGTTAAGTTAACTGATCTTCTAGACTAAGCAGTTTTGAAAATATATATAATAATATATTCATTGATAAAATTTGCTTAAATCACATTCTGTACACATCTTTACGCACGAATTGTTGGCTACTTTACAATTATATGATAACCAAACAACTTCTCTGCCTTGCTCACGTGATACCATTATATTCCTTACTTGGGACCATTACCGAACTAACTCAAGGCTTTCCCTAGCCCTGGAATTAACTCATAATTAACCAGTACGACTTCCTCGAAAGATAAATCTAAAATAAAAAATATGGATGAGTCGGAAATCAAACTCATTAGCTACCGAAAACGGGAACGAATCCCCTACTAACCAAGCCATCGGGATTAAGTTTATTTAAATATTCGGCAAAAATTTACTTATGGCTACTAGCCCTTGATATTTTTGCTTCTTTTTTTACGTCAAGAGATAGGCGCCAAAATGTGAATAACAGACGGCAACCTTAAACCTACTTTAGTTAATACCAGGTTTACCAGTAATTAAATTTTATCGCCAAATTTTTTTTTCCAAAGTAAGGGTTAGCTACTTATATTCTGAAACGAAATATTTTTCTTTTGAATTTGTTTGAGTTATGAGTATTTAATATTGAATTATCACACAATCTACGTGATATAGACAACTCATAAACAGGCTTATCAACTGAGAAATGAGAATCAACTTGTCAATGAATTCTACGAAAAAAGTGTATTTATTGCTCAATATTGCATCACTTGGATGTTAAGAAATATGCCTATACATAATTTAATGCCAATAATAAATAAAATCACACTGACTTAAAGTCAAATTTAATAATTTAAACATTTGTATTAATGATGTATTTCAAGTCACTGTAATATTGTCAGTAAATATATCTTGCGTTGAATATATTTCTAATTCGTGATCTATTTTCAACAAAATACGTATGCTTAAAGATATACAGTATCTCACAAAAGTGATGGGACACTTGTGCTTTACAAAAGGAAACTGTAATAAAATAAATTAAAAATACATATACAAATTTTTTGTGGGTGTGTTTCATACTTAAATTTAGTAACAATTATTACATAACATTCATTTTGTCAAATGATTAAATTATTAATTATATAGAAATACAATTGTTTAAAATGGAGCAAAAAATAGCTCACATAAGTGATGGAACACCATTAAATATGCAACAAAAATAGTCTGATATAAGCAATAAAAAATATTTTTTGGGTTTTTTATTTTTACTCAAAAGCAATTGGCAATAATTTATAAAGTCGCGCGTCTGCACTATTTCTAACCAGATTGTCTTGGAATTTTTGTGTTTTTTAGCTGTGTGCAACCATGAATGCTAAGCTAAAAGAAACTGCGCCTGAAATTCGAAAATTAGTTATTAATTTGCATATTGAAATTGGAAATTGTATTAGAGAAACTGATGAAACAGCTATCTTGAATCATTCAACAGTTTTCGATATCATTAAACAACATAAAAATAATCATATGATTCCGAATAAAAGAAGAAATGGCCGACCATCAAAGCTATCCAATGGAATAAAGCGAATCGTCGTTTGAATAATTAAAAAAAAATCTAAGTATTAGTGCTTCTAAAGTTGCTGCTGATTTACAAGCATTATATGGTGTAGTTGTTATTCTTGAGACTATTAGAAGAGTAATTCGATCTGTGATGGATATCATGGTAGAGTAGCCAGAAAAAAATTCTTCGTAAGTGAAAAGAATAGAAAAGTCAAACTGGATTTTGGAATAAAGTTATATTTGCTGATGAAAGTAAATTTAATATGACGGTCATGACGGTGTAGAATCTTGGTGTGGAGAAAACCGAGGGAAGAATTTCGTAACAGAACTTTTGGTGCTAACAGTAAAACATCATGGAAGAGGAGTTATAGTATGGGGATGTATGTCGTCCGCTGGATTTGGTAATCTTGTTTTTATTGACAGTAAAATGGACCAGTACAAGTATATTGACATTCTAAGGCAAAATTTTAAATCTTCAGCACGAAAATTGAACCTTCATAACGATTTTAAATTCTACCAGAACAATGCCTCCAAGCACACTGTTTTGAACGTTAGACTCTGGCTGCTGTATAACTGTTCAGAAGTAATAAAAACACCACCACAATCTCCAGACTTAAATCCCATAGAGAATATTTGGCGAAAATTGGAATCAAGAATTCGGAAGTACGCAATTTCTTCAAAACAACAATTAAAATCAGTGCTTCAAGAAGAATAGGGTAAAATCACAATGGAAATCACAAAAAAATTAATCAAAACCATCTCAAGAAAACTAAATCAGGTTTTAAAAGTAAAAGAGGAAATCCAACAAAATTTTAAAACCTTTTAAAAAGTAAAATTTTCGGATAAATATTTGTAGAAAAGTAAGTGTCCCATCACTTATGTAAGCTTTTTTTTGCTCCGTTCTAAGTAATTGTATTTTATCTAATTAATATTTTAATATTTTAACAAAATGTATGCTATGCAATGCTTGCTACTAACTTTAAATGTGAAACTCACTCTTAAAAAATTTGTCCATGTATTTTTAATTTATTTTATTACAGTTTCCTTTTGTTAAGAGCCCAAGTGTCCCATCACTTTTGTGAGACACTGTATATGCTGAAACTTATTGTAAAGGGTTAACAAGCCAAATAAATTAATCTTTTGTTTTTAAACTTCGAAATATTAATTCATGTTTTCCTGATTTACAAATTAATTTGTAAAATATTTGCTATAATTATTATTTATAAAAATATTTGCATTCTAAGAGAGATATGAAATTTCTAGTTGGGTGTAACAATCATAAATCTTGTTCAAGCCAATGAATCTAAATAGATATGATTCATTTAAGCAAATATATTTAGATTAAAATAAAACCTTATCTCATATCTTTTCCCCCATTGGAAAAAAGTGCTATTAAGAGCAGTTCTCATTGAATCTTGGTGAATGATAAACGCTTGATTAAATTTATTGTATTCAATCGTATGTATTTATTATCTAACAATTAATAAAAATTCACTGAATCTGGAACCAGATCAAGCCGAATTTTAGTGGACATAATCTTAACTATTTGCTATAAATTTATTTTGACACATATCCTTAATTTTTATATCCTTATTATATTTATATTTGATAGTTAATCGTCACATAGGTTTCTTTAGTGGGAATAATCATTTATTTTTATCTAGTAAATGAAAATATTACTAATCTATTTTTTTCTAAACTTTTTTTCAGTTTTTGTCACATTTTATAATACATTAACTTTTTAGATTCAATATATTTATTGTAATGTTTTACATTTTGTGTGATGAGATTATTTAAATATGAATTTCATTGTATGTTTATTACACGTCTGACCGTTTCTGTGTAAAAAATATGTCGCAAATTACTGCGATTTGGTAACAAATGTTATAGTTTACCAACTGCCAATATCTTTAAAAATTTTCACATTTTCTGTTTTTAGTACATATGCAAGTTTAAAATTTAAGATACTATGTTTTTGTAATCGCGTTGATATAATAATAAGAATGCGAATTAAAAATAAAGTTTTTATCTGCTTGTTTCAGTAAAGAGATAAGTTGACTTCATTTTAACAAAAATGTATTAAAAACGAAATCTTTATACTTTTTTTTCCTATAAACTGCTTAGCTAAGATTAATCGGAGTGACATAAAATGAGGCAAAAATTTTTGGAGAGAAATCGGAATACTTGATGATTTATTTTTTCCAAAAACGCTCAACAATCATATCTAGTGGTGCATTTGCTTCCTGGATTGTACCTAAGGTTAACAGGTTTTGAATACTTGTACATCTCCTAACGTCTTCTAATTTTAAACTATTGTCAGGTGACGAAGTCGATACATGAGTTGGCACTCTCCTCTCCAAATCTTAACATACCAATGGAAGGACTTGATGTCCCAGATTAACTTTGACACGTTCCAAACCCATGAAACAATATCGAAACAGTGAGGGAAAAATTGATCACCTCCCATTCATGGCCCGCGACAGGCGATGCTGCACTTTGCTGATGCTTCACTATTGTTGCAACTATATGTCTATAGGTGGCGCTGTATACGAATATTTGCTTACAAAACGAATAAGATTATGCGCCTAGTGAGGTAGCTGTTTGTTTTATGTCCTGTCTTGTTTTGTATTGTCCTGTTTATGTACTATGTTTAATAAAGAAAAAACCTGCTCAAGGTAAGCTTATTAAAAATTTGAATTGATTTATTATTAAGATCCTTTAACAAACATGATTAGAAATAAGAGAGTAAATAGAGAAATATTTCAACTATTGAACCACTGGGAATCAGAAAATTATCAACAAGATCTTACATAACTTTCAATTTATTATATTTTCAAATATATACGGGTTGTACATAACATTTGGAGACAATTTTTTTTGTTGAAAATGTTGGACATGTTACATGTAAGCTTTAAAAATTTTAGCTTCTATAATTAATAATTTCTTCTTACTTTTATAACATTTCAAAGGAAATATTCTCTCTCAACAATACTGAATATTAATTACATTTTGTAATAAATAATAATAATCTCGACTCTCATTTATATGCAGCGCCATATTCTTTGGAAAGCTGCACAAACACACATATCTCTCTTCTGTCAAAGAAACTCTACAAAAAACATTGCATTATGTAAAAAAGCATCACCAAGTTTAACCCCTGGAAATAGTTTGCTTTGTAATAAAGATTCGATACGTCGCAGTAACTCATGCAAGAGCCAGAAGAGAATATTATGCAAATTCTTCGGAATGAATCATGTCAAAGCAACATCAACCGATTGCGGGTTCTTTATTTTCTCATTCACGGGATCTGCGTTTATTTCTTTAAAGATAATGAATAATTTTTCCCAAAGTTATTACTTCGGTTTATTCCCGATGCTGTGTTATTCGAGATTTCGTTATCGTTGGGGAAAGAATAAACAACTCAGCCAGAAATCATTATTTTTGTTTCAAAACTTATAATATTCTTGGTGGCACTTTAATAATTGAGTAATATGTTTGCTTTTGTGTTTCCTTTCCTCAAACAAGGGATAGGCTTAGCTCGTTATGAAATTGATTGTTCTTTTTCAAACTTTTTCATTACGTATCCAATGGAAGTGTAATCTCTTGGGTGGAATTTAGGTCACTATGAATTTCAGCCACTTGATACAAGATTAAAAAAATGCTAGAGTTTATTTTGAAGAGGTGTTGTTCTTAGATAATATTTTCCAGCGTTTTTTCAGATGAATAATAATGATTTTTTCCCCCGTTTACCCCAATCCAATCTCTCTCTCTTACTTCGATAAAAATATCGGTAGTTTAAGTTAATTGAATTTTTGATAAGTGGGAAAAAATTAAAGAAACCTTATGTAGTTTCGTTTTTACCATTCTAAAATAAAAGTTTTTTTGGTGCAATAAGCAAAATTGAAAATAATGCATAGTTTTTCAATTGCTTACCATAATATTTTTCAAAGAACTTTCTTAATGTAATTTTATGTAAATGTAATTAAGATTTAGAGAAAAGTAATTTTAAAGTGTTATTTTTTTCAAAAATTAAAAATGTTCCGCTTAATTTTTTTTTGTATGTGAAATGTGATGTATTGTAAATTATAAATTATCAGAATGAAACATTACTTATTTGATTGTGACAATAGGAAATTATTATTTTGTACTTACCATATGAAATAAGTAAAAAAGTAGACTATAAAAAGATTTCACTAATAATTTTAATCCACTCTTAAACATAAAAATAATTATTGCTGCCAAACATAAGAATTTTATTCTTAAAATGTTTTGTTGTTAAATAATTTATCATCTTTGATTAAACAATTTCTGGTTATAAAAAAGTGCAAAAATATTCAAACAAATTTGGGAAATGATATATCTATCATGGAAATATTTATATAGTTAAGTAATATTAACGTTTTTTCAACAGGCGTTTTTAAATTTAGATCATTTCTCAAACAATTTAAGTTTTTTTTTATCAATTTCTAATTAATGTTGTTTGAAAAAAATTACCGCATCAAAATTAAGTATGGTGAATTATAACATTTTTAAATAAGTTTTTACTTTTACAGGAATATAAAATATAAGACGTGTCCTTAATCTTAAAGAAATATAGAATATACATAGAGAGAATATCAAAAATATAGAGAACAACAGATAGATACATTTATGGGAAATATTTTTTCCAGACCATAGCTTACAGCAATAATTATATTTTACAATATTAAATATTTCTCAGAATTCAAAAACCTTTAATGTTTAAAATTTATAAAAGTCAATGATAGAAAAATAGAGAATTTACAGTCATAATATTGTGTTTTCTTTATATTTTACATTCGCTTTCGTTTTGTGTTACATGCAGAAATGTTACATTGATTAATGAAAATTTAAACTTTTGTTTTTCATATAAAAAAAACCAAATGTGTTTTTTAAAGAGAGAGAATTTCGGTTTTTTGAGAAGCGTGTTTTTAATTATTATCAAAAATATTATAAGTAAAAATTAAATAATTTGAAAGATTTTTTTAAAACAAAATTTAAGGCATGTAAGAGTTGTTTTGTTTAATATAAATTTATTAGAATGTAGCCAAGTAAAAAAGACACAATCCAATTTTACATTTATTATTACATTTAAAAATACATCATTCAGATATTTTAACATATAATAAAATATAGTCTGAGTATTTTATATGATTCATAAATTTTGAAATCGGTTGCATCAAAGTGAAATCTGTAAATGACTCTCAATTTAAAGATTTGTTTTAAAATAATCTTTGAATGATGCCATTCTTTACAAAGTAAATAATACCAGAAATAAATTCTTCAATTCCATGATATTTTGTAAAAGAACAAAATCTTCGTGAAACACACTTACATATTTTGATGTTTTCCTTATTCTAGACAACTGTATTAAGTAGTCAGACAAGTGGGGGTGGAGAAAATAAGAAAGTCAGATTTTACTAAGAATGCCCGAGTTAAAATTTGCGTATAAATAGCTTTTTCTTCCAATTTTTTCTTCTTTCATCACGTTGCTTTTCTTATTCCAAGTTTCATAAGCGTTTTCGTATGCTTCCGTAATAGCAACGGATAGAGTTTAATATATTTTGAATGTGAACTCATTCCGATCTAGTCACGATTTTCCGGAGCGTTCTGCGACTTTTTTTTCTGCTCCTTTTTCTTTTTTTTCCTGTACTCAGGAAATGCCTCTTTATGTATTGGTGCCCTTTTCAGAATATGATGTTTCTTTTCAAGAGCTTTTTCCTTGTGAAGAGATCGATATATCTCTGTTCTTTCACTTTTATCACCAGTTTTGTTTCAAAATGTAATATTGAAAAACTTAATCAAAACAAAGAAAGAAAACTTTTATTAAAACAAAATAATAGATTAAATTAAATAACTGATTATGAAGCTAGAATTAGATTATGAAAAAATATATATTTCGTAGCTAATAAAATTTTAAACTGATTAAATACTTTTAAAAGTGCATATTCAAGTTAGATAAACAGTGATTTATATTACACAAAAAGCGACACTTAATTGATTACGGGTTTGTAAATTATTAAACCTGATATTCTTAAAATCGAAAATAGCACGTAAATGTCGCAAAAAATATTTCTTGGATAACGGTGACAAATACTGGAAAGTAAAATATCAGGAATAAGTCTTGTCATTTATTTCTAAATCGAGAAATTGCAAGTATTGTCCCTGGAGAATATTAGAAACTTTCTAGATTTATGATTCCGTTATGTATCTGATGTCTGTTCATTAAACAAAAACGAAATTACCAATTGTATCTGGTAAATAACAAATCCTAAAAATTCCAAACTATATTTTCATTGCTCATTTCTTTATAAACGAACGTAAAAGAATAAAATAAAATATTTTATAATTTAGCTATAGGTTTTTTAAATTTTATTTCTAGATTTATGTTTATAATTTTGTATTTAAAATGTATTTTATTGTGTGCATGGGCTTCTTTGGTACTATACAACTTTTACACAAATTAATATCTAACTTCTGACAATTTTACTATTAAATTTATATCATTGTTATAAAGATATATGGCAGCAGTCGAAAAAGAAATTGTTCTATTGATGGAATGGATAATGGCTAAACATATGGCTGAAAAGTGATAAATAAAATTGGATTTGTTTGAGTATGGGAGTTGTAAAAATTTTATTTGATGATTAATTTATAGTGAATCTGTTTACTTGAATAATATAAATGCTACATACTTTATTTTTATATAAAGAGAAAACAATTAGTATTTTAATTAAAAACGAACAAATGATTATTTAAATAATTTATATAGTTTAAAGGAATACACAAAGAGTCGAATTAGTTATCAATGATTTATTGAGTAACTAATTTGATTCGCCCTTTGAGAGTAAATGCTTGAAATGATTTGGAATTCATTTTAAATTATAGTTCCTTGCCAAATATCATTTCGGTACAAAAAACGATTATAAAAATGAGAAATCAAACTAAGAAGGGGATAACAAATTAGAGTCTTATCAGGTAATATCTGAAATTAAAAAAATAAAACAACTTTCTTTAAATTTTGTATTGCATGAACTATAAAGCTGATAATTGTATATAAAATTTTCTTATTTTGTCATAAAATGTTTAAATATAGTTATAATTATAGTTGCAAAATATTTAATAATTTCATTTCTTTATTGTCTAATAATATGTTAGTTTTAAGAGATATTTTACTATGAATCATATGAAACATATCATGTTTACAATCTTAAAAAATATGAAAAAAAAATCACCCATACAAAATGTACGTAATAGTCTGACTGTAAGTTTTACTATTAATAAAAATGAATTTCATTTATGTAAAATGCTGTAAAAATCGATAATATTTTAGATAAAAAACTCATTACATATCATGATTCGATCAGCAATATCAATATTAACTTCATTAATTTGATTAACAATGAGCTTAAGACTGTTATAAGTGTGGTAGAATCCATGTTTCAATTAAGAGGAATAAGATAATTTTTTACGTTTATATAATGGGTTGATATAAATAATGCAATTGTTTTTATCTGAAAACAGCATTGTTTGATAAAATTAATTAATTTTAGAAATATGGCCTTTCTATAAACAAATAGTCTTAGAAGAAAAAAAATTAGTTCAGTGTTTTTTTTTGTATCAAAGCTATTTATCTTTATCCAAAAAATATTTTTTTAAAGAAAAATAAGTGTTATTAAATGTATGTGAATTAATAAGTAATTTTCAAAAAAATATTAATGATATATTACTGTCAATTTTGGTACTAAGCATAAATATTATTATATTAAAATTATTATTTTTGATATTAAGAGTATATTCTCAAATATGGATAAACTTTTATATAGGCTTCATCTGTGACAAGAAATTCAAGTGTGTGCTTCCACAGAAAGTAAACAAATATTATGACTAGCGTTCCATAGATATATATACCACCAAGAAATTTTAACAAATATTTTATAAATATGAATTAGTTTCTCATTTTTATTATTTTTAATAAAATAGATGTTACATTCTTTACGGCTTTTTAAAATATTTATGATGTTTTTGTAAATTAAAGTAATTTCATGCAATTGTGAATATTTTCGTTTCTTTCTGAGATTTAATGTCTATTATTATGTCATTTATGAGTTAGTTTGAGTATTACTTATTATTGAAATTTATTTAATTTTGTCAGTATTAATAAAAAAATTAGAATTTAATTTTTTTTTACCAAATTGAATAATATATTGCTATACGTTGTTTCTAATCTCAGGTGGTAAAGCGTTCCATAAAACCAAAAATTTCTAAAAAATCTAAAAAAAAGCAGGTATGGGTCATTTAAAATCTCTGTAACTCCGTAAAACCCAAAAACCTGAGAATATGGTAAGCCTGTTCCAACCTGCATTAATGACATTCCGGAAAGTTCTTGTCTAGATAAGTAAGACATTTGATGTGGCCACTTGGAAAAGCGTGAGAGAGCCGTCTGCCTTTTCCTCGAAATACTGAGCACTATCGGGATCTTTTTCCAAAATACCAATTATGTTCTGAAGGGGCTTTCCAAAGTGCATTTAATTCTATCTTTTTGACTGAGGATATTTTTGACATTGTCATGTAAAGTATCAGCAGAGCAAGACTTGGTCAAACTATCAGCGATTTTGTTACCATTCAAACTAACATGTTAAGGGACCCAGTAAAAGTGCATTGTATGTTCATCAGAAAGCAGAAGAAAATCAAGAATATTCAGGATTTTCCCATCCCCCACAGTCATCGAATGAGAAAATTGCTTAATAGAAGTACGACTGTTAGGTAAAATCCTAATCTCTTTGAATACTAATTCAGTGGATAATTCCATAGGATATTTTTGACATTGTCATGTAAAGTATCAGCAGAGCAAGACTTGGTCAAACTATCAGCGATTTTGTTACCATTCAAACTAACATGTTAAGGGACCCAGTAAAAGTGCATTGTATGTTCACCAGAAAGCAGAAGAAAATCAAGAATATTCAGGATTTTCCCATCCCCCACAGTCATCGAATGAGAAAATTGCTTAATAGAAGTACGACTGTTAGGTAAAATTCTAATGTCTTTGAATACTAATTCAGTGGATAATTCCATAGGATATTTTTGACATTGTCATGTAAAGTATCAGCAGAGCAAGACTTGGTCAAACTATCAGCGATTTTGTTACCATTCAAACTAACATGTTAAGGGACCCAGTAAAAGTGCATTGTATGTTCATCAGAAAGCAGAAGAAAATCAAGAATATTCAGGATTTTCCCATCCCCCACAGTCATCCAATGAGAAAATTGCTTAATAGAAGTACGACTGTTAGGTAAAATCCTAATGTCTTTGAATACTAATTCAGTGGATAATTCCATAAAATGAAGTTCATCATAAATTGCTAAAATCTCGGATCTAAAAACAGAATACCTGTTAAGATTTCTGATCCGAAGATCAAATGTGCCACTAGGTGCCATATTGCTTTATATATTTGATATCTTATGAATTTTATTCAGTTTTTATTTATCAGTTTAATCAACTTAAGTAATATAATAAATTCATTTCGATAGATTAAGTTCAGTTGCTTCTTAAAAAATTTTCAAACCTATTCTGAAATATACTGAATGATTATGATGGTTTTCCTTTAAATCAATGAAATTGAAATTACTAGATCTGAAGCTTGCAAACTTACTAAGTTCGTTAAAGAAGGCGTTGGATATATGTCCTATGGAAACTGTAAATAATTCATTTCAAAATATCCAGCGAATGAGAAATCGAGATTCATTATTAAGAATAACATCTTCTGGTAAATCTTTTTTTAAATTTTCCAAGAAATCCCAAAATAGTATTTGATTTCATTCTGACTGTATATATTCATAATTTTCTCGCTATTTTCTTAGCGAATAATATTTTTTATTTCGAAGATATTTTCCTAAAAATTTCAAAACAGTATTTGTTTTCATTTTGGCAATATATACTCATAATTTTTTTTATCATTATGTTCGCGAATTTCAAGATTTTAAAATCAATTTTTTAATATTTAATTTTTTTATAAATTATAAATATATACTTTTTTCTTTGTTTGGAAAATATATAATCTTTTTCTTTAAAACAATGTATTGTGCACTATATATAATTAAACATTATTAATTTTCATTGTTAAAAAATACCGTATACGAAAGTATATAGGCTACTTTTTCCCAAAAGTAAAAAAATAATTTTTTTTGAAAAGAAAGGAAATAAAATATCGTAATTAGGAAAGCAATAACATTCTTATTCTTTTAAGTTTAAAAAGGATTTTTCTAAGATTTCTGATGCTCAAAATTCCATTTTAGAAACAATGAAACACGATACACGTGATATTTTACGTTATCATGCAGGTGAAACGGTTGAAAATCTTTTTACTTGAAAAAGACGACATAAAAACTAAATAACGTGTAGAGGAAGCAATAATTTCGATTATGACAGTGAAATAACGGAATTTGCTGACTTTCAAGGATGATATCCAAACAGTTTTACTTGTCTAAGCAGATAAATGTTTTTATTACTTATGGGAAAAATACGAAATATTAGGATCACATTGTTTTGATAACAGTTACCATGGGAAATAATCTATTATTTAAGAATGTATACATCATTCGGAAAAATTTGCTTACCGTAAAATACTACATGAACTACATATGTTGGTGCGATCTTTTAATTGTAAAAAAATTACAAATTTATTTATTGTAGTATATTCTTATTTTTTTGTAATTGAAATATAGTCTTATTAATTATTAGAAATTTAAAAATGTTATGTGAATAATGATCTTTTCTATTTCCAAAATTGCTATGCCAACTCAGTTCATAAAATACATTTTCTTATGTTTATCATTTGTTTAATATTATCATTCTTTAAATTTCATGTATAAAGTAATATTTCTTGAATGAATAAATTATTTTTTTAATACTAGAATAATTGTGAATTTAGAATACCTTAAATTATGAATTCAGAGTTATGCTGTTGCAAAAATTATTATGTTATAATAATTTCTATTTATTATTATATTGTAGAAAGGGATTGTTTTGCTTGCTACAAGAATATTAAATATATTTCAAAATTGTTGTATATTTTTATTATCTTATTCTAAAGTAAATGTAACTTCATCAAAATATTACGGAATAAAAGACATTCCTTTTAATTATTTCTGTGAAAATAAAAATGTTTTACGATTTAGATTTATAACAACAATTGCATGGTTGAACACGGAAATTTAATAGAAAGGTACTCTAAAGCAATGTGTTTTAAAAATATTTAAAAATTATTATTTAAATAATTAAAAATATTTTGTCAATTATATTTGTTATGGGTTGAAATAAATAAAATTTTATCATAAATTTGCTCTAACTTTACATTGTTAAAATTCATTACTGTAATCCATAAAATTAACTATGTCACACAAAACAAAATACAAATTTAGAATTTTACAGTTCATATTTAAAATTTAGTCTCAATATTTTCACAAGATTCCTTAGACACAATTTGCATTTACGTATACAAATGAATTTACACAACAAGAACTCACATCATTAACAAATTCTTACTTTTTGCTTAAAGAAAATTATAGTTTATTGAATATTACACAATCATTTTTTATTTTATTTTAAAACATACAGCATACAAAAAATAATCATAAGAAGAATTAATACATTGTAATAATAGCTAAAATTAATATAAGTTAAGTAATTTCTAAAGTACAAATTCATATAATTGAGTATTTCCAAATTAACTCTTCAGAAATTCAAGAAAGAAATATAATAGAGTAATGATTAATGAATTACTAACATTTCGAGATTATTATAATAGTTACCTTATTAAAATAAACATAATGCTTATGATATTACTATGTCTAAAAAGTAATTGGAATTTAATCGTCGCGCGTGCGCTTAATAAGATAAAGCAATGAATTTGATGCGCTTGTTACTTCCAGTAGCCAGACGTATATTTATGTTTCGTTATAGCGGCCCACAATTTCTATTTCAAAACTAAACAATAATTTTTGTTCCTAATTCGATGAACTGGGTCGTTCCGAAAATCTTCCGAGCTCCGACACTTATTTTCATCATTAAGAGTGATAGGACTTACAATTTTAAACACTACTCGATGATTTACAATGTTTTAAAATAATTTTAATTTGGATTTCATTTGCGTTTCTCATTAATTAATTATTTTTATTACATGACTGATAAAATATTTACGAGAATTTTGTATACCACAATATTTATTTACTTTATATGAATTAATTCTTAAACATTGTTAAATAAGCTAAATGTTATTAATATTTAATTAATTCTTATCACGTTTAAAAGGATTTGTGTAATGGTTTGTCTCTGCTTAAAATTTACCTATGCGAACTCATTACGTCGAACTCTGTGAATTTCAGTTTATTTAACTTTGATTCTAAATTGCGTGAATGAAGAAGTTTTAAATGTGCATCACGGTTCACGGTTTTAATGCTTACATTATAAAATACAAAATATTTACAGGGTATAGATATTCTTTTAAATATTCTTGATTCGTAATCCAAAATGTAAATACAACTGGGATTAAAATTTTGTAGATATTTTTAATAGTTAATAAACTTTTATTTTATATCAACAATTAAATTTCCTTCATTTGCATATAATTTATAACTATAAAAATTTAGATATATTTTATATACTCACACAAAAATATTTATTGCGCACTCTATTTCTTATACATAATTGCTTTGTATAGATTACTATGCATTGTGGGGTATTTAGAGACTACTTATAAAAAATTGTCAGAAAAATTTCGTGTCAAGTGATGACTAAAAGAATATGTTTATTGTATTAAGAGAATCTATGTTTAAAAATATTAGTCTATTCATACAAGGGTTTTTGACAACACAAGGATAATGGCTATCAAATTACTTTAAATGATAAGCTCTAAATTTCTGATGACGAAGGCTAATGGAAGATCTGATTTAAAATGAATTTCAAATTTTACCTTAAGCAAATTTATAAATTCTTTATAATAAAAAACTAGTTTTTTCTTAAGCTTATTAGAAATTTTAATTCATCTATAATTTCTTCTTTTATAAAACTGTTTGTATGACAATCTTACGATGCTACAGAAATGATCACTTCTCAATTAATATATTTGTTTTGTAATCTTACATTTAGCGTTTTATATTTCTTATGAGTAATTGTAAATTAATTGTTATTTTAATTATCACTTTAAAGTTTATATAAACTTCTTAGTTGTTTTCTTAAGAACGAAACGTATATAAGCTTTAGTGATAATACATAAGTTAGTAATTAACAAATGAAAGTTTTCATACCACTTTCTATCATAAATAATCTTAATTTATGTGATTATTGATAATAAACACATTGAACATAGGTAATTTTGTATTTTTTAAAAATTATATTCTTCTATTTATTATTAATTTATCCGGAAAAATTGTGATTAAAGAGATAAAACGTTCATAAATATGTAGAGATATGATTTGCTTACGTTTACATCTGACTCAATAATCCTTTTGACCTGATAGTCATTATTATTAACAATAGGAAAACTTGTGCACAAAATGTCTATCAGTTTTTATTCTGAAAGAGACTAAAACAAGGAATTCAAATTTCTTGATATTCATAAGCCTAAAACATAAAAATACGGCTTATTCTATTTCTACTTTGTACAAAGGAAAGAAGCATTTATCACCACAACGAGATATTAGTGATATTCTGTATCAAGAAGTGCTTTTGAGAGCGATACAATTTTGTTCTTCGTTCCTTAACGGGGCTTAGAAAAATATCGGCATTATCTGTAATCTGATGCCGTTAGATTACTCCAAGTCGCTTGTCCCCCAACAAGTAGGAAGAAAATTTCCGCTAAATATTTGCTTTGGAAGACGGTAGATTTGTTGTTCTCAAGAACCGCTTGAGCGTACACCTCGTACTCTGTACTTGTCGTGGACAGATTCTTTGCAAAAGGAGTCTTGTATATGGCAGTGACCTTCTCTGTGGGCAAGGAAGAGGCGGCCATTGTCACACATGCACACTTGGTACACTTCTTGCACATTTCGGTCGTTTGGCATACGGCGAGACAGCTTTAAATTTTTCATTTCCAATCTGTTGCTATCTATTATGACCTGAAAGTAACAACGTAAAGCTGAAAAAAATGAGTGTACACTCATCATGCGTGGTTAAGTAGAGCGACACAAGTTCTTAGAAAATATTGCTTTTTTTTAGTAATATTGTTATTATTTTGAAATTATAGTTATTAGAGAAAGTTGGAAAATATTGTTACTTTGAGATATTTAATTTTTAGTATATGGTTATACTTGTCTAAAATATTTCTTTTTACTATAAATTTTAAGGTTAATACAAGATTGATTTTTTTATAATCTCGCCAAATTATTTCATATATTTAACTTAATCTCAAGTATTAAATTAAAAAAATTAGATCAAAACTGCTTGAAAATACAGAAATATATAATAGAATTTTCGATTCAAGACAAGAAGAATTCACGACGTATATTTGAATTTCAGAAAATTTTTTTTGTTTATGTTATGGTTAAAGTGACTTTTAAAAGCTTGTATTATAAAAAAAAATTTCATATATTTATTTATTGCAAATTGAGATATGACATTTTTAAAAAAATTCAAAATGGTTTAAAATTCTGGATTAAGAATTTGAAATTATTATCACAATAAAGAAGGACATTTTTACTTTTTCAAAAATTTTTTGAAAATGTTTTGCAAATGTACTTTATAACTAAAACATTATAAGAGTAATCATATTATAAACATAAAAATAATGAAAATGTGGAATGATACATTCAAATGATAAAGAGATTGTCAGATCATGAAATGATAATTTACTAAATAAAAAAAGGACCGTTTAATTCCGATTATAAAATAATTAATAATATTCACGAAGAATAAGTAAATTATTATATAATAATAATGTAATGTAAGTTATTCATTATTTTAAAGCAAAATCACTCAGGTATTTCGTTGTAATGCTTACTTAGGTGACTTTATACTTCTAATGAATATGATGTTTTAGTTTCGTTGGATCATTAATTAATGATAATAATAATATGATATTAAATTACAAAAATAAAATGTCAGAAGAAATTAATTTCTGATTTAAAGAAAAAAATTACAGACTTCACCACCTTTTTAGGAACAAAGCCGTTACTAAAGAAATAAAAGTAACTATAGGAAAATATAAAAATATAGGAAAAAATAAAATAAATATATGTAAAAAATAAATATAGGAAAAAATAAAAATATATTTTAGAACAATTAATAAATATGAATAACGAATATGAATAATAAACGGTCATAAAATATTAACACTCAAGAGTTTATATTATTGAAAAAGTTATTATATATATATATAATATTTGAATTTAAAAAGACATTCAGAGATTTATCATCTTTTGTATTTTCCCCTATGAATTCTTGGCATAAGTAAATGTATAAAAGATGATAGATATCTGAGGTAAATATTTAAAAAAATATAAAGTTGAAAAATTAGAAGGCTAAAGTGAAAAAAATTTAAAAAGTGTTCATAGAATGATTTATTGCAGGCTGTAATGACGGATATATATATATATATATATATATATATATATATATATATATATATATATATATATATATATATATATATATATATATATATATATATATATATATATATATATATATATATATATATATATATATATATATATATATATATATATATATATATATATATATATATATATAAATCTTTACAAAAAGAATATTTTACATAAAATATTTTTGTACAACAACGTTATATATAAGTTTTTGATTTTATATCAATAAAATTTGAGATTTTTTAAAAGAATTTTAAGCTCCTTTTCTGGGTTTATAATTAATTTTAAGCGTTTCAAATGAGACACAAATAAAGCTTCACTTTCTTCTATGAACGTTTTATCGAATAGAACGGCTCATTAAACTCGTTTTACTGAGAATTCGATTCACATTTTCTATTTCAATGATAATTTAGTTAAATTATAATAAAATAATTATTTTAAAAGCTTTAATTTTTCCAAATATTAAATTTTTGGATTTGGTTTGTCGCTCAACGGTTATTTTTTGCACACGAAGGTTAATTAGACCGGGACCTACGGCTTAGAGTGGATTCCGAACCACTAGAAACATCCATGCCTAAATTGGGATTCGAACCCACGAACTTTTGAAACGAAGGCAACAGCGCAAATACCAAATTACATGACTTTATATTTTAGATTAGAAATAAAAATTTAAATGAATCACATGCTATGTAACTAAATGCCCAGGATCATATAACACTCATGCTATCTTTAAGAATATAAGATCTATAGCCTTTTTGACTCTTCAAGTGATACTGAGAGAAAACAGTGTGCCCTCTGTTTGGCTTAAAATTATTGTTCTTCCTGCATTAAAAAAGAATAAACATAGTGATTATTAATAAGTACAGACTTTTTTGTACATTGTGTGTGGGACCTACATCTTCGCTAAAGGTCATAAAACGCCTGATACAACAAGATTGAGTTGTTTTTGGAGCATAATAATTTATTATCTCCTGCACAGACGGGTTTCAGAATAACTTCACAGGTTGGTACGTTTTATCTAAGACATAAAGAAATATTTGGATAAATGTAAAATCCACCCTCACAGTTTTTGAGGACTTTAAATTTACCTACAATAAAATCTGCCACTTAAAGTTTATTGATAAACTTCTTTATCTAGGTATAGAGCGCAAAATGCTGGGTTGAATCAAAATTTAATCAAATGGAGTCTTGAATCTTTTACCCTATAACTTATTTGAGATGCAACAAACTTAATTCACGTCTGAATTAGACAGAAAATGGTTTTCATATAAAGGAAAAAAAAATCAGTTTTGAATTTTAATATTGTCTTGGATGTGGGGTGTTGACAGGAGTATGACAGAAAACCTTTAGTTATTACTTATAAAATGTACATTCAACTAATTTTATGCAAACATGTCTGAATTTGATGGAACATGTTTCTTACAAAAGAGAAAGACTGAAAAGAGATTTCTAATGCAGAAAGGTGGGCCATTTGTTGATGGATTTGTAACTGCGAAACTTTAACATATAAAATATGCATTCAACCATAATTTTACTACTGTAATGAGGTGTGTGTGACAGTCAACGTTTTGGAATGATTACGAAACCAATTTCTTTGCCTAATAGCAGCTAAGGTTAAATTCATCCCCATACTGATTATGGACGAAACAATAATTCTCCTTTTTTTACATAGCCTTTTTTTTTTAAAAAAAAGGTCGTAATTTTGTTCCAAAAATTTTGCAGACTCTTAAATATATGTATACTGGACGAATTATATTTTAAACAATCGTAGGAATTTAAAGACATCAAGATTGAGTTGGCATCAAGTTGATTTCAATAAAATTGATTATGAGTTAGTAGAAGACCTAGTTCATCTTCGAGAAATGAATATGTAATTATTATACAAATATACGTCCTGATTGCAGGAATTTTTGTATATACATTGAATATATGAGAAAATTGGTAAGAATAAAATTCCCTCTCAGATCGGTATAATGGTTTATGAAACTATTGAGAAGATATCACTGTAACATCTGGATACATGTTTACAGCATTTAGATCCATGATTGAGTAAGGTATTAGAGTAGGTCAGAAATCTGTTACAACCACTTTGTATTATATAAATCAATAACAAAAGATAAGAATATTTTTCATAGTAAATGTGAGGTACTATTTATTGTCCTGAGTTAGTTAAATGCTCAGACAAGTAATTTCCCTTAAACTGAGATGTTGTTGGATAGCAAAGGCACTTTATAGTACATCTCCAACAATAAATTTTGTACTTTCGAAAGAATTTACAGGTACAGAAAGATTCTCGTATCGGGTTGACTCAAGCGTCTTACCATGAGTGAATTTCTGCTTATTATGGCATTACAGGAATTGAAAGAGCGGATTTTCCGACAAAGAAAAGAGCTGCTAATTTATAATCACTTTTAATCATACGACGTTTAATTCTGTAAACTTCTAATTAACTTAGAATTTAAAAGGCGGTTTGTCACACACTTTCCTAGTAAATGAAGTCAATGAAAAAGTCTGGAGTATTTCACTATTTCAAGAAGTCAATTATTAAAGATTGTCCTAATCCTGTAGCTATGGATTTATCTTATCTTCTGAATAAGTTAGATTGCCTCAATATCCAACTTATTAATTTCGATTATTAAATCTCTGTTATCTTATGTTTTTTTTTGTATTTGGAAGCAAAATCAAGGTTAATGGCTTGGTGGCCTCATTAATAAAATTTATATGACATAATAAATGTGAAATATTTTACAAATATAATTCAAATTATTAGAATTTTCTATAGGATCATGGGTATTACATACCTAAATAATTTGCCATGCATTGTTTATGATATAATTATAGCTATATGATTTTGAACTGATACATTTTACTATAATGGAAAATCTGAGAGAAAATAAAGCTTTAGAAAATGCGAAATCAACTCTTTCATTTTTTGTTTAATTAATCGTATAAATTTCATTACTGTAGAATATGGTCATTAAAAGAGATATTTTTTTATTGAAATATATTTCATATCCAAAATGTAATGATCGATTGCTTATTATTTTTGACTGAAACTGAACAGAACATTTTTGTAATGTGAAATTTATTTCTAAGATATGATAACTTAATTTGGTTCGTGTGACAAATTATTCAAAGTTTCTAATTTTCAAAAATAAATATTTTACACTATTTTTCTACAATTTTAAAATTTGAATCAATTAGATTATTAAAGTGCTTCGTTTATTTATTTTTTTATCAGTATTACATTTTATAAAGTTTATCCAAGGAAAATTCATGAAATTTAATATCCACGAGCAAAAATTTGAAAATTGATTACTGTAAATGCAAAATCGTATTGCGTAACTGAAAAGTGTGCTTCAGTTTTTTTTTTAATTTTTATTTTCTGAATTTATAATATAAATGAGTGAGCTCATTTTGAATTTTTTTTCTCATTCTGGTGACAAAGTACGGTTAAATATAATATTTAGTTTCTTAAGTAATATTTCATCCTGAAAGGCATCCTGAAAGGACACCATTCAGCTACTTACTTTTCCACCTGTTGATTTAAGATTCATATCTCGAAGTCCTGTGACAGATATTCCACCCGCAGGTGAATGAACTTGAACTTTTCCTTCGCTACGAATTTTCACTTTTTTCAATACAGATTCTAACCTAAAAAAATGACGAGTTGATGAAGAAAAACAGATAGCTTAAGAATGATTTCAAAGTCAATTTTTTAAAGTTAAACATTAAAAATTGGATGAAAAAGTATGATTCACGAAATATTAATAAAAGGAATATTATTTTAAAATTTTTTAAAATATATCGATATTTTCTCTTTAAATATATTTTACATATCTGAATTATAATTCATTACGTTGTATGCTTCAAAAGTTAGATTTTTTCTTTAAATTCAAAAAATACTTTTCTTAAACTGATTTTCTAGTGATTGGAGTACAAATAATGTATTACATTATTACATGTAAAATGATTGTTAATAAAATCAACCTATTTCAATAAATAATGTATCGGTTAAAGCATATTTCTCTTTTCCCATTTTAGCGTATTGTACTTTCACAATAAGATATTTCATTGTGAAATTTTCATCAATATCTTGTTTGATAAATATGAAATCCAATTAATTTTTTCTGTATGAAATTGTACAAGCAATTTAGGAGTAACTCACACAACAAAGGCTACCTAGAAATGGATTTAGCTTATAAAACTTTTTTATTCAAGCGAAAAAGTTGTTGAAATATTGCTTTTTAAATAAATAAAGGCAATAACAAGGGAACACGGTACACAAAAATCTTTGAAGCAACTGTTGAGCATAAAGATACCGAAATTCGATGATGTACTTTCTTTATTTTGAAACTACTTGCCTACAGGGCGTATAGATCTTATGGATATTTTTCTTCCTTTCTTCAACTTTTCTTCGACAACTATCGTATCGACTACAGAAGAGGCGAGTACACGATAAGTAGCGCCATCTTCTGTCCATTTCCGAAACTTTTTATCTAGGGAGTCTTTTGTGTGCGCTACACTAACTCTTGATTCTTCATATATGCTTCTGGTTTTCGCTTTGAAGTTGTAGTTCCTATTTTTTTTTTTCTTCTTCCCGCCTTCCATAGCATTCTTTTCCTTCAATGTCGCTTGAGTTTCAATGTTGGCAGAGCTCTTCAGAAAAACTTTTTCGGGTTGCCAATATTGTAGACGGTATAGAGACAGTTCATCCCTTCCCCTATTTCTTTTATTTTGCTCTTTTTTATATTTTGATTTCAGAGAAACTCCCTGGGGTATACGTGATGAGAAGATATTCTGAAGTACGCAGTGAGAAAAGGGATAAAGGGAGAAAATGTTGGGGAAAAAAAGAAAAAAAAAAGGGAAGGAAGAGGAAGGAAAAAGTCGTCGGGGAGGATGGGATAGGGAGAAAAAGGGAAACGTCACGGAAGCAGACTTCCCTACCGTCATAGGTGGGAGGAAACTGGAAAAATCTTCCAGCCGCGTTTTGAGAAAGTTATGGGGGTCAGACACAAATAAAAAAATAAAAGTGATGTTTAATTAATAGTTTTCGTCTTAAAACAAAAAATAAGTGAATGAATCGAGATTATTATATAACACGTTTGAGAGGTTTAAATAAATGACTTAATCATATTTGTACAAATTTAAGAATGCACAAAAAAAATCTTCGAAACATTCACATTCTACAATTGAAAATTCAATATCTATTTAAAAACATTTCTTATACATATTTAGAAATTCTAGATAATATTTAACAAATTGAAAAACTTTTTAAAATTAGTATTTAATTTGTTGATTTACTTTGCCAAAATAACTATAATAGTTTTAATAAATTGTGAAAAACATTCATTTTGATTTTCTGTGGAATAAACGTTTTCTTTCATAAATATTATTTTTGTTGTTCGTAGTACATGAATGACGAGACACAAGCAATTATTTTAATCCTAAATAAATAAAATAAGTCATTTACAAAAATAAAAAAATTTTTTTAATAAAATAATTCATATACTACTTTAATATATAAATATTGTTTTGTAAAAATGACACTTACTAAGGTAGTATATATATATATATATATATATATATATATATATATATATATATATATATATATATATATATATATATATATATATAAGTAATTTTATAGATTTAATTTATTTGATCGTAGAAATAGTTCGTGGTATGTCAAGATTTTTTAAATTTATGTAAATAGAATATGGTAGAAAATCTGCTCCAAATAAAATTCAATAATAGTTTTTGAGTTTTTTTTTTCTATATATATGCGAAACTTTATTATATAAAAATTAAATCTTCATTACTACATATTTTGCATTGTTTCGAAATTGAATACTGTTGTTTTATTTAGACGATATTGTAACATATTTAATAATTTGTTAAAAAAAGAATATATTCTATACATTTTTATTTAAAACTACAATCTTTTAAGTAATAACGACATTTTACAACCAATAACAAATACTATTTGGAAATTAAAATTATAATATTGAATTGCCAGTATTGTTACCAACATCCCACAAACGCTTATTGAAAGTAAAAGTTGTAGTTCTTTTACTATAAAAAATAGTTATAAATTATTTATAGATTTGATTTACCTGATCTAAGTTTCATTTCTGTTTGTATATTCAAACAATAATTGCTAAATTTCTTCATATTTTGTTTTTTGGTTTGTTAGACAGTTTTAATTCCCAAGAATTTGTCTTGAGTAAAAAAATCGTGGTTACTGTTTAATGTTAAGATTTATTTTCCGTCTATAAACATATTTATGTTGGCACTTGCCATGTTTGTGTATAATTTTTAATGCACATTAAATTTGTTTTTGGTTTGTTTATTCTGTATAATGTGTTTTATTTGATTATTATTTTTTAATGAAAGATGCTATTACAAATAAAATAATCATGTGCTAACTATATTTCCTTTCTCTAATGTCGGGAATTTAATTATGCTTTCTTCAGATTTTTTTATGTTGCATGTACTTCTCATTATACAAATATTATGAAAATCAAACATTTCAATAATTTCACATTAATTATATGTTTTACAAGCTATCATGATAATATATTGTTGGTCACTCAAACCGCAACATCAAGAAATATCACAGCACAATTTATTCGGCAGATAATACGTTATACAAAGGTCAATTGATTAAAATTACATTTTCTTATTAAGTATAAATAATGAAAATAAAAATCAGTTAGTGTGGCTGCCATTCTTAGATAAACCGTTGACGTACTTTTCGGCCGTGAATCGAAAAGGCCTTTGATATATCCTTGACATATAGAAAACAATGCAACTTCCACAATTTCTCAAAGTTGATCTGGTGTAGCAGGAGTTGGTGTATCCGGAAACAATTATTGTGTAGTCATGTTGTGCAATTTTTGATTGGCGATCGATCGGTGTACAAGGATACCAAGAATGCAATTCTATGTAATGTCTAAAGGAGAACACTTGAACATTGATTGGCACGTGTGGTTGCACATTATCCTGTTTGAAAATGTCTGATGGCGAGCGCTGAAGTTTGTTGTTGCATCAGCTTGTTTCCCTGAACCTAACCTCAAGTTGGATTCTACCAGTTAAACAGAAGCAATCGGATGGAGTCTTCATAATTTTGATGCAGGGACCAAGCAGAAGACCCCTAATACTTGGCCTGACACCTCTGAGGCATCATTTCACTTGGAGGACATTGCGACCACGTTAGCACGATATGTTTAGCATGCCCAGTGACTTTAGCTAACATGACGTCCCGTTAGAGACAAAGCCGGAACTCAAACGCATTACCTTCCAATAATGAGAAAGACGCCTTAATCAACCGGGCCACCCCGGCCCCAAGATCAAAGTCCGTTGTCTTCCCATGCCAGTCTCCAGCATCTCAGAGGTCATTATATCGGAAATGCGTTCGTTATAATGTATTAGCTGGTTGTTCATTTTACCGGCCATTTGAAGTGGAGTGATATGGCAGTCCAAATTAATATCACGCCAATTCATAAGGCACAGGAGAAACAGTTAACAAAACAGCTCGGTAGCCTTTCACCATGGTGTCTCCATCACGATGGTCGTTGTTACGGGGACGACGATTGTGGTGTTTCAGGCAGAAGTCGTTTTCGTCAGTAAAAACAAGATCGTTTTATTTCGTCGTTCATGCCCGTTATTTATAACACTATTGATGGATCGCCTGTTCGTGAATTTTAATCAGGTATAAAATAAACAAATGGGTACGTTGCGGATATTTCACTCTGCTACAAATGACATCGAATGGTATGTAACAGACTGTATCTTTTTGGCTATGGTTTGTGATTTGGTGGAGCAATTCGCCACAGGCATCCGCGCAATATGCCTATCAACACTTGAATGGCCCAACGAGGGTGATGAAATTTTTTCATCTGTCTGCCATTCCCTCCCGCATCCAAAGATTACAGATGCGCATCACTGTTGCTTGGTTTCATCGAACACGATTATCGATTTCATTAATTATCCATTCATTCTTTAATCTGCAATCCATATAGGATTCTATTCTTTCTAGATTAAATCCAGAAATTTGCTCCAAAAAAAAAAAAAAAAAAAAAAAAAACTTGATAAGTTACATAGCACTTGCAGATGGTATATAGTCCCTCATTACGTGCTTATGAGCTACATTTTCAATGATTTTCATGTCTCATTTCAGTGCAAACGCATGATGTAAATTTTATATGGTTTGAAGGCTTCTTTCAAGGTGTTGCATTTTATGTGTCCAGCAGTGTATAAGATATATCCATTTAGTTTATTTACTAAAATAACATACTGTTTTAAAAAAAGTTTTATATTTGTAGTTATTAGATCAGTGTTTACATCTACGTTTGTTGTTACTTACTTTTCACTGAATCTTGCTAAAACCAGAAGAAAAATTATTAATATATTCATTTATCCTTCTATTCAATCTTATATCTGAATAGATATAATTTGTTTCATATAACTTATAAATATAACATTTGCATGTGATGCGTGCAACACATATAAAGCAACATATGTAAACAAAAAAAAAAATAATGTCGCGAAAGATTTGCAAACATGCATAAAATAATTTATTAAGTTCCTGTATTGATTAAGGAAATGATATTCTTCATTGAAAAATTATTTTCTTAAATTTTAATTAATTGGGTTTTTATTTATTTTTAAAAAGAATGTGATAAGAATAAAAGCATTCTTTGATAAATATTAAACCATTTAATTGATATTTTTGCCTCATCTGTACTGTTCTTTGTGTTTGATTTATGGAGAGATTCTCGATGTTTCATTTATTTATTAAAAGTGTTTCCCCGCATAAAAAAATGCGTACGACAGATTCCAGCAGGAGAGCCATCTTTCCTGATTAAGCGAAGAATGAGAGGGAAAAGTTAATCAATCAATTAATTATCATTATTAATGCACGGAGAACTTTGAATGATGATTTTCTGAGATTATTTATTAATGAATTTATTCTATTGTTCCTTTTTTTTCGGAGGAAAAGTATCAATATTAAAAGACAATATTTAAATGCAACATGCAAAATATAAAGGAAAATAATTTTGCTTTGACTTAGTCTGATTATACCTATTTAAAATTTTTATTAATATAAAGTCATTATTTTGAATAAGTTTAAAATTGGTAAATAATCCGAGTATGATTAATAACAAATGCTTCAACAAGAAAGTATTGTTAAAATTAAAATTTTGCTAAACATTTGATGAAATGCGTTTTCATATTCCATTGTGAATATTAATAAAACTGAATTATAAAATAGTTAATACACAACTAACTGTTTTTTCAATGTACAATTTTTTTTTGCAAACAATCTTTGTAATTATTAAATCTAATACTGTTACTACTTGAAAAATGCTTATTAAATTTTGTAATTTAAAAGTAACATGTAATTGATGTTTTATTTCCTTGTCTATATTCGTATAATTCATTTAAAAATATTAAAATATTTTTGAAGGAAATGAAAAGAAGAAAATTTTAAAAAGATAATTGATTCTAAAAGTTAAAAGAGTTAATTTAATCCAATACAGGAAAATTTGAATATTAATATCTCTTGTTATTTTATTACGGTTAATAAATAACTGCTGATACATTTTAAAAAGTGAATTTTTAGACTCAACGTTGTCATATTCTGCAGAATTTTATCATTTGAATAAAAGGACATGCATTTCAAAATTTGCGTGTTTTTTCGAAATTATATAAATGAATCAATGTTTATAGTTTTCTACACACGTGAAAAAATATTTAAAAATTTTAAATATAACCGCATAACTTTTAAATATCTAATCACACATTGTAACATATTATTTTACTACTTTAAAATCATAAAATTCATCCTAAAAATTTATATAATAATGTATAAAAAATACATAAATACATATAAAAAAATAATAAAAATACAACTCATTCTTGAGCAATGTATTTGAAAATTATGGAATTAATGCAATTGTATAATTATTACATGTTATGAAGGAGGAAAATTGAGTAAGAATAGATATACGGTGGGTGATTGGTTAACGAACAGTTACGATTGCGAAAAAATAGTGCAAGGAAGACATATTCGGATAGCGAACTAAAACGAATTCTAACGAACACATCTCGGCTCTCGGAGCATAATATGGAAGGCTGCCCAATCCAAAAGACCAAAAATTGAATTCTCTTGCTTGCCTAATGAACTGAAAGTTCCATACTAGAAAATTTCTTTCAGATAGAATGTATTTATATCCAAAGTAGACTATCAATTTAGGTTTTTAATTCACTGAAAACCGAAATTTCATTTTGGGCAACCCCCTCCGCTCTTTCCTTCGTTAAAGAAGTGGGTGGATGTCAGAGCAATGATCTTAGAATGGCACCCAAACCAAGCTCATATCAGATAGGTTAGGGATTTTTACAAAAATGCTATTAATCTCTTCTAGAAAGTCTTAAAAAAGAGAGAAAAGCAATCGACATTGGACATGTTCTTTAATGCCTCATAAACAAAAAATAAGAAAGACTGATTAATATGTAAGACTACATGTATGTATTATTTTTTTTAACAAACTTACTAAGTAATTATGCATCTTTTTTTCAATTTAATTTTTAGTGTCTCCAGAACAAATTAATCAATTTCGCAAAAATATCTGGTAAATCGATGATCGGTTAACGAACAGTTCGGATAGGTAACATAGTCTTGTAATTCTGATTATGTTCGTTAACCGATTACCCATTGTATTGGTATAAATTTATTAGTACCTGATATCATTTAAACAATTATTCGACCATTATATATCAAATGAATAAAAATTACTTTTGTTATTGGACAAGATTGCAGATTTTTTTTTACATGAAATCTGAAAAATGTTTTAGGTCTTTTATTATATTTAAGGATGTTTTTGTATATTAAATATTTGCTCTTTCCTTTGTTGGCACTAAAAATTCAGTTGTTGTATTCTGTCCCCAACATAATTGTTGAGGTTAATACTTTTCTGAGTTGGAAAGTATTCAGTTCGATTATTCTTGAATGAAATTTCATTGCAGAGACAAAACTTATGTCAATTAATTTTGGTATTTTCCTTAAATCTTAGAGTCGTATAAAATTTTGAAACGAAGGAGTTCAACTGAATCTTCAAATGTATTAATTTGTCATGATTCACCACAAATTTACAAAGTAATATCTCACGATGAGTTAAAAAAAAATTATGAGTCGTAACATTACTAATTAGACGCTTTTAATTTGTCTTTTCACAATATAACTGTTCAAGTTGCTTACTATTACATGCATATTTAACCAAATATGTTTTTCATTATATTAGGTACATGCAATTTAAATATTACAATTTTATCGCACACGTTTCGAAGAACATATTATTATTCTGAAAGCACATATATCCATTTCATCTAGAAAACTTTCTTAGAACATAATTTTTTAAAAATTCTTAAGTCACTTTATCCTCTTCTGAAGAATTTGAAAATCTTCAGTACAGATATACTGACTCGGTCAACGAGTTCAACCAGTTTTCATTGATTATTTATTTTAAATATGTGTGTGCTGTAACTAATGACACTTGGACAAGCCAAATTTTAAATGTTCTCGATGAATATAGTCTTTTTCATGGAAATAGAACTTTAAAATATTTTTGGGGCTAGTTTAAATTTACGAATAGAGTAATTTAGAAAGTAGAACCTTTTATTTAAATTCATATCATGAATAGGTATTTTATAATAGTTTTTTTTTAAGTTTTGTTCAAAAATAATTACAATTTTTATGCCAATTTTGAGGTAAAAATTAGAAACATTTTTTCTCGACTAATTCATTGAAAATAATAATATACTGACTTTCTAGCTTATTTTACTAGTCATCGCTTTTATATAATTGCACCCAATTATTATGCACGATACAGATTGATTATTGGATAATTTACACCTTATTGGATTATTATTTTTTACTGTATAAAGCAAGATTATTTACTCATGCATCTTGTGAATTTGAAAAATTTAGTAATAATAAGAATAAGGAAACAGTTTAATACTGTAACAAAATACATTTGAATCAAATATTTAGCATGTAATTTAAAAGCAATTTTAAAAATAGACTGTAATTCCTCCTCTTAATTGTACAAATACTTTTGTTAATTGACCATCGCATGATAAATCCAAACTTCATTTAATTAATTTAAGTATTCATTAGCGAGGTTTTATTGGGATTATAAAGGTAATGAAAATTGGGATATTTTGAAATATATATATTTAATTTAAAATAGGTATAAGAAAAAGGATGAACCTTATGTGGAGGAAATAATTCTTTTTTCTTTGTGAACAAATTGATTTATCCTTAGAGCGAAGAAAAACAAACGAAATAATTAAATTGAAAGATCTTGTCTCCCTTTCAGTTTTTAATTTAATTTTAGTATCATTTGAGAATACTGATTTAATTATGAACCATAAAGAAACAATTGAAGCCGTATTTGCATTTGTGTTGTTTTCACATCGGTCAAAAATATTTACCGAAAAGAAAAACTTTACTAAATTGATTACGCATGCAAATGTATTTAAAATATAGTTAACTTCAGTCACTACTGCACCTTTGAATGTTTTTTGATTTTATATGGTAATTAAAGAATTTCAATTACTATGGCTAAATTAACTATAATGCTTTATAAAAATAGTAAGATGTTATTATGAGATGATGAGTAGGAATTAAGAAATTGAAAAATAATTACTAAATAGATTTAAATAAAAAAAGTAAAATATAGCTTAACCATTTCTGTTAATAGTTATTTATGAATGTTAGTTACTTATAGTGAAAACTGAAATTTATAAATTGTATTAAAAGTTATAATCCGCAATTTAGAGATTAAATAGTGTATGAAGAGCGTATTTATAAGGGATGAATATCATAAACAATATTATATATATGAAAGTTTTTGAACTTTTAAATGTATTTAATATTTGTTGACAAAAATATTATCAAAAAATCACTCCTATATTAATTTTAAAAATATGTGTTATCGGCTATGTGATTTTAAGTCAGTGGGGTGCGTCTTTCGTTTAACCAGAGCACCACGAAGGTGAAAGTACGATTTTTATCTAAATTCCTCCGATAGACAGATGGCAACACCAGAGAATTTCCTCCCTGAATTTTGATAGTGATCTGGAAGTGCAGGAAGTTTTCTCCATACCATTATACCCATGGTAACTGCTCAATGACCAATCTCAGGAGTTTCGATACCGCAGATTTAATGAACATGTATATCGCATGTACTCGGGGGGTTTTTGATGGCATTGGGAATCGAACCCCACCATTCCGTACGGAATGGTCGATGCCCTAATCACTAGGCTACCACGGCCCCCTGTTTAACAACTGGACTTCCTTATTAGTCAAGAGTGCCTATTCACGTGGTTCAAGAAGAATGCTCACTCAGATCACTAATCTTGATCTTCCTCTGCTTACATGCCAAACCTAAGTACTTGGACTTAAGTACTTAGCCTATGTGCTTAGACTTTACTATGCAAATAGATACAAAGTTATATAGGATAACAAAAACTTTGTACCATTGTTATCCTGTATTACTTTGTATCCAATCCCAAAATTATGCCCACGGGGCCTAGTTAGTGAGGGAGTCATTCTCACTTTTGGAAGGAAGTGAGATTGAATCCCAGGCTAACCTAAGTTCTGTTATGTTTGCTAAAAGCGGCTGGGGCACACACACTAAAACTAGCCGCCATGTCCTCCTGGTGAGGTGAGGCATATGGGGATGACAGATCAAGTCTTTGGAGTCTTCTGCTTGGTACCTGCTTCAAAATCACGAAGACTCTATCCGGCTGTTTCTATGCAACTGGTAAAGCCATTCAGGTACAGAGAAGTATACTGGTGCTACAACAACAACGACGGCCTCCTGTATCATTTTATATAGTTACATTTATCTCGTTTTATCTCAACCCCGATGCGCATATATCCCTATATTTCATTGAATTCACGTCAAATTATTAATCAAAATTTTTTTATTATCAATCTTAAGACTTATTTCATTGTTATTGCAATAAAAAATACTCTCAACACTTGAATTCTTCCACTACTTGCAATCGTTGGATTCTCCTTATTCGGTATGATTTTTCACATTTTGGGGCTATTATCAGTATCCTTATTTTATCGATGAATAAGATTCCATGTAGATTGATCTGTTATTAAGAAAGTTGTTTCTGTTGACGTTTTATAATTTGGGTAAAATTATATGTATCTTTTCATCAGTGAAAATTATTTTTTAAAATTGTTTTTAACATCTATCGATAATACATAAACTAAATCCTTAGTTAAAAATTGTATAAATTAATTTCTATAAATCTAAAATTATTTAAGTTATTTTACTACAAAATACAAATGTATTTGAGTTTAAATTTAGCTTTACAATTTTTATTCTGTATAATAATGCGGTGACATTTTTAAAGAACATGGAATATTTTAATCAAAACTATCTTATACGTTATCTTGTTTATCATTTTTCTTTTGTTATTATTTCTGAATCATCAGTTCTTAACACAGAGCATTTGATTTCCCCGTGGAATTATCAGTGACTGTCTCAATAGCAAGAATTTAATAAATTAAGAAACGGGAAAATTTATTTTCAAACGGCAGCTGAAAAGAAAAAAAACATTTAGGTATTATTTTCGACATTTGTTTTATTCTTATTTGCTTAGTTCAAAATTAAACTCATCAGTAAAACATAATTATTGATTAGTTATGCAACGTGCCCAAGTTTATGACTTTTTTTTAAGTCGCAGCTTTGTATAATTATTCTTATATGCTTATTCTAGGAAATTTAAATTTGACATAAAGCTTTTGTTTGGGATATGTTGTCATATTTGTTGTGGAATATTAAGCATTTCATGCATAAATACATTAAGCTAAAAGCATTATGATAATATTTAATCAAGATATATGGAGCATTAAATTTTTTCCTCAATTTATTCTGATCAAAGGCTTATGGTGTTTTTTATTGAAATAATATATTCTACTTTATTAAATTATAAAATGAGCCAATTTTCTTTGATGATATTACGAAATGAATTGAATCTGCTCAATTTTATCATTATTGAATTTATTTAACATTTACATAACTTATGGGTAATTGTTTCATTTCCATGATCCTGTAATAATATTTGTTAAAAAAAGATAACACAGAGTAAATTAGCTTCTAAAATATGTTGGAAATAATTTGGTCTTAATCCTCAAAAACATATTGTATAATTTTTGATCGGAAATTCGAATTTTATTTAAAAGTATTAAAAAAGCGACAACAACATGTCTATAACTAAGAATAAAATATTTAACATTTATAATATTTTATTATCATTTATTTAAACAGTTATACGGAGCATAATTCAGTTTACCAATTCCAAAATTGCTTAAGTTTTTTTAAACAACTTCTTATTTATAAAACTAAAATTATCATTATAATATACACATTAATTTTCATTTGCTTCAAACAAAACTTAAAATATTTTTGTGAAAGTATGAAGCGGCTATAAATATTAATTTTATTTAATATTTGCAAACAATATACACGAAGACTTAACTAATATATACAAACAAAATGTACAAAGTTATTAATTTATTAATGTGCACATTGATTTTATACAATTTATTAATGTGCATATTGATGTTGTATACAAAATAAGTAAATTGACTCTGTAGCTAATATTGTAACATTTTAGAAGGCTAAATAAATATATTTTGTCCACATATTAATTGTTAAATAATGAAAGTCTCATGCGATTTGAATTAATATTGATACCAAAATATGACAACATTTAAATTTGAGATTTTAAATTCATTAAAACTGTCCCGATTTCTGTTAGTAATTTATTTGAGAAATATCAAGGTGTTAACCCGATGTCTTAGATCCTGCCACTTCTGATTTATTTAGTTATACATCTTTTTAAAATTTTATACTCATTCACATTTCGGAAAATATAATTGATGAAACTAAAAATGATGTGTAAACAAAAAATAATCGACGTTATTAATTTGTCTCCATTACAATGTTTTAAATATTCTTCATAATTATTCTTGCTCCAAACATCATATGAACCCTTTATCTGGGGATATTAAGATTTTTCTATTCGCAGTGATTGGATTATTTTGTTTTTCTACAAAATAATCCGATTCTTACGAGTTAAATTTCTTCGAATGAATGAGATAAGTTTCCCAGTGAATTTGAATAAATTTGTGAATGAATTCGCAAATTTTTGCAATAGAATGAATGAATGGAATAAATTTCCTGAAGAAATAATTTCTTAAAATTTAATAAATATCTTATCTTTCCATATAATTAAATGAGGTTAATCCGCATAATATATCATAATCACGAATGCATGCAATAAAATGAGAGTTAAAATTCTTTGTAGGAAATTATTGCAATATTAATTATGTATTTTTACATACTATTATTAGTTTTATATTTTAATAAAACCGATAATAATTTTTCATTGTTATTAAATTTATTTGAAGCAAGTTTTTTTTATTTTTAAGAATGACTTATGATTATAAGAGATATCAAGTCATTTAAATATCAAAAGCTTATTTCATTTAAAATAATTACTTATGTAAAACTTTAACTTAAATTATAAAATCCATCTCTCATTTATTGCATAAAATATTACACAAGGAAATTTAAATGTAATAAAGATGGTTATCTTTTAAATTATTAATGAGAAGAAAAATTTTACAAACATATTCCATTCATTAATTATTATTATTTTAACATTTTGTTGATTTATTATTTTGTTATCATAGAAAGAATTTTATTTAAAATCTCAGTAGAAATTTTACAAAGACACATATATTTTTTAAAGTTAAAATCATATGCCTCCATGATTGAGATTACTCGTAATTAATATTTAAAATATATATATATTTGTGTACATTGAACATAATACTTACTAGAAAATTTACTTCCTCAGGGAATAAATTAAATTCTAGCACCAATTTAATTCATTCTCATTAATCTACATTCTGTTACTAATTCCTCTCTGTATATCTGCAGTTCCACAACTAGTCTTGTTTACTTGAATCGATTATGGTTTAGATTTAATTAGTTCAAAATTGATATTAATCTTCTTAAAATGAATATATAATGAAGAGTAGTATGTTTTATTTACCTTACTGTATGTGTGTGCTAACATCTTTGAATATGATTTTTTTATATTGCTTATAAAAATATCAGAATAAATTATATTCGTTGTTAATTATATTGTTCTTCAATTCTTCTATTTGTATATTACATTTTAAACATAAATAATAATGTCAATTTTTATATCCTCAGATAGTTTTATTTCACCTTAAAATGATAGTTATTAAATTTTACAATAATATGTCTTATAAATAAAGATCTTTTTAAAAACTTTTCAGTAAAAATTTAAATATTTTTTAGTATATAGTATTCATCGAAAACTTTGTTTAATATGAATTAACATATGATTTATTATATATTGTTTAATATGATTTAATTGTGTGAATGATCAAATATGTTTAATTTATTTTGTATTATATTTTTGCCACAAATAATATATATATTTATATATATAATATATATATATATATATATATATATATATATATATATATATATATATATATATATATATATATATATATATATATATATATATATATAATTTCAAATCATATTATTTTTTTATTTTTCTGTATATAGCTAGTTTTAAGAATATTTTAAGACCACTATACAGGAAAATATAATTTTTTACAATCTCTTTTTAATATATAATATAGTAATTAAACTTTTCAGTTTTTTTTCTCTTAAAAATGATGTTTTGAATAAAATTGTCATCAAAGGACACTATTCTTTAGTTATAAAAAGTATTGTTTTCTGCTATTAAGATAAAATGACTTAAGAATGTTCAATCGATAAGCAATTGAAATATATTTCATTTTAATGTTATTTGAATATTTTATAGGGGGAATTAACATAAATTAGTCTTTCGAGATCGAAGAATTAGATTCGTAATAAGGATATTTTCCCCTCTCACTCTGTCAGAAAACGTCATAATGGACAGTGAGCAGCGTTAACAATACCGTAGCAAAAGACACTCATCATGTCTGTGGGAGGAGTAAACTAGTGGAGGAAAAAATAAAACATTTTTCTCTCTCAGAGAGAGAAAAAAGTATTTCTCCAAAAGATGAAGACAGCATAAAACCAGCTTAAGTACATTTCGTTGCAAAGAAAAACTAAAATAAAAAAAAAATACGTCTCTCTATAACCTTTATTCTGTTTTTTAGTTTTCTTTTTCTACCATTATTATTATTGTTATCCCGGAGTAAAACTGTAATTCGGTTCTTTTATAAAATTTTTCCTCCTTATCTCTTTTGTTTATTTGAGAGATTACAGATTTTTACAGGACAAATGGGGTCTTTAAAAATTATTAAGGGTGTGGATATTTTTAAATATATCACATTGCTTATGTTAGGGTTATTTGCTTAATTAATTTCTTTTATAAAAGTTTTTTAAGTTATAATTTGTTTCATATTAATTTCTTATAAAATTACTTTAAAATAAAAGCATTTTAAAATATTTTTAAAATTTTATAAAAAAATATTTTTATAAAAAAACATAGAATATAATTTTGAATAAAATGTAAATAAATGCATTAAATACATACACTAAAATACCAACAAAGCAATTTTTGTGATTTTAAAAAAATGATATTATATATACCAAATATAAATATTCTGAGTAAATAAACATGTGAGGTTCCCTTAGAAATCTAATAATCTTAATAAATAATCCTAATTCATTTGAAATTTTTACAGCACCTCTATTAATCGCAATTTATTATATTCTTGTAGCATTTTTTAATAAATATTTTTATTTAAGTATATGGTAAATGGTGTCAAAAAACTATTAATTATATAAATAAAATAAAAATAAATGACAGATACAGTCAATTTTATATGACAAATGGTTTCAATTTTGAAGCCAATAATACTAAAAAATTTTGTAACTAAATAAGAATTTCATTGAATTTATTTAATGATTCCCGTATGTTAATAACAATATTTTTGAAATGTTTGTCCGATGATATCAACTTGACTTCCAATATAATATTATGATTATATTTCCAGTAGCAATATTACTGGTTAATATATTCTTTATTCAATAACTTATTCATCAGTTAATCGTTGATAATCATAACGAATTATTCCAGACTGCATTACAACTCCTTGCTGTTGTAATAGCTTTGTAATTATTCGTGCACCTTGTATAGTTTGGAAAATTTGTGTATTTTCTGTTTATTCTTGCAGGTTTTTTCAGTTTTTATGAAAACATATGCAAAATACTAGAAGTTAGTATACATGAAGGATAAACTTTCTGCCAAAGTAAAGTTACAAGTTTTCTATAAATATACGTTTCTTAAAAAGTAGTTGGTAAGTTTTTCGGTGAATCATATTTTTTAAAACTTCATCCCATAAGTGTGTTTACTGTTTTGCCTGAAGTAAAGAATGGACAACAAATGACTTGCATTTAAATTAAAAACAAAGAAATGAGCTCTTTTATTCCAATAAGTTCATTTTTTCAGGAACTTTACAGTAACATTTTAAAAGTAAAATTGAGTCAATTTTGTTATCAATTTAACAAAGTGTATATACTATAAAACTTTTATGTTCAATAATTTTAAGGGATATTTCATAGGATAATTATAAAATATTTTTAAAGCTGTACTCAAATTAAATATTAAAATATTTAATTTGAGTACTTCTTCAAAATATTTTTTAATATATAAAATTTACAATGAAATCTTTGTAATGATGACTTTTAATGAAACTAAGGCAATTGATATATTTTCCTTGATATTATTAATGATCAAAATATTGGTTCTCTATAATTATAAATAGACAACACTTTCTGTAGTATGATACTTTGAATATTATTGTTACTATTTCATAATGAAATCAAAATTTCTGAACAGTATTTCAGAATATTATTCGACTTCTTATTTGCATTAAAATCTTCAAAAGTTTAGAAAAATTATTTTAAAGAAAATTTTAACAGTTCTCAAAAAATATAGTTCCTTCTTTTTTTAGAAACTTTAAAAATATAAAAATGACGCTTCGCATAAATACAGTTTTATATATTCAAAACTTTATTTTATATATTTGTTAAAAAATTTATTTGTGACTTCAATATAAATATATCTTTATTTATTACATTCAAAATTATACTTTTGAATATATTATAATATTTGCAAATTAAATTATTTTTGTATTATTATTTGTTTTAGTCTGACGTCTTACCACGAGGCTATATTAATATTTGATTAAGATTTTAATTAAATAACATGACATCGCCATATAAAATTATTTACTAATTATGTTTATTTGGGGAATGCACTAATGTTTCAAAATATTTCCCTTTTTAAATTAGAACAGTGTGGTGGTTCTTAAATTTGTAGCTTAAGTGAATTTAAAGTTAAATGGATAATGCTGTACTGTAGTTATATTTTCAGATACTACAAAAATTTTGCGGTTCACATATGTGGTCAAAGTGAAGCATCATGTGCCTCGGGCAGTGATTGGGAATGTGACCACATACTCTCTCTCATTGGGGTTTTTGGAGCTCCATGGGTTGTGCCCCATTAATATGTGACTTTCAAAGCCCTTTCGCTAATAGATGGGGAGAAGAGAGTGTTAACTCAGGTGTGACCTCTTCAAAATGACGAAGCACTGAGTGATAGGCGAGTATTCTAAAGTCATTAACTTAAAGGTACAGTCTGGTGCTCAACTGCATCGCTATCTATGTATGTTCAGATGCGGTAATTGAATATTAGATTATCTACTTATATCTGTTTTACTTAAAGTATTAAATGTATACTTTAAGTAAAACAGATATAAATAGAATATCCTAAAATAATGCAACGCATTATTAATAATCAAAATATATAAATTGAAACATTTTTCAAAATAATATTATAATATATGAATAAAATTTATTTCAGCTCGATCATTTTTTGTGCGTATTTCCAACACAAAATGTATTTTTAATTAAATTTATATTTTGTGATATAACAACTATAAGTAATGTTTGTTATATCAAACAACAAATAAAAATAATGAACAGAAAAAGTAAAATCTATCATTCCAAAAATGTAAGCATGAAATTAGAATGTAAAAAGGAATTGCAAATTAGTTATACGTAGCGAAGCAAATTTAATGTTTGAAACTAATAAGTGTGGAGAGAGAGAAAGAGAGAGAGAGATAACACAGCCTGTGCTGAAATAGGATGTGTGGATGTTAGTTGAGCTGTATGTTATTTATTCCTTTTCCGGAAAACTTCCAGTAACGCGGGAGTTCCGTTAATAAAGCCACTTCGAAATGTGCTGGATTAAAAAGCACCGGTTTCTCTTATTATGCATACAGTAGAAGAGATTCCAACAACGCACTGGGATTTTCTGTGAATTTATACATTTATTTTATCTACTGTAATATTTTTATGATACATAACATTTTCAAGGAAATTTTTTTTTTGTTAAGTGCTGATCGGAATGGTTAAAAGCGAGTCGAACTATAAGAGAAATACCGACAGTGGAGAGGTTTTAAACTGTGAATTTTGCTTTTATGGCTCTTTAATTTATTAGAGAAACTTTGTTTTTTGTTTATTCTGGAAATTGAGAACTATTTGAGTTTGTAAGTGTTCGAATTTTGTATAAGCTAAACAAGTTACAGATTAGAGCTGCATATGAATTTTTAATCAACTCATGCAATATGCATTTGATGCAAAAATCAGATACAGATTAGAGCTGCATATGAATTTTTAATCAACTCATGCAATATGCATTTGATGCAAAAATCAGAGAATTTATAATTGAGAGAAATTTAAATTTGACATGGGTGGTAAAAATTTCCTGAATACCCTATAATAAAAATTTGTTTCAAAATTAAAAATAACTTCTTATGTGCTTGCTTATGTGTACATAAAGACTACTTAATTTACATTGTTTCTCGAATAATACCTTTTATTATTGTTTTCCTGCCGGATTTAAAAATGATAATTTCGAAATTTGAAGTTAGTATTTGACTTAAACTTTAACTCAAATATTTTTTTCCCAACGGCGGGCACTTGGGTGACGAATCCTATGCCACAACAAGGCCAGAAACCGCTACTCATTTGTCGTTACCCTGCGGGCACCTGTGAACCAAGTCACGCTGGCAGAGTAGTGTTGCCTGCGTCATACCTCCACAAACCCGTTTATAGGGTGGGCCACATTCATACATCATCACAGAATAAAGGATAGAGAAACATAGAGAGAACAGAGAAAGAAAGTAAGTAACATCCATGCCCGAATCGGGATTTGAACCAGAGACCCACAGCTCAGGAGTCAGGAGCGCTAACCACTCAGTCATTGGTCAGCTTAATTCATATATAAGGGTATAGATATTTGATGTATGGTGTTCAATTAATTTGTTTGTCGCTCAAAGATAACTTTTCGCACATCATGGCTTATGTGATCAGTAATAATTGTTTGAAAATGAGATTTCAAACCATTACATACATCCACACTTAAAGAAGAAAATGGTTCCATGAGCAACTGAATTTAAGATCAGAGGGCTAAGCATCTGTTAGTCGAATGGTTTTTAAAATTTAAGAGAAAATGTTTTTAAAACATCCTCATAATTATGATAATATTGGGGCGATAATTTATTGCAAAGTTCTAAGGACGTTAAATTTCTTTAAAATTTAAAATTTATATAATTTTAACTCTTTTTAAGAATTTACATAATATTCATATGAAATATAGAAAACGAATAATTAATGCCTTGAAAGAATGTATCATTAAATGTATTTTTTTTATTATAAAAATTTTAACTTATAAAAACTTCATATATTTTAAATACGTGGTATTGAGTTTTTAAATCATTTTAGTGTGAAGATACACGTAAAAATATTCAATGCTCCTTTTATACTTCAACAATGACACATGTTTAATAAAAAACCGTAAATATACAGATAAACCAATTCTATTTAAAGTTTTCAATAGTTAAATGAAAGAAAGTAAAAAACGCAATCTCAGAAAACGGTTTGAGGCGTTGTTGAAAGAGAATTAGATATAAAAACTACTTTTTTTTTTTGGAAAACTTAACAGAAAGAAATCAATAACAAGAGAAAATTACTGTCTGGAAGAAAGTAAAGGCGAAAACAAATACAAAGCGCCACAAGGAAAAGTACGAAGGTAGACATGCAGCGATGGGATTTACGCAACAATTTGTATTGATTGGAAAAGCAAGTTTAATCCGATGTCAATAAATGGAAAATTGCTTAGTTCAACATGAGATTTAAGGGCTGGTTTTTCTCATTATAAATCAAACAAACTTTTTTATAATAGTTATTTGGCACATCATCAACATAAGTGGTCTGAGTAAAATGCAATAGAAAATAATTATGCGTGATTTTGATGGAGTAATCTAAAGCAAATATACTTATTGATAGATCAGTGAACTTATGCAATTTACGAAAAAGTGAAAATGAGAAAGTACAGTTAAGTGAAAATTTGATAGAGCGTAATTACGCAATTAGGAAATAATAAACTAAACAAGGGAATGTACAATAATATGATGATGTAAAGTTTTTAGATGGAAGTTTTGTCGCATTATGTATCGAAGTTATTAACATATAGGGTTATTAATAATTCACTTTTTAAAAGGATTCTATAAAATAAACAGCTTTTCCTTCATATGTGTGTTACCATAGATATAAAGGGTATAAACTAATTCGAATCTTTTTCATAATTGATTTTTCGAGTCTTTAAAATGATTCTACTTTTTTTTTTGTCTTGTGCCAGCTAGGCTGACAATATGAGGTGCGCTGCTCCACTTTTTCATACTGAATCATATTTGGTGTGGAGTCCGACTGCTTCAGTACACACATGCCTTGGGGACCCGTTTATAGGGTAGGCAACCATTCACACCTCATTCATACACAGAAAGGACAAAGACAGAATAAATAGAGAGAGAAAGTACATCCATGCCGGAACCGGGATTCGAAACCAGGACCTTCCTAGCCGCAGTCAGGCACTCTGATCACTAGACAGGGCGGTCGGCAATGATTCTATTGCATTCGAAAATAATTTATAAGCAATTCAAATGCATGTTTCTATCGCGTTTATTGTTGACTCGGTACAGATTGTGTGAAATAATGATAGCGAGACATTTGCTTAAAAATCCAGACAGCAGTTGACCCATCCAACAATTGCATCTGAATGAGAATATCCATACAATACTCTTTGGTCTTGAGACATGAATAGAAAATTAAATATTCTTAAGAATTATAATGTATCTAAATTTATAACCATCAAATTCAGATCCTGTGTGCAATTAAAGCTTTCAGTTTTAAATTTCCAACATTTCTCAAAATGTATAATTTTTTAATTCCATATTTGAAAAAAACAATTTTTTTTAGACTTGCTTCATTCATTATATCGTAACAAAAGAAAAGGATTAATATACTATAAGTATTTACATTGTAGTTTTATAAAATTTTTCTCTTCTTCTAGGTCATTAGAATTACATTGATGCATTATATTCTCACATCTTTTATGTTGGCTGGTAAAAAACCTTACCGGTTGGCAGGTAAAAATAAGTAAGCATAAATATTTATATTTCTAATGGTATCTTATTTGAAAATAGGAACATTTTTTATTTCTCCGATTTTTAATATATATGTGAACTTATTCTTCTTGCTTCTATAAATGGAATATTTTCACTATGGAAATTTTCTATTTCATATGGAATATTTTTCGAAAAATATTTCAAACTTAAGCTACATATTAGATGTAAAAATCATCTTAAATATTTTTTTAAAATATAAAAACATTTAAAGTTCAAGCTGGATTTCAGTGTAATTAATTAAGTGTTAAGTAAAATATTTTACAAGATATATATATATATGCATGTGTGCATGAACATACTTAACTTTATACATTCAATTGCTCAATATTCAGTTATAGAATATATAAGTTTTTATATATACGAAAGAGAAGTCTCATTGAAGCCGTAGTAGCCTAGTGGTTGGAGCATCGGTCGCCCTTCCCTCCGGAAGTGTGGGGTTCGATCCCAATGCTACCAAAGACCTACCAACTACATGCGATATACGTGTTCGTTAAATTTGTAAAGTCAAAAATCCTGTGATCGGTCCTTGAACAGTTACCATGGGTGTATGGTCTGGAGAAAACTTTCTCTCCCTTCAAACCAATGTCAAAATTGAGGGAGTCGATCCTATGATGATACTATCTATCAGAAGAGTTTAAAGTCATACTTTTACCTTCGTGGTGGTCTGGTTAAAGCGAAAGATGCACCTTACTGACTTAAATTAGCATAGCCAACGGCATAACGAGCTTGGTTTGTCCAAGTGTCATTAGTAACAACAACAACAACAGAAGTTTCATGAAAAATAAAATCGTTAAAATAAGTTACAGAAAATGTGCGTGTGAGCTTGATTAAAATGCAATTTGACAATTTAAAATTTTTTTCTTTGAGAACTCTAAGTACTTTAAGAATATTTATGTTTAGATAAGATTCAAAAGTATATGTATTAAGCAACTAAAATATATAGATATTACGCTTAAGAATGAAACATACATATTTCATGTTATTTCTTTAAGCCAACTTTCATCGTATTAAGTTGAATCATTTTTTGATATCGCTCATTTCTTGGGGAAGGATTGGAGACAAAATAGGGAAATTGTTTCCAACTCACCTAAGATCCTTTGTCGCTCCTCCTCTGACTAAAGGCGTCTCCAAAGAACCATCCAATCGGAATCCACCCGAATCTTAAGAAAAATATTTTTAAGTGATTCCCATTTATTATGTTGATACACAGAATAGCACTTTCAGTTTATATAATTATTATAATTACATTTGTGATTAATAATAATAAACACACTTGTAATAATAATAATAAATGTATTTGGTTTTTTTTATTAAATTTTTGATACTATTAACTAATTAATTAATTAACTATTACTATATATTAACTAATATTATCTTTTATTACTATTGACAATTTAAATTGACAAAGCTTTATCAAAGAGAGATGAAACATTTACATCGAATATAAACATTGCTTTGAATTTTTCAACAAGAAATATATATGTTAAATTTTTTATTGCTAATTTTCCATACATCTTTATTTTTAAAGCACCTCTATTTTGAAATTAAAAAATATAAAAATTGAATATATATAAATTTCGTCTTCTATATATTTCTATAAATTTCAATATTTCTTGGATTTATCTAAGCTAAAAAAATATGTATATTTACCTTAATTTCGAATATGACCAATCATACCAGAATCTGAATTCTTCTATACTAAAACTTTAAAACACGATCGACAGCAATATAATTGCTGCGTCAATAAATTTATAGTATCCTTTGAATTTTTTAAATATTTAAAAATATTCCTTAGTTTGATTTCTACTGGACAAAGTGCTCACGTATTTAAGTATTTCTAATATTCTAGATTGTAGTTTCTAGTCTCTAGACCTAGATGTATGATGTAGTAGTCTCTAGACTAGACCTAGATGTAGTAGTCTCTGTACCTCAGATGTATGCGATATCAATATCATGTTCTGGTTCTATATGGCAATATACATAAGAGTGGAAATACATTTTTCTGTATGACCTAGTATAAAAACACGGAAACATGATACCTCAGAAAACATGTCATTTTAATTTGATGTCCACCTACTTTTATTCATTGCGCTTATGCGAATGCATGCAATTGGGGATTAAAGTTAAAGACACCAAAACAATGGATATCTTTCGGATATTCAATTATACAATACTCGATGACAATTGGTTAGTTCAGATATAGGTTGTTGGGCAACAAGTTGTATTTCTTGAGACATGGCAATGAATCAAGCTACGCAGTATATCAGTGTTTTGGGAATGATTTAAACATTTTGTTGAGTAACATTGTGTTGAGTCAACTGTATTCACTACTGAGCTCCAGTGGCTCAGTAGCTTCACGCCGCTTCCCGTGAGTTCAGCAAAGTGAAGCATCATTTGCCGCGGGCAGTGGTTGGGAGTTTGACCACGCCGTACTCTCATTCACTGGGTTGCTGGAGCTCCGTGCGTTGGGGATTTGTCCACGTTAATAAGTGACGTCCAAAGTCCTTCTACTGGTGTGGCGTGGATGTGGAGAATAGAGTGCCAGTTCACGTGTGACCTCGTCATCTGACCGTGGTTCAAAACTACGAGGTACTTGGTGAAAGGAGAGTATTTCAAACCCGTTAACCTAAAGGTACAGTTCCGGGCTCGCTTGCACCGCCATGTATGTATGTATTTCACTACTGTTGCTTTGCATTTACTGGTTTTATCTTCAAATAATTGGAGCCTTAATAATAGATGGCTGATTCCTGGGAAAGAAAATTCTCAAGTTTTCTCGGCAACAGTTCTTCATTGCCAAAAATTAAAAAAATTTTTTAATTATATTAATATACGAAAAAAAAATTATATTAATATACGAATAGTGAAAAAAATTAACTTTCTGAAATGGCTGCTTTTTCTTATTTTATTTACTTATATATTTCACATGACTGCACATGATTTATTGTGTCCATAAAATTTTAATCTGCATATTTTCCTTTCATCATTGTTAACAAATGATATAAATTTCCACTAAATCTATTAAATTATTCTGTGTTGATTTGTGTTATGGCAATTTGTATTACTAGCTATTCTAGGAACAGTATAGAATATCCTTCTTCGGTGATTTAAATAAATTTTTAATCTCTTGGAATTTTGAAATAATAGTAAAATATGTAATATTCTTAGTAAAAAAGAAGTTTTTTTTAAATAACAGTTTCTTTTGTAATAAATAATTTGTTTCATGATTTGTAAAAATTTATTTAAGATGATATAATTGTTTATATTGTAAATGTTTATAATATGTAAGTTATATTGTAAATGATTTTTATTGAAATGTTTATGAATTTCTAAAAAATGTATTGCCGATTTGTACCCTTTAAACTATATGAAAATACTACAATTTAAAAAGATGCTTTTGATCATTTAAAATTTTCTGAAGTTTAACATCAAAATTCCATTAGATCTGACGAAATTTCAAAAGTAAATGTTTTCAAATAGCGTATTGCTTTAAATAATACATACACAGAAATACATTTTATTTCAATTGAATTGTGAATATTTTGAATGAATATACATTACATTTATACGCAAATCTCAGAATATTTAAAATTGATCTCCTCTTCAATACAGTTAATTCAATGGGTATTACATAATTTCATAAGAAATATTAAATAACAATATCATTTAAAATTATGTTGTATAATGTTAAAGAGAAATATTTTTTTGCAAAATTTATTTCCTTGAAGGATATTCGGAAAAATTGATCATCCATCCATATTTTCCCAAAGTGGCCATGAATAAATAACTTTAAAATAAAAAAAAATCAATGAGAAAAATATTTCTCAAAAATTAAATTTAAATTGAAAAACTTATTTTTTTTTTATGAAAGTTACTGTGGTATGTGTGTATAATTTTTTTGCTCTCAGTAACGTAAGTAAGTGTTTCTTTTATTTGTAGTGATTATATTTATGGTAAGTTTTTGGTTTTTGTTACCACCGTTTTCTTTTCCCTCATTACTTTTTAATATGCATCTCTTATGGGTGCATCGTAGCTTAGTGGTAGGGTATGGGTGAGTTGAGTGAAAATTCTGGAGCTCAATCCGAGCCATCGTTTTACAATGGGAGATAAATTTAGTATTTCTGCATGCAGATCTCTCGGGATAGGATTTCGGGAATTTTCTGGGTTTTCTCCATTGTGATATGTGAATATGGCTCACTATCTATGAAAAGTCAACCATGAAGGATATTTCGAGGTGGATGTTGTAATGGCCTTAGGTAGTTTAAGACGTGACGTCACAATATGAACTTACGCATGCATCATGGAAAGTCTAAACATCGCATTTCCGCATTTCTGTTCGATGATGAAAACGGTGTGTGATGAATTTTTTCAACTTGAAAATGATCAAAAGAAGAAAATTAACATTACAAATATTCATAAAATGGAAGAGCTAATGATTTATCAACAATGATCCTCACTATAATTGAACCATGCGTATTCAAAATAAAGTGTTCCAATAAGTACAAGCAGGACAGAATACTCAAAAATAACCCTAAGTATTACGTACTATTATGATTCAAGATGATGTTTGAAGTACCCATTCCTTAACCAATGATTCACTGCTCCATTCAAATTTATGTTTTCCCCAGAAATCATTCTTTTTTGTTTATGGTATTAAGTTTCTTTGAGCTACAACCATCTAGGGATAATGCACCATCTGATGTCAAACATTGATGATTCCTTAATTTGTTCTAAATTTTTATAATTTCTTTAAATTCCAAATTTTTCTTAAATTTTATATAAAGGCTTATATTGAGTAATTAAATTTAAAATACAATTTTAATAAATTTTAATTTACTACATATGTGTGTAAAAGGTTTATTATTTTATTTTAAATAACTAGTTTTAAAAATTTGTTTGATGTCTGAGTATTTTATTTTTATAAATTTATTACTTGTATCATATATATATATATATATATATATATATATATATATATATATATATATATATATATATATATATATATATATATATATATATATATATATCAGTGACTGGTTCTCTATAGAGGATGAAATAAGTTTATCTATTCTGCTGAAATTAAAAATGATCTTCCTAGACCATGATGTACATCTCCAATGGATTCCATCCCATGTAAATATTAGTGGCAAAGAGACCGCCGAGCGACTGACCAAAGAGGGCAGTGAGGATGATACGGCCACTAGTTCCTCACTTACATATCAGGAACTTTACTCTAATTAAACTAGACTTCATTCAAGCTGGCAAACTCCACCAGCACACCAATGGTACTCTAAAACATCTCCTGGAATTCTTCTGGAAACAAAATGTGACAGAAAATCTCAGACTGCTTTTGGTAGATTCTCAAGTGGACATCTAAATGTTTATCGTTTGAACGTTATACAAAAATCTATCCCACTCGTAAAAAATGCTGTGACCATCCAGCTTCACCGAAACATATTTTGGATTGCGTCGGACTTTCTCGAGAGGATTTATCCCCAAATCCCCTGCTAACTATGTCCTTTCTAACTGTCAACAATTTAATGGAGTTGATCTGACAAATATCAAATCTTTAAAGAGGATAAGCCAACAACAAATATATATATATATATATATATATATATGCCTTAATTCTCCGGAGCATGCTTTCCACAAGTGTTTGAATTCTGAACACTGGAACTTTACTCCACTTGGTTTGGAGGAAACATGTTAGTTATTTTACTGATTTGGACGATTGCATCACTCCTTAATTTGGTCATCCAATTCATTATAAAGATGTTTTTCAGGATTCAGGCCTGGACTCCAGATAGGTCAGTCCAATCCATTCACCCTATTGTTAGCATTCTGTACTTTGCCCAACGTCGTAACAAGGCAAATGGCGATGTCATCCTGAAAGTAACAATGATTCACAACTTGTAAAATTGCCGCAGCTTAGGAAGCACATTGTTGTCCAGAATAGTGGAGAATCAGTCAGTATTGAATCTATTATAAAATGGAATCAAGGGTCCTAGTCCATACCTCGAGAAACATCTTCAGATCATAATTTCGCCCCCACCAAACTTTACTGCAGGCACAATGCATTCTTGTAAGAGACACTCTCCAGCCTGATTCTCGTCATCCAACTGATAGAGACCTGGATTCATCACTCCAGAGAACCTGTTTCCAGTCATCTACGCTTTAGTTTTGACGCTTGTTTGTCCAAGAAGCTTGTTAGAACTCCTGGAGTTTGTAGGCCAACGTTTTTAAATTTGCGGAATAGTTTTGGACAGAGCTTGTCGGTGAATAGAAGAGACTTTTTATGCAAACATATTTTAAATTCAGAATTAAGTTCGGTTTTCATTTTTATAAACATATTTTGATATAATATTTCCCAATTAGAGTCTGTATATTTTCTTTGTTGTTATATAATGTCCCGGTACTAGGATTTACACTTTTAGCATTACTGTAGGGGGACGTGATGATAACTTATATCTTAGTAATTTAGAAACAATGTCTTAGCAGAAAATATCAGTCTTCACGTGCCCCCAAGAGATATCATTTCACATTATGGACACTGTAATCATGACATTTTACGTGCCTCAGTCATCATTAGTGAACACGTATCTTCGATTGGGATTCAAATTCACAACCTTCTGTTAAAGAGAATGATCACTCTAACCAATCACTCTAACCTGGTCAATACACTTGTGTTATTTAATTTTAAGAAAAATGGTAAGACACAAATTGATTGATGTCTTACTATTTTTAGATGGATCGAGGGTCTATTTCTTATTTTAGGACTATAATTTTGACGCAGATTGGAAAGTTGCTAAATTAATCTTTTTATTAATAATTTTAAAATGTTCTTGAAGTATGATATAAATTTGTTAAATATGAAAACAATAAATATGAATTTTAAATGTACTTTGAGATAAAGCAAATGATATGCATACACATGTAATGCCTTTGTATACGCGGCATATATTATTTTTATACATTTAAAAACTATCATAAAATTTGTTTTTTCCAAATTCTATTATTCTATAATTGGTATTTTAATTTACTGCAAAAATCTATCTACAAAAATATTTATTTAGTTACGATTATTGTATAGTTTACGCTATTTTTAAACGCGGTTTTGTAAGTGTATTAATTTGAGGTTTATTTATATATATATTATAACTTTTGTAAGGAATGTAAACATAATATGAAAAACATATGCTTCGTTAATTGGCTACTATGTAAGTGTAATATTTCTTGACATTTATTACACTCTTTAAAAATATCAAATTTTATCCCCATATCATATAATTTCATTTATTTCTTGAGGCAAGTTTTCCTTAAGACTGAAATTCTGATGTTTCAATGGACCTTTAATCAACTCAAGTCAGTATATTACAATATTTTATGCTTCGAAAAATTTATAGGAACATACTTTTTCCAAAAGTTATATGTGAAGATAGTAACAAATTTATACAAATTCTGGAATAGTTCTTTTCTCTTGAATTGAAGGAAAGTTTAATTCAAATGAAAATGTATTGTAAATTTTTTTTGGGGTGAAGGTAAAACGGCGTCGTTATATATACATTATTTCGCAAAGTGAGTAGAAAAATTAAGGTATATACATAAAAAAAATATTAGTTCCATCACTTTTTTAAATTTTAAGTCTTTTCATAAGTTAATATATTCCTTTTAAATTATTCAAGAAATTCTATGGTATTTTAGCGTGCTAAATATTTAAAGACATTTGTGTACTTGTTTCAAATTATTAAATGAAAAATGGTGAAAAATAATAGAAAAACTTTTGTATGACGATTAATTTTCGGTAAACAGTTTCTGAATTGAGTATTTTATTCAAAAGCTTCACGATATTATTTATAAGAATAAAAAATTTATATCAATTAATAAATTAATTATATTAGAATTATACAATACGAAAATAAAATTCTCTAAACTAAGATACTTTCTTACTGCAAAATTATTCTTAAAAAAAATTCTATTTTTTATAAATTGTGCTTTCATTAAAAAAATTAGCTTCACGAAAAATACCCATTTTCATCTGTAACTACTAATTTATGATATACTTGATTTTGGGTAATTCTTTGTGAAAGTGTTAATTTATTAAATATGTATTGTTATAACATATGTATACTTTGATTTACACCTTATGTATGTTTCATAATTTTATATGCATGTGAAGAACGTAACTAATGAATGCATTATAAACTTATACATTTTACAAGTATAAATAATATTAATGGTTTATATTATTTATACGAGTATAAATAATACTAGTGATTTATATTATTTATACGAGTATATATAATACTCGTGATTTGTGTTATTTATGCTCGTATAAATAATATAAATTACGAGTGTTATTTATACTCGTGTTATTATTTATACGTTCTATTATCACGAGTATAAGCATTATTTATACTCGAGTATAATACTCACGAGTATTATTTATACTCGTGTTATTATTTATACTTTATTATCACGAGTATAAGTATTATTTATACTCGAGTATAATACTCACGAGTATTATTTATTCTCGAGTATAATACTTACGAGTATAAATATTATTTATACTTGAGAATAATACTCACGAGTATAAGTATTATTTTTACTCGAGTATGATACTCACGAGTATAAGTATTATTTATACACGAGTATAAATAATACACGTATAATATATATACACGAGTATAAATAATACTTATACTCGTGATAATAGAAAACTGATGAAACTACGTTTCCTGGTTTTGTCAATAATTCTGTCAAAACCAGGAAACATAGATTCATCATTTTAATATATACTTTTTAATATAGTGATTTATTATTTATTTTAAGAGGTTAAATGTTTGAAAGATTAACACAACATATAATTTTTTTCTATTAAAAATGTATTTTCATTGTTTCATAAAGCTGATTGAAAATATAAACGGGATCAAATATTTTTATACTTTATGTTAAATGATCTACTGAACTTAAAACGGTTTATTGAACTTCATTATTAAGATACATTAATTATGTAGTTTTATTTTCATATCCAGATCTGTTTATTGTTATGTATTCACTTTTAAAACTGCTTGTGAACATATTATTTTCTCTCGTAATTATTGTATATAAAGATGCATTAAAAAACATTCCTTTTCTATAGGACGCGATCTTTTAAAAATTCATTAAATGAATACAGAATGTTAAATGTGTTAAGAGCGTATATTTACCAGATACTACCATGTTATCCGCCGAGACAACTACGTCGTGGGAGTCAATTTGCAAAAGAATGTTGTCATATATATCCCGTATAACAAAATAGTTCCCGATGGATTGGAAACCTCCTTCGCCTGGGATGAAAATAAAGGCAAAAATTATCTCATACGAAGTAAAAAATAAAAACGAAAAAATATTAAAATATTCAAAAGAAATTAGAATGAAAATATAGTATATCTCATGTCTTTTTAAGTTGGATGTTATTAAATTGCATTTCTGTTTTCATCAATATTTTATTTAAATTGTAAACAAAATAATATAAAATTTAGAGAAACGTATTGGGAATTTGTAATTTACTACTTCTAATTAAATTCAAAATATTAAGTTATAAAAAGCGTACTGCAAAACATTTTTAAGATAATTATCATTGTTTAGCAGTTTTAATGAATATAAATTGCATTGTAATGCAACAAAATATTAGTTAATACCTCAATACTTTTTATTAATGTTTAAACTAGGAACACATAGGGCTCAAAAATAGGTACTACAAATAGAATTTGTTATCTAAACTATTAAAATTTTGAGACATTTATAATTTCATAACATAAATAATTTTTATTATACTAAATGTATCTTCACATTTCATATCATACATTATGGATTCACACATTTAATATATTATTTGAAATTTCTAATTACATTATTGTATTTTGACACTAAAAATACTTAATAAATATTTAACATAAAATCAAATGTTCCTATTTATACTATGAAGTACTCATTAGTAAAAAGTATTCCACAGAGTATTATATATAGTTTAGACACTTTCTGTCATTAAATACTATAAGTAAGCCTTTTATATGTAAATTAAAACTATATGTTTAAAGGATTTATGTTAAAATAAAGTTAAGTGGAATAATATGATGGATATATATTTTTTGAAATGGCGATGTGGTATTAAAAAATGAGTTCCACTGGGAAATCTGTTTCAATAATTATTCGAATGAACGGTGAGGCTAAATTATATTAGTGTGAATACTTTCTTAGCATAAAATTGCCTTAAATCTGCGTCATTAAATTTTTATTATTTAACTGTGTTTTAAATAAAATAAGAATGTCACAATGGGGAAAATTTAAAATTCTCATTGTTTCACAGAAAAAACTGTTTTGAAATATTAAAAATGATGTTTTTCTAAGCCTATATATATATATATATATATATATATATATATAAATTGGGGGGAAATAAGAAATAATATAAAAAATTGGAGCTCTAAAATTTCATTTACCAAGGCTCAAAATATTAGTGACGAATCCCCTACTGTTTTGCGCTTGTATTGACACATTTCTCGCTGATTCTATTTTGAGTGACTGCCTCTGAAATAAGAAAACGATAAGTAAATTTTAAATATCAGAATAATTTTTATAGAAATGAAAATTATCTGAATATTTAGTAATTTTTTTTAAGTTTTGCATCTCTAAAAAAGTTAAGATCAAACAACACTTTTGAAAAGTTGATCAAAAATGTATTTCAGAAATTTAACTTCACAATTACAGTCTGTAAAATTCAGCTGAAATTATAAGTTCATTTATATGGGGATGTGGAGATAAAAAAAATTAAAAAATTCAAAGCAATAAATTAAGCAGTTCCTGAAAATGAATGTTTTTACAAAAAGAGAAATGTACTTCTTTTCCCACTAGGATATCCTAAATATTATTCGATTCATCAAATATTTAAATTATGTCATTGAAATATAATTTTTTTATATTGTGATATATTTTAATCTGTGTTCATATTATAAGACTTTATCATAAGAGTTACAACAATTTGATGACATAATCGAAGTTGCTTAGCCTTATTTTATGAATTTTAATTTTTATGACATTCTATAGAATGTATATAAAATTGGGTTAATTAAGATTTTCATTGCAACTGTTGAGATTTATTCATGATTTAAATGTTAATGTAATCTTTGTGATATTCTGTAGAATGTATTCAGAATTATGTTAATAGAGATTTTTAATGCATCTGTTGAGAACTATTCCTGATTTAAATGTTAGTGTAGCTTTAAATCCATAAAAAATTCTTTAATTCATGAAAAATTGATTGTTTTATTAATTATTTTCTTTTTAATGTTTTATGTACTGCTGTATCATTTATAAATAACAGATTCTCATTGTAATATTGTGGATAAAATTGTATGTACGATGTTAGAAAGTAACCATTTCTTAAGAAATTTACTTATTCATGCAATGAAATCCTTGCTCTTATTTGAGATTAAGTAATTAAAAACTTGTATTAATCTGTATATACTAAGAGAAGCCACATTAAAAGATATTTCTTTTCCCAATTGGTGTGTACATATTTCAGCTATTGATAGATATTAGAACCAATGATAAATGCTAAATGTTTCTTTACCTTACGTAATACTCAAGATTTTTAACAAAAATGCAAAACTCATTTTAAGGCACTCGAACAAGGTCTGACACTTTTTTTTTAAATACACTGCATATATAGATGATTTTTTCTTATTTCACTTTAGAAAAAATTAATATTGAGCTACTATAAAATTTGATATATTCCAATATTATTCTTTAGAAATGTTAAATATGTATACAATTTTAAGCATTTTTTTAAAAAATTTAAAAAATGCTACATTGAAAACTATTAAACATACTTGAAAAAAACTAATACCAAATAATCTATATGTTGTTATCTGCAGCATGTACTAAAATTTTAAGTTTTTGTTAAATAATAAAAAAATTACGGCCAGTTGAATATTTATACTGAAATTTTAGCCAAAATTTCTTTGCCATTATTCGAATAACAGGCCATAATTTTTGAAATATTTTAGTGATTAAAATTCTTTTAGTACATTCCCTAGAAAACAATATACAGATCACGCTCATGAAATTCCATAGTGATATTATAAAAATATTTTGAGTTATCGTATTTGAAGCGTGCAAATTATAGGTAAAAGCCAGTTCTGAGAAAATCGCATTTAAAGATTAAAGTGTTGTGTCGTTATAAGAAATTCTCATATTTGCTGATTATTTTTTTTAATTTGATTTTCTGATTGATTTCAGGAACAGTAATTATTTTATGCATCTTTTAAAAGCTTACTAAATTTATATTTCAAAATTAAACACTGTTTAAACTAATTTTTAACATCACTCTGGCCCTTTAAACGCCCACTTCCGGTCCAAAAGTGGACATATTTAAAAATATGTCCACTTTTGGTTTCCTAATCTTTACGAAATCTTTATATCTCGGAATCTAATTAGCGTAGAGACAAAAACAAACCTGTTTTTAGAAATCTATTTAAATTCCTTATTTAACGAGAGAATAAAATAAATTTATCATTTTTGGTCGAAATTGACGTTTTAAACGTGTGCGAGTACCTTAAAGTGCCTTTCTGTTGGTAATAATCTGTCATAATATTCCTAATTTAAAAAAAAGTTTACTATTGCTTATTTTCACTCTGGTCTTCATATATGGGTAATAAAATTTCAAAATAGACGTTTTCAATTAAAAGAAGTTACCACAGAACCAAATACTTCTGTAGAGAAAATAATTATGCAATATCTATACTGTTTTCTTGAATAAGAATTTTAAAACTGGGAATCAACAATTGAACATAAATGAAAAAAATTCATTTTGCTACAGATTTCATATTAAAGTTATTTTGATTAGAGGTTATATATGATAATTTTAAAACAAGCAGTCAGCATTTACAATTCAGTTTTGCTATGATTAACATACTCAGCGTATAATCTTGAAGAAGCAAATTTTTTTGAATCTATTAAAAGAAATTTAGCGTGTTAATAATTAAGATAATTGCACATTCCTAGATCTACGAATTTTATCTTACTTGCTCTTACAGCTTGTTGACTATCAGAACATGATTTTAGGTTTTTTTTAGATTTGATTAATTCTAAATTAATCTTACAAAAGTTATCATAAAACTCGCACATGATTTTCAAAAATTTTATCTACTCAAATGACTTTACCAAATATTGTTTCATAATTCCTATTCCTTTTCAAACTCTTTTTAGATTGATATGTTGGGAGATATTTAATGTTTATATAATAAAAGAATAGTTTAATAATGTTTTATGTATTAGTGAAAATGAGAATTTTATTAAAATTAATGAAGATTTAGTTTTAGAGAGCTACTTGCAAATTATTTTATAATTACAATGTTTAGTGTATATATACATGACATATTAAGAATTAAAATTCTTTAATTAAAAATATTTATTAAAGCATGGGGTTTCATAATTATTGTTAATCAAAGAGTTAATTCGTCTCTTTAAAGTAATGTTTTTATTAATTATTGAAACTTAAATTTACGAGATTCTAGTAGAAATTTTTTGATTAGTTTTTATTTATTTTAAAATATTAATAACTAGCTCTATTCATTAACAAGATGAATAATTATAAATTATCTCTGAAGGACAGATAAAATTTGTAGGCAGAAACGTACTTAAAATTTTTTCATCATATTGTTAGTGTGTTCGGTGCTTTCATTAGCATTATTTTGTATCTTTAACTTTTCAATGAAAGTAGGATTAAAAAAAAATGTCACTTATGTTAAAACTAAATTATTAAGAAATATTGACGTAAACAATAATAGAATACGAAAATGACTGCTTCATTTAAAATTCGTAGTTAATCTTTAAGATAGTAAATTTAAAGTTGTGAAATAAGTAACTTAACTAAATCTTGTCATTGATTTATAGTGGATATCTTATTTTAATTAATATAAATTACTTAAGTAAGCAGGGATAAATAATTTTAGAGTTATTATTCACATTGATTTTAAGAAGTCATTGTAATTTTCTGCATACATATAACAACTGACTTTGACTTGATTAATTATGCAGATGTTATGAAAATGTCTGAGACGGACTCATTTGTTAATTGAAATATTTTACAACATTTACATCTCTTGAAATATAGAGAATGATTGACGGTGAAGGACCAATAAGCACATGCATTTAAAGTGAACATTATAATTCTTCTAGTGAAATAATCTGTCTGTTATATATAATAAGGCGAACTATTTGTTGTAATCTGATGTTTAAATTATTTTACTCTGAAAATCCTGAAAAGGTTATTTTGGAGTAATTATGCATAATTTATTATATTAGAGAGGATACTATCATAATTTATTATGCTCTGCTGATCAAGACATAATACCAATTAAAAAGTTGTAAGTTATGATGTATTAAAACCATAAAACCATATATATATATCTGCACAACTAGATTCCTCGTTGGTAGTACATAAAAACTGCTCAAAGAAGCGTTCTTATACGATCCATAGTTTACAAAAAATTCCGAAAAAACAAAGTATGACGTCACTTCCGGTGCAAGAAAAAACATTTTATTGAACATATCAACAACAGTATATGCAGCGGATATCAACGGGCATACTCCCTAGCAGTTCGTAAGGCATTTCCATTACATCGGCCGTACATCAAGTACATGTCGCAGCAGTCACGAACGGAATACATGTCCACCATACGAAGACTACCGACAGCTGCAAGATGCTGTCTTTTAGATATATACTGATTCAACGGCGGCTTAACGTCATTCCATGGCGCGCGCATGCATGACGCGATATGCGTGGTGAACGTTTTATCGTCTGGGAAGATATGAAAATAATGTTGTTTATATGTCCAATAAAGTGTTTTTTTCTTGCACCGTCACTGACATCATATTTTGTTTTTTGTATTTTTCTCGTAAACTAGTTATCGTACCGGAACGCTTCTTTGGGCAGTTTTTATTTACTTGCAACGAAGAATCTAGCTGTGCAGAGTTTATGCGGTCGTTTTGGTACACCTTGTAACAAAGTATTCTCTATGTGCTTCGGGATTGTTTTTTCCTTTTTCTAACTTAAAAAAAAAGAAAAAAAATTACTATAAGGAAACGATCGAACTTCCTTCAACGTATGCAAACACAGAATAGCGTTTCAGAGAGTATAAAGTTGTGCCACTTAAAGACAAAATTACAGTGGTGTTCTAAGCTAAGAGAGTTTTCAAATATGATCAATTATCTCCAGAACTACTCGACAAACGCTTATGAAATTTTCTCTGTACGTACATTTATGCATTATAATACAAATAACAATGCAAGGTTAAAACACATGCATGATAGTGCATAATAATCATTGGAGTCAGAAGGCATGCAGAAGCGGTGGCAGAATATAATTAGAAAATGGGTTAATAATGGGTCGCCTCTTACAAATATACAGGCAGACCGTGGTGGCCTCATTGGTTAGGGCATCGTTCTCATTATCGGAAGGTAGTGAGTTCGAATCCCGGATTAACCGTCGTGTTCACTAAAGGTGTCTAGGACACGTTAAAACTGGGCCTGATCGCAATGTCCTCCAACGAAATTGGGGGTGGCAGGCCAAGTATTGGGGGTTTTATGCTTGGTCCCTGCTTCAAAATCACGAGAAGTTTCTACCAAGCGGCTTCCATCGAACTGGTAGAACCCAAGTCAGAGCAAGGTACTGAGGAAGCATGCTGGTGCAACAGAACCTTCAGCGCTTGCCAGGATAATGTGCAACTACACAGCCTGTTTTCAGAGCCTAGATAGTTCTCTGAGGGAGATTTCGAGCTGTGATTGCCCTCTCCAGAGCGTTCCGGACATGCTGTATGGGGTTGAAGCCTGGAAATCTGCTTGGCCTATCCATTTGGTGAATATTCTCACTCTCTAAAAATTTGTCGACCAGAAGAGTTTAATGTGATTTCGCGTTACGCCATAAAATGAATTCTGCACCAACTGAGCCCTTGAAAAGAGGAACATAGGGCTCCATGTCATCAGCCCTATATCTTATTGCACTCACATTGCCTGTGTCAAAGACATGAAGGGGTGTGCGAACATGTGATTACATCCGCCTCCATAATAGTCGATTTCGCGGACATTGGAGGATAGGTATAGGGTCTCTGGGTCTCTCAATATCAACACACGGCGGGAATCTGTGGTTAGGATGAAACGGGTCACATTAGACCCGTTTACCACACTGCTCACTGCTACCACAACAGAGAGTGAAGAGAACGGCCGCCCATTGATCCATTTTCCAATCTCTATGCTCTCTGCACCATGTTAAGTGGATTCTCCTATGTTTAGAAGTGAGCGAGATGGAAATCGCAGGTCTTAGCTCAAAAGTCCGTTCTTATGACGTCTTCTGGAAACAGCCACCCTTGAAAATCTGGTTCCTGTGGTCGTGTACTAGTCATGAGAGAGATGAGAAGCGTAGCATCCCTGCTAAATCACGCTAAATTAGACAAATGTCTATTATTTCTGGTCATCATGACTCTTGAATGATCTTACCCAGGCTTTCTCTCGTTAGATTTTGTCTTCTGGAACTGTTTCCATATGTTGCTCACGACGCTTGGCGTAAAATTGAACTTTCTACAAATAAAGACTTAAGACTGCTTTATTTCGACACAATTCATCTCTCATTCAATGATTTAAACATGGGTGATTATTCATTATTACTTTTACATTTTCAATTCAATCGATTGCTGCACAAAAGCACTAAGTAATAAGGCGAGGTGAACTAGCTAACAAAAAGCGTGTTTTGTAACTCGTGCTTATAAAGGCTGTTTCTACTGGCTTCACTCATACATATATGTATCCTTACGTATTTGACGTACATGATTTGCATTCTTTGTCTCGAAATAGTTAATTTTACATTTGGTTCAGTTTTTTTTATCCTTACGTATTTGACGTACATGATTTGCATTCTTTGTCTCGAAGTAGTTAATTTTACATTTGGTTCAGTTTTTTTTATCCTTACGTATTTGACGTACATGATTTGCATTCTTTGTTTCGAAGTAGTTAATTTTACATCTGGTTCAGTTTTTTTTATCCAGAAACACAAATAGTTTTGAACACCAATGTATAATGAATTTTGAAATTTTGTAAATAACTAATTTTTAAAGCATGATTGTTCAAACTATTATATACTCAACAATTCTATCAAAATGTATTTGATATATCTGGTACTAAGCAACAAAAATATTTACATGATGGAAATTTGTATTAATAATGAAATATATTTATTTTGTTATTAATATAATTTAAATCATAATAAAAAACAAAATGGGTAAATATATGAAAGACAAATTAAAAATAAGTGTCGACTAAAATTATTCCCTTGTGAAGTGTTAGCACACACCACTGAATAAGTTTTTTAAATACAAGACTAAATGATTGTTTGAAAAAACTCAAAAAAATTGTGTAACATTTAAAAAAAAAAAAAAAACTAATTATGATATAGGGCTTATCTCAATGCAAAAGTGACTGTTTTAATTAAAATACTTTCCTTTTGGAAATATTTACATTCTGAAATATGTTTTCTTATCTGAAAATAGTAAGTTCCTAAGAAGTCGATATGTCTTAAGCAGTTTAAAAGAAAATAAATGTTTAACAATTTTAGTAAATGAGGTTTACAATAATTGTATGTATAATAGTTACTTCAATAAAGTATAGTCTAGTTGGTATTTGAATGGCACATTTCAAACACCAGCCATGAGAGACAGCAAACTACAGAGCTAAAGATTACTAATAGGTTTCTAACCTTTCGCTCGGCAGTTTACCGTTTCTAATTCTCCCTTTGACCTGAAGTTTGTAATTAATTTCGTATGATATATTATGACAAAGTATCACTTAATGAGTAAAAATTGTTATCAGAAAATTAAACTATTCAATGAACTGCACAGGAGTTCCGCTGGATCCGAGGCATTTCTTTAACTGGATCTCTGTTGTCTTGACCTTCTTCAACATCGACCCCAATTACTGCCATGACACCCTTTATACGGAAAAAGCTGAATATGTGACCAGGGCAGTGAACAATGCCTTTAATCTCATGACTTATTTTTTATAATTTTGCACTGGTCACACGACAACAACAACACACTTTTCCTTGAACAATTAATAATATATGAAAAATAACAGTTTATTATTATGTGATAATCAAGATAAACATAAATGTTCGGAAGCTTAATTGTTAAAAATTTCACTCAATATGTCAGTTTAAAAAAGAAAATGGCAACTTGAACTGGATAAAAAATTATGAGGATCATTTCAAATTATGTCTTACTAATTACTATTTTTGGCTTTAATATAAGAAATTTTGTATAATAATGCTATAAGCTAATATATAGTATTTGTAAAACAAAAAAAAAATCGGTATAAATTTATATTTTTTTTATAAAGCTTTCTTGCCTATATATATATTTAAGCTATTTTAATTTTTATTATAATATTTAATTTTTTATGAGAAACTGAAGTAAGACGGAAAGAAATTTAAAACTTCATCACATGCAAATATCTCTAATGCATAAATCTTCGATGCATAGTTTGAAACGATTTAAAAAAAACCGTTGATTTTTTTTTTTATAAATGCTTTTCGGAAATTTATTTGACAGCTTTATTTTGTACTTGTTACTTTCTTGTTTCAAAACATTAAAAACTAGGGTGGTATAGAGAACAGAAAAAGAGAAAATAATTGAAGTATTTCTTTAGAATTTTCGTTTGATTGATAAATAAAACCAGAAATAAAAATATTCTTCTGGAAGTAAAGAGTTTCTTAGAACTTTTAGTAGCTTTTTTCTTCTTCTTACTTTAAAAAAAAATCTGAGTGAAGTGTTTTCTTATAATAACCTTTCGAAGTACTTTTAATTGGTAAAACAAACCGTTTGATCTCTTTTAGGTTTTATTCGTAACTTTGTTTACCTCTGAGGCGATGAACTGTTCCAGTTTTTTTAAAAAAATTAAAGCCATCGAAAAAGAATTTGTAATTTGGTTTTGTGAAAAACAATTGCGCTTTGTAAGGGATAAACTATAGTATTAAAATAGTATTGCTTAAGGGCGAACGATAAAACAACCAAAACCAATTGAAGTTTTTCTCATGTAGTACATGTGTTTACTATTTCTGAAATTACAATTTAACACTTTGAGAAAATAAAGAAATGCACTCCTTGATCAAAATTTAGGAAATAAAAGAGCATTCGGTAACACCGTTCAGCCAATCTATTAAATTAGAATACTTCTCTTATTTTAACTATAACTAAATAAAGCACATTTTGTTTTATAGTATTATGTATCCCTACATTAGTATGTATATAGTTTTATTATGTGATTTTTATATTTAACGTATTTACTTTAGTTAAATTCACTTGCTAGTGTTAGCTAATTCTAACTTATTGTAGTTTATTTTTTGTCAATTATTTTTCATAATAATTTTCACTCTGGGATAGAAATTAGAATATTACAATCCTTGCTACCAATTAAAATTTTAATACGAATTTTCATGTAATGTGCACAGCGAATTCGTCAAGAACGCAAATATAATGTGATAAAGTGTCAATTTAAGTTTATATATATATATATATATATATATATATATATATATATATATATATATAAAATTAAAGCCATCATATTATATATATATGTATACGAGGGTCACTCTGAAATTTTTGAGATACAACTAGGCTTTTAGAGTTATACTTACAAAATTTTAGGGGTGTTCAAAGTAGTCTCTTCAGCATCAATGCATTTTGTAGACGAATTTTCCACAGATTAAATGCCTCAAGCCATTCATTTCTTGTAATAGATGAAAAAAACACATTTATAGCCACATCAATCTCTTCTGAATGAAAACGACGTCCAAATAAGTTCCTTTTTAGATTAAAGAATAACCAAAAATCGCACATAGCTAGATAATGTGAATACGGAGGATGTTCGATCATTTTAATTTGTTTTTGTTTAAGAAACTCAACTGTTAATCCAGCTGCATGTGCAGATGCATTGTCATTGTGAAGCATTAGTCCCCTAACATTGAGTTCTTGTAGAATTTCTGGAAAACATTTAGTAGTGTACCAGTTTGCTGTTACTGTCTTCTGTCCTTCCAACTTCATGGCTTTGACCAATACCGTACTTCTGAAGAAAACGGCGTACATCACTTTTTTCAGTGCGCGTTCTTTTTTCACCATTGTCGGCGTGTGATCATCTTCAAAGACCCATACTTTGCTTTCTTTACGTGTTGGAACGTCAATAAACGGTATGTACGTTTCATCACCTGTTACAATTTTAGAAATGATGCGGTGGCCATCATCATTTATCAATTTAAGAATTTACTGATTCTGACATGCTCCTCCTTTTGGTGCTCAGTTACATTATGGGGAACCCAAAGGCAAACTACTTTTTTCATACGTAATTCTTCATGAATGATTTTGTGTATGGCTGCGGATCCAATGTTAAGTTCCTTCTGTGATAGGTACAGCGATTTATCATTCATTAACATTTTTTGTATGGTAGACACATTATCCGGGATTACTCCCGACGGCGGCCTTCCTGAGTGTTCTTCATCCTGAAGAAAATTGCGACTTCTTCTAAATTCTCCAAACCATCTGAATACAGTAGCACGAGCTGGAAATTCATCACGAAATCCTAATTGAACGCATTCTTCTTGATTTAATCCTGCTTTAAAATCGTAGAAAATCATAGCGCGAAAATGTTCTCGCGTCAACTCTATTTTCTCTTCTGTTTAAAATTCATTCTACGCTAAAAAGTTGAAGTAAGTCAGTAAAAAATCGTCTTCTGTGTTAAAATACTTTGTATTTTAAAAGTAAACCGTTATTTTTATTTTGTAAATTCTCGTTTGCGCGTATCTCAAAAATTTCAAAGTAACTCTCGTATATGTATATATATTTAATCTTTTCGGGCACATTTATTTATATTTCCTTACATTATCCTACTAATGTACACAATAGGAAGCACCTAAACAAAATGTATAAACTTTTGTAATGTATTTTATGGTCTTGCGAATATTTTAATTTTGTTTTTAAATTCAGACCTCTAAATACCACTTAAAGTGTGTCACGTATGATGGAATTATATATAATTTCGATTATAGATACATTTCCTAAAATTAGAAGAATTTTCACTGTTTTGGGTAACATAAGACTTTCAAGCAAATGCTGTACTGTTGAATGTTTGAATGTTATTTCTTCTTTCTTTTTCTGTTTTTCAATGCTTGTGACTGGTTTTGTTAATGAGTAAAATTATAAAAATCGCGTTATTTGTTTTTTAATAGTTCTGAACTCTACTTAGTTGATTTATTCGTGTAATGTAATATAATCATATTTAATTTGCAGTTTATTTACATAAATATATTTCAATTATTTAATTAAAAATAAAAGTGTTAGTGCGTGCTGGAAATTATTTAGAGAGGGGTTTTGGGATTATTTAGTTTTAAAATATAAAATTGCTTCATATGAAGTATAAAATCAAGCTATACTTTATTATAAAATTATTAAATTTTTGTTCAATAAGAAATATTTTGCATACAAAAATTCTTGTGGGATTACAAATGAGTCTGACGGCAATACATAATGTACACAATAAAGGAATAATATATTGTAGCGACGTAAGAAAATGGAAGTTAAAACAAAACAAACATTTATTACACACATAATTAAGATTAGTTACAAAAGAAAACACTTAATAATTATAAAATAATAAACAAGGTTACATAGTACCAGGGTGGTACAAAACAAACGTATTTAGGAACCGGATGGTTCGACTTCCATTTTTCACATCACTATACTCATCTCATTTGATGTTGTAAGTATATTGGGCAGCAGCGCCATCTACTGTCAATAGTGTTAATATGGGTCTGTTACAATATCCATTTTTGTTTACATTATTTCATTTGCTAATCTGAAATACTAGTAAACCGAGTTATTCTCGTGAAAAAGTAATTTGAAATTTTTTTATTCTTTTAAGGGCAATGAAAACTAAAGTCGTTATTAATATTTTGCTGTGAAAGAAAATTTTTAAGTCTTTTAATTTGCTTAATTCAATTTCTGTATAAGTAATTGTGGAAAAACACTTTAAGTTTAAAACGAAATCGCAAATATTGGATATTTCGCGATGTTATTTTTATTCAATGTTTGTAATTGAGAATGAGATGAAGAGGGAAAATAAATAAATAGAAGAGGGTTTATTTTGTGAAAGGAAATAATATATGATATATAATTATTACCCAGTTTTATTTAATCTGTGTTTTAAAAATGATGACAAAGATTTCTCTAATTATAAATTTACATTGATTTCATGAAATATTCTTTAAATGGAGCAATAAAATGTAGCTTTATAAGCCATTAGCATTTACCACCCTATCATTTATCCTTTTAAAATCAATTTATTCCCATTAAATAATTTAAAAATCATCCACTAATGGACTATTAAACGATAAAGTTTTGAAAAGTCAATGTTTTTTAATTAAAATTAATAAATTATAAAAATGTGTGTGGGAATATTTAAAAACATTATATACTAATCCTATTGCTCTAATTTGTAAAAAGTTGTAATTATAATGCATAATTATAATTGCTATTTTTTTAAGCTGTGTGTTACCCGTTATAATTTAAAAATACTATAGCAGATATCGTTTGATTTATTGACATATTTTAGAATTCAAATTTACAAACAATGTTGAATTATATGATAATATCGTCTAAATTTAACAATATTATCATATTAGAACATTATAAGTATTATTTATTATAAATAATATTATTACTATTTTCATGCTTACAGCATTATTAAGAATTCTCGTAAAGATTATTTGAAAGATTTAGAGATATCACACACACATACTTTATAAATTTTCCAAGACTTAAAAAAATTTCTAAACACGAAAATACCATTTTCATGAAATATATTTGCCATTTATTAATATATCTAAATATATTTTTTATTAAAAATTATTTAAATGTTTTCGTCTAAATGAATTGCTCTTTAAGCAATTCATTTATATTATTTTATAATAAATTCTTGAGATATTTTTCGAAACACCAATCATAGATTTGTTTTATATTAAATATTATTTTTTAAACCTGTTTTATTGAAAAAATATTAGTTTTAAGTGAACATTAAATAATATATTAATAATAGAGTTCTACTATTTGATGAAGTAAATGTTTATTTAAATCATCAAAATATTCGTGCTTCAAAAATTTGTCAAACACGAGTTAAAATAATGTTGTTAAATCATCGAAAAAGTTACTTTTAAAGTATTTTCGTAATAAATGAAAAATATTATTCGTAGTTTTCTTCCGCCAAATATGGATTTTTTTATATTTTCTGTATTTAATTTTTCAACTAACCAACTATTCAATTATAGTTAGTCATTTACTTAAAATAAGACACCTGACTTAATGCACAAAATTACGTGACAATAAATACAAGTAGGACAGATCGATTCACTGTCAAAAGTTCCAATAAGAATGGGTATTTTTTTTATTTTGAAGATATATTAATCTATGAACATAAGGCTGACAAATCTTCTAAATATATCAGTCTAAATAGTATTTACGTAGAAAAATATCTCAACTGTCAACTTTATAATTATTGGTTAGATTAAATCTAAAACTTAAATTCTTAAAAATATTGAGTCCAAATTAAAGTGACGAGATCGAGATCAAAGTTAACTACAGCTTCTCCTCAGCAAATTTTACCAAAGAAAGGTAACTTGAAACCAATAAATACTTAAGTGTTTTGATAATCTCAGACCAGAGATCTTGAATCGAAGATTATCAAAAGAGGCTATAATTTCTCTACCATTTGAACTCTAGCAATATCAAGCTACGAGTATAGACCTGATTGGTGGGAGCGTTTTTCTCTTTATCGGAAGACAGGGACTTGAAGTTCCGGCTTAACTGAAGATTCGTTACGTTCACGGAAGACGTTTAGGGCACATTGAATGGATCATGGTTCCAGGGTTTCTCTTGTGAAATGTCAGCTCTGGAGGTGACACATTCATTATTGTGGGTTTTCTGCTTGGTCTCAGCTTCTTAATTATGAAGACTTCCATTTAATTGATCGAGCTGTACTCACTGTTAAATACTGGGAAATATGCTGATGCTCACTCACAAATTACGAGTAACTGTTACAACTACACGCGGTTCATAAAGAGAAGAACTTTTACAGTGAGAAGAAATTTTAAAATGCTAATTTATTCTCTTTGGCAGGAGTCATGGAGCATGCAGGTCAATAATCAATTGCATGAAATATTTCCATGCATCACTTTATTAACAGTTTTACCGATACGTTGGGCTGATGTAAGATTAACTCGTCTTCGTATCGGACACACACGTTTCACACATAGACATTTGTTATTAAATGAATTAAATCATTGGTGTGAAACGTGTGATGAACCATTCACTGTTCATCATATTTTAATTTCATGTCCACATTTTAACCAATATCTCTTACTCTTTTTTAACTGTGATCTTTTCACTTTGTTTGATTTGCTTGGGGAATCACCCCATAGGAACCTATTTGCTTTTCTGTGGGCAATAAGTTATTTACACTATATATATATATATATATATATATATATATATATACCTTTTGATTTTTTTCTTTTTATGATTTATTATTAGATATATATATATATATATATATATATATATATATATATATATATATATATATATATATATATATATATATATATATATATATATATATATATATATATATATATATATATATATATATAAATGAAATTCATAAATGCACGTTGTTATCTGTTGTTAGTTTTATTCATTAAGTTGGTTTTACTATTACATAAAAAAAGATAATATATTTAAATAATGAAATTTTCCTTAACAAAGGTTCAAAACTGAAACGTCAAGTAAATATTGAGTTAATATATAAACTATTTACATAGGTTTACTGAGAGTATTAGTAAGCAGAGAATGCTAAATTTAAGTCAATCATTTTCTTTTGCATTTCATTCATTTTTATATTCTACTTATTTTAACATATATCATTTTTGTCTGTTATGTACAGTTATCAATAAGAATAAATAAAGTTCGTAATAATGCAAATTGGAAAAAAAGATTCTTATTTATATCAAAATGATATTTGTTTTCCTTGTTGTTGTTGTTGTTGTTGTCTTGTGCCAAATAATTTGAATTATGGGGTGCGCTGCTCCACTTTTCTAACTGAGGTATATTTTGGTGTTGACTTTAACTTCCTCACTACACATATGCCATCGGTGCCCGTTTATAGGGAAGACAACCATTCACAACCCATTCATACAAGGAAAGGACAAAGATAGGAGAGACAGAGAGAGAGATAAAGTACATCCATACCCGCCCGTACTGGGATTCAAACCCAGGACCCTCCAATTTGCAGTCATTTTACCCTGATCACTAGACAGGGTGGGCCGCATTTGTGTTCCCTCTTTACTTAAAATTAAGTATGATGATAACAGAACTGTGGATTACTATTTTTGAAAACAGTTTTTAGTAAATTTGTTAATGAAGTGTAAAAAAGTCATTGACATAATAATTGTTTTGCGCCATTCGATGATTTTTTGTAAAAAAAAAAAAAAAAAAAAAAAGAATTCTTATTAAAGAATTTGTCTCTTTAATAAGAATTCTTTTTTTGTAAATTCCAACAACGCAATAATAATATATTATACTAATTAAATAATTATTGCGTTGTTGGAATTAAAAAAAATCACTTTAGGTCCCAAAAATGTAATACTCGTAAATGGTTTGATCTTATGGTTTTAATCATATTTTAGCTGTTTGTGTTATATATATATATATATATATATATATATATATATATATATATATATATATATATAATAATTACAATATGGACAACAATACAGTTTTGATACGAAACATGATTTTCAAAATAGTATAAACAAATGATCGCAAATCTCTCAAAACAGTCAAATTGTATATTTTTATGTGGAATTTCACTCTATTTTAATATCACTGTAAGCTGAAATTTGATAAATTTTACATTATCATAATATTTTTGTAATTTAGGTACTTTTAGGTCCGATAAACATCGCCTTATCACATAAAATTTTGTGTCTTGATGGACTATTTTATGCATCAGTTGAAACTTTCACTTTTGACCATATATGAATAAAAATGAATGGAAATTTGAGTGTGTCATTATTATAATGCACAAAAGTACTTACGAACACTAGGTTTATATTTAATAGCCACAAATGAAAATATTAGTTTGGTGTATCATTCAATAAGCACCTTTTGAACGCAACTATAAAGATTACCCGTTCATATGGTTCTTGTGCATTGTTGTTTCAAAGAATTCTGTTGCAAAGTAGGTTCCTGTAAATGATAATATCGTATACCTCATCAATACTCATTGGCTAAATGGCAGAAAATGCTTAAAAAGATATTTAAGCATTTTCTGTCTGTTGCGTCTTGGAAGTACACATGTTTATAAACCGAAAAGCAAGAATCTGTTCTGAAGATGTTTGAGTGTTAGACTATGCTTTCTGGGGATATAACGAAATTGAATTAATAAAGTTTTCCAGAGATAGGATAGTTTAATAATAGATATTTATAATTTGATTAAAGCTTTTAATAAGAAATCATTGTTATTTGAATGTCAACTTATAAATAACAGTGCTCAGTATTCTAGACTGTTAAATAACTTCTCACAAATTTAAGATAAAAATTTCTCGTGAGGACTTTAAGTAATAAGGAAATTTATGACTGAATTTGAAAATCGTTTTCCAAAGTTAGAAAAATATGATACAATGTTTGTAATTGTAAAATAAGCACTCTATGCTAATTTGAACAATATTCCCGAAAATCTAAAAATAGAGCTAATTAATTAAATTTTACGTTGCGAATTGCAAATGTTTTTAAATTTTTTAAATGGAATTTTCATTATCAAAGATACAATTTGCAGGGTTCATTAATTGAAAATTTAAAAACAACTATGTCTCCAGCGTTGAACATAAATACAAATTCACAAAACTGAATGATTAGAAGGCTAAAAAGATATTCCATTGATATATATTTCACTCGAGAGTTATTCTTATTTGATCATAGAAAGAAAAATATTTAATTTATTCTGCATCTGTAATACATTTTTTTTAAGACAATGTTTGCCAAAAGTACAGTCTGCTCTGACGATTGATCTCGAGAAAGTGATCCCTGAAATTAATTAAGCTAGTTGGGCTTTACATTTCTTTTTTGTTTAAATTTATCAATGATGTTTTAAAGTGGTATAAAAAATGTAACTCTTTTTTTTGAAAAAGTAGTGATGACTTGAAAGGGAAGTACTTACGGGATCCACCAGTATTTGCTTGCCGCTGAGTGTGCCCAAGAACTCAACTGGGCTGCCCAACTGAATTCCTTTCTCTGAGAGTCGCATTTTTCCGGGGCCTTCCTGGAACAATGAAACATACAATAATTTTCTGAAGAGAAGACCAGTCACAATCTTGATTAGGGAATATATATATATATATATATATATATATATATATATATATATATATATATATATATATGGTAATTTTCCCTATGACATGGTATATTAATTCCGCGTTATTAAAAAAAGCTCTGTACCAGCATTCTCGTAAAACGCGCTCATATGACCTCGTATAACGCGTTATGTACAACTGATTCACTTTTAACTTTTCTTGTTACAGAGTGCTTGAATTTTATTACTAAGGAAAAACTATGTTATGAACGAAATATGAACGTATCATTAAAATCAAATTAAAGACATTTGAATTAAAAAACGTATGCAAATATAACTAAAAAGTTTCGAATAAGTTTAATAATTCTGTAAGCAGTTTTATTGCATATTTATTCTCTGTAGAAGCTATCTCAAAATTTTTTTTAGCTAATTTAAAATGTTCAAATGTCAGAAATATTATTTTACTTAATTTTATGAGAACAAAATTGACACACAATGTACAAACTTACGCAACATTGATTGTGAACTGTGCAAATCATTATGAATTTTGCAGTGCAGTAATATGATGTGAGGACTCAACGCATTATATGAAGGAAAACACGTTTTATTCGAGGGACATGGAATCTCATAATATGGAACGTCTTTTAAGAGTACCATGTTATAGGGGGATTACTGTATATATATATATATATATATATATATATATATATATATATATATATAGAAGAGGTCATTATTTAACTTTCTGAATCTTTGTATCATTTTGATTTCACTTAAATTATTTCAAGCATAATTGTTTGTAATAGATTCTTAATTTAAACTCTATCGATAGTATTGTATATTTTATTACATCCAGTGCTATTGTATTAGCCATATCAAAATGAATAAAGGCTGCTGAAAAGTTATTAATTTTGAATCAAGCTCATTTGTCAGTATTGAAATTTTCGCTGTTAGTAGCCTAGCCTCTGAAGATATCTTTTCTATTCTTGCAAAGGAGCATTAGGGTTTGATTAAATGAACTGCATTAGTTTTGTCATTATATCGTCCTTTGTCTGGCCTCGGGTAAGAATTCCATTTTTATCAGATATTTGACAAATGTCTTCACAAATTGGATTCTCACTATTCTTACTTAACCTTTTAATGAAATTGTGTGACATATAAAATTTTTTAATCACTTCAAGAGAGAGAGTGTAGTAAGTAGTAATTTTCTTGATAAAATTTTTATTTTTATTTCCGATGATATCATCATTAAAAACAAATTTTTTAAAACACCATTGAAAATTCTTTCGGTTTGAATACGAGGTTGAATGAATAAAAACCACTTCCATTAATTGGTATTTAATTTATTTTTCAAGAGGCCCAATCAAATTATTTCAATCGCATAGACAATTTCCCTTTTTTTTCCCAGCAATAACATTAACCATTAAGAATGTAGAAACCTTTTCACACTGCAAATTTACTGCAAAGGAGGAAAAAAAAAATGTAAACAAAACATAATCATCTGCTATTTAAAATCCAATACTTTAAGTCAGGGCCTGGTACTACTGTTGCAAATCAATAACGGAAGAAAAAAAAATAAAAGGAAAGGGAGAAGGGGTATTTTAAATTGTCTCGCATATCATGCTGCTGATAACGGAGTCCTTGGCGAACTTAATTTGAGGAATGTCGATAAATTTCAAAGCATCAAGGCTATTACTGTTATCTAGTGTCGGTGCAAGTCAGATAAGGACGGGAAAATCGCCAAAGTATGCGTTAACTTCATGTATTGAGTGAGGAACAATTGAGGCCATACTTTTCCGTGACATTAATTGTAGCCTCTCGTAACGAAGAAGTTGCTTTTATTTCTGGAAATTTAGATGGGGAAATATATTAAGTTATAGTGTTTCTTCCACTTTTGGTAGATGTGAGGTTACTGATATATTTCTTTTTAGTTTTCTTTTTGGATTGAGGTGATAATATTTATTGCGAGATAAATCACAAAAGTTTTACTTATTTTTTTTTTTATAATGAGTTTATCGCAATGAAAATTTTATATTGTTTTGTGTTTTTGAGACTTTTGTTCTTTTATGGATTGCATAAAAAATAATCTTAGTTTTTATCGCACTGACACTTAAGTTGCGTAAAATTAAAGTGAAAATTAAACTGGTGATTATTTTAATATTTAAGTGAGTCCTATTGATCAAAAAGATTAATATTATCATAAAGATTAAAAGAAGTTTCTAAACATGCATAATAAATACTCTTAAAGGCACATTCATTCAAGCGTATGCATATATATATACTTTATATTTTATATATTTGACATGTTCAATAACCAATATCAAAATAAATATAGAAAATAATTTTGTATTTTTGAAAACACATAGAAATTATAAAAAAAAAAATGTCAATATTTTTGAATTTTAGGGAGTAAGTTCGAAAAACTTAAAAATTCTGACAACATCTAAATATGGAAACTTTGTATTTATTTAAAATAAATTCATATATTCATGATTTTTAGATTACACAAATACTCAAAAATAAAAAAAAGATTCGAGACCTATGGATAAACATAAACATAAACAAAAACGAAATTGAATGTAATAAATAGGGTAAAATATTGCTTACTCATGGATTCAGATTTAGGTTGTCGTGTGGCACCAAACTTGTTATGATACAAACAGAAATATTCGAAATAATCTTGAATTAATTCCGGAAGATCACATTATAGAAAAGATATGATATCATTGGCCGAAACTAAGATATCATAGGCGGACATATGGATCCGCATATCTCATTCGGAATGGTAGATAAGATATTAAGGTTTTATGTTATTCCTTATGCTTCTGTCATTGATGATTTCTTTCATTTATAATATTTTCAAAGTGATATCGTATTTTTTATCCCTGAAATGATATCTTATGATATCTTAGAAGACATGCAGGTGGCTAAAAATATGTGTTGAGCAGCAACGGTTTCCGTGTAATTTTGTGCATACTCGGATGTTGTATTATTGCGAGTCAATTGTCTTCTTATACTGTCCCGAACTTGGAGATTGTGTAGTCAATGTCTTATCATTAATCTCATCACATTAATGAAAAACAGGTGTTCAAGTCTTAGCTGGTTGAGTGGATTACATACCATATTAAACATGTGTTGTTGTTGCATATTCCCTTTGGCCAGCATCAGCCAGGTCCATAATCATTAACACCCCCAAAATATCAAGCACCAATAATGGATCGTTATATAAATCATCCTTGGATTGTCCCAGATACTCAAAGATGTGTTCTGGCGTATCTTGTTCTGCTGAACAATTGGTACAGGTTTTGAAAATTTTAATGATTTGAGGTGACGACTTCGAAAGAATGCGAGAGCAGTTTGTTCCTATCTTTTAAAGCCATGAGCCATATTGAACACCTTGTATTATGTGCAAGTAATATATTTACTGCTATTTACATTCATCTAAATCATTATTCTGGAGTATGTTTTAACATTCTTTCGATTAAGAAGATGTTCCCATTTTTTATATCCATGCATAATTGTTCGACATCAGTTTCCCTAACGTTTTTCCGGCTAAAGTAATTTTTTTTAAATCATAATTATTTTTAGATTTTTCAAAACGATGATTAGAATATGCTTGAGATTTTCTAGAAATAAATTAAATTCCCTCATTTATTTTCATTAATTTATTTTTAATTTCTTCAATCGTTTTAACTTTTATTTAAATTAACACTTGTTTGGTTTCTAGAATAAAATAAAATAAACATAAAATAGTTTATTAAACATAAGGCTGTAAGATTTTCATCTAATTATATTAGCTTGAATAATAATTTAAAAAAAGTTTGAATGACCATGAATAAAAATCATAACTAAGTATGTACTATTTTTAGATTTCTTAACTATAAATAACTATTTTAAAAAAATAATAGCGTAGTAAAGTATTTTCAAAATAGGTGAAACATTTTTGCATCCATTAAGGTTAGGAAAAATATCCTTGTAATTTTAAATTCAGTATTTATATTTAAATATAGACTATATTCTGTAATACAAAATTAATTGGTCACCTTACATCACATTTAGGTTATTCTATTATTATACCTAACTATTGTTTCTTATTTTATCTTATTTAATACCCAAATGATTAGTCGTATTTAAGAGACACATGGCCATTAAAAATACTCTTTAAGACAAAGTAACTGACCGATGTCAAGTCCATGATTTTGATGATCCAGAGTATGAGAGTCATGTTGATAACGACCACAGAAACGAGAAGAATGAGCAGAATGTAGAGGGTTCGCTTCTTCCACCCTATGATCCCTCCCTGGGGATACAGAACAGTCAGCTGCATCAGCTGTCGAGGATTCAATTCTCCGTTGCATGATGGGCCAGGATCAACTGGAACTGTCAGTGTCTTCGTTGCCATCTTCTACTAAGAAATAAATACAATTATTCAATAAGCTATACACATTTATAACATGCAGAAACTTTAATGTTAAATTGCTTATAATATGCTTATTATTTTTCCTAATGATTAATATTACAATTATAAAACTGATTTAGCTTTTAACTTATTCATTATTTATTAGAACAGTTTGAATCTTAAAATATAATAAATGTGGTAATTCTAAAAGATTATGTGGAATTTATCAAATATTTTACCGAACACATTAGCAAGAAATAATATAAAATAATAATTACTCGGCATTAAAATATTATAATTGAAGCGAAACATGCCAATTCCATCAAGTGAGATGGAACATAAATATTTATTTTAGAAAAATCATTTAATACTAAAGTATCTATCTCAAAAAAGCAATTTTCTAATGCACTATGTAAGTTTATTAAAAAGTACGAATAGAATACAATTTCAAAGAAGTTCCTTTTATTGAATAGTTTTAATCAAAAGAAAACGATACTGAGAAGAAAGAAATATTCAATTTTCTAATGTAAGAATAAATAATATAATTCTGTTTTAGATTCGAGGTTTTAGGTTCCTTTAAAATAGAGACACTGATTACAAAGCAACGTTTCGCACAAATATGCTTTGAAAAACTTTGTACTATAGAACATAATATAGTGATTTAATGATAATAAATTTTGTTATTATTTTATAACCGAAAAAGATGAATGTCTTCATGAAAATTCTGATGAAGGATATAATATGGTTAAATTTTAATTGAAATATATAAAATTTATTTTATATTAGTTTTGATAAATAGTGTTATTGAATGAAAATTGTTATTTTTATTGATATACTTTTCACAATTTTTTTCTTTTCGAATTCTACATATTTACTTAACAAAAACCGTTAAATTTCAAGTTATCAATTTTCGATTTCTTTTAAAAATAAATTTTATAGAGGTTGTTATATTATTGATTATTTAAAAATTATAAAAGTTTATTAAGATTCGTAATTTGCATGCATCGATTTAAAACATAGTTTTGCAGTTATTTCCAATTTTTTAAACTTGTTAATTTGATTTTTGTAAGTAATGAGTTGTAAATATTAAAAATTTTATAGGTTTAGGTATTTGAAATTTTTTTTCTCAGAATGCAGATAGGGATTCTGCAATTAGTGGATTTCTTTTCATTTATACTTTTGCTAAAGTTCAATTTAAAACAAAGTTAAATTAACATTTATAATCGAATGATCATAATATATTTCAGCGCTCTTCTAAAATAATGTGGATTTTTCCTTTTAAATTACTTAGTAGTTAATTATTTTTCATTCTCTTTGAGATAATATTTCTACACTCGGGACCTTAAAAAAGAAGTTATTTGTTTTATGATTGGAATTTACTGTAATGATTATAATATTTAGTGGTTTAATGTTATGATAATATTTTTAAAATATGTAATTTATTTACAAATTATAAGAATTAATTGTTGTTAGAATTATTTATTATTATCAGAATTTTTTCATAAGTGATTATAATCTATTTAGAGGAGTTATATTTTAGTCACACTTAAAAATGCTTGTTCTATAATTATTCCTAAGTTGAAAGAATAATTTTGCTGTTTTAATATAAATTAATTACAAATAATTTTTTTTTTATTTCTACAGTTTAAAAAATGGATTAAGTACTTGTTATTTCCCTTTTTCATTTTCTATACAAAATTAGGTCTAGAAATTAGCAAATTAATTATTTTTAATTTGATAGTTTATATTGATATCTGATTATTAATAGTTTAATTTGTCTTTTTTATCAGAAAAATATAGAAATCATTTATTAAAAATAAGCACACTCATCTGATGTAAAATTTAATATTTAAAAATTTAAGAAAGAATCTTTGGCATCTATTTTTTATCTTGCGAAATAATTTGTTTAAAATAAACAGCGTTGGTAGATAAAAAAAATACGCAAAAAATGATTTATTAATACTAAAAAAATACGTTAAAAAGCGAAACCTAACCTAAAATGCCTTAAAACTACGATAGATATTCAGTGTTGAAGTAATTGGCGATACTCAAGGCAGAGACAGGGGCACACTAACTTGTATACTAAGTGTTTGTCACGGCAATTTACGAAAGGCGATTAGGTACATAGTTACCAGTTTGGTATATTTTTCATCATCGATCATATTATTTTCTAAACTAGTAAACTATTATTATTGTAATGTAGGTGCTGCTTTGACATCGGTTGACGGCTTCGAAATTTGGATTGGACAATTAGCTGGATATTTCGTGGACCAGCAAATACTTTGCGGATTAGTGGTTGAGAAACACACTGGTCTTGGGCAGATATATTTTCTTAATGTGAGGTTAATCCTAACAATTAACCTGAACCACAGCACTTCATTATTCACAGAAATGAGCCAATTTCTAAATAACTGATCTTTAAAACAGTGCTCACCTATGAAAAATTGTGATAACAGTAGTTGTTCAAATTCGTTCTTTTTTGAGTTCGTTCAAATTGAGGCAGCATAGAAATCACAAAAAACATGAGAAATAGGGGCATGCTGTTTCTCATGTTTTTTGTGACTAGATATAAGAGCTAGGGGCATGCTTCACATCTTTAATTGATTGCCTTATATGATTTGGATGACTGAAGATAAGTTTTCTTTGGATGAATCTAGTCCCTTGAAACTGTTTCCATAAGTTGATTTTACGTTATTTTGAACTCTACAAATCTGGATTTGAGTTAACTTTTTACAATTCTTCATACCACTCACTGCTTCACACAGAATTCAATCATTTGTAGTTACTCAATTTTGTTGGAATTTAAATTTAATTTTTTTTTTAATGAAAGCTTGATTAGGCGTGTGAATGAAAGGCTGATTTACTGTTTGCATTTTCGAAGACTGTTCCTTTATACATTGTAAGTTCAACCACCCTTACAATGTATAAACTTATTGACATTCACGATTTGTGAAATTAACAGTCATTTCAAAACAATACGATTCTTTTTTTCCCTTGAAATTTGGAAAATAATAAATGTTTTTTTAATTTCTAACACAAATATGTATAGTAACGTGAATGTTAATTTCAAATAGTCAAAATTTCGCTACAGTAATTAAATCATTGGATTTTTATTATTTTAACGTTAAAGGAGAAATTGACAGATTATATTATACAATTATTCAAGTCACTGAATTAGTAGGATATGCAGGAAAGACCAGTTTTAAAATTTTACAAATCAATTGCATATTTGTACGTCAGTCATGGACATGTGTTTTCACTTAAAAAGAATTTATCAATTCGATATATTATTTCAAGAAAGAATTCGATAAGACAAAATTTCAGTTAGAAAAAAAGCAATTTTATATAAAATGAAACGTAAGCATTTATATATTTTATATAGTGCTTAAATACTGATAATCATATGATATAAGACTTATCATAAAATTTTAATGCAACTGTTTCCAAATTCTTCAGAAATACAAAGTATCGAATACATATACTGTCACTTTAACTGTTTCCAAATTCTTCAAAAATACAAAGTATCGAATACATAGACTACTCTTTTTTTTACTTAAAATGTTATATGTTTATTCATTGGGATATTTAAACTATTTCTTCAAAGGTCATAGAAAAAAATGGAATTCATTTTACACATATTTACTAGTCATTAATGCTTTATTTTTTAATTAATTACAACTATTCATTCGGGAGTAATTCATTAGGGAGGGAATTTTAATAAACTGTCCCATATTTTTACTCGAAATTTTATTATTTGCATCACAACTATAGTCTTCTTTAATCAATATCTTTATTCCACTAGAATTTTATTTCATTAAAATATATGAAACTTATTTCTGTATTTACAAAGTTAATTCACTGGTATTTAATAAATGATTTTGGCTGAAAATGCGAAATTGTGAACTAAAAATGCGATGTTAAAAATAATTATATGTGGATAAATAAACTCCTATCATGTAGTAAAAATGTAATCTCAATCAGTTGAGATTTAATTTTTAGATTTTGGTGTAGGACATTTTAATATGAAACAATATTGAAACCAATCATTTATAATGAAACAGCAAAACACTATTATTTTACTGTTACTAGCATTAGTAATCAAATTGTTAAACCTAAAATATTATTAACATTCATTGTTATAGTTGATAAAAAACTTTATTCTTCAATGGAATTTAGAGTTACTCTTTTTTTTACTTAAAATGTTTGTAATATAAAATATATGTAAATTTATTTTTCCTAATTTTTATAATATATATATATATATATATATATATATATATATATATATATATATATATATATATATATATATATATATATATATATATATATATATAATATATATATATATATATATATATATATATTCGGACAATGAAACAATTTTCTAATTACAACTATGCGTTTAGAATTAACAAGAATAAAAACACAATATAAATGAATATAAAAGTATTTTGAAGAGAAAAGTGTGAGCACACACATCACATATACACACACACGCATGCACGGGCGTACACTCACACGCACAGACTCTCGCACATACAACAAACAAATAAACAAACTTTCTCATTTTCTCTCTCAAGGATATGTTGTATCAAATCACAAAAAAAAAAAGGATAACATAGAGCACAATATGATAATTCAAGTTGCATAAATGACACTGTTTAATTTAATTCGTGTTTGGAACTAGAAAGAGTGTAAAAGTAAAATATTTCTTAATCATAATTTTGAGCAGAAAATACATTAAATAAAAACTGAAATAACATTTTAATCTTATTAAAGATTAATATTATGTTTTAAAGATTAATGTTATGTTTTTTATAATTAATCTAGCTGTATAAAATTAAGGATTAAAAGAAAATAAATTCAGGTAATCAACACATTTTTTTTATGAAAATGTAAATACAAAGCTCATATATTCATACAATGTTGTAACTTTATCATTTTTTTAAAATAAATAACTTTATTTGAAGACATCATTTTAAATGCAATAACAAAAGTGTCTGTTTTGATAAGTGCATATAAAAACTATACGACGCACTCTGTAACTGCCTAAAGATATCCCACTTAATTAGAACAAGGCAACTGAAGGACAAAAAAAGTTGCTTTGAGTTGCATAAAAATGATTCTTTACTAATAATTTTAACTCTGCAGATCTATCTCATTGCGTCATGCAGGCCATTTTCGCTGCAGACTTAATTAGTTGAGACTTCGTTAACCCTCAGATTCGCGCGAGAATCAATTAGGCGTCGGGCAATTTCGCACGTTCCTTCCTTGTACCTTTTAAACACCCCCCCCCTTGCATAGAGTCGCCAGGACAAGGGGACTTGATTGCGACGTGACAAAGAGGAAACCTACCGATTAATATATATGTCCATTATATTGAGCCAATATTGCCCAGCCAGACAACACTTCCGTTAACGTCTTTTAGTAAGCTCGTTCATTATTTAGGCGGAGGCTTGTGCAGCTCAAAGCGTAGGCGTTGACATTGTCGAGAAAGTTTGACCGATTTGGAAGAGAGCTGCTCATTTAGATTAGCACTCAATTCGAGATTCTGTTCAGATTTCAGGTGTGAATTAGTGTTTGGGAATTACATTTTTTGACACTTTGATTACCAGAAGTTGGGTTGTGAAAATAATCAGTGTCATATGTTATGAATATAATTATTGTTATGTATAAATTATCGGTTATTAAGTCCACAATATATATATATATATATATATATATATATATATATATATATATATATATATATATATATATATATATATATATATATATATATATATGTGTGTGTGTGTGTGTGTGTATATATATATATATATATATATATAAAGATAAAAATCACAGAAATTGTCAGAAAAGAGTGTTCATTTTGCATAGCTGTCCATCTCCCTCCTAATGAAGACGTGGTCCCTATGCCTTCTTCTTGTCATTTGAATTGTATATTTCAGTATTGTTTCGAATTTTATATTTCTGATTTCAATATTTTCCATGTTTTATCATATTTATATTGGTAAATCTTTCTTTAACTGCTTTTGCGCTGGCAAGAATTGCTGTAATGTATTGTAGTTCCTATTTTATTATATTGTATTTTCAGTATATATATATATATATGTATGCATATGTATATATATATATATATATATATATATATATATATATATATATATGTATATATATATATATATATATATATATATATATATATAAAATTGTACTTATGTGTATGAGTTGAGAAAATTTTTAATTAAGTTCTTGTGTGTTAATCGAGTCTGTTATGAAAACTGAAACATTGTGGGAGAATGAAGCAATAAAAATATACTGCATTTTAACCTGGAATGTATAGTATAGAATGCACTGTATGGTATAGAAAGTGAAAATGCTGTGGAACATCTGTCGGGAACTATTTTCCCGGAGTATTTTATTGATTGTGATTCTTTCAAATTTGTCATAAAAACCACTTTCGAAAACTCAGTAAAGTTTTACAATAGGGTACCTCTTGATTCTTTGACGATATTCATGAGGTCAAGATATGACTAAAAGATGGCCACTGCACAAAATCTATACAAAGATAAGGTTACCAGGATTATTAGAAATGAAAATTTATCCTAAAATGTATCGCCAAATCAATTATTATTCAATTCTACTCGGAACCCGAAAACTCCCAAGCACTTAAGTTTTTCTGTATGAACATCTGTCATTGCCAGAGATTGGGAATTTGTCTGATTTCCTCTAGCGACACGTGAATACGGCCCACTTTTTATGAAAAAAACCCTCCTGGCATTCAACTTACATTCTGGTAATTAAAATACCTGACAACATCTGTCCACAATTCGGCTGTCCATCATGTGATGTCAAAGTACCTACAAACTCACCGTAGCCAAGTACTGCGACCATTCTATTCAGAACAGAAAGTCTTGGCTTCGCTGAAAGTTATCTTGGAATAGCTGGAGGTAGAGGCTACTTTACTGCATTCTCATTTGTGGGGGTAGGTGGCTATAAATTTTTAATTTTCTTCCCTTACGACACATAAATGGAATCCACTATGAATCAAAGGTCAATCTATGAATCTATGAGTAGTTATTAAAGAGTTGAGAACAGACTTCGATTATTAGACTATCTATTACGTGATATCAAGACACTTATCACAATAGATGAGCAAGCAGAAAATGAAAGTGCAATATTCATTCCATTTTGTTCAACAGGTGTTGTGGATTATAACAATGAAACCCCCACTTTGAAGAAATTTATTTGAGGATTAGATATCTATATGCCCTTTCAGTGTATTACTTTTAGTAGTTAAAGTAATAAATAAAATGCACCGAGGAAATCAACAAAATTAAACATTAAAATCAATACTTTTTGTAGTCAATAGGGACTTGCACATTTTTTGCAATAATGGAGATTCTGAGAGAATGATGTGCTACGAAATTCCATTCAAGATGTTTTCACTGCACCTTAAAATTCTGCTCGTTTCACATTGGATATATATTATAAGTACTACGAGAATATTACCTATCAATATAATCTCAAATATATCAAAGGGGCATCCAAGCATAGGAAAAAATGAAATTTATCTAAAATCGCCTAAATGTTGCTCTTGACAATCTGAGCAATGTGTGAAAGCAATTGTTGAAATATTTTAGCAAGAAGAGTAGTATCTCTGCTCCCACAACTTTCTTGGTGTATGGATTATAATACTCTGAATCAAGAGTAAATGGTATCTTCTTGATATCTAACAGCTTCTAGATTATAGTGCTAGGCATTTTTAAGAATGCCTAGCACTATCATCTAGAAGCTACTAATATTCTTTGAGAATGATATCTGCAACATTCTACAAAGAAGAGATTATCGCTATTTTTCAGGTGGAAGTATACATTAGTTACTTTATAATATACTTTAGAAGTATTCCTAGTCAATTCTTCTTATGGTTATGTTAGTCAATCCATTGTACTCTCGCAACTACTGGACTCTAACAAACTATTCTTGTGTGAAGATCCTAAATATGAAAACCGAAAACATAGAAAATCATACATTTATAAATACTTGTTAATGATATATCTACATACAAGCGAACACTACGTGTATTATCACTGAAAACACACACACACACACATATATGTTATGTATGTATGTATATGCTTTATGCATGTATATATGTTAGCTGGCCATCTCCTTCCTGATGAAGACATGGTCCCTATGCCTTCTTCTTTTCATTTGTTTCGTATATTTTAGTGTTTTTACAATTTCATATTTTTCATGTTTTATCTTATTTATATTGGCAAATCTTTCTTTAGCTGCTTTTGCATGGCTAGATTTCTCCTATTATATTGTATTGTATTTATTTATTACTATATATATATATATATATATATATATTAATGTATATATATATATATATATATTTATTTATATATATATATATATATATATATATATATATATATATGTATATATATATATATATTCCTAGAGTGCAAACATGACTGTTCTGATATGATGTACTATGATTTTAAATTGTAGAGTTTCACACTGACAAAAGTCAATCATGCTCATACACTTGAACTGTATGTGTTGTTCGTAAAGTTAATGATATGTCTACATCCAAGTGAACACTTCGTATATTATCACTGAAAACACACACACACACACACACACACACACACACACACACACACACACACACACACACACACACACACACACACACACACACACATATATATATATATATATATATATATATATATATATATATACGTATATACATATATTCTTAGTGTGCAAACATGACTGTTCTTATATGATGTACAATGATTTTAAATTGTAGAATTTCACACTGACAAAAGCCAATCATGCTCATACACTTGAACTGTATTTGTTGTTCGTAAAGTGAAGCATATATTTTTAAAAACGCCAGTATATGTCTAATAATCATTGTAATATTTGAATAAACCTCAATAGGACATTATGGGATTCTCATTCTTTGTCTTCATCTTACAAATTAATAAGATTTCTTATTCTTTATCACACAAATTGCATTTATTTTATTGCTGATGTGACAAATTTTTAAAGACATTGCACTTATTTAAATTCCTTTAATTTTGATATTATATCATTGCCCCTACATTTTACCCCTTAAGTCTATTTAGTCTATAAATGTGTACCGCGGTATATAAAATCAGAGTATCTGATTAATAAAAGCACAGTTTTGCGTCTGGAAAATAGATGTTTTGATTAAAAAAAAGTTTCCTCAATAGACCATTAGTAAGGGTTTATATATATATATATATATATATATATATATTATATATATATATATATATATATATGTTGGATACTCTTTCATAAATTACTGATGAAATATATTTACTCAGATCATTATAATTCTTAATTAATGTATACAACGATATTTTATGGTATTTTACAAGTATTATTTCAAAGCTAAATGAATAATTTTCTATTTCCTTGAGTACATTAGAATTGAGTGCATATTTATTCAAGCTCTTAAAGCAGCAAGAATTGAACAAGGGAACGAAACGTTCTCGACGTTTTCCCCGCCGTATTAAAGTGGGAGTTTTCTTTTCTCATTTATAATCAACTCTTTAGAGGAAAATAAGGGAACTCTAACTTTTAAAGACCAAATGATTATTTACATATAATTTAAAATTAGGAAATTGTAACGCTCCACTAGACTTTCCATGAACCTATAATTGCGATGGGGGGGGGGAGGGGAAATATAAGCTGGGAATAATTTGCTACTCGGAAATCTTTAATATCTTTAGTTGGGAGCAGTTTCAAAATTCGCGACAAATATTACCGCATCGTTAGATTTAAGTACCTTCCTAATAAACAGGTAAATAACCGCTTTTCCGAAATTATGACTTTTACATTTCCAAGCATCTTGATTCTGGAATACGAAATAGATCGACAATGTTAGCTTGAAGCTCATGTTAATATTCAAAGTCGAAATGAGCCTATACGTCATTTCTATTCCTTAACACTGTTTTCGAAAAGATGTTTTTTTTTTCTCTTCAAATGTGTACGTATTAATAAGATCATTTACAGTTAAGTAAGAGTTACTTGAGTAAAAAATGCGGGGGTGGGTAAATATTTAATAAATAAATTATATGGATTCCTTCTTTTTAAATACGATACAATTTACATGTAATTGATATTTTTATGGTGGTAAATAATTCGAGTATTCTTTATTTCTTTAAATTTATTTTAATGAATTTTTTAGTTTTTGTTTTCACAATCGGAAAAAATGTGTGTTTGTGAATTACATTTTTTTAAATTTTTAAATAACATTAAGAGAGATTAAATTTCTTTATATAAATTTTAATACAATTCTAAAATGTTTTGGATTTTTTTAATAAATATTAATAGTCAATTAATAAATTTATGACTTTATTCAAACATTCACACATTTCCACTTTTTACACCTTGATACATTTTTATATATTCGTTAATGGACAAATTGATTTCGCTCTTGCTTGAAATAAATTGAACTTCTCAATCGATATCTTTTAATAAAAAATGTTATCTTTCTTCATTCATATGAATATAAAAATAATATATTTAGATCATTATATCTAGCTAAAATTTATAAAAATAAAAGGTTAAAGAAATTGCTTTGAATATAAGATTAAAATTCATTTATCTCTTATTTATTGCTGTGATATTTTATTACTTTATCAGTAATTATGTATAAAGTTCTACTATAATAATATATAAAGTTATAATAGAACTATTTTTGAATTCAGAAAATTTTTTTTATTAAAAATAAAATATTTTGAAATGTTGATGTTGTATGTTAATTATCGTGAAAAATCATGTTGCTCATTTTGAAAGAGTTGATAACCACATAATAAAATTAATTTTTTTACATCTAGAAATTTAAGTATGTGTGAAAGTAACACACAAGTGAACATTATAACAAAATTTAAGTCTGTGTGATTCATAGCTGTCACCATTTAATATAACTTTTTATGTTAAATTAATTTTCTTTTAAATGTACACAAAAAAATGAATACTCGAACAAAATCATAAAAAGTTTCTGTCGTAAATTATTCATTTTTCTTCATATTATGTCTGTTGATGTTTGTAGAAATGTTTGTTTTATGTTTAGAGGTTTTGCACATGTTAAATTTATTATACAAGTTGACAAAAATCATCAGCAAAAGTTAATATAATTAATATATTATGGACAAAAATTTGGTTCTTGATCTTGTTAATATTACTAGTGATTAAACGGTGTCATAAAACTGATTTAAATTATTAATTGAGTATTTTAATCTGCAATACATTTAATAAATCCATAATTTTAAACTAAACCTTCGTGAATAAAAATAAAGTTATTTTAGAAAACTAAGTAAAAGGTTTTTATTGTTGTAGATTAAGTTATAGTTCAATTTCATTTATCAAGATTTGTGCAATTCACGTAATTTCTTTAAAAATTAAAAAATATTATTTTATCATAATAATGTTATTATTAATATTATTATTAACAATTTTGTTAATAGTAATAATAAAATAATTATTTAATAATGATAAATTTATAATTAATTATTTACTCAATTATGTTACGCCTGAATACACTTAATGAGTTCTATCTATCAGACAATCGCGTTTTTGTTTTACATAAGAAATTCGATTTTCAACTTCTATCTATTATCACCATTTAAAATATCTTTACTATTTAATAACTCTAACTATCAATTTTAACATCTAACATCCATTATGTTATATTTCAGGCATGGTATTTATTTGTTAGAGTTACTTTAATACCAACTCGCATGTTCACGGACAATTATTCTTTTTTTAAAATCTCTTTGGTTTTTCCAGAGTTTTTAAGTTTGAACATTAGATCTGGAAGTTATTTGTTTAAATTCAATCACACTTTGTGTACTAAATGTTTAATTTTATTATTTAATATTATATTGATTTTAAAACAGTATTTTCTGAATGAAAAAATTATGATTCAAAATTTCTTTAAGCACATTAAACAGTTGGGCGGGCAATAATCACGTGAAATATACGAAAGCTTTAGATTCTTTATTTTAGAATCTTTATTTCTACACACAACTTTGAAAGAAATATAAGTCGTTTTCAAATATAGAATTTCTGTTGATTCATTATATAAAGATGTTTTCACAATTAAAAATATTAAAGGAAAGATATTTGAGAAGCGCGACATTTTTATTTATAAAATAAAATATTTCTTGAAAGGTCATTTGATCAAAAGAAGTTAACAGACAGTAATTTTGAAAAAGCAAGTTATTAGATTCCAAGTTTCTCATATTTCGTAATATGACTTTTAAGAATCATTTTTATCAGAGTTTTCCTAAAAATTCCAAATGAAATTGAGTAATTTTATCAAACGGAATCAATAATATTTACTTCCAAAAAATCTTTTTCCGATAAAGAAAATGGAGAAATATAAAATGATGGAGTAGATATATCAACATAAAGAAATATGTAATTCAACATAACATTAAAATTGAGGTATTTCAAATATTATTTCACATAGCTTACTTTGAAAATGAATTAATAGAAGTTATTGTAAAAAAGTTTGTCTCTATTTTTTACATGATAAATATTTATCGTTAGTACATAATTTAATTATATGAAATATATTCAATTTATTATATAAGATTTTATAGAATAATTTTCTTTTATTACAAATTTCATTTGTTAATCATTAAAAGATCTAATTATATAATGAAATAACGTATTCAATACAATAACTATACGAAAATCTGAAACGCCTTATCCAAAATTTCAACCAATTTCTTTGAATGAACTTTGCGCAAATAAATAGTTTTGTAATGCTTATTTTCTGTTGCAATCACATTTTAGTGAGATATAATGTGTTTACTGGAACAAAGATGTTGATTATTTACCAAATTACTTTCTTGATGCCTAGGAGTTTGATATTAAAAAAAGAGTTATATATATCACAAGAAAATATGTCTCGCTAAGATATAGTAAGCTAAAATAATGCGCAGATTTAAGTAGCTGAATTTTTTTTTTACAAAATTACTTTCCTGACGCCTAAGAGTTTTGATAATAAAATGGAATTATATATATTTCATATAAATATGTCTCGCGCGCTCAGATTTCAGAAACTAAAATAATGCACAGATTTAAGTAGTTGAATTTACAAAATTACTTTCCTGACGCCTAGGAGTTTCGATAATAAAATGGAATTATATATATCACATACAAATATGTCTTGCTCAGATTTCAGAAACTTAGCAGAAACAGATTTCAGAAACAGAGATTTAAGTAGTTGAATTTACAAAATTACTTTCCTGACTCCTAGGAGTTTCGATAATAAAATGGAATTATATATATCACATACAAATATATCTCACACACTCAGATTTCAGAAACTAAAATAATGCACAGATTTAAGTAGCTGAATTTACAAAATTACTTCATTTTTCTTTTAAAGCAAGATCTTTAAATGAATTAAATAATCTTTTTTTTCAAAATTAAATTAAATTTTATGCTGTATCTTTTTATTAGGAACTGCGTAGTTTTTAAAAAGCTACATTCCGAAATATTAATTGTATTTCAATAATTTTTAGTTTTCAAAGTTAATATTGGAATTTAACAGCATGTTATATCTTCCAATAATTTGGATGTAAGTGCTTTGAAGCGCATTCCAAAATTTTACAGTTTCAATTAATACCTAGATATGTTTGAATTTTTTTTAGTTCAAGTGTTTTTTTAATATCATATTCTTAGTTAAAAAAATAATAAATTCCGTTACGATATTATTTTTAATATAAAATAACCTTTAAAATTAATGGCAAAAAGTACTTAAAAGTTAAATGCTATATACTGAGAAAAGTTTACAAAAATAAAAGTTTCTTCTGATATTATAAATAGAAGCTATGAACAAGAGATTAAATGGATTTTATCTAAAAAAATTTTGAGTTTTTTTTTATATAAATATGTCTTATTTATAATAATATTTTTACAAATATTTGTTGCTTAAAGTATCTGTTATTTTGATTGATTTATTTGATTTTTTTTGTATACAATCAAAAACTCAACATTCAAACTCTTCTTTTAAAAAAATTAAAATTGTTTTTTTGAAAATTTTCTCATCAGAATTTTCAGTTGAGCTAATTAATGGATTAACTCACTTCGTGCTTAAATTAATAAAAAGTAAATGAGAAAAAGTAATTAAACTCTTCTAGTATTAAGAAAAAAGGATTCAATTCGCGAAACATGTAAGGGTTTAACTTAAAAAGTAATACATCGAAAGGAAAAACGAATTAAAGAAACGAAAACTGTTGCCAACTCAAATTTTAAAAGTAAGCAGTTTTCAACTGAAATATTTTCTTCTTATCAAAATTTCATATTATAATTGTAACTATTTAGAACAGAATTCACATAATGTAGTAAAATATATATATATTTCATCATCAGATTATGTTATTCAAAATAGATTGAAGGAGATTTCTATTCGGAAATATAAATTCTCTGAGACCAGAAAATTAAAATATTTATTTTATATATTTAATAAAGTTTCATAAATATCTCTGTTATTAGAAATTGGTTTTATTCACTGTAACTGAAATCAATATATAAAAGTGATATTAAAATATGAAGCAATATTTACAAATGCATAACTTTTAGGATTTAATATAAAGTTGGTTGATTATACGATATATTGGTTGATTATTGATATTTATGGTTGGTATCATTATTATAAGCATTATATTTCAACATGTATTCAGTACTCAAAAGCATAAGTGTAGTTCTATTTATTTAAAAAAAGGTTTCAAATTTTAACCAGAAAATACTAATTCTGGAAGATTTAGAACTCAATCATGATTGGTTTCCGATATCAATTTTCCTTTCACCAATAAGAACATTTTTTGAAAGGGTTAGATAAAAATGTTGTTTACAAATTTATAAAACATGGATCATATTCTTAGCTCAATGCAATAAAGGTAAGGGTTATTAAAAATAAAAAATTGTATTTCATTTAATTTTTACTGAAAATAAGTTAGTTATTGCCTTAACATTTACTTTTTTTGAAAATTAGAATGTTTATATGATGTTTGTATCATGTCCTTGAAGAATACTGATGTATTATCCTTTCACTCAACATATTTAAATTAAAAAGTTATAGATTTAACCCGGAATTTATAGATAAACCATGGCTTTGAGGGATCAATAGACCACAAGCATAATATGTCTGGGGCATTTCAAATAAATAATACTCACTTAGGAGCGTTAAATTGGAAACCATTCATTTGATGATTTAAAATTTTTCTTTATATCTAAGCATTAAACAAAGAAGGCTTTATTTTAATAATAAAATATATTGTAATCAATTAGATTATGATCATGATCTCCTTTATGAATTTCATAATCTGAAATCGCTATTATTATTTAAAATTTTCTGTACTTCAAAATAACTCAAAATAGTCATTTATTCTAATATGCCGAGCAGCATTTTAACACATTGTTGGAAATACTTTTTTTAATGTTGAGCATCAATGATTTCTTATAGTTCGGATTTAAGAGGAAAGGAAAATGAAAACATCTCCACCAGAAAATAATATTTAAATTAAAAAGTTTGTTAAACTAATATAAGTATCTCAGTTACAATTTAATGTTTCTCATTGGATCATGGATAGTTATGATTCTTTAACATTCAACTCATGAGAAGTTATGAAAGATTTATTATACATATTAAAAAAATTTTTTTTTTCATACCTTAAGGTAAGAAATAATTTGTTTATCGAATACACTTTTTATAAACTATCGTTTGAAATATTTATATAACCCATTTTGATATGTATAACCAATAAACCAGAGCTTGTCATTAAATACAGTTAACGACAATTTAAAATATTTTCTTTCTTTCTTTTCCAAAATCACGCAATTTAATTTCGAGTTGATTTATACATCTCTACAAATAAACGTATTTATATAAAAAAGAAAGAACTTATAAATCATAATATTTGTAATATTATGCATAAATATAATTCGTGTTCATAATTATCATGGTTTATAAAACATGTTAATTATATAAAATAATATTTCTGAGTTTCAATTTTATTTTCGTTTACATTATTGAAACATCTAATATGTCAAAGGTATTATGCTTATTTTATTCTCACATAGTACTTATATTTTCCAAATAAAATTATTATTATAATTACTTATTTTTATATTATAAATAACTAATTACGAGAAACAACTATTCTTCTGTTACATAAGTCTTAAACCAAGTTTGTTATATTTCACTCTTTTTGATCAATCGTGTTATTTATTGTGAGATTAATGTATTAGAGTTCGAATAATCTCACACCCTGTTTCCCAAACTTATATAGGAACTTAATTTGTATTTGAAACGATAAATATTGTTATTTAAATTATTTTCGTATTCAATTCCAGATTCTAAAATAATGTATTTATTCAACATTGCATCAAGAAAGTGATTTAGAATTAAAAAAAAAATTAATAAATTTATTTCAGAAATATGTGGTTATTATTATTATTCACAAAAACCATTAAACTTTCGGTTCAAATGATTGCTTAAAAATGAAACAGACATGGGGTGGAAAAGAAACGATTATTATAAGAAAATATATATTTATTGTTCTAAAATCAATGCTTGTCCTATTTTTGAAAAAAAAGAAACACCAAAAAATTCTCAGTTTGTAATACTTTATTGAATCTATAAATTAAAATATTCATAGGATCAAAAATAAAATTTAAATATGAAATATAAGTTCATTATCTTAATTTTCGACTTATGTGATTATGCTATTGCATAAGTCGATACACAAAATTCATATATAGGTGTAAAAATGCTCATTCAATAAAATTTCTTACATTTTATTAATTATATTCCATTGATTTGTCAGAAGAAACCGAAAACTTCTGAGCTTTTCTATTGTTAAGAATTATATATTTTTTTACTGTTATGAATAATTAACAGGAATTTTACGTTTAATTTTTAATTATTCGTACATTCTAATTAACTTCTTCACTGCCATTTCGTTATTCGTTATTCTTATACTTTTCTAATTAAAAGAATTCTTTATTTCAACTTTATTAATTATAAATTGTCAACCATAAATAAATGAGTTACACTTGCCTTTGTATTTTTATGTTAAAAATTGAAAAAAAAAAATAGGAAAAATTTATTAATAAATTTTGGATTCGACTTTGATGCTTTATATAACAGTATTTGTAAATTTTTATTTATATTAAATTAAAAGGCATAACTTTATTGTTATTAGTGAATGGATGTATTTTTGTAATGCTTTCTGTAATATTTAGAGAAATTAGTATCATGTTTTACAAATTTTTAAAACATAAATCTATTAATATCAAAATTTCAGAAAATCACTTTGAATTTTTATTTTAAAATGTGCAAAGATTTTAAATATTGAACTTATGCCATTGCGATTAATTTAATTTGAACATTTCTTTTGAACATTGCGATTAATTTAATTTTAAATCATCAAATATTTTCTAAATTATATATCTTTTCAGACTTATACAGGCTATCTTAAACAGGATTTTATAAACAAAGCTTCCTTAAACTTCTTCAACTATCATAACTTAATATAATTACCATAACTCGCATGACAGCTTAGCGTAAATTACGTTTGTAGCATTAATAAGGGTGGAAAATAATATCTAGATAAATAATATCTAAAAGATAATTTATTCAGATAAGATTAAAAATTCCAAAGTACATTAAAAGCCATATTACTCAATCCTTTTTTGCAATGTTCAACAAATCTATTTGTGCGGTCATTTACTTTAATATAGGATTAATTAGTTTGATGATAGAATTCCCACTTTTGTTTTTTTCAACCAGTTCTCAACTTCTGTTTTTACATCACTATGTGTAGATAAAGTATTCACGGTAAATTGAATTAATGGAAAAAAATAATCATTGGTTAATAAATTTGAATGTATGGAAAATGACTCGATTTTCCATTTCAAATTTTATTGAGATTTTTTAATTTATATGAAAATATAAGTAGTAGTTAAGAAATCTGCAATATATTGGAAATGACTAGATTTTCTACAACAATTCTGTTTCTAAAATTCTTGAATTTGTTATGAAGCATGTTGTATTTGACTTTATCAATGTAGAAAAAGTAAAGTCATAATTAAAATTGTCCTGGCATTTGTGTGCCATTTCTGCGAATTTTGAATGTAGCCAAATTATTGATCCATTGAAAAATAAATTAAATTTCGTAACTCTAGTCAGGAACAAATTCTTCGAAAATAGATCAAAGATAAAAGTCTTTAGAGTCATCAGATTTTTCAAAATGTTTACCATTTCATTCACGCGCATACTTCTGTGAATTTGAATGTTTTACTAGCGCAAATATTTTTAAATAAAAAACATCATTTGCCATCTCTTTAAACAAGGAATATTTCTTCTACAATAATGTTTCAAATTCCTTTTTTTTTTTACCATTTTTGTTTCATATTTTCTGGGTAATATTTTATAAAATTTGTTTTATGAGAAGCTTATAAACTTTATAGGAATATAAAAACATATAATTGTAATAGATAGCTTATAGTAATATCGATATTATTTAATAAATGCATGTCGTTTAGTCATTCTTTACGACAATGTTTATTTTCAACAAAATAAACAAATCCCCAAATTATTATGCTTTTTAATCTTAGATATGTCCGTGTATATATATATATATATATATATATATATATATATATATATATATATATAATATATATATATATATATATATATATATATATATATATATATATATATATATATATATATATATATATATATATATATATACACGCTCCTCTCTTTCTCTTTTGAACATTTATATAAAATCCGTTTCTCACCGTTTATTATCTCATGATAAAAAAATTATCTTTTGCTTTAACTAAAATCCTTTTTTGTTATAGCCATGTTTATGTGATTGATAAATACAAATAACACGCTTTTATTCTGCTCTTATCATGATATTTTATACCTAGTCATAAAAATGTGAAACGTTACTAAGCTTTTCTAAATGACATAAAAGGGATTAAATATCAATATTCATCGTTTCTGCAGTTTTGTCAGCTGTTATTTTAGAATTTTGTCTTATTAAGTGTTTGCAATATTGTTGTTTTTCTCGTGTGCCAGCTAGCCTGGCAAATTGGGGTGCGCTGCTCCACTTTTCCAACTGAACCATATTTGGTGTGGAGTCCGACTTCTTCAGTACACACACATGCCTTAGAGACCCGTTTATAGGGTAGGCAACCATTCACACAAGGAAAGGACAAAGACAGGATAGATAGCGAGAGAAAGTACATCCATGCCTGAAGCGGGATTCGAACCCAGGACCTCCCTATCCGTAGTCAGGCACGCTGACCACTAGAAAATTTAGCCGGCTAGTGTTTACAATACTCTCATTATTATTAAAAATCTGTTCTGGGGTCATTGCAAAGTCACATTGGTTCTGGGGTCACATTGCAAAGTTAAATCATCGTTTCAAATTCTTTACTTTTTTACAGCGTTCACAGCATCGAGACACTTTTTAAATAAACGGTTGAAATAATGCTTTTGCAACATTTTCACCACTAACCCTTTTACAATAATAGCGTAAGTTATTATTGCAAATTTAAAATAATTGTTTTACTTAATTAAACTATTTTTTAATATTTTGCTCTGTAAAATCACCAATATCCTTCATAAAAAATCAAAACTAAAATTTGCTAAATTCAAAATGTATAAAAAATGTGCATTAAAAAATGTTTACTTTTTAAAATCAAGCAATAAAGCATTTGTTTTGTTGCTTGAATTTGTTACCAAATAATGTAGTATCTAGTGCTTTTTCTAAAATTAGGCATAAACTTTTAAAACAAGTTAATATCTTAAAATTAAACATTTTGAAACTTTTGAAATAAATATCGGATTTACATCATGAAATTAATTATCATTTTTGTTTCTCTTTTATATCTTTTCTATCAATTTTTGTGTTATTTTAGAACTCATTTTAAAATTTGAAAGTTCTAATTAAGGATTATGGCATCACGTTTCAAAGACTGTACACGATTTTTATCACTCTCATCAGAAATTTCAAGATTATCTTATATTTTATTTTGATACATATTTCATACTGTAGAATTTTTAGAAGCTGTCTACTTGATGCAAAGTTTTCGTTATATAAATATTTATAAAGAAGTTTAATAAGTTATAAAAGCATTCATTATAAAAATATTAAAAGTAAAACCGATTAGTTTTCAGATTCAAAAATTGGTTGAGCTGTTTGTAAAAAAATCAAAAATATATATAATAAAATAAAAAAAAACTTAAATATTTTTTACCATTCACATAGTTATTTGTATAATTTCTTTCAATATTAAAACGTTTTTTCAAAGAGATTATTGACTTTTTACTTATTGTCTTATAGTAATAATTATAGTTTGATCTCTAAAACAGTGGTTAAGGTAATTTTTTCTTAAAAACGTTTTGAATTGTTTTTCACCAATGAATAGATAAGGAATTGCTAAATTATATTTTTTCTGATGGGAAATACCTTTTCACACCAGAAGTAAGAAAAAAAAACTTTCTGATAGCTAATTTTTTTATGGAAATATATATTTTGCATTTAATACTTTTATAATAGGGATAATTATATACAAAAATAAATCTTTACTCATCTTATACCTTTACTCGTTTTGGTAAATTATTAAATTTACCTCAAAATCCAAAGAATGGATGAAAAATAAATTAATTAAAAATTTTAGAGATATTTAAAGTGTTTTTTTTCAAATTTAACTATAAAAATTCAGAATATAATCATATTTAATGAAGACTTTTTAATTTTAATACTTCGTTCAATGATGCTCTTTTCTTAAGTATTTTAAAGGAAGAGGTGTATAAGTTAAGAAACTGTTTAGTTTTACGTAATATTAAACAATAGAGAAGTTTAAGCTTATTATGTATCATATTTTAAATTAATACATCTGAGTTTCCCTCTAATGACATTACGAATATATCAAACTGTCCATCAAAGGAGTTTAAATTTCGATTACAATTCAGAAACTAGAACGATACTCGCAAATAAATTTACAATTATAATTCCTCATCCGTTGAGGTGGAGCAGAATCGCACCAGATTACGATACTTAAGTTCAGTCCCCTCTTTCCCTGCCATTCACTCTATTACTTCCAGTGCTGCTAATTCTGGCCGGTGAAGTTATTTTCCCTCCGACATGGTCCAACAAGTACCGCCAGAGATTTCAGACTGATTGCAGAACTCTCATTTTGTTCTTCCAGAAATCTACATTTCGTTTCCCGTAAACTTGGCATTTTAATTTGGAGAGAGTGTGATTAGGGCCTCGTCGTGCCCTCTTTTCGGAGATCTTGTGAAATGACCTAAATGAAATAGAACCCAATGAGTTATCAGCGCATCGAAAAACTGCATCTGTATGATGAGTTCTTATTGGTTTGATTTGTAGAGAAATTTTCTTCTTTCGGAATGCAATTTACCAATACTTTTTCCCTTGGAAAAAAACTTGGTTTGGGTTTGATGGTTTTAGTGACGAGATTATACTTGTAAAAGTTACAAGTTTGTTTACTTTTTAAAAGGAGAGTTGGTTGTATAAATAAATTAATTAAAAGTATAATATTCTGAAAGTTATTCTTGTGAAATTTGCTCATTTTGAAACATGAATTTTCTTGAGAACAGAATGTTTTTAGAACATATTGCTATTAAGATTATTAAAATAGTAGTCGACGAAAAAGTAAGACATTTATATAGGTAATTAATAACTGTTTATTAAAAATAAATAGAAAATGCAAAAAATAAATTGAAATGCATATTTGCCAATCGCATTTCTGAACATAAATTTGGATTGAAAGCAAAACTACATTATAAAGTTTTCTTTGCTTGACATCACGTCTTAGCCTAGTGAATCAGTTCTTTGAGTTTATCTTCGTAGCGTTGTCTAAAGTGAAAATTGCTTTAGATACTCTTCAATTTTAGGAGAAAAAATCCGCATTAAAAATGAATTTATGATGCACAGAGGTAACTTTCATCTTAACATTTGTAGCGACATTACTGTTTGGTGATCATCACCGAATTTGGTGTTGTCATCTAAGTAACTGATACTATTTAACATTCTAAGGCATTTTCAGGATATTACTGTGAATTTCACACCACATTTGTGCATTGTTTACCAATGGAAAAGGAATCTTGAAACCAGAACCTTTTCGAAATATCTTTCCGTTTGATATGTATTCGCAATTACGTAACTAAATAACACAATCATTCTGTAAGACAAATAGTACCAATTGTTACACAAGTGGGGAAGAAATATTCCCTTCATAGTTATTTTTTTTATTTACTACTAGATGGGAACTGTTTTTGGACACATTACTAAATTTATCTACCAAATTCATAAGTATTTAGAAACTTATTATTGGAATTATAAGATAAAGGCATTAAAAATTAGATGTTCATATCTTAATAACTAAAATTTAATGTAGATCAAAGACATTTCTTTCTTAAAATTTAAAAAAAACGTATAAAATAAAAAATTGAATATTGTATACCTATTAATGTATTTTCTCATTCAGAAATGTAAAAAGCTTTGTCACTTTAGGTTAGACAGTAATAGAATGTAAAGACGGTTAGGATTGATTTTTATAATTTATAGCTATCACAACATTATTGTTATTGGTTTAGTTTAACTAGATCAAAAATAAGTGAAAATAAAGGTGTGTTAAGCAGAGCTCTTAGAACATTTTAGAAGTAAAACATTTATTAAGCTTATGTTTTACTTCTAAAAATATTTTATTTTCAAAATGGGTAGTATATTTTGGATTATCGATATTTTTCAACAGATAAAAGTTAATAAAGGTCTGAAGAAAGGTCAATTCGTGAAAGATGATTTTGTTTTTCGAAAATGTTGTTCGCCAAAAGTTCAACTGGATTGTAAGTAGAACTCTGCATCAAATGAGAAACAATAACTTTTTGGAGTTTTAGCATTGCAATCTAATTGTACATTGGTTATGGAACAATGCAAAATGATGCAGTTAATAATACTGAATATCATTCAAAATGTTACGATTTTTTTTAATTTTACGAAATTAGATTATTCTATAAATTATCATTTTATAAAATGATATGTATTTCATAAAATGATAATTTATGGAATAATCTAATAGTGTTTATTAGCATCTACCTTGTCAATTCATAAACTTACCAAAGTTTGCCTAAGATTTGCGTAGAATTCAACAATTGTGATTGCAGTTGTTAAAATGTTACATTGAAATGGTTTCTTTGTCTTCTTAATAACCAGATCTTACATTTTCATCGCGAAATTTGTCATGATTTCCCTGGTTCTTGTTCATGTGATTCTGCATCTTTTGTTTAAAATGACTTAACAGTGCAGTTTTTCTATGATGCGAAATACTTCCTTATTTCGAGGCGAATGTGAAGATTATGACACCATTTTGTCAAAGAGAAAAAAATAGTTAGTATAAATTAAGAGCCGACTCCATCTATCTAAGCTCGAGAAGGTTGGGTCTGAAAATAATTTAAAAATTTGATGTAGCTCCAACTGGTTGTTAGTAATCAATTTCACAAGATTGAGTGATGTTTCCTGTTTACTAAATCACTGAATATTTTCTATTCTCTTGAAAAATTAAATACGTAGATTAACATTATAAAAACGTTAATAAGCAATTTACCAAATTCAACTTGTTATTGTGAGTCTTTATAATCTATTGTTATGTTACTTTTTCAAATAATTGACTATCACTGCATATACAACATCAATTTCTAACTTTATGTTATTTAAGTACTAAATATATTTTAATCGAAAGCAATTTCATTATCACGAAAAGTATATTGGCCAACTTTCATGCTCTCAGCTGATATGCGATATTAACTTTGGATTGCATGGCTTCTTTTATTTAATTATAGCCTCTATAAAATTTATATTATTGTTATGAATATTATTTATATTATTATTATAAGCTTGCACGGTTTCATTATATTGATATGAAGAAGTTGTAATAAAATGTAACTTACATTAATAATTTTAATTTGATGTATATATGTGTACAGGAATTTTAAATAAATTTAAAATTACTACGCGTGCGCGTCAATTGTATTCTTAACTTACTTTGTGTGTGACATAAAATATGCAAATAATGTAATATTATAAATGCGTTCCCATATGAAAAGCATATTTTCTTTAAATATCTGAAATGTTTTTATTAAAAACAATGACTATTTTTCACAAAACAATCACCTATTTCAGTAATTTTTGAGATTTTATTCGCACTGATATTAATCTTGTAATTAAAGTATACTTAAAGTTAATGTCTATTTGTACAAGTATGCGTATTTAGGTTTCTTATTAATGTTTATGAGAAAAGTTCATCATTTCATTTTTAAACATACATAAAGTTGAATTTAAAGTAAATACATAAAACAACGTGTATTTCATTTATTTCTAAATCATGTAAAATAAGCTATGCAGATTTTTTTATTAAAAGGAAGCTGTGAATTTAAAAATGTTACGTATTTGTATATACTAATAAAAAGTTAGGCTAACATTATTAATAGTCATTAACATTGTTCTAATTTTTTACTGTTTTCTTTATTTGCTTTACGCACATAATTTCTAATTTGAGTGGAAACTATAGTTAAAAGTTCATGGCCCACTGAAATAAACAAAAGCAAAACTCACAAATTATTCAACTATAAAAGCTAAGCGCTGACCACTCTGGTTACCATTTCGTATTAACTTAGTTGAGAAATCGCTATATATTGATAAGAGACATTAATTTATCACGATCCTCTTAATTTCCAATATATGTTGGTATCAAATTAGTTTGAAATAGTCTTTCTATAGCAAGATTTCTCTAAGTTTGTCTTTCAACGGTCATTTTTTTTCACACGAAGTTTTATTAGATGGGGACTTAAAGTTTACAACGATCATAGCACAGTTTAAACTGTAGGTTCTAAAGCACCGTAGACATTCTTGATAAGAATCGAAGTCACGAGCTGTTGGACTAAAATATAGAGCATTAAAAATTCGGCAGCAATCTTGCATTTTCTCTATGAAAACTCTGAGTAACAAAATGATTTCCTGCTGTGAGTCCTCCTATTAGGTAAAATATAAAACTAAGTTGATTTGATACAGCATAAATGTATTTAAAATGCAGAAAAATTTAAAAGGAACTTAAAAACGCTCACCCGAAAAGTGGAGGTTTAATTATAAAAAAAGCATAATATTTATTGAAAGTGTGGCATATTGAAATAAGAAGTGTTTCAAAGCTAATTATTTACTACATTTAAACAATCCCACCACATACAAGGGAACAATATTACACTCGTATTTACTATTAATCACACTAAAGAAAATTAAAATTTGTGAGCTATCTAAGCACCATGCCATTCATCTATCCTCTTTGAAGTCCACTGCCTGACTTCCTGATTTTACCTCTTACACTCTTGAGATTTTCTGAAGCAAGGATTTTTTACAGAAAAAAAAAAAAATCAGTCTTTTAATTCTATACAGTACCTACCTTTAAACGTGCGTAAAATCTGACCATGAACATCAGATTAGCCGTGAGAATAAATCTGACCATTATGTGTTCTTTTGCGTTTGTGCATTAGGCTATTCAGTCATGATAGTGCATGTAAAAAAAACAACACAATTGTCATTTTTGTGAGATTCTAAGAAAAGCAGGAAATTCATTTAAAACTGGTGGCAATAAATGCCTTCAGGAGGAACTGCTCAGGACTTTTCCCCTATTTAACATTGCTGTTCCAAATCAAGACATAGTTCATCAATTCGGAGAGTTAAATGCTTGCAATCGAAAACCATTCATTTGTCACATCTGAAATATCTTTGAAAATTTTTGAAATTGCATTGATTATTTGGCTTAAGAGTCTGGCGGATTTAAAGTATAGTACAGGAATTTTGAGGACTGTGCTTAAATACAGTTGTTAAAATTTGGAAGATATTTTTTTGTAAAAAATGAAGTTAGCTTCATAAATGTGATGTTTAGTGCATGAGGTCATTCCATCTTCTGTTGACCATTGAGAAATGAATGTTGCACCTCTTATTTCTGCACAAATGTCTTTCGGGTGTCTTCTTGGGAGTTTTCCGAGTTTCCTCCCTTGCTGCACAGAATGCAGCCCAATTGTATATGAAATGTCATCCGTTGATTAATCGCTCTAATTTACGCTTTCCGAATGACTTTTCATATACAAGGTGGATATTAACATGCTTTACAATGGTTTTCGGTGATTACGCGTATTCAGAAGAATCTACATATTTCATAAATTGTAACAAGTCTATTTTTTTCCAATCAATATCAAATTTTTCATTTTTATAACACGATTTGTATTTTCTGCATTACCCACGTAAATTAAAAATTATAGATTGTAATAGGCTTATATTTTGACAGTTGGAATTTATATACTTTTAATAGATTCTATGAAATTATTTTTAAATAATGTTTTTAAATAATTGAACAAACTTTTATGAAATTTATCGTTTGAAAGTGTTGAGAAAGGCAATATTTCCAATTAAAATATTTTCCTTGTTTTTAAATATTTGAATAAAATAGAAATAATAATGGTTAAGCCACAAAATCTTGTGTGTTTTTGAAATTAGATTATTATTAAATTAAAAACATTTTTTTCGTATTTCTTTGCTATTTTTTGATAAGAACTGTAATTTGTGTTCATTTATATAGCAAATAACTTCCGATATACAGGCAAAAGTTTTTCACAACATGCAGAATCCTTGTAAACAAATTCTTAAAAATTTATCTTTAAAACTAATTTATATATTGAATAGTTCGTAGTTTAATTTATGTTATTTTTATTCGTGTAAAATCAAATACTTTTTATTAAAAAATGGAGAAGATTTAATTAAAAATTGCATTCTCAAATTAATTATGATACAGTTTGGGATCTAGTTTTTATATTTAATAAAGTAATATTTTATATTTAATAATAATAGTTTTTATATTTAATAATAATATTTTAAATTAGTTTTTCTGTTTTTAAGTTTTTAGCATTTTTGCAATTATCATTACTCTTAAACATGTTACAAATAAATGTTACGAAATATAATCGAAATATTTTTATAATTACATTCTTACAAATTCGGATTTTATTTAAATTTATAATTTATTCATATCATTTACAAAGACAATTTACAAAATAAAAAAATAGGAAGGCATATTTAATTGTAAACCTTGAAATTAGGAATAAATATCAGAGAAAATTTTTATTTGGTATAAAACTATGTATACATTGAGTAATTTGATAAATTGATTATAAATCAATTTAAAAGTAAGCAATTGTATCTGATAAAAAACTTTAATAAGCAATTTAGGTATAATAACGGTTCACAACTATACATCTAAAGAAACTCAGTTTGAATCCTGGGAAAGAGGCATTGATGTTGATCAATTTCCTCCTTCTTCTAATAATACTTAAAAATTATTTCAGTACATACTTTTATTAATATTTATTTTTGGATTTCCTTATGTAAGGTTGGTGAATATAGTTTATTCAATATAATTTATTATTATGAAACATCTCATTTCAATTGATTAAAATTAATGTAAATAATATCTGTGAATAGTACATGATTATTTAAATAATATTTAAATATAATTTTAAATATATTTATAACTTTATTTCTAAAATATTATTACTATGAAAATTTAATATTTTCTATTATTTATTTATTATCACAATTAATATAATAACGAGAGAAATACTTTTTTTGTTTTTGCCAATAGATTTTTCTGATAAAAACGTATGCAAATTTACAAATTGTTGGATAAGAATTTATAATAATCTTCTAAAAATGTTGCCTCTCTTTTGTCGCTTAATAAAATACTGTTTTCTTTTCGCCAAATGAAAAATAATGAATAACAATTTTTTAAATAAAATTTTGAAACAATTTATAAGGAAGACAATTTTTTTTTCCCGAACAAAGGCAGTGACGGCAATGAAAATTAAGTGAATTAAAATATTTATGTGTTACTTAAATATTTTAATTCACTTAATTTTTTTATTGCCAGAATTGCCTTTGTGTTACTTATGAAAAAAAATGTGAATACAAATTTATACTTTGACTCGATTAATATTTCTTTTATATTTAGCTTAAAATTTGGATATGTGAATAAGTTCACAATCACAACTTGAACACCCATAAAAATTAACAAGATAATAATTTTACTGACGATAAATAACGTTTCTCTTATAGACAGTAGAATTATTATTGTATTTTAGGGGCTTCAATCAACTAATTTCTGAATGAAACAATTTTGCAAGAAACACCGTTACTTTGTATCTCAAAGAAATGGGCAAAAAATGGCAAATTTTGTACTAAAAAAAAGAAGCGATGAGAAAACATACACACCTTACGATTGAAGCTTGCCGCCTTTGCACACGCACGCCGTCCGGCAGGCAGAAAGTCCGGGAGCGCCGGATACAATCAGAAAAGATTTTCCACTCAGACTTTAACTGGAACTTCTTAGTGGTTGGGATACTTCTCCGCATGTCTGCATCGCACGGCGATAGATGGCAGTACTGACTCCGCGGAAAAGGCGTGCCAATGACGTCACTTTTGAAGTGGGCGTGCCGGAGACGTTGTCAGGGCTACCAGCCCCATCTTTCCACGTGCAAGAGTTTTAATCGAGGGGTCTCTCTTGTCACCAAAGCTGTGTGAGTGATGGTTAAATAAGGGAAATCCGGCTTCCTGAAGGTAAATATTGTACTATCCGTCAATCCGGCTCCTAAGCTGAGCCACTTTGTGTCGGGCGGAATGAAAGGTTGCGAAATATTTTGAACGAGTATCTGTTTGGACATTTCCAGAGAAGTTATCACTTTCCGAGAAGCGAGAGTTCTCCCTCCTAAGAGGAAGGGAAGAGAACTCTTGACTGATTTCGCAAAACTGCGGACAACAAATGAATGCTTATTCTGTTGCAAGTTTAGCGCGCAATCAAGTTTTTGACGTTTGACTGCCAAAAGAATTGCTTGTCAGCGACGAAAAGGAAATAAATTGCAAACTTTTGAAGGGCAAGGATTCTTTCTGTTTCTGTATCAATAAAAACTTAGATAAATAAAATAAAATCTGACATGAAACGATTTATGGAAACCAAAAATTTTCAGTAGAATGATAAAAAAATGTTATTTTTAAAATTAAGCTTTAAAATAAGGATTATTTATGAGATAGATTTTTAGATTATGCAGATTATTGAACACACACGTACACACACATACACGTACACACACACACACACACACACGTACACACACACACACACGAACACACACACACACACGTACACACACACGTACACACACACACACACGTACACACACACACGTACACACACACACGTACACACACACACGTACACACACACACACACGTACACACACACACGTACACACACACACACACGTACACACACACACACACACTCACGCACACACACACACGTACACACACACGTACACACACACACGTACACACACACGTACACACACACACGTACACACACACGTACACACACACGTACACACACACGTACACACACACACACACACACACACACGAACACACACACACACACACGTACACACACACACACACACTAACACACACACACGTACACACACACACGTACACACACACGTACACACACACACACGTACACACACACACGTACACACACACACGTACACACACACACACACACACACACACACACACGTACACACACACACGTACACACACACACGTACACACACACACACACGTACACACACACACACACACGTACACACACACACACACACACGTACACACACACACACACGTACACACACACACACACGTACACACACACACACACACACACGTACACACACACACACTAAAGCATTCAGCAATTTGAAAACTTTTAATGTTTAAGGTACATTTCCGACTAGTCATTAGTGAAAAAAGAATTCATTACTTGGTGTTTCACGAACTACAGTTTCAGAAATTTACTAATCATACATTTTCAGAAACTTTATATTTCATTTCTCTTTAAGTAAAAGTAACTATTATATTTTTATAGGTCATTTATTTTCTGAGACACACATGATAAATTCATGAGCGGGAAAAAATTTAGATCTTATTCTTGAAATTAATTTATACTATCCATTATTTCGAATAAAAAATTTAATAAGTTACTAACAAACGTGTCAAAGATTTGTTATTTAGAATGGACATTTACAACAACAAAAGTAATTTACTGAAATAATTTTCTACTAATCTGAAAATGCTTAATTTTAATAAACAAATTAAGGGATATCATAAATACTATTTAAGTAAATACATTTCTATGAACGCAAATAATACTGTGAAAAAGCTATATATATATATATATATATATATATATATATATATATATATATATATATATATATATATATATATATATAATTTTTCCCACGCTTGTGAAAATCTTTCATTATAATTAATAACAGCTCTAATTTATTTCTTCTATTCTTTATACATGAAATGATTCTTTAATAAAGTTTTCTATTTCTAAACATTTTTCTAAATTGTTTAAAAAAAATATTGTCGATTATTTTAAGATAAGAAAATGTTCTTTTCAAGTATCTTTTTAAGAAGTTTGATGTGGAAAATCAATTTCATCTTTAGTTTTTCTCATATTGTAACCCAATCTTTCTTATTTCTTCAAATAACTAAAATAAGGATAAAGCTAAATTTAACAAATTGTGTTTTATTTTTGAAAGTCAAACTAATGAGTATAAAAAATGTAAGAAATATGCTTTTAATTTGTTCATTTAGCAAATTTATTGCGTAGGTCAAATATTCCCTTGTTGATTACATTTGGTTTGACCAAACAATTATAAAAAGAGCTTAAATGTTCAAAAAAAAATTTTTTTTGAAAATTATATTGTTATTTTATTTAAAATTTGTAATACAAATCGGTAATTTTATTCTTTGATTACAAAATTATTTTCAATTTAATGTATAAATTGTTTATTGATCAGTTTGATTAATTCTTCTTGGATATGGAAAATATTGTTTGGACATTATATTATGCATGTACAGAAACACTTGAAAATGTCAACAAATAAATGGTAGAAGAAACAGAATTTATTATGCAAAAACCAATTATTTATTTAAAGTGCACGTGCAAATGTTAATGTGCAATATCTTAGGCACAATTCCAAACACCATGAAGAATCTAAGTAAGATTAATCAGAATATATAGTACAAGACAACTTTAGTATGTGACATATTATATGTTATCAGAGTTTAAAACATTGATTTTTTTCTTTTAAACAAGCAAAATAAAATCATTAATTTGTTATTAACAACCAGTCATGTAACTTAATTTTTGAAAAATAAATATTTCAAAGTTAATGAGACATATTAAATGAGAAAGTTATTCAGTAATTAACTGAAGTTATATTAAATTTACATTTTAGAAAAAAGACTAATAATATCAGTTACATTTCTGTAACTTGTATTTTTCCGATTAGGCACATTTTTATATGATGAAATAGTTTTGTAATCAAAATGAAACAATTATTAATTTATTCTATTAAAATAAATAAATAACTAGCTAAAAAATTAAGTTATTAAAATTCATAGTTGCACTATAATTGATTTTATAAAAGAGTATTTCATAGATGCTGCTCAAAGTTAAATAAAGATACGAAAACTTAAATATTTATGATTTACTCATTTTATTCATTAAAATCAATAATTTTGAACATTTTATTAAAAATTTTAAAACCATGGGATAAAACATAAGTAGTTTCATTTTCGGGAAAGAATCATGATTGTAGTTTATTTTTTAAATTGTTTGCTATAATTTTTTTTGAATGTTTCTTTTTGATAAATGGAGTCATCTCGGAGATTTTGATGTGTATTATAAACTTCAATTGAAAATAGATTCCAACGCACACCCGTTAAATGTGACGGGGCCTGTAACTGTAAACACAGAGGAGATCTGTAGAAATTGCTTCACTGCGAATGTAATTTTATGGCAGAGAAACTGACATGCCAATAATGTAGAAGTTGGAATTTTTGGAGAAGTTGCTTTAGAAATGACTTTAAGGAACCAAATCACAATTAAATAAAACTTTTCTCATGGAAATATTAACTTTGTTTTAACACTTTTTGCTTTATATTAAAAAAACTATACCAAGTTAAAAATTTTGAGAAAAACAATCAGAGCACAACACTTAACGTAAAAAAATTAATGCCAATAAAAAGAACTTATTTAAGCAAAATTTCTGTATCTAGTAATATCCAAATAAATATATCAGAATTTCCTGCGATTTTCGATCAAATTAAAAAAGAATTAATCCTCAGAGAATTAGAAAAGTAACTTACAAAAATGAAAATACCTAAAGTTTTTTTCAAAACATTGGCAATATTTTGAAAAAAAAAAAGGAATCTTTTTAAGAAGTTATTGCGTATAAAACTTAATTAGTGATTCAAAAATATAAAAAAAGGTATTGGGCTTTGAAACTACCAAGTGAATATTGTAATTTCTAAAATACAAAAAGTTAATTTTAGGAATTTAACTCAACATGAAGATAGAAAGAAATTTCGCTTTTGATTTTTAATATATTCGAAATTTCATACCTCAGATATATGGATCTAAAACACGAAAAATAAAATAAGAATAAGTAATAATTCCTGATATAAAAATAATATCATTTAAAGAAAATTTAATTCTCGAAACACAAAGATTAGTTGTAGAAACTAAGATATCGATTAATAAAGATAATAGAGTGAAAGAGAAAACAAGCTGTCAGTTAAATAAAAAAAATCCTGCATAAAATTTAGCAGTCAGTCTAAAACATATAAAATATAAGAATGAATAATAATTACTTTTATACAAGTAATATTATTTATAAAGAAAACTTAAAATTCTGTTATTATATATATGTAAATATTATTTAGAAAAATGACTTGAAGAAAATTTACACCTTGAAATACAAAGATTAGTTGAAGAAACTAAGATATCGGTTAATAAAAGTAATACTTAAGAAAACAAAGATATATCAATAAAATAAAAAAAGAAAACAAAGATATCAATTAAATAAACAAAGAAAATAAAGATATCAGTAAAAAAAATGATGCTTCAAATTTAGCACTCAATCTAAAGTACATAAAATAAGAATAAGTAATAATTCCTTATATACAAGTTATATTATTTAAAGGAAATTTAAACCACGAAATACAAAGATTAGTTGAAGAAGTTAAGATATCGATTAATAAAGATAATAATTAAATAAGACAAAGAAATCAGTTAAATAAGATAAATCATGCCTCAAATTTATCACTCAATCTAAAACATATAAAATAAGAATAAGTATTGATTCCTTATATACAAATAATATTATTTAAAGAAAACTTAAATGTCTATTATTATATGTATCTAAATATTATTTAAAAATTATTTAAAGAAAATTCAAACCTCAAATTAGAAAGATTAGTTGAAGAAACTAAGATAACAGTTAATAAAGGTAATAGTTGTATATCAGTTAAATAAAAAAGAAAACAAAGATATCAGTTAAATAAAAAATTAATGACTCAAATTTAGCTCTCAATCTAAAGCACATAAAATAAGAATATGGAATAATACCTTATATGCAAGTACTATCTTTTTAAGGAAGTTTAAACCTCGAAATACAAAAATAAGTTGAAGAAACTAAGATATCGATTAATAAAGATAATAATTAAATAAACAAAGATATCAGTTAAATAAAAAAATTCATGCATTAAATTTAACACTCAATCTAAAATAAATAAAATAAGAATAATTAATAATTCTTTACAGGCAAGTAATATTTTTTAAAGAGAGTTTTTTTAAACCTCGAAATGCGAAAATTAGTTGAAGAAACTAAGGTATCAATTAACAAAGATAATAATTAAAAATACCAAAATTATATATATCAGTGTAGCGCCCCATATCTTCAGCACCACCCATGACGTCATCACCAAGGAAGTCAGTCCCTCTCCAGCAACCGTAGGAATGAGACGTATATCCATATGACTCTCATGTTTACCCTATTCCCTTTAACTTTATGTGTTTAGATGTAATTTTGTTTTATTTGTAGTATATGTATCTGTGTTGTGCTCAAATTGTACCCTTAATTGTAATAAATTATTTTGAGCTATTTAAGGAACTTATTTCTTTGTTCCTATTAAACCAGATAAGTGCTACAATATAAAAATAATGGCTGCCCAACGTGAGGCCCGAGTTAGAGTTTCTTTTCGCTGTTAAAAATTCTACCCAGAATTAAATCTTGTTGTTGAGGGGAACTCAAAATTTTACAGGTTACCTCCTGATGTGTTGTGTGTTATGGATTAATGCAAAATATAATCTCATCCGAGATTGAGTGTCTTTGTTGTTCAACTGGAGTGGAGTGTCTCCTTCATTTGGATTATCCAGTTTTGATTTGCGAATTCGAGATAAGTTTTGTTACTGTTTTATATTTCTAATATTTCCTAATTAATTGTGAAGAATTACAATTAAAGAAGTAATTAATGAGTGTTAATGTTTAAGCAGTTATGAATATAAACTGTATAAAAAGTTTCTTTATAAGTTGTTGTGTTGATAAAAGTGTTATTTTATGTTCTTGAATTTAGAACAGTATTAATACTTATGAGTATAGTTATTTGTTTGATTTGGTAGATATGTTTCATATCTTATTAAATGCTTTAAAATTTAGTAGAATATTGAGTTAAAAAAAGAAACATTTATTTTATTATTATATTTGAAGTATTATAGTATGTGTGTGTGAATTATATTTTAAGAAAATTATGAACAATAAGTAAAATATTTGTTACTTTTGAATATTATATATTTCTTATATATTATCTTTCTTAATTCTGAATATTTGAAGATAACAATCTTTACGGTGAGATAGTGTTTTAAAATTGAGTAGCTAACAGAATTTAAATGTCTGATGACTGTGCGTTTTTCATGTGATGATACTTTTGTTTTGATTTAAAACACGAACAAGGCGCTGCAAACGACCGTTGTTATTGTTTTCATAAATGCCTCTCTGTCTAGCTGCTCAATATCTATGAATGCTATGAGAGTTCAGTATATATTAATGCTTATTTTTATTTTATTTTTTCCTCATTCACTTTCTGTTTGGAATTTTTGTGTTTTTAATCTTTAGTAAGTGGTTTCATTGAATAAAGAATGAAAATATATTGTTTTTCATGTATATTTAAGGTTATATATTAAGATAACAAAATAATATATTATTAATATTTTGGTAAAAGGAATCAGAATTGATATTTTAGGAAATTGAGGAAATTTAAAGAAATAAAAATTTAATAGAAAATTTTGTTATTTATATATAAAATATTCTTTGAATGCATATGATTAAGTTATCTTTATTAATATATTTTGATTTATTGAATGTTGGAATTGAAGTATTGATAAAATATAATTTATAAACAAAGGTACATTAAGTGATTATTGGTAATTGTAAAACGATAGTATAGAGTTTTAAATGAAAGAAAATAAAAAGTTTCATGATAGAATTTTGAAATGTTTTGTTTCTGGTTTTGTTTGAATGGAAATATAAAATAAGAGCGAATCTTTATAAATTTAGTAAGATTAATATAATAAAATTGATTTGATTATTTTATAATGGTGAATATTATATGATTATTTCGGGTTTATTTGATTTGATTATTTTATTATGGTGAATATCATATGAATAATTCAGGTTTATTTACAATAATTAAAGAGTTCATTTTACTTGCAATTAATGTTTGAATAAATAGTAATAAGTTACATTTCATATATATTTAGAGTTATAAAAGATTTATATTTTAACATAATCTGGTACTTAAGACTGATGTTGTTTAAATTTCATTTTAACTAAAATAAAAACACTTGCAAAAATGTCATTCCTTGGGAAAGGGAAAAAGGAGGATCTGAGAAACCTCGCTACAGAAATGGGGCTAGGGGTAGCAGATGAACTGAAAGTAATTCAACTGAAAGATATCATAACCAAATCAAAAGATTATGATGAAGAGTTGGTGAAAAATATGCTAACTAATATAATAGAGGAACGGCTTGAAAAAGAAAAACAAGCTGAATGCGAAAGAATTGCCAAAGAAAAGAACTATGCATTGAAAAGAGAGAGCGTATGAATTGCAACGCTTAAAACTTCAAGTGGAAGCTCAGAAGGTACTTTCCTCCACAGATCCATCCAGTGAAACAGAGAAAACAAACTGGGATCTGAATCGGATTCTCCCAAAATTTAATCCCAATAAAGATGAAATCGGACTTTATCTGACAGTATTTGAACGTCAATTAAAATTAGTGAATATACCTGAGATGAATTGGATGCCGTACTTGATAGGCTCATTGCCAGCCGAAATAAATCAATTAATTGCTAGAGAAAATGAAGAGGACGTTAAAGACTACTCAAAGGCGAAAGAGATGCTCTTGAAGCGTTTTTAGACTTACTTCAGATAAGTTTCGGCAGATGTTCTCGCAACATAGAAAAAGTGCAGAAGTAACATGGAAAGACTTCTATTTTGAAATTAAATCGTATTTCGAAGGATGGGTAAAGAATTAAATATCGTCACTTTTGAGAAATTGCAAGACTTAATTATAGCTGACCAGTTAAAGAAAAGAACACCTCCAGGGGTTAGAGAACATTTTGTTGATCAATGGTCAGAGCTGAATGATCCTTAGAACTTGCAGAAAAGCTTGACAGTTATGAAAATGTAAGACTGGGAATGAAGAAAATTCACCTATCTTTGCTAAGAAGCCAAACTTCAAAGACTATGTTAAATCTGCTTCAGAGAGAAACTATAAGCTTCCTATTTCTAGGAAAATGACAAAATTAAATATTCCAATTATGAAAGTCCAAAATTTACTAAAGACAAGCCAGAAAGAAGATTTTCTGTTCATTGCTATGGATGTGGTAATCCTGGTTTTATTCAGTCTAAGTGTCCAAAGTGCAACAAATTAAAAGAAGAGGCTAAAACAATTGTTAATGGTGTAAAGTTGTATACTGCACAATCTTCAGATTCATTGTCCAGCTCAATTTTTAACTGTTTGTGGTGAAAAAGCAGCTTTTTGTGCCGACACCGGTGCATCAAATTCCATTGCGGGAGAGAAATTTTATAGTTTATTGAAAAAGAAAGGTTTCAAATTTCAAAAGAAGAATATTACAATGGTACTTGCTGATGGAAAAGAAAGAAATGTCCCAGCTTTGTCAACAGTCGTAAATCTTAATGTAGAGGGAAAGAAAGTTCGTATGAAATTTATTGCATTACCAAACGCTAGAGGCAATAGAACATTGCTTGGCACTGACTTTCTCCAGGCTGCTGGAATTGTGCTTAACATCCAGAATGGCACTTGGCATTTTAGTGAATATCCACACAGACATTACCCATTTTATCGTGAACCATCCGAAACCGTAAGTACTGCAAAAGTAATAATGTCGCAGAAATTAACTTCTCCTGATATGCCTGCTGAAATTTCAGAAACCTCTAATTCCGTGAAATTGAGGAATGATGAAGGAAAACATTTGACAAGAGAACAACGAAACAAATTAAATTCATTGCTGGAAGAATTTGAAAATAACTTCAAGCCAGGGGAGAGCCTACTCCTTTTATTGAACATAGAATACAGACTGGAAATAGCCTACCTGTTGCTGAACCACCATATAGAATGACGCCTGCAAAGAAAGAGTTGTTGAAGAAAGAGCTAGATTCCTTACTAACAGAAGGAATAATTGAGGAATGTGAGTCTCTTATGCAAGTCCTGTGGTATTAGTACCTAAACCAAACGGTACCATTAGATTGTGTGTTGATTACCGCAAAGTTAAACTCAACGACTATTCCGGATAACTATCCCCTACCTAGAATGGATGATTTATTGACTGAGGCCAAGTCGACGAAATACATGTCTACGATAGATTTAAGATCTGGTTATCATCAGGTCAAAGTTCATGAATCAGACCAAGAGAAGACAGCCTTCATCTGTCCATTTGGAACTTTTAAATATTTACGTATGCCTTTTTGGGTTGGTGCAACGCACCCGCAACTTTTCAACGTCTCATTGATAAATTTAGATCTGGTCTCAAAGATGTTTTTGCATTGTCATACCTTGATGATATCATTATCTTATCAGAAACTTTTGATGAACATTTATCAGATTTACGAAAAGTGTTTGAAAGACTTTCTATATTTAAGCTCAATGCCAATAGAAGCAAGTGCAATTTTTTCTTGTGACAGAGTGAAGTATTTAGGTCATTGGATAACTGAAAAAGGTGTAGAAGTAGATGCTGACAAAGTATCCACTATTCAAAAAATTCCAACACCAAAATGTGTTAAAGAAGTTCAGTCCTTCTTACAGACTTGTTCCTGGTTCCGGAGATATGTTCCCCATTTTTTCTGAAGTTGCTAGACCCCTTAGTGACTTAACTAAAAAGAATAAACAATGGACATGGGGTGATACAGAGCAGAAAGCATTTGAAGAGTTAAAAAGACGGCTGATTTCACCACCTCTTAAGATCTGGTTATCATCAGGTCAAAGTTCATGAATCAGACCAAGAGAAGACAGCCTTCATCTGTCCATTTGGAACTTTTAAATATTTACGTATGCCTTTGGGTTGGTGCAACGCACCCGCAACTTTTCAACGTCTCATTGATAAATTTAGATCTGGTCTCAAAGATGTTTTTGCATTGTCATACCTGATGATATCATTATCTTATCAGAAACTTTTTGATGAACATTTATCAGATTTACGAAAAGTGTTTGAAAGACTTTCTATATTTAAGCTCAATGCCAATAGAAGCAAGTGCAATTTTTCTTGTGACAGAGTGAAGTATTTAGGTCATTGGATAACTGAAAAAGGTGTAGAAGTAGATGCTGACAAAGTATCCACTATTCAAAAAATTCCAACACCAAAATGTGTTAAAGAAGTTCAGTCCTTCTTACAGACTTGTTCCTGGTTCCGGAGATATGTTCCCCATTTTTCTGAAGTTGCTAGACCCCTTAGTGACTTAACTAAAAAGAATAAACAATGGACATGGGGGTGATACAGAGCAGAAAGCATTTGAAGAGTTAAAAAGACGGCTGATTTCACCACCTGTGTTGTCTCAGCCAGATGGATCTAAACCATTCCTCATAAGAACTGATGCGAGTAATTACGTTTCTAGGAGCAGTCATTATCCAAGGAGAAAGACCTGAATAACATGTGATTGAATATGCCAGTCGATTTCTCAGTTGGGCAGAAAGAAATTATTCAACTACCGAAAAAGAAGCACTAGCGGTAGTATGGGCTCTGAGAAGTTCCGTGGCTATGTGGAAAATCAAGAAATCATTATTGCATCAGATCACCAACCCTTGAAGTGGCTTATGAGTATTAAATCGCCATCCGGACGCTTAGCTCGATGGGCTCTTCAAATCCAGTCATATCATCCGAAAATACTTTACACTCCAGGAAAATCTAATGTAATTGCAGATCTTCTGTCTAGACCATTTGATACAGAGGACAAATTTGTTTGTAACTTCAACACTATTTCCATAGATTTACCATCCCGGAAATCTAAAGACATTCGCGAAGAACAACTGAAGGACGAGGATGTAAGAAAGATCATAGACTGCTTTGAAAGTGGACGGAAAGATGAAAATTATGTAAATTGGACTAGTAGAGGTTATCTCATGAATCAGGGAATACTGTATCGATATTCGCCTGAAACAGAGTCAGAAGAAGCACAGTTAGTTGTCCCTTGTCACGAGCGAGAACGTGTCCTACAGCAATATCATGATTCTCCCACGGCAGGACATTGTGGAGCTGAGAATACGTATCATAAAATTGCTTCTAGATATTTCTTTCCTGGTATGAGAAAGTTTATCGCCGAATACGTGAAAGATTGTGCTGAATGTAATCGGTACAAATCTAACAACCAGAAACCTGCTGGATTACTCAGAACGCCTATTTACTCACAAAGATTTGAGACGCTGGCAATAGACTTGTTTGGTCCTCTTCCAGAGACCCCAGCTGGAAAAAAATGGATTTTTCTTGTTGAAGATACAAGTACAAGATGGGTCGAACTTTTTGCCCTAAAAGATGCCACAGCTATCAATTGCTCTAAAATATTGATAGAAGAAGTCTTCTTACGCTATGGCTTACCTAGAAGACTAATCAGCGACAACGGTGTACAATTTGTCAGTGCTGTAATGCAACAAACTTGTAAGATCCTAGATATTAAGCAAGATCTTATACCTTTATACCATCCTCAAGCAAATCCTGCTGAACGTAAAAATCGAGATCTAAAACCCAAATTAGCAATTTAGTTGGTGACTCACATGATACTTGGGAGGACAAACTACCCATGATACGTTTTGCTTTAAACACCGCAAAATGTGATTCTACAGGTCATACGGCAGCTTACCTTCAGTTCGGAAGAGAACTTCGAACCACAGACGATGTCAATCATGATATTAGAGCTGTCATTGATAACGATAACTTCGTCGCAGAGATAACACCTTACTTAAAAGAATTTGCACGATTTACACCCCATAATTAGAGAACGTATAGAGCAAAAGCAAGATGCTAGAAAGGAGTACTTTGACAAGAAGCATAGACCCGTTTATTATCAACCAGGTGATAAAGTTTGGATCACTTTACATCCCGTGAGCAAGTCCAAAACCAAAACAAGTAAAAATTCATGCCCAAGCGTGAAGGACCTTATATTATATTAACGAATAAATCCCCAAATACATATGATGTTGCAGATCCTGCTGCCCTGATCAAGTACTCGGTACTTACCATACCAGTATGTTGAAGCCTTATCAACAATCCTCTAGAGATAAAGGGCCAGTGTATCCATTGAAAAGTAGAGGAAGACCACGTAGACAACCTCAACCTTAACCTCAATCCTGTCTCCTTGCCGGGACGTCGGCGGAGCCAGAGGGGGAGTCTGTAGCGCCCCATATCTTCAGCACCACCCATGACGTCATCACCAAGGAAGTCAGTCCCTCTCCAGCAACCGTAGGAATGAGACGTATATCCATATGACTCTCATGTTTACCCTATTCCCTTTAACTTTATGTGTTTAGATGTAATTTTGTTTTATTTGTAGTATATGTATCTGTGTTGTGCTCAAATTGTACCCTTAATTGTAATAAATTATTTTGAGCTATTTAAGGAACTTATTTCTTTGTTCCTATTAAACCAGATAAGTGCTACATCAGTTAAATAAAATTTTAATTTTGAATCTCAAAGATACTGTATAAAATCAATATTCTCGCAAAAATGTACAAACATAACATAAGGAAAATAGACTTTATAGGAGGGGTGATTAACGTTAGAATCCCATACCTCATTTAACCTGACATAAAATCTGCAATATTATAAAAAAGATAAACACACACGCGCACTTATTTTTATAAATACTCACTAAATACCACAGGATAAAGTTTATTTTAAAGTATGGAACCACATAGCGTAAGCTAAAATAAAGAAGCCGCGAGAAAACTTTAATTTTAATGGGATCTCGGGGATACGGTGAAATGATTCATGTTACCACATGAATACTCATCTGTTGGTAAAAAAAAAGGGTAAAAGACTTCCTTAATCACTCTCGTCATGGAACTAACTGCAAGAAATGTTTCCATTATTTATTCCTTTTTTGTCATCAGTTTCGCGATTAAATTTTACAGCCTCTTCCACGGCTGCAAAAAATGGCACCGATAAATTAAAAAGCCAGAGTTAGGAAAGAAGATTATTCTAAATCATCATCGTGAAAGTATTAATTTTTTTGAAAGTAATACAAGTATCATAAAATATTTTTTTTAAAGTAATGCGAAGACTTATTTTTAAATGAAGATTTTTTTTAATACTATTTCTGGGAATTTGAAGAGTCTTTTGAGATGCAAGACATGTTTTATACTCGTTCTTGGTGGCGCTTCTTCATAATTTTGACATTTTTCATAAAAAAATGAAAAGATTTGAAATTCCTTCTTGATCATTTAGGTAGGGAATTTGGAGACCTCTTCTAACTTAAGGAGGGATTTTTTGATTCAAAGGAAATTTTTGTTTGATTTTATTTTTAAAAATAAACGTAACTGAAAGCATTATTTTTAAAAATAAACGTAACTGAAAGCATTATTTTTAAAAATAAACGTAACTGAAAGCATTATTTTTAAAAATAAATCCATATAAAAATTAAAATCCCTTTTTAAAATAATGAATTTTTTGTGAGTATGATGAGCTTAAAGAATGAGCAGTTTGTAAATATATGTTATGATAGATCTATAAGTTACTTCAAATGTTAAAAAATTTAGTTATTTATTTCTTTAAAAGTTTATCTTTATTTTAAAGTTTAAAATATCTATACAAATAAATTAAAAACATCCTATCTATAAATATCCACAATTTAGATACATTGGTAAAATCAACAAAGCTTGAGGTTGAAATAAGGAATATATATTTGTGGGGTTTTTTTTTTTTTTTTTTTTTTTAAAAAAAAGCTGAAAGTTTGATCTAAGAAATAAATTAATAAATTTTCACATTTATAAATTTAAACCAAAGACAACCTTTTTATAATAAGTTTTAATTGATTATTATTGTTATTTTTTCTATATTTTTGAACACAGGAAAGGCTTTTTATTAATAAAACTATTTATGTGTCACAAATAACTGTGAAAATGTATACTGTCAAATGTATTCGTATTAATTAATTTGATTAATTTAGGTTTATGTGTGATTTATTTGTGAAATTAATTTGATAAAAAATGTGGGTCATGTATAAATTAGAAAAAATTAATTTTTTCAAATTATTTATTTATCATTACATTTAAATTTATTTTTTAATTTTCAATTTTAATTACATTTTAATTAGTTTTTACTTATTTAAACAATTTTGATTTGAAGAACAAATTTAATCTTTAAATCATTCCTATAAAATTTTGTTTATTGCAAATTTATATTAAAATTTATTATATTTTGCTAGATGTCTGATATGACAAATTTATGAATAAAGTGTCACGTTTTAAATTTGTTTTGTTCTTTACTTATTTTTGTTGCTTTAATAAATGTGTGATTAAAGTCACACGTAATTTGCTCCAATGTGTAATTATTTTTAAGGGTTTACTTTTGATTTTAACTTTGCTGTGATAAAATTAAAACTTCAAAATGTAATAATATTTCAAATTTATGACGTGTCTGAATAGTGTAACAATATCAATTAAAATTAAAATACAAAATATTCATAAATATTTTTTAAAAATATTTATTGATATTTTGTATTTTAATTAAATATGTTGAATATATTTTATAAATGAAAATACCGTGATATTATTTAATGAAAATTTTTATTATGGATAACCTTGTAAAATTATTTATATTTTATACAAAATTTTTTATGTTAATTTATACAGATTTAAAACTTATTCATTATATCTGATATTTATGCTTATATTTTGGCTAACTGCATAACTATTTAAACTTTAAAAATGCAATATTAATTCTTATTTCTGTAATTTCTTTTTTGTTAATAGTAACTAATTAAATAATACTGCTTAAAGTAGTTTAAAAATTCCGAACTTAAAGCTGATTATAAACCAGTATAGGCTTTTTGTAATCAGAACGGTAACGAACTGTTGAATTTTAGTAGTTTATGTACCTCTACTGTAAAGAACGGTATCAAACTCTCAAACAGTTGAATTTGTTGTTTAGCCCTTTTTCTCTTATTCAGAACGGTATGAAGCAGTTGAACTGTTGGAATATGCACGATTTCTCATATTTAGAAGGGTATCAAACACTAACTGTTGGATTAGTGTTTTGTGCACTATTTCACTTATTCAGAACGGTTTTAAACTATCGAACTTTTGAATTATCGAATTATGTGCATACCAGTACACAAAAAAAAATGTATAATATGAATCAAAACATGAGAAACAGTTAATGAAAAATGAAAACAATTTATAGTGTTAGAAAATGTGTAAAAGTGTGATGATTTTCATAATAACGAATTATTCCAATGTTTAGAAATATAATTTTTATTACAGACAGTTTTAAGAAGGTAAATAATTTATATACTTCATTGTGTTATATGCCACAATTTATGAATCACTAAGTTTGCATTACACTCAAAAGAATAAAAATATTTCATAGCTTTATCGCCATCAAAAATACACATCAGAATTATCATAAGCATTGTCTGAAAAAGAGAGAGACTCACACGTGACGAAAATAATCATTCAAAGGAGTATAGGGAAGTTACCTAAAGCGTTAATTACAATAATTTTTCTCTTCATTCCAGGGTAAGAGAAGAAGCATCTCCCTCCTCTTTTTCAACCCTGAAATCGTTTGCTCAGACGTTTCTAGCGGGGTGGAATAGGGGAGCTTTGGTAAAAAAAATTTCTAGTTCCAATTTGAACGCGATGAAAAAGTCAGAGAGTCATAATTAATGAGTGGTTCTTGAAAGCGTTGTAATTTAAGCTTTAAATTACTATCATAAATAACGGAGGAAGGTTTTATTCTTCCCTCCTCCCCCTCAACCAGTCCTATGCCTCCCAGTCCTAATTACATAGGTACTCTGGCAACTCTAGCCCTGCTACGCGAACAGATATCTTTCTCGTGTTGTTCTTCCTATTTAGCCAATTATTTTCGAGGAAAAATGTATTTCAGAGTGTGATGTAAAGTATTTAAACGATAGTTAACATGTTCATATTTGTTCTATGAAAAGAAAAAAAGCGCCTTTTACTAATTGCATTTATGTGCTTTTATATGCTGTATATTTTTTGATAATAAAATATTGTAAACATCATCGAGAAAAAACAGGTAGGGTAATCGAAAATGGACCTCTCTTTAGAGAAGGTGTTGAAGTCAGAGTGAAGTCGGTAAAATTAAAAATGGAACAAGATATATTTTTCAAATAAATGAAGCTATAAAAGGCTTATTTAAAAACAAACTTAGAATGGAAATTTAGTTTTTCTAATCTTTGTATGTTTCTCAATTCTTACTAAAGAACATAATTGATTTTAACTATGTTTTCTTGTATATAATTTTTGATTAATTTTAATTGATTAGTTTTTAACAATTTTTCTTGATTTTGACATTAGTGCTTATTTAAAATAAGCAAATATGTATGACATCAAGATAAATGAATTATCTATGAAATATTCAACATAAAACGTGACATATTTATATTTTAAAAAATATAACACGCGATGATTTTAAATATAAAAAAATATAACTTTAAATATGAAAACGATAATTTTAAATGTTAACAATAAATTTTTAAATTTTGAATGTAAAGTTGGGCAAACATTAATTAAAAAACCTGTCTTAAACTTTAGGAATTCTTAACAAAATTATAAAATTTGTGGCTCGCTGTTATTTAGCTTATTTTTATTTTAGAAAATATGTTGTGAATTGTATTAACTTATTATGTTGTGAATTGTATTAACTTATTATGTTGTGAATTGTATTAACTTATTATGTTGTGAATTGTATTAACTTATTATGTTGTGAATTGTATTAACTTATTATGTTGTGAATTGTTAACTTATTATGTTGTCTTATTAATTAAAAGTAATTGATATTGTAAATTTAAATGAGACAAACAATTGTTTTTAACCACACGCATTAAAAATAGCGATCCTTAACTTGTTAATGAATAAAAATTTATAAATTAATAAAATGCTTTTTAAGTTAATTTACTAAGAATATTCATCGGAGAATTTCAAATAGCTATGTTATCTAAATGATTGATTAGTTTAGGGCTCTAATGTCATTTTTTGTATACGACGGACCTACTATTTAAAGTGTGTTTCGAACTATTTCTAACATCCATACCCTAGGTAAGACTCGAACCCATGTAGAGTTAGACCGAAATCTAGAGCCATCCCCCACTGTCAGCTTGGCATTCCTAAATGAATAATCTTAACATTGTTCTATACTCGTTTGGCCTTAACGTTGACCATAATCGAAACGTATCTTTTCTAGTAATATATTTTAAAATTTGTTTCAGTGAATAGAAAACTACGTATATCAAATATTTAATTATTTTTAAATCGATTAAATTATTAAAAATCGATTATATTATTGTTTTTATCGAATATACTATTATTTTTAAAGCACTGATATATTTTACCGTTTACAGATGTATATAATACAGAATACAAATTAGTATTTAATAATTTGCTCAAAATACCAAGAAACGACACTACTCGTATACTATTTAAAAAGTTAATCATAAAACCAAAATTCATCATTTTTTTAATAAAATTTTTTTCTTATAAAATACAAAGCATACTATTAATGACATAAAATATTTCCATTTTTTGTAAATAAAATGCTTTTGATAAATTATTTATTAATAACTATATCACTTTCAAGTATTGGTGTTTTAATTAGTTTCGGTAGCAGAATCCTCATATTAATCCAACTCAAGCAAAGATAGAATGATTAATGAGTTACTAATAGTTTTTTTATGATCCTTATACAATAAGTGTAAATTAGTTTTACAAAAGTTAAAAAGTATTCATGTCTTTTTTTTACCTTAAGATTTATTCAAAAAGTGTATACTATTTTTCCGATACGTGAACAGCAAATTGTTTTTTTTAAAAGTTAAACTAAGCTCTTGAAGTTATCTTTCTTTAAACCATCTCTCGTTTAATCTTAAGTTTCTGGCATCGATTCAAAATTTAAGCATAAAATTGATTCATCCCAGAAAAAAAGGTGCCGTAACATAAAAATCAGGATGAATTTTTCAAACACATACTCAATATTCTTTTGTCAAATCTGTGAAAAGAGAAATCCAAAATGCCTCGGACTTTTTTTTAATATTTTCAAGGTTGCACTAGTTTTTAAATTTTTAAATATTGTTAGAAAGCTATTACTGTGTTTATATATATATATAATATAGTTTAAGAGTGTTTAAAAAAACAGTACATATTTTATTAATTCTTCAAGTGTTTATTAGTGTAAATCCGTATATAATGTGAACGAATATACAGATTTATACTGATGTACAGATTTATACTTTGTGTACAGATTTACACTTTATGTACATATGTACACTGATTGTGTTTAAAAAAAGAGTACAAATTTTTATTAATTCTTCAAGTGTTTATCAGTGTAAATCTTTATATAATAGGAACGAATATACAGATTTATACTGATGTACAGATTTATACTTTATGTGCAGATTTACACTTTATATACATATGTACACTGATTGTGTTATATATGATTGTGTTTAAAAAAACAGTACAATTTTTTATTAATTCTTCAAGTGTTCATTAGTGTAAATCTCTATATAATATGCATATTTATACTGATGTACATATTTATAATTTATGTGCAGATTTACTCTTTGTGTACATATGTGCACTGATTGTGTTATATACGTATTCAATGCAATGGAATATTCAAGGTCAAACTTTTTTGTACTGTAAAATATGCACATTTAATGTATGAAAAAAAAAAAGAAGAGAATATAGAACAAAACTAAAAAAGTTTCCGTCACTTTCACATTGGGTAAACATATTTTAATAATTTTAAATAGCTAGTCTTATTTGAGACATCTAATAATCTTCCTTACATGCGAATGGTTTTTTTTTTGGTATAATAGTGAAGCTTATTTGTATAACCAGATAACCCTGGAAAAAAACTCTTGATAATCTGTTATTGCTGGAAGAAAAGCTAAGGATTTCTTATTGTTCAACAACAGAAATATTTCAATTTCATAATCTTTCTCTTCCAATACAGTGGTCTTTTTGACTATAAAAGGAAAGTTGATGGTATTTGGATTTATGTATCGTATTTGAGGTTCTGATGGAAATATGTTTGATACTGATAATATATATGCATTTAAATGTAGGCTCATATACGACAGATACCAAGTGGTAAATGAAACACGTATGTATTCAAACTGAGTCAAATACGACTAATTTAATTTCAATCCTTAAATTTTAAATGTATTAAAATGTCATCAGCAACAAAATAATATTCCGAAGTTGATTATTACTAAGCTATCTGATTTATGCTAAGATTTTCGTAGAATTTATCGTAAGTATTGAAACTCAGTTTTGCATGACTAATCAACAAGGATAGATTTTTTGTGAGTTTGATGAACAAACTATTGATATATCGTCATGAAATTCATGATTTCTCTAATTCAATCTAAATCAATTAGTCAGTAATGAATACATTATGCTAAATATCCCTGTGTTTCCAAATTATACGCACTCTTGTAATTTTGAAACAATCTCCTCATTATATTTTTAATTTCAGCCACGAAATCCAACTAAGGTTAACATGAATATTAATTTGCTTTTAAGCAAAATTTATATGAGCTTAAATATCCAAACTTTCGTTATTTACTAATTATCTCACTCCACATTATTCAAAGGCGAAAGGACGATAAACCACACGAGCGCCAATCTTCATAGCAACACATATATACATAAACATCTTTTAAAACTCTTATTTTTTTTCCTTCTTCTTCCCCAGAATCGAGCCAGTTTTGCGTGAAGTGAAGTCAAGATGTCTCGGTCTTATCAAACTCCGCGTAAAAGTATTTAAGAGCTTGTAAAGCGAGTATACACAAAAGGCGAGAGCGCTCGAGCGTCCCTCACCCCCCCCCCCCCAATGTGAACACAGATTGAAGGGAGTCCAGCCGTGAAAACAGAGATAAAGGATCAAACTCTCCTGCAAGTTGCGCGTCCCACAAGTTTTCCCGGCAAGGACCTGTTAAACTGCAATTTAATTGCGGAATCGTAAAGTACTCGCGCAATGTTTTTTGCTGGGAGACTTTCTAAATAGTAGCTTTTCTTTTTCATTTTACAAGTCCTAAAAAGTTCTTATTTTTTTGTCCACTTCCTCAACTGAGAAAAAAAATACTTTTAAAGTACTGTTTCCATTTTAATATTTTTAATTAGATGCACATTTCTGTGTTTTAATAAATTCTTGTTGGAATTTTAACTTTGGGTTTCTCATATGATTAAAAATTGTTTTATATTCAAATTTTGCTCTAATGCATACAAATATTTTAAAACTTTGCATAATACATTTAAATTACAAAAAATACTGTTGTTTTTATCATTTATCACGACGGAGAATTTTTTTTTAACTTGAAGTCGTGCATATTTTCTCTATGTTTGTTACGAAATTCAGAATTAATTTTAGAAATTTAAATTTTAATTAGTTTAACATAACCAAAAAAAACTATTCACAGTTAGTTCTCATATTTGAAATGGATTCAGTTGTAGAAGAATTTTAATTAAGCTTTTCTTTTAAAGCTTATTTCCCTAAACACTTTGCTATATTTTAAGTTTTTAAATATAAACTTTTAGAAAAATGTTGCTGCATCTTAAATGTCTCTCTATATTATTACTAAATGAACATAAATTTAATAAATTAATTTTTATTATGTATAAGTGAAATATAATATAAAGTAAAAAGTAACTGAATCTCTCTAAGTGTGACATATATCAAGAAAATTATAAAAAATGTACGTACTATTTTCACACTAAACGCGTTTTAATACGGCAACGATCTTTAAAATATATGATTAAATAAATTTATGTAGCATGTCTTATATTTTTTAATATCATTATTTATTACATATAGAAATTTATTAAATAATTGACAATGAAATTCAGAATACATTTCGAAATTCTAAACATGATAATAAATGCAATAGTAACCATCAAGTATTAATTCAGGACACGAACTTCGTTAATTAAATTATAAATATTGTAGCGATATGGGTTATATTAGACATAATGTTATATAATTATGTAACACTCTCTTATCATATTATTATGATATCAATACAAAAATGTGGAATAACGCAGAAGATGAATATAGAGATGACACTTATAGCTGTAGAAAAAAAATCTAAGTATCCCTAATTTACATAATTAAATATAAAGACAATTGTTTATTGTTACCGAAGACTGATCACAAATATTTTTTTTGCTTGAAAGTATATCTTTTGAATGTGTTTTCCTCTAAGATGAATTAAATTTAAATTTATTTGTAATTGGAGAAAATATATGCATAGATTATGTATCTTCAATAATAAAAATACAGTAAGTTTAATTTGATACGAACTAAAAACTTTGTAAAAATGCGAGTTTTAATGTTTATGTCATGTATTTTAAACAAGAAAGTAAATATCTTTTATTTGTTAAATAGATTACACGTGGGATCTATTTTAACAAAGCTTAAATTTATAAATTAATTAATTTTATCTATAACATTTTATTTTTTTAAATTTTGAATATTTTTTAAATCAAAATGTAAGAAAAATAAATTGTTTATTAAATTTTCTCCCTCTCTCTCTCTTTATATATATATATATATAACTTATCCAAAGATTTTAATCTGAATAAGATTTTGGGGGAAATCTGAAAGCACCATTTTATATCATTGACACTATTTTTTTTTATCTATATATTTTGACAAATGCAACTCAATAAATTCTGACGTAATCTGAGATTAGTTATGTAATCAATATATACTGCTCAAAATATTGAACATTTAACTGTATGGAATATATAGAAAAATAAATTTGTATATTTAAAAAAAAAAAAAAAAGATTCAAACCCCATTTTTTTTAAAAATAAAATAATATCTATTTAAGTATTAAAATATGCCATTATTTTGTGTAAGTATTAGGTTGGGGAATAAGTTCGTAGCGTTTTCACCAAAGACTTTTATTTAAACAAAAAACAATAATTATATCAATAAGTTAATAAAAAAAATTGATCCAACAACTTTTTAGACACCAGACCAGGCGATTTTCGGCGGAACGGCATCAACAAATGGGTCGAGAGGTGGTAAGAGGTTGTAAACAGCAACGGCGAATATATAATTGATTAACGTATTGATATGATTATTGTATTTTGTTTAAATAAAAATCTTTGGTAATAACGCTGCGAACTTGTCCCCCCACCTAATATTAATGTACACACATAACTCTAAGTAGAAAGCATATATGTATTGCATTATTTTACTTATTGTAATATATTTTATGTGCACAAATCTTAAGAGGTGAATAATCTTACAATATAAATATGTTTTTCATGTCTAATTTGTAGGTGAAGGAAACTAAAAATCAGTTGCAATCGCCATCAGTCTTGAAAAGTTGTTATGTGAATAATAAACTTTTAAATCAAGAGATTTAGAATGACTCAAGTTTTTTATAAGGAAGAGAGCATGTTTTAAATATTAACCACACGTGACATTGAACTCCGTCAAATTTTATTTATATTAATGAATCTTAACGAATAACTAAACTTAGGAGTACTAAGTGTTATCTTATTCATTAATAATCTTAATGAATAAGTTAACATTTATTATTCGTAAAGGTGAGTATAATATATTTGTGTGCTAAGTATACAACTGCACTTTCAAAATTTTATTTACCCAAAACTATTTTCTTAATTGAACCATAAAGAAAGTTATGCATTGTCTCTCATGAAAAATTATATACATTGCATGATTTAATGAAAATTTAACTCCATTTTAGTAAATAAAAAATATTAATAATTATTATATACTGTACACTTTTATGAAAATAACATGAAATATGCTTTAAAATGTTTTATGATAACATTTGTTGAAACTATCTTTGCTCTAAAAACATTAATCAAATTCAAAAAATTGCCATTTTGTAAAATATGAGAACTGAAATATACCTTTCTACACATTTAAGGAACAATTATCATCTACTTTGAAAATAATTAATTTTGTTACCTTAAAGCATCCATTAGTCTTTAATTTATTATTCGATTGAAATGATAGCTTACAGATTTTTTAAGCACATAAAAAAATTTTTAGACATATAAAGACTTTTCTAAATTTGCAAATAATTTTTGCTGTAAGAAGCTAAAAAATTATGTTTAAAAAAGAAAACTTTGAATTTGTATGAAAATACCAAAATTAATGAAAACAAATTACTTACGAACAAATTTATTGTGATGATTAAAATTAGGAAATATAGTCTTGTAATCAACATATTTCAATCATAATCAACATCGAATTTTAAATTATAATGTAATTCTTGTTTAGTTGTTGATAAATTAAGTATGTATTTTAAAGTGACGAAAATAAAAGACAACTTATTTTATAAATAAAATTAGTTTATGCATGAAATTCTTGTTATAGTTAATAATCAATTATGTATTGTTGAAATTGTTTGTATTTATATTTTTTAACGGAAATGGGAAGCGTTTTATATCTTTAAAATTAAAAAAGATTTACTATATTTAATGTTAAATTATTAAAAATTAATTATGTTAAATTATTAAAAATTGCATCATTTTACCAACTTATTTAAAAAGTTTGTATAAATAGTATTATATTTTAATATTTAAATTTTAAGTAGATGAAGCTATTTAAATAAAATCACATTTTGTAAATTTACAAGGTAATTTTTTTGCAAATCTTCTTTCTATTTCATTATCTTCTTTTACTAGTAATTTAAGTTTTTTGAAACAAAGTGCTTCATACACTCATGCTTAATAAATATAGTTTTCTCATTACTACAAATTTATTAATTTATAAGAATTATATCATTTGATTTAAATGTATTATGTTGTGCATTTCAAAATAATATAAGATTAAACATTTGTAAAAATGTATGTCTTTTAACGTGTTTCTGTTGTTTTCAAATTTTTTATTCTCAAAGAGTTATTCTACTTTTCCACATCGTACTTGAAATTTGTGTTTTTTTTTTCTACGAAATATTGAGTGTAAATACAAACGTCGAGAATAATTTATGGATATATTTTACTCATATTTCAAATCACATAATACATTAAGAAATCTATGCTTTTATTTTAAAACTCTCATCTGTTTTATGCGATATTAACAATCAAAAAATGAATTTACGTAGTACAACAAATATTTATGCAGACATAAATAAAATAGTGGAAAAATCGAATAGTCATTGTTTTAATCAAAATAAATTTAATTCTCATTCATATAATATGTTATTTAATCATCATGGCCTTCATCACAGATGCCGAATAATCTAGGATGAAAAATTCTGAATTTTTTTGGTGATGAAGAAATGTTACCAAGATGACATATTGTTACGTTTTCGATGACGTAAATACTTGGTGGCATAAAATAGAATTTTCTGCATAGTTCTTATAGGTCTTCATATCTATGACGTAATAAAAACCAGATTGCAAGCTGCAAGAAAATTAACAATAAAGTCTCCAGATTAAAGATTTGCCATCTTGGATTCCACGGCATCTGTGCCATGTCATTTTTATATTCATTGGAATTTAGATTCACAGCTATTCAATAAGCAGTTATTTTTGAACTTTATGTATTAATTATACCACATAGTAAACATCCAAAGTGCCTAAATCTTTTGTAATACATTTTAACATCTGCCGTGTAAACTTCTTTCGGTAGAAATTTTCTTAGACAATGGGGAATGTTTACTTGTCCCTAATGGGGAGCTTGGAAAACTTCAAAGCACTCACCCCAACAGGTATGCCAGTAGAAGGAAGAATCGCAACATTTCTTTCCGCTTGTTCCACAGTGTAGGCTCGGTGTAGATATGGATACTTCTTAATTTGGCTAAAAGATTTAGTTTTTGGTAACCCTGGTGTTTTCAGCGCTTTAACTAATGTGATTTTAGGGTTGCAGTTTGTTATTCACACTTTGGCGCCTTATTTGGCGTCAAGAAAAACCAAGGGATACCCGTAAGTAAACTTTTACCTACAGTAGCTACGACAGAATACTGGGCTTTCCGCTGTGAAGAGCATTGTCCCACTATGTCATGGCGAGCTTACAAAAGTTTATCAAAGTTATAATTATCACTATTTTTTACTTCAGATTATAAGTATATATATATTACTGCTGAATCTAAAATGTTTGACCAAATATAAAAACACTATTGAATTGTAGTTTAAATTCCAACTACCTAAATATTTTTACTAGAATGATTAACACATTATTTTAATACATCAACTTTTAATTACAACTAAAAACACTCTTGAAGTGAAAAGCGGAAATGAAGACGTTTTATCAATATATATATATATATATATATATATATATATATATATATATATATATATATATATATATATATATATATATATATATATATATATGCATTATCTTTACAGGCATATTGATAAATATGCAAAACTAAGAAATTAGGATAGAAAATTATACTTTAAATATAACTGCTCGTTATTTAAAAATGACTTGGAATATCTATTTCAATAAACTATTAATATTCTTAATTTTAAAATCAACAAGACTTTGATTTTTAAATTTTACTTTCAACCCTTCAAAAATGGCAACAGGCATTTACTATGAAAAACTGAAAAGTCCCATTTCCAATCTTAAACTTTTAGATCCTTAAATAAAAAATAAAAAAAAAGGTAAAATACCATCGCCAGCGAAAACAAAATCGAGAAACGAGACCCTAATGTGGAAGAAGGTTTTGGTGAATGAAGAAAAGAGGGAGCGATGACAAGCTTCTTGCATAATCAAAAATGATTCCTAAAAGCGTCCATTAGGTAGAATTCCCGTCCTTGATGCACAAAAGCGAAGTGTAATAAAAGGCAGAGTCCCGCCAAATTAAAAGAAAAATTGTGCATCTCGAACGTTGGAAATGCATTAATTAGCCGTGACTTTTGAGGGAACGTCTAATCTAGCTGGATTTTAACGTCAAATTGATGTTTCTTTTTTTTTCTTAGTGCTTTATCTAATTTTGGCGCGCAACAAATAAGTTCCAAAGGAGATGTTGGCGAATTGATTTTGGCTCTTAATTCTTCATATTTTTAGTTCTTTTCCCCTCTCTTTCCTTCCTTTATTCGGACCTCTTTGTTTTAACAACTGAAGAGGCAGACTGGTGAATATCTTTGCAAGACATGCATTATTTATGAAGGTGTCGGCGGAATATTGAAAGAAGTGGTTTCTAAATCGTTTTCGACGGCATTAAAGGTGTTGGTTGTGAGAACCGAGGAAGCGTTGTTTTACCTGACCCCCGCGCTGACAGCTTAAAGTGAAAAATGAGGTTTTAAAGCTAGGCAATGGCTGGTATTATTAATACTTAAACGCTAAGAGCTTATTATTCTTGCTCATGTGGAAACCTTTTCTTTCTTGGTTAAAGGTGGAGGCGTTTGTGAGAAGATATTGGGAGTCATCACAAAAATTTGTTCTATTTTCGTGTCATGAATTAGATTATTCACTTGTATTTCGATAAACCTTGATTTTTTTTTAAATTTTCTTTCTCTTCAATATAAAGAGTACATCAACAAAAAATTTAAGAATAAGTAAAGAATATATAATGTCCTTTAAGCATTAAATAAAGATATGTTTAAGTGTTCTTGCAATAAATGACTGTGATCTCAGTAAATTTCCTGTTTGGAAATTAAAGTATTAATATGATTAGGTTTTTTTCTCTTTATTTTATAAAATAATTATTTTAGCTTGCAAAAATTTCCATTTTACAAACATATTTACTTCAAAAAAATTTGTATTATGAAATAATGCTGTAATTAATAGTTTGTACTTGTAACTATTATATCATCCATAAGAGTAATATGCTAATTTTTTATATCATATTTAAAATGTTATTATTCTCTTCTATAAAACACTTCTAGTTTAATACATTTAAAATGTTATTAATTATGAATACTATCATATTCAGTATTATTTTGAAAGTACACTTTTGTTTTCAATGCTGTTTAAAATAATAAAATTTGCAAAATAAAATAAAATTTATTTATAATAATCTTCTATTAAATCGCTGCAACAAGAAAGAACAATATTCAGAATAGAAAAAAAATTTAGTTACTTTTCTACAACTATTTTAAAAATGTATTCAAATGCATTTATCATCATTTAAGTTGAATATATATGTATTCTGATATATTGTACACAGAACATTTAATTCAATTCGTATTTTGAATATTCTTTTTTTTCCAAGGCACTACAGTCTATTACAGGCCAAGACCGTCCCTAATAGTCATTGTAACTACTTAGAATTTCTGAATATGATAGTTATTACGAGGTGATGTGACCTCCATGCTCAACCTTCAACCTGGAGAGTTGGTAATCTGGTATAATTCCCAGGGGCAGAGTGACCTGATATATCTCCGGACACTGAGTTCTGATTTCTACGGCATGCATGAGCTACATTGGGTCGACTATTCTTTTAAACCGGATCACCATACGGGAGATTTTGCATATAAATTCCAAAATACTGGAAATATGTTTGAATATATTATTTAATACAAAATTTTAGTTAAGTAAAATTAAGTAATAATAATTGCAGATATATTTCAAGCTATTTACACAAGTTTCTGTTCATGGATCATTTAACAATTTGGGATTATTAAGCTAGTTTATAAGAAAAGACTCAAAATACAAGTGATACTTAAAAGTTATTCTTGTATTTACATGATCTTAAAATTATTTTTAAGTAGAAGTTGAAACTTGAAAAAGAGCTGAGAGAATAAATAGAAAATATAAACATGAACTATTTTTTTTTAAATAAAAAGTTATTTGAAAATTAAATATATGTCTTGTTATCATTCGTGATTTATTTAGTATATTTTCTTATATTTTAAATTAAGATTTTAAGCACTACCAATGGAAATTAAATACACAAAACATAATTACTTAATAAGAATTAAAATTTAATACATTTTTAAAGGGGTAATACTTAATTTCTTTTGCATAAACGGAGAAACAAAAAATATATATTAACAAATACGCTATTCTCAAAATATTTATGACATAAATTATTTTAAGTTAATATTTATTTTCTATAAAACTAGTAACTCTGGCAATCTAATATAATAACCTTACACTTACCATTAATGCAGAACCTTGCGTGAAATAAATCAGCAAGTAAAAAGGCATCGAAACAGCAATGCCAGATTTACAACTGCGAGAAAACAAACGATACCCATAAAAATTTGTAAACTGTGAAAAATCGTCTGAAAACAAGAGAACAAATAAAAACCTAATCACTTTTTATACTAGGCAACCAGAACGATAAACATTCCAATTCTAAGAGAACGAAGTGCTTTCGCAACAATTTCGAGCCAAGGAATATAAAAATGCTGTTTCTTAAAAACTTTTACTTTATTTCTTCCTTCCTACGAGCATCGTAGGAACGCGGCCTAATGGATGGTATCAACATCGTTTCTGATTATATGAACGAAGTTGTCAGGTTCGTGGTTTAGCCTGCATTAACGTTATTTTACTATCAAGGGTTGTCATAAATTTTCACACCCTCTGCTTCTCGTCTCTTAAAAATATGACTTTTTATGCTGATCTGCTGTTTATATTTTTAAAAGGAAGAAAAGAATCATTGATGAAAAACGACAAGTACTATTAAACAGTTGAAAACGAGTTTCTGAAACGGAAGTATTCTTATGAAATTTCTATATTTGTTGGAATATTTTTATATATATTCTAGATATGATTTAAGTAAAAGTTTATGCACTTAAAATTTATTGATTTAAAAAGAATACTTCGATTTTAATTTTCAATTTGTTAAAATTCATATTCACATTAATATTGTTAAAATACTTGTTAAATGGAAATGTTACGTATATAATAATTAACTTAAAATTTTTTAACGGTAATATCTAAAACCCTTTTCAACATTCATAATCATTTCACGACAATGATTAATATGCTTGTCTTGTATTTATGTTTGTTTACTTACGTTTTATCACATAACATATTTTAGTGTAATACAGTTTTTAATATATATGTTGTGCTCGTTCAGTATTTTTGATTGCAGATGTCAAGTAAGTGTATATTGTGCTTTTCACTAATCAATATATATCCAAACAACTTTATGCAGCTGTTTTATGAAAACAATTTATGCTGTTTCCATAATATGAAAAATAAATAAATGCAAAAAAGCATAAATAAATCATAATTTGTTTTTAAAATATTTACATGTGCTGTTAGATATTGTACTTTTCCAAATGTATTGTACAAAAATATTTTAGATATTCTTGAGCTTTTCAGAAATTCATTGACAACTGTAGAATTGTTCTATATTTTAAGATGCCCCTCAATTTTTTGCCAATTTCGCGCCATATTGTTGGCGATGTTAGTTTATTTCTAGTTAGTCTATCGTGTTTTTAACGCAATTTTTCTACAAACATGCACGAAAACAAGCTTAGCGACAAAAAATCGCTAAGGGATTAAGTATACTTTTATATATATCTCAAGTATATTTTTATCTTAAGTATATTTGTATTTGACACCAGGATATTTAAAAAGACTAAACCATTTGTTTTAGCATAGCAGATTATTAACAAAAGAATATATATTTTATTAATATATATTCATACATATTCTTTTCAGCTATGGCTTGAACTTCTATTTAAAATTTTTGCTATTACATAAAATACATTGAAATTATATATAATTATAATTTATAACGTAAATAAAATTATACACACATAGAGATAATGCATACATATAAAACTGCCAAGTCTAACTGTAATATATTAAAAGAATTTTAAGTTTCGGAAATAAATCTGATATACAAAACTCGGAAACATGATTAATGTTTCTTGCAAAATTGATGATTATCATAGAAAACGTATCAACCAGTACCAACAAGAACACTAAATGCGAATTTGCATCAAATTTTTTTTTGATAATTTTAATAGTGAATAAGCGTAAGTAAAAAAAAATCTATGGACAGATAAAGTTTCTACTGAAGCCAGTAATATTAAAAAATAAATATTACCAAAATATTATTATAATATATTGATCTTCTACAAGGGTAAAAGAGGGAAGATTTATAGATCATCGTATCAGAAAATATGATTTAATTTATCCCCTACTTTTAGTAATATATTTTTGAAATTTAATTTTAGCTAAAAGTAATTTTAATTTAAATCCCAATAGCAAGCAAGATTTTAGGTATTAAATCTATTTTGTTTCATATATATTGAATATATGGGTTTCTTGCGGTAATCTGAATAGTAATATTAAAAAAAAAAATATTGCTATTACTACTTTATTTTAAATATCGTTATATACACTCGAGTCTATAAATTAAGGATAATGAAAGTTCAGGCAAAGAGAGACGAAAGAAAAACAAATGTGACTTATTTGTAAAATCTGTTTATTAAACAAAAGGTGAAGAGCAAAAAAGATGCTATATATTTGATATCGTTAATAAAAAATGTAATTTTCATTCCCTGGAGCAAATTTTAAAAAAGAACATATTAACAAAAACCAGTATAACATGGTTGATGTGATGGTTAATACATAGTGTGTCCCCAGACGATGCAATCCAGGAGTCGTATGACGCCTAGGAATACTGAGTATCAAAATATTGATCTGATCTTGGGGAATGTTACAGCCCTCATTAAGCAATGTTTTCGAAGTTCCGGTAGGCATGTGGTAGGGGTTGACGGGCTGCAATTCGTCGGCCAAACATGTCCCACACATGCTCAATTGGATTCAAGTCCGGTGTGTATGTTGGCCAGTTCATATGGGTTATATCGTCCGATTGAAGGCATTCGTCTACAATGTTTTCACGGTGAAAGCAGATGTTGTCACCCATAAACAGAAATTCTGCACTATTGGCGCCCCGAAACAAACGTACATGTTGTTCCAGAATGATATCTCGATAGATGTGGCCTGTCATGGTTACATTCCGAGCATGCAGATTAGTCCTGGAACCCAGAATAATTCCAACCCAAACAAGAAATCCTGCACCATCATAACGGTGTCGTTCAATGGTATTCTCTTGGTGGTAATGGGTACTCCATATGAAAGTCTGGCGATAATCAGACTGAAAACTAAACTTGGATTCGTCGAAAAACATGACACAAGACCACTATTGCGGTGTCCACAATGCATGCTCTCTACTCCAAGCTAACCGCAGGCAACAGTGAGTTGCGGTAAGTAGAACATATGTGACAGGCCTACGAGCATATAAACCAATGTGCCCTAAACGCCTGTACACGGACTGCCTTGAAACTGTTGTACTGGTAGTTGAAGAAACCTGACGTGACAGGTCCGATGCTGTGCTTCGTCTGTTTATTTTAGCAGTAACTGCAAATACTGGTCCTCATTTGGCGTTGTAACTCAGGGACGACCTGGTTGTTATGTCTGGTCACATTACCATCATCTTGGAACCGTTGCCATAGCCTGGAGATGACTCTCTTATCGATTCCAAGTTCTTCGGAAAATGGAGTCCAGCTGGTAACGTCCAAATTCCAGACGACTGATAATTCTACCGCGTAAAACATCATCCAAATGCTTCCTTTGTGCCATAACTATGCGGTTATTGCACTGAAAGGCTTTTAAAGTGCTTGCGAACAATTTCACTTGTTTGCAACCATTCCTTATATATCCCTGTATGTGTGTTCAATATGTGTGTGATAATTCTACTTGTGAAATTTTTATTTTAGAGTTCAATTTCTGTGTGATTCTAATTATCCTTAATTTATTTATATGAGTGTATTTTTATAGGTTTTACATATTAACACTTATTGTAGAATTCAATCCCAAAGTCATTATTTTACTAGAAATAGAAATCGCCATGATGAAACTGACTGAGTTCAGAAATAATCTTGGAAATCATTCATTTACAATATTGAAATATTATAAGTGATCAATTTCCATTATTTTAAAATGCCTTTCTTATAGCATTGATGATCATAGCCATGATCAAGTTTAAAGTTGTTAAAAGTGTTTGTTTTATCTTAATTAGGAATTTATCTGTGAATAATTCATTATATAATTCTCCTATGAATGAGTTAATTTTAAGTGAAGAAAATAGTTATAATTTTATACTATAAGAATAATGCAAAACGTATCCATACAGTTATATTAAAATAAAACAGCTGTGACTTTGTATTATCGCTTTCATAAATATAAGCCATTGCTTATATTCATGCATATAAAATCTGGGAATTATTAACTTTAGTTTAAAAGTTATTCATTATAAGTTTTATGTTTGTATGAGAAACAAATATCTACAATATGAATATTATTACATTAAACATTTTTTTTCCTAAGAGTTCTGTATTGCATGCTAGCGTGCATGATATAACTGGCAAATATAAAATAAATTAACATTTTAACTAAGCTGATATTAATGTAATGGCTAATGCAGAATCAAATATTAGATTTAACCATTCATGATTACTTAAATCATTTATAAGTCAATACAGTTTTATTCTGAAAAAATATTGATATTATTTATTATTTCTCTTTCAATCTGTATAAATTATTATTTTTCATCGATTATTTAAAATTATAAAACCACACACACACACACACACACACACACACACACACACACACACACACACACACACACACACACACACACACACACACACACACACACACATATATATATATATATATATATATATATATATATATATTTATATATATATTGCTAAAAACGGGAAAAGAGGGAAAAAGGTATGAGGGGCGAAGTCAACACGCGCAACTGCCCAATTCCATTTCGACGTCAACAAAATATTCGAGTGCCTATTTTTGGGCTAGCATTTTTCCATTTGCGTTTTGACAGGTTGTCAACAAGAGAGTGGGGGTGGAGGGATCTTACCTTCGAGAACTGTTCTTTCTGGTGGCGCATCGGAACAAACTTCTTACGCCTGGAGAGCGGGGGCGAGGTCGGGATACGGGGTTAAGTCAACAATCTCATCTTGCTTAGGGATTTTGTTTGTCGTTTATCCCCCACCCCTGGCAAAAGAATTTATTTTTCTTTTATTTGAAAAGAAATAACCGATATTCACATTGAAGTGAAGTAGAAGGCGATGTGCTTAAATTTTTCGCAATTAAAATACAAATTAAATTGAAGTATGATTTAAAATAAGTAGTTACCAAAATTGTCATAAAATTGAAGGTGTACACATTCATCCATTGATAAATTCATACAATTACTTTCAATTAATTTTTTGGTGTGTAATTTAAATTTTCTTTAAGTTTCGTAATTTAGGTAAGGAGTATCTACGCGGATATACATTTAAAAATCCATTGAAAATAATATTTGTATCCATTTAAAAATAAACATATATACATATACACTGGTGCGCAAAACTTAAGCAACAAGTGGTTTTTCAGCCACAGATCCCCAACAAAGTATAAGATAGCCATGAAATTGCAGTATAATATGCATGTAATTCAATAGAAAGATTATTTGCATGCAAATTTTCGAAATAAAACGTCATAGGTGATGTAAGTGTACGTAAACAACCTTGTGGGTCGGCGCGCGCAGGTCAAAACTGTGATAAAAGGATGAAGAGCACCGTAGTTAAAGACATTCGCTGTAAGTGCAAGTGATTTGTTTTGTGGAACATGTCTTCAAGAAATCATTTAGACGACTTTACTCGAGGAAGAATGATTGGGAAGCTTGAGGAGGGGCGTAGTGTGACCAGTGTCGCCGAAGAGTTCGGGATCAACAAAAGTGTTGTTTCTCGTGCTTGGAATGCCTTTAAAACTACTGGTACAGCTGTTCGGAAGGTTGGTGGTGGCCGTCCAATGAAAACAACACCAAAGATGACCGTTACATTGTACTCCAGGCGAAAATAAATCGTTTTCAGTCAGCGAGCGTTATATCGCAGCAACTGTGCACAGCCATAGGACGACAAGGATCAAGATTTACAGCGTCCAGACGCCTCCACACAGGTGGCTTATTTGCTAGACGTCCTGAACGCTGCATACCTTTAAAAGTTTGCCATCGGCGGCACCATTTAGAGTGGTGCAGAGAACACGAAACCTGAACACCTCATCAATGAAGTCGCGTCTTCTTCACAGATGAGAGTTGTTTTAGTGCTACAAGCGATTCTCGACGTCAGTTGATCTGGAGAGAGGTTGGAGCTCGATTTCATCCTAATAACATCGCGGAAAGAGATCGTTATGGTGGTCCTGGAGTTCTTGTCTGGGGTGGCATTATGTTGAACGGGCGGACTGAGCTTCAGATCTACGATCGAGGTTCTGTAACTGGAGACCGCTACTGCAATGAGGTAATCATACCCCATGTGCGTCTGTTTCGAGGGGCCATTGGACCAGACTTCATATTTATGGATGACAATGCCCGACCACACCGTACTGCCAATGTTCAAGAGCTACTGGAAAGTGAAGATATCACACGAATGGACTGGCCAGCTTACTCTCCAGATCTAAATCCCATAGAGCATGTGTGGGATGCATTAGGGAGACGTCTTGCGACACGACAGTATCCTCCTGGTAACACCATCAGCTGAAAGAAGTGTTAAAGGAGGAATAGAGGCGTTTACCCCAAGAAATCCTGGATAATCTGGTGGTTAGCATGGAGAGACGATGCCAAGCAACAATTACAGTAAGGGGAGGGCATATCCCATACTAGGGAACATCTGCCAGTTGTACTTACGCTTCTTCAGGCAATCATGTGTAACTCCACTATATGTCAAATAAAGCCTTTTTTTGTTCCATACCCTACTTTAAGCTTTATATTCAATTTTGCGCCATTATTCTTTTACCATCGTTTAAGTACAGAATAATGTACATCATATTCAAATTTCATGTCAATCGGATGATTTCTTGTAGAGTTATGACAAAAAACGCACTTGTTGCTTAAGTTTTGCAAACCAGTGTATTATCTTCTTATATGCTTCAAAGGACTAAACTAATTTTTTAATCGTATATTGTAGATACTTTATTATTGGAAAATGCACACGAAGTGAACTATTGAATTTTTTACAGAGTTAAAATATTATTTATACTTTAAAGTTGATGATAAATTAGGTTCTTTCGCACAAATCTAGTATTTGATTAGGGTGGTAACTCTTATACAGATAATCATAAATATAAATATTTAAAGGTTTAGATAAGAAATCAAATATATTTATTCAATGTAGTAATATTTTGATTCACTATTGTGTTGAGCATGTACAGAACATGTTATAATAAGCAAAGTATACTCTTTATGTAATGAAACGGAATGTGTGTGATACTTTTTTTTTATGAATGATGTATTTATATTTCACATTAATGGTTCTGAAGATGTGTAAGCTTGTACACAATGACAAAGAATAAATATAAATATAATACATATATATTTAATGCATCATTAGAGTTACTTATTGGTATATTTTTGTGTACACATGTATTACATTTTTATAGATATGTAGAATTACATTCAAACAAGTATAGATGTCTTGCAAATATGTATTTATTTATTTTTAATGCATATCTTGCTGTTTTTGATACCATTGTTGCCAAACATTATCAAATATGTCAGTTGATAAATGACATGAGAACATTGGTGAAAAATGTGAAGACTTTAGCTTATCTTTTACTTCTTACAGTTGAAAATAATAAAGTCATATATAACGCCTTTTTTAATAAATGTATGAGCTTACCAGCCTTGTTGCGGAATTGGAAAATGTAGCTGATATTATGTGCATTACCAAATATGGTTATGGTATTTCGAACTGACTGATGACGTCACCTATGATTCCCACTATTCTCAATGAATGAGTGAGCAATAGGCTGCACTCTTCAAAGGGGTTTAGTTTTCTTGGGGCTTTTTTGTTTGATCTCTCTTACCGACTACATATTCTACAGAAGTCATGGTTGATCTTCACGCGATAAAATTGTTATTGTAATAATAAAATTTACTTTTGTAAATGTAAATAAAATTCGGGGAAATTTACCGTTAAGAAATTACAGATAAGCGCAGGCGACTGTGCATATATTTACGAACTTCATTATAGCTATACTGATGACTATTAAAATTGAAACACCAGAAAGTTTTTTTTCCGAAAGTCAGAATTAATGCAGAAAGTCACAATGCGTCAAACTAACTTTCCAAGGAATGCATTATCGTTCCATAAGTGAATGATCGATAGCGTAGTTTCCTGTATCTAGGAATAGATTTAAGCTCTGCCAATTAGATGTAAACTGTTGGATGATAAACTACAAATTTAGATACAGAGACCAGGCAGAGAATCCCCCAAGACCTGATCTACCATTCCGAAGTATCATTTCTTTGAAGAACATTGCAACCACGACCTGTTAAACCTTTTTTCAGCCACCTTTAATGAACACCACAGATTTCCATTTAAGTCGAAATTCAAACCCGATATTTTCTGGCAATGAGAACGGCACTCTAACCTATCATGCCACCGCGCGCGTACTCAATCGTTTTATTATATATCCACCAGCGTTTGATGAAATATTTTACAAATCCTGCGAAATAATATTGTCCTAGAAATTCATTTTTCAAGATAAAAGAAGAGCATGCTATAAATCTAATCCTGACCATCCTTAATGCAGAAAGTACTTAATTATTGTTCTATTCTGGATACATATAGATATCTTGCTAGTCGAAAATATCTAATCACGATTGCTGAGAAACTAATCCATCATTATCTTCTGCTATTATGATTGATGAAGTTTCCCATAGACTTGAAGCAATATGAAATGGTTTGCATGTTTTAGTCATCCAAGCTGAGTTGACACTATACCTAACCATGTACGGAAAATTGTAGACGCTTAAAGCGGCAATTATTTTAACTAATTTTGTATAACAGTAAATCCTCAAAATACTTACAAATTCAATCATTTTGTTTTCATGATTTGTTGTTGATGAACTATCAATATTTTTTTATTTGCAATATCCTTCCATTGTGTTCAACGTACTAGATTATTTTGTAAGCCATGTTTTATCGAAACTTTAAAATTATAACTGAAAATAATATGATATTATATAAGCTCATAAACACACAAATATATTAATAACATTTATTTTGGGTCAATCTTAGAAATCGTATGCTTTTAAAATATTTGTATATTAATCAAATTTATTTTAAGCAACCTATAAAGTATGGAATCAGGCATGTGGATTCACAGTTACTCAGTTACTCTATGAACATTTTGATAATTACATAAAAATGTGTAGAGTACCACTATGCATATTGATATTCTGGTCATTAAAACTATTTTTAAATTATTCCAATTGGTATATAAGATTATATATAGTATAATTTTGAATTATTAACTGTAATATAACATTTCGTGAAATACTGGAATGTGATCAATGAAATATTAAACAATTTATGGTTGTTTATATTTATTTAAAAAATAGCTAAAAATAGCACAGACTATACTTATTGAGCTAATATATATATAGATTCGAGATTTTTATTTTATTTATATTGCTTTTCTTTAAATTTCATCGATGGAAACTTTTCAACATCAAGTATTTATATACTATCAATAGTATGATATTAATTAAATACCATTTAAAAAATCTGGTAATGTTGATATCTGAAAATATTACATATAACATTAGCAAAAAATTGATATTATCAGATTTTATTTCATATATTTCCTTTATAGAACCCTTGAGACTCTTCTTCTATCTTATCTTTATATAACTCGTTTCTTTACTGTTAAGAAGTAAAATGTTCTGTAATGGTATTTTTGATTATATAGAGGGAAATTGAAATTTTATTTATCATCTCTTTTTAAATTTGAAAAAGAAAAAAAAATGCTGTCTGTGATAAATTTAAAATCGTTTATTTTAATGGATATTTTAATTGAAAAGTGCTCTACCCCCGGGGGAGATCGGGCAAGGAAAATGTATCGAATCATATACATCCTTTTGATCAGAAGCAAACACATCCACCGTTTTGCGAGATGAAATGTAACCCAAGGAAAGCTCTTTTCAAACGATAGGAGTAAAGCAACGCGTCACACAAAAGGAGCAACTCTTTTCTCCCTCAGGGTAAAAAAAAAAGGCGTCAATAAGAGAAAGATGGAAAAAAAAGCCGGAAAAAGTGAAGCAAAACTGAGGTTTCTTGTAGAGGATTTGGAAAACTATTGCAAGTAACACAATCAACAAGATGTCATGTTCCTATAGCAACCGAATCTCCCGCGCTTTTCTCGTCATTTAACTAATGGCCGAGAAAACGGACAAAAGGGAAAAAAATATCAACTGGGGATTTTTTTCCTTCGCTTTTCCCTGTATCCTGTAACTGATACGGTTGGAATGTTTATTTTTTACTGCCCTAAAGGGGGTAGAGTTTTATTTAATCTAATATTTTTTCCTCTTCCGTCTAGAGTTGGAGGTGATTTCCCAGCGGATTTCTCGAGCTTTCTGTTGCGCCTCTCGCCAACAAGTAAGGCGAAGAAATGACAATCGCGTCGGGGTTTGATTTATATCGCGGTACCTTCTCCGATTGCAAATAAGAACTTTTCATAGTTCTTTACAGAAATGACACTGGGAAAAAGATGTTATACTTAAGGTTTTTATGACTTGCGAAGAAAACGTTGGAGTTCGTAAAATATTTAATCAATTCATTCAAAATCGCTAGAGACATTTTTTGTTTCATTTTTAAAAAGCACACGTATTTATAATTAACAATATCTCTGCTGTAAATAATAATTTATATTTTATGCAATGCATTTTCATTTAAAAATTAAAAATCTAAAATTTTTAATCTTTTACTTTTTTTTGCGTAAATTGTAGTAATTGGCGAAAGAATAACTATATAATAACATATTTTGTTTTAATCTTGATGTAATTAAAGGTGGGCACAGATGCCGTATAATCCAAGATGCCAAATTCTGAGTTTGATGATTTTTTGGTGGATTTTCTTCTGTATCTGGCAACCTGGTTTTTATGAAGTCATACATATAGAAACGTATAACAATTATGCACAAAATGATATTTTGAAAACGCTAGTATTTACGTCATCGCGCACATCTGGGCAACATTTCTTTATCACCAAAAAAATCAGAATTTGGAATCTTGAATTATACAGTATTTGTGCCATTATAGGGCTTTGTAAACTAGACATGCAAAATTTAAACAACAAATATGATACAACAGTCTCAATTGAATAAATGTTTACAATTTTAAGTAGAATTAATACATTTGCTTGAATGGAAGAATTGAAATGTAGTTACTACAATTTTTTTTACTTTTAATAATCAATGGAAATTAAACACAAATATATTTTTAAATAGTGTTTGATTACACAATTTAAAAAAATAATTTTCAAAATAGAATTTACTCTTAGTAAAATTAAAATAAAATGCTCGTCCACAGTTGCCAAATATTAAATTTCTCACAAAAATGCTGCTATCTAAGTATATCTGTTCTTTTCATTAAAGAAAGAAAAAAGAGAAAACCTTTATATAGAGTGAGATTGTTTGATTAATATAAGTTATAAAAAACAGCTATAACACATAAGCGTTAACATGAGTTAGTCAATGCTTTTTTTAATTTGATATTGAATGAAGATTTCATTTGAAGCTCTCAAAAAACTGTATTGAAATCTGTTCTGTGCAACATCTATTTAGTAAACTAATTTTTTTTAATCTACTAATATTCATAATTGGCTTAAAAACGCTTGCTTATAAATGTTTAATTTTCGAAAGAAGAAGCGAAGATATATTCGCAGATAAAATCCTTAATAGGACTGCTTAAAGAAATGTAGTTTAAAAAAATACTCAAGATTTCCTATGAAGTTTTATAAAATATAAAATGCTTTATTTAGTTCAATCTGGTTTTACAAATAAGGCTACGTTAGAGTATAAGCAAAATTGAAAAATGAAAATATATGAAATATACTAGTTTATTTAAAATATAGAATAATAGCTGTAAAATTTTATTACATTTTAAAATTATACCACTGAAAATATTTTTTTTACCAAAAATGTTACAAAATATTTTTTTTTTAAATTTGCATTTAATTTTAATAGTTATTGCAATTTACTTCGTTACGTTTTTGTTAGAATATAAAATACAATATCTATTTTTACTCTGTCTTCAACATAAGTGTATTTTTAAACATAAACGAAATTTATTATATAGAGATTTCACACATTAGATATTCCTTATAAATTTGTAATTTATTGTTTATATATACCACTTTTTCTATTTTACATTGTGTTTGCAGATTAATATACACTTTAAAATGAAATAAATAATACTTTTCTTGTGCTTTTCCATGTTTTATAAAATTCAAAATTATTTTATTTAATATGTTTACTGTATGGAATATAACATTTTAATCTTGTTGATGATTAATTTTATTAAGAATTAAATGAAGTTGAAAAAACATATTTCACTGTAATTATATATATATATATATATATATATTAAAATTATATATCACTTTAAAGATAATTCAGAAAATTTTCTCTCAAAGAAATAAATAATTATTTAGATGGTTTAATAGACTTTTTTCAACTCACTCTGCATTACAATAACTTTTCTTTTAAATTTTAAGCTACATAAATAATTTTTTTTGTATTAGTATTAGGTACAAAATCGTTGTCAAATTATAAAAAAATAATCGTTATAATAAAAAAAGTTTAAATCCAATTAAAAAGAAAACAAATGATAACAAGGAGAAGATTAAATGAAATAATAATGGCTGTAAAATGGATGACGGAAATCAAGTTAAGTCTCCTTTTAATAAGATAGGAAGTTTTAGCTCTATTTAAAGTCCTTCGAATATTTTAGGGTTGTAAGAATCCAATTATCTTTTTTGGCTTGTGCAACTGTCAGAAATTAAGCCAATTTTGAAGGAAAAGTTTTAAAGTATTTTCCTAGAAACAGTTCCGATTTTTTCAAGTTATAAAGATGAACAAACTTCCCAAACAGTCCTTTGAATCAAAATTAGTTTTAGAATCAAGAATAAAACAGTTAATAACCTTTATGTAAAGGATTTGAAAATATACTAAAGATTGAATTTCATTGGGAAGTATCTAATATTTTTGTGGCGTTATTCTGTAGACATAATTTGATGTGATAAAATGAGTTATTTGTTAACTATTTACTTTTCTATCCTAATTTTTCAACAAAATGAAAATAAAATAACAGAGGAAAATGTTTTACATGCTTTTTATTTCAACTGACGAAAAGTTAGTAGTCATTTAGACATTAATTTATATTATAGATAAAATTTGTTCGATATATTAATAAATTGTTGTAAGTATAATTGTGAGTTAATAAATATGTAAGTGTAAAAAATGCAATGTAAAATATTTGTAAAAAATATGCAATTATAAAAAAAATTAAAAAATAAAAATATTTTATTTCTTTCTAATAGAATTCGAACCAATTTTTCTTTTCTTTTTTTTTATGGTATTTGTGGTAATAATATTAATGTTTATTGTTCTGCACTTTAAATTTAGTATCATCCCATTTGTACTTTCCTGTTAACGAATTTATATCGAGAAGGGAATAAAAAAATTAGAATAATTTTTTTATATATATTTTTCTGGAATATTTATCAGTATAATAGTAATGTGATATATTTTTGTACATTCTCTTTTAATAATCACGAAACGTTTCCTAATATACTATTGTTTTCATTTCAGTATGATAGAAAAAAGTTTTACAAGTAAACAAAATTCTTTTCTTTCATAATTTGTTGAATTCTTTATTTCCAATAGTTTATTTTAAGGACGTAAAAGAAAATTAAAGTTAAAATGTCCTAAATCTAAATATTAATGTAGTTTATGTAATTGATAATTTTTTTGTGATCACGAACTGTATATACATAGAGACTTAAACTGCTCTCCAATGAAAAAAAATGATACTTAAAAATTAAATTTCTTTAAGTATCCCTTAAAAAAGATTTTATGCTTTCAGAGCAATATATATTATATCGAAATTATGCCCCAACTATAAGTGTAATTAACTTATACAACATCCTGTGAGCTATAAACAATAATAATGAAAATATTTGTGGGTACAATTCCATTTGATTCCCACAGATGATCATCGAAGCGATGGCTAAGCAGTATCCGTTAGAAATAAACGTTAGCGTTTAAATAATTTTTATCAATTAAGTATATTATTTAATTCATAAAATGTAAATAAAATCCTTGTGCTATTTCCTAATAATACAAGATACAAATATTTTTACAAGAAGCAAATATTTACGGCAGTAAATGCAAACTTTTCTTTTTTCCGTTACGATGATTATCGTACAAAGATATTAATTGACTTGTAACTATTTGCGATATATATATATATATATTGCAAATAGTTACAAGTCAATTAATATCTATTGATATACATACATACATACATACATACATACATACATACATACATACATATATATATATATATATATATATATATATATATATATATATATATATATATATATATATATATATATATATATATATATATATGAAAGTAAAATTCTTGAAAATCAAACTAAGAAATTTTACATTAAATGTTTAATTTAAAGAAAAAATTTGAATTCATTCTTGGTCATTTTCCTGAGCAATCTTACTTTATACTAGGAAACTTCAAGAAATTCATTAATAAACAAAGCATGTTTCCATATTGTAAAGATACAATGTAACGAAACTTGTGTTTGTCCGTCGTTTCGCGGAGCTGGCAGCCGAATCGTTTGCGCTCTTCCCTTCGGTTAAACAGTTCGTGAGTTCGAATCCCACCTTGGGCATAGATGTTTGTAGTGATTCGGAATGTTCTTTAAACCGTATGTACTGGTCTAATTAGCCCTTGTGAGCAAAAAATGACCGTTGAGCGACAAACCAAACTTGTCCGTCGTTTCTGTTTCAATTTCATTAGAGTTGTAACTTTAGTTCGCAAAATATTTAATAATTATCGACAGTAAATTAATTTTCATGATATACTATTTTCATTTATTACTTCTGCCTATACATATTGGAATTTATAAAAAAGTAAAAAAAAAATCCAATTTAAATTATTATTTAAATTTTTTAATATTTCTTCTTAATGAGTATAGCAACATGTATGAAATATATATGAATTAATACTTCATTTCTTTTTATCAGTCCACATCAGAAACGTGAATAAATTAAAAAAAATCCAAACTATTATTTTATTTTTAACGTTTTATTTCAGCAAGTATAAAATAACACATATGAAATATGAAATCAATTTTCGTTTCGTTTGATCCACCTCCGTCAGTAAATATAAATATTTATCTCTTTGACTCAACTTCCGATATTACATACCTTCTAAAATTCCTTTATTATTTTAATTTTATTAATGAATGCATTATAATGATTATTTTTACGTCTTTTTTGTATCTTTGTGGCAGTTGTGAGAATCCTTTTCTAGAGTTAAATAAAAAAATAATTTTAGTTAATATCTGAAAATGAATTGGAAAAATATTCTCTTCCATTAGAAATATCTAACACATTTTGAAAGTTTGATTATTTGGAAAGTATTTATTTAGGTGTAGTTTATTTGTCTTGGATTGGGAATATTCCATACGACACTTCAAAAAGTTATTTCATTTCATTCGCCACGATACATAAAATGTTTGATCGCTTAGAAAGTTATAGCAGTTTATTTACTAAAAAGCGTATAATATTTGAAATCTCAGGGTACAAAATCTGTGTATTTCTTGTGTTGATAATCTATATCGAAAAATGCGTGGGCGTATAATATCAGGTGAATAGAGTAGCTATTTGAAGCGAGAGTGTAAAACTTATAACTTACGGTGAAAATGACATATTTCTTTTATTATATGTTTGTTATATTGTATTAACTGAAAAATCAAAACTCGATGTATAAATATTTCTACCATAAAATGTTTTGTCCTTTCAAACAAATGTAATTTATATTTATGTTTAATGCATAAATTTATCTTAAAAAATGACAAATTCTTAATTAATTATTTCTAATATTTAAAAAAATGTTATAATTTTAAATTTGTCTTAGTTTTTGATTTTAAAACATATAAAAATTCTGAATTAGTTTAGAAGTTACAAGAATTTACAGGTAATGTATATTCTGTAAATTATATATTCTTCAGTTTTCAGTTTTTCTATGTTCAGAAGAAAATTCAAAGAAACCATGTACCTATTATGATTCGTTTTATTTAATCTAAAAAACGCTGAAATGTATTCATAATTTCTTACAAATTGCTAGAATATAAGAACTATAAAACCATTCTGTTAAATCCAATAATATGTAAATATTTCCATACGACATATATTAAGGAAAAATTACAGAGTCATTAATTAATAACGAATTTCCTATTGAGTTCATACATTTAATCTATTACTATATATGAATATTTTAGAAATTTTTAATACCTTAATCTATTATTAATTCTTTATAAATACGCTGGAAAAAAAACGTTATTATATCGTGATACAAAACAAGATTTAAAACATTTATTTGATAAGTTGTGTTTTAATTTTCTTTAAAAAATATTGATAATTTCTTGATATTGTGTAACATTATAGCATAAGAATAAATTTAGAAATGCTTGAAAACTGTTAGAAAAACATGTACCGCGTGTCATTATTTTCTTTCATTATTTAATCATTATTTAAATTTAATTAAAAAATAGTCTAATTAACAGTACTCCATTCAAAATATAAATTGTAAAAAGTTATTAATATGAATATAGTATTATATATTTAGATCTGTAAAAAACAAAAATAAAAAATGATTCTCTGAAAAATTTTGTAGTAGCGATAGAAAATATACTGACAAAAATATCATTTGGTTTTTAAATTTTATATCGTATCGTGTGTTATAAAATGTTAATACTAAATAAATGATTTATATATTTTATGTATGTTGTTAAATAAGTTATTGTTTTTTTTTTAAAAAAAATGAAACATTCTGTCAAAAAAGTTGCTTGAAATCAAATAAATGATTTTTAAAATCTATAGCGTACATTAAATAAGTAAAAATCACTAAAATTTAAAGATTATTGTGCATCTTAAAAAATGGGAAGGAATTAAAATATTTTATTGAAAATTGTTTGTTAAAGGAAAAAAAAATAATAACAATGAGATTCTAGAATTTTCGATGATATTCAAATAATTCATGAAAATCTATATAAGTGCCATAAAAATACGAAAAAATAGATTCTGAGAAAAATTAATATAAAATTACTTTGAAAACGTAGTTAAAATTAGTTATACAAAAGTTTATGATATCCTTATTATGAAATTTGTTTCGCACTGGTATTAACCTTTGAATATTTTTATAACGATGCAATTAAAAAATTTCCTTAAGATTTTCAAAATTATTACTTTATAAAATATTAAGCTTAATGGAGAATAACAGTAATTAAAATGACTTAAAATGTTTCATTAATACTAAATACTCAAAATTTTATTGATATTTCTTGTACACATTCTCATCGAATGAAATACATGATCTAGGAAAAAGGAATATAGTTATATGAAATAAGAAGTTTGTTATAACTGTATTTTATAACTATTTTTATATAACTATATTAAAAAATAATATTTGTCTGTAAATTATTCGAAATAAAATTTTACCGAAAAATAAAAAACGCCCATTCATATGATAAAGTGGTATATATACAAACATTTTCAAAAGTATCCATTTAATAGATAAAGCGCCAAAGTTGGCAAACATTCTTCCCTTAATAAAAGCACTTTAATATGAAAGCCGATTTCCGAGGATGGCAGCCCGTAATTAGGTAGATGTAAATAGACAGAGATTAGTGTCAAAACTCTTGTAAATATTTGATTTAGCTTTCGCGCGCTTTTCTTCATTTTTTCGCAGGGAACATATTATTATCATAAGATGCCTAATGAGCTTATTGCCTTTAAGTGATGCTTTTAAATTTCTCTGTTTGCTTTTAATATCTCATCTTTTACTTAAAGCAATATTCAGAGATTGCTTCGTGAACCTCGTCTACGCTACTTTCCAAAACTTATTTAAAAGTAAAATTCAGTTAAATAATTGGCTCAACTTTTTTTTGTATTTTTTTAAAAGAAATTTAACGTTTTAAAATAGTGATGAAATTGAAAAGTATTAGGCATTTTATTTCAGTACAAGAAATCAAAGCGCAAAACAACAAAACAAACTCTTTAAACGTTATGAGTTAGTTTACTGATCAACAATTTTAATTTAAGTAAGTAAAAAAATAGCCTCATATTTATTTAATTTTATTCACCAAATCGTGTATTTATTATTTATTTATGAAATTGCAACACATACTTTATGAACAAAAGACAATAAATTAAACTTTTGTCTTATTATCAATTAGATATACATGGCTTTTGTCTAGTAATCAATGTGCATGACTGTGGATAGTGAGGTCCTGGGTTCGAATACTGGTTCAGGCATGGATGTACTCTCTCTTTGTCTCTCCTTTCTTTGTCCTTTCCTTGTATGATGGGTTGGAATGGTTGCGTACCTTATAAACGGATCCCTATGGCATGTGTGTACTGAGGAATTTGGAACTCCACACCAAATAACATTTCATTTGGAAAAGTGGAGCAGAACACCCTATATTGTCAGCCTAGCTGACACAAGATGAGGACAAAACAAACAATATGGCTGGCTGATAGAATTCTTACATTAATAATATCATTGGTTGACATATCTCCAGTCTTATATTCAAGCCATATTTGAATTAACTTAAAAGGAAATTGGCGATATTCTGAAATGCAATCTTAAGATATATCTCTAGGAGGAAGGGTTAACATATATCTATAACTTTGATCTGTGGATTGGTTAAAAGATGAGCATATTACGATGTATTTCTTTAATTATTCACATTATATTCTAATATTATTCCCAATGTATTTACCATTCTCAGTATTTCTTAGGCAAGAAGGCTTTTTTATGAACAGATTAGAAAAAGAAACTCATTTACAAGTTCATACTGAATTCCAAAAATTCTTTTTGGAATTCAAAAATCTCTTGCACAGCCATTAGATGACAAAATAGTTTCCATCGAACCAATATTTGTCGTTATTTTTTATGCATTATCATACAATATGTGCAAATAGTTCATTTCATGTACAATTCGGAAATTATTCTAATTTAATAAAATGAAAAGTGCATAAAGGCTTATAAATACAGAAAATTTTGGAAGATATAAGGAAGTAAATAAAATTAATAAAAATTCTTTTTCAATTCTACTTGTATATTGCAAGCAAATTGTTTACACTTTTAAATCAAACGATCTTTTATACATCTTCAGCATTTGACAAAAATGTCCCGAAAACCATTTATATTTATTGTATTTAGTATTAAGATTTTTATAAGATATGTATTCATTGTTTCAAATGTGAACTTGTTCATTCTTAGTTATATTTTCTGAATGAGCTGCCTTCTTAAAAGAAGGCAGTTCATTCTGAAAATATTGTTGCCACAGTTCCTCTCTCATTGATAAAGTTTCATCGATTGAAATAAGCTATAATTTTAACATGGAAATATTGATTGTAAGTATGGAGCATATTAAATTGAAGACAGCAATAATCAACTTAAATTTATATACATACTTTCCTTTTTTTTAACTGTCATCATTTTGTCTTAGTGACATTCATATGTCACGGGTGAAACAGAACTACTTACTAGATTCTTATGAATTTAGAAGGCGTTTAATTTTTGAAGATGCAAGTAAGATTTTGAAATAAGTTTACTACCAAAATATATAGGGCGCGCCATAAATTTGTGCAAACTTTAAAACTTAATTAAAAAAAGAACAAATGATGTTAAAAAAGTGTGGTTTGCAAGAATGGCATCACAAAAAAGGCGGATTTTTTTAAAAACAAAAAAATTAGTTAAAAAATGATTAATAGGTCGTGCTGATGATGAATGTTTTAAGCAAATTAACTCTATACTAATACAATTCTGGATTTTCAAAGACTTTTTTAAGCTGAAGTTGTTCAATATGACCTTCACCAGATTGTATGATGCAAGTAAAGTGAGTCTTAACACCTGTGACAGCTGAGTACAGCATATCTGGAGGAATCCCATACACGATCTGCTGAATGGCTTCTTTAAGTTCCGCCAGTGTGGAATGGGCGGACCAGTACACCAGGAATTAATAAATCCACAGCCAAAAATTAAATAAATCCACAGCCAAAAATCTACAGGAGTTAAATCTGGTGATCGTGGGGGCCATTTGATTTTACAGCCGCGACTTATCACTCGGTCTTCACCAAACGTTCGCAAAAAAAAAAAAAAAAAAAAAAAACAAAAAAAAGTGGCGGGATCAAATGAAGAGTCCATGTCTATTCAGGTGTTTTATTGTCAACCTGATTTGCATAAATCAGCTTCAAGTAAGCACCGCAATGCCACTTATCGGCCATAATTTGAACTAATTTTTTTGTTGATAAAAAAAATCTGCCCTTTTTTGATGCCATTGGTGTAAACCACACTTTTTTAATATCATTTGTGCTTTTTTAATTACTTTTTAAAGTTTGCACGAATTTATGGCGCACCCTGTATAAAATTTTAATACCAAAATGTAGCACTTACAAAAATTAAGATTATTGTACCTTGAATAATATTAACACAAATCATTTAAAAACTCAGTCTCCAAAACATTTAAGATTACTTACAATTCAATTTTTTAACACTACAAACTTGATTTAAAAATAATTATTTTATTTTTACATTATCCTATAGAAAAGTAAAAGACCTATTTTTATTATTATTAATTTTTATGGAAATAAAATAAGAAAATTTTACTATAAAAATAATACAGTTTAGAAAACTTTTCACTAATAGAAGTGACATATTTTTTCCAAGTATTTGCTTTATTATTGTATTATTTTTATGATGGCTCATTAAATAAAATTATAGCATTTTGGCTTCCATTCATTTGCATTGAATATTTGTGACTTATTAAGAATATAATATAGTAGGTTGTTTTTATCAAATAAATTATCATCACACTTATAAACATATTAGACAATTCATTTTTTTTGGTCTTCAAATTTTATACAATATAAATATCTTTACTAATTGTTTTTTCTTCATATTATTTAGTTTCAATGAACATTATTAAAAAAAAAATTAAATATTTTCTCTCTGATTTATAATTATTTATATTTACTAATTATTTGTGATCTATTATTATTTACTGATTTATAATTTTTAAGGTAAGAATTATTATATTTCAATTATTTTGGCATGGCTTTTTGATATAATTATTATTTTACCATGAAATGAAGGAAACTGAATTATGAATTTTTTATTGGTAATTCTTCAAAGTTATTACATATAAATGCTAGAAGAAATCAGTAGAGGCAATTTTAAACTAACCATATAATGAAAAAAAATTAATACAATTTTAAGAATGGTGTAGATTTCTCTTTTCATTTGTTAAATTATATAAAAAAATTCATTTATAATGAATATATTGGGCATTAAATTTAATGTTTCCAGTTTTCAAATTATACGATCACATATCTTAAGTGCTTTCATTTGGCATTTTCTTCTTTCGTTTCTTTAATGTAATAAAAAAGTCATTACTTGAATGATGTAAATAAAAATAAAATAAATAAAAAATATGATGTTAATAACATCATTCAAGATTATTCAAGGTCTTGAAAATTGAACCATTCAAGACCTTGAATGTGTGTGATGTAAAATTTTTTATAAAAATAATTCAAATCAGTTTTCTTTTGAAAGGAAGCACTTACACTTTTTAGGTTTATCTAATTCTTTTGATAGCATCATGTAACTATACTATTTAATTAATTGTGAATACTTTTTTGTTATTTTAAAATCAATATAAATGACATTGATATTTACTTATAGACTTTAATCATCCAATAGATTCTTTAATTTTCTTTCTGATGCATAATAAATTATTTTCCATAATAGTATTAGAATAAATAACTAAGTACAGCTTTAGTTGTTTCATATGTATAAAAATCATAATTCATGTAGATTATGTGGAAGCTCTTGTTGTTGTCTTATACCAGCTAGGCAGGCAAAATGGGGTGGGCTGTTCCATTTTACCAATGGAACCATAATTGCATTATTAAAGACACCAATTAAATAGAGATTAAAACCATAAAATTCCTTTTAAAGCATCAAAATATAATATACACGATGATTATATAGTTTAATATGAAAGACGTTTTTATCTTACTTTAATAAAATCTGTAGTATTTCTAAGATACCATTTTATTACTTTCCTGTAAAATTTCACTCTTTTTTTTATTGCAATCACACTCCTTATAGTAAGCAAAATAATATAATTATGTTCGAAATACAGTCACAAACATGTATAGTTATCATTTGTATGCCAAGCATTCCTTACCAATCTTGTCAGAAGTACATGAATCCCCGCTGTTTACGGATACAACTGTAAAGCACTGGAGGTTTGACATCCCGACGAGATTCTCTACATGTAAAACGTCAACTTTAGAGATCAGAGAATGTATTGGGGAGTAAAAAAATAATAATAAATAACCGTGAGCCTATCACGACAGGAATGGAAGAAATATCTCTGAAGGTGGCATTCAACAAAGGATCTCAAAGTCAGGTAGGCAGACGAAGAGAAATATGAAAGCGGAAAAAAATAAAATAAACACATAAAAATCACCAGTAAAAAAAAGGGAAGGAGTTGGCCCAGCTCGGCACCTGACATTAATAGGATATGGAAAAACTGATGATTTCACGTTGAAAAAGAGGGGAAGAAATGGAACGTCAGATCCAGGAACGAGGGAACGATACAATCCGAAAGTCCTCCACCAAGAAAGAAGTTTCGAACACAAGGGTAAAATAAAAATAAAAAAATAAAAAAGAATATTTCCGAAACGGAGAAAAAGATTCGATAGAAAAAAAAAGTAATATATGAAAAAGTAAGTACTGAGAATTTTGGAGATAGATGCATTTTCTACTGTCAAACCAAAGTTTTGCCTCTCTTTAAAAATATTATATGGAACGAGAAAAAAAAAAATCGTTTGATATTTTTTTATCGTTCTGCGTAGAGGAAGGTTACATGTAAAAGGTTATAGTCAGTTTTCTGTAACGCATTCCGTTTGTTCCCTACTACCTTTTTCTTTTATTTTTAATAATTTGTTTCGAATTTGCGAATCGAGTTTTGGAAATTTTTTTCAAAGCCAAGTTAGCTTCTCTAATGTTGCGGGTTATTGAAATGGGTGGACGATGTTTTTTTTTTTTTTTTTTTTTTTTTTTTTTCTCTTTAGAATTTTTGCGTATGAAAGTGGCAGCTGAATCGAACAGTTATTTAAAAGAAATCGCTTTTCAATTTTGCACAATGGGCGGTTGAATATTGAAAAGAAAGAAATTAGATAGACTTTTTTTTATTTTATTATCAAAAGCTGATATTTTTTTCTCGAAATATTTTAAATCTTTTAAATTTGAAAGATTTGGGAGAATAAAGTCGGTAGAGTTTCAAAATCTGGTGTTTTGATATTTTAATGTAAGAATAAAGAGATATGTTTTAAAATTTGTGCGTGGGAAGATAGGAAATGTGGGATAAATATTCTTAATATTGTGCATATTTTTTTAATCTTATGATATACAATAATTCTAACTTTTTTTTATAAACTGTTTTACGAAATATTCCTAAATAGTTAATATTTATTTTAATTAAAAAATTTACATCATTAAGATTAAAAAGATTTTATATTTTTTAAACAAAATCGTAACTTTTATGAACAAAAAAATATTGTCAAAATAATTCTAGAGTAAGAAGAGTTTATTATCGTTGATAAATATTTTCGCTTATTTCTCTCTTTCGCATACATTTTTATGCTTTGAATTATTTATTAATAAGTTAAAAATTAATAAATTATTTGAGCAAAAAAATGTAAAAAATTTTGTTGTATACTTCACATAAATTTGCCTCATTAAGTAAAAAGAAAAATTTATTATTTGTTGCTCATATTTAAAAAATATACAGTGTATTAATTAATTTTCTTCAACGGAATTATTTTCTTTATTTCATCATCGTCGTAGAATTTTCGCTTCTTAATAAATATATTCTAAAAAAATCTCGATTTATACTTTTGTTCTACCTCGTTATTTTAATAAAAAGTCCCTATGATAAAAATTTTAGCATGTATCTTTTTAATAAGTTTAATAATTTTACTTATTAATTGCCTTTTATTTTTTAAATCATAACAAATAAAAATTATTAAATACATTAACTTTTTGAATATTGTAATTTTGAAATAAATAATTTGATATGAAACACGATATAGAAATATTTATTTTCTTATAGATTTTATTGATTTATAAAAATTAAAAAAGCACATACACATTTGCCAAGGCTGATCATTTACCACATAATATTGAAAATAAATAGAAATTTTGTTTGAATGAATTTTGTATTTGGTTAAATATATTTGGCTGAAAGGAACTCACTTAGTGAAAAATATTATTGAGTGTTTTAATAGTTTTCTTTTCCAAAATGAGTGAACTCGCTCCTTTGAATCTTATGCATAAATGTTGTTAATCTCAAGACTGTTTTAGTAAGTTATGATTAACTATAATTGTGGTTACACCAATTTTAAATAATCATGTTTGAGATTTTTTTGGAAGATTAGTGTTATATAGCTGCCAATTATAGCAAAAAAATTTAAAAGTGCCTTATTTATTTCAAAATTTCCTTGAACAATCATTTAACTTCTACATGTATCCACTATTTTTTGTTATTCTAAAAGTGCCTTAGTTCAATAAAACAAACTCACAGAAAGAAATCGTAAATTAAACCTGGAAGCACTTTATTGACCCAAGGAGGAATAAATTTGTAAGTGCTTTTTATTTAAGTTAAAATAACTTTGAACTTTCATCAGGGTTTTTGACATATTTATTTATCTTAAAAGTGTCTTAGTTCAGAAAACCAAGTTCACTACGAAACTGAACCTTGTTTTTATCGAGAAATGGCCGACATTTCGACATTTGGCTTATTACTCTTAGCTAGGATTGTGGCCACATTCAATCCAGCATGTTTTAAATTTAATTCCTAATTCTAAATATTCTGAATGCAATTAATAACAGCCTGAATCTATCTGTTCTTTTCAGTGTCTCTTTTGAGTCCTAGTACTGAACATCAGTCATTGTCAACGTCACCTGGAGTGGTCACAGTTCAAAGCTGGCACTCGAAGTAATTCCAATTAGATTATTATGTATAACAGTATCAGCGGTTTTCTCTTTCCTCTGTTAATACCATGCATTCAAATTTGCTCATCAGTTACTGTTTTTGACATGCATCAAATCACAACCGACTTGATGGTAAGTTGACTGTAATGATTCATATTTACCAGTTTTAGCACAAAATTGCTTGGCATTTCATGACAGATTATTGTTATTTAACTGAAAAATATATCCTCATTTAGTTATTATATTGATTATTACAAAAGATTTACATTTTGAAAATAATTCTTTCCATGCTGGTATATCAATAATATTGTCCTTCATGCTGGTTGATTCTAAAACACTGGTATGTTGGAGTTCAGATTCTATCATGAATATCTATGTGCACTGGGGTTAAATAATGAGCAATTACATGATGTCTAGTAATTAATCTGAAAAAGAATATTAAATGTAATTCCGTATTAGGTATAAAGATGCCATATTGATAACCAAAAATTTTATTCTTTTGCTAGTAAATTTTAATATTATGTAAAATGCACTTCTGTAAATAACATAAGAATACAGCAATTGATACTATCACAGCCGAATACAACAATGGTATTCTTCAATTGCTTATACTTATCTAAAATTAGATAATAGTCTAAGATTGATAGCAATGCAAGCAAATCATTATATTTTAATGATGAAAATAATTGCATTGAATATAGTTACTATAAAATTACGAAAAAAATTGTTACGATAAAATGTATTATTATAAATCCTAATTTTTCTGGAATGAAGTTTTTAATGCATTATTCATTTTGTATTCAACTTTGAACCATATTGAATTTTTATTTTTTTCCTATAAATAATGGGTTTTTTTTAATATAATTTTTTATATAATTTCTAAATTAAGGCATTCTTTATAGAGCTATCATACATTGAGAGAGATAATTTAATTTATAGATTCGTATTAAACCAAGAAAAGCTAGATAAGGCTGATTTAGCTGAGTAAATTATGTAGCTCACTGCTTCACCGAGTGACACTTTAAAAGGAATCGTTGATACTCTACCAAATAGAAGCTTGTTATTTGTTGCAAAGTGATTTGTTCATCTATTAGTTCATTTCGGCGATTTTTTTTTGTCTGTTTCACCTACAATTATTTTTGTCTCAAAACTCAATTTTACACTAGTTGTTTGATTACGTTGTCTGCATGAATGCACCCCATATTATAATGTTACAACGCCCTTATAAAATGATTTATCATGGGCCAATTCTATAAGTAGAGAGTATTTAAATAGTTAAAATATTTTGCTGTTTGTATTGCGGATAAATATAGTGGTTTTTTTTTAAATTAAGAAAATTTACCTATGGAAAAATCTAGATATTAATCTAACTTTCGAAATAAAATTTTAAATATGTTTTTATGGCGATTACTGCTTCTTGATTTCAATTCAAAGTAAATATGCTTAAAACTGAAAATAATATTTTCTGTATTATCATATATTTATAGTAATACACACACACACACACAAATTAATATTTCTTATTTATACTAAAATTGTTATTAAAAATCTAATCTTTTTATTATTTTTTAAACACCCAAAATGTTCTATAGAAATAATAATCTTGAATAATTTTCTATATGTGTTGTGATTTACATTTTCTATTACTTTACATAGAATAAAATAATTTCTAATACAATTAATTGATGTTATTCAGGATAAAATCAGTTAAGTTATCGGCAAGGATAATTAAAAACTGGAAATTTTATGTATTTTAAAGACTTTGAATGAGAGAAAAATTATCATTTTCTTTGATTACTTAACTATTGAAATTGCATCATAATCGTTAAATTCATTTTTATCTTAATTATCTAAAAGTCGCAAATTTTCAATATTGTCACGGTAAAATCCAAGTGCCGAACATCAAAACTTACCTTGTTAAGAAAATATCTTTATTTTATTATTGTCATTATAATTTTTCCTAACTAATATAACTTCACACTAGAAATATAAACATCTTGATATAATCATCTTAATATTTAACACTTGTTATATAGGAATATTACAACTTAAATTTGGGAATATAGCATAAAAATTTAACTGAATTAATTATAACAGAAATTAACAATATCTGTAAAATAACAAATATTGATGTAAGTTCAGATTTAAAATTAAGATATAAGAAATTGCTCAGTAAAAATATAAATGTTATAAACTTTTCCAAAAAAGTGATGCTTCGAAAAATAGAAAATTAGCTAATAATAAGATGATTTACTTCACAATTGTATTTGTAACAGTTTATAGTAAACTGTTGAAAAATAATTTTTTTCTTTATTAAACTTTCACAAATTAATAAGAAATCTAAGTAAGTACTAAATATATACTTAAAGGAATTAGTTTGTCAAAAATGTAATTCACTTATTGATAATATTTTTTCTTTAATTAATTTTTTATTAAAACTTACTGTATCCTTTTTTTTATTAAAACCATTGCTTAAAGACTTCTATTGATTTTAAAAAAAAGTAGGAAGAAACAATATAAAGGATTATTAAACATTTTTGCTCTTTGAAAAGAAAAATAAATTGTTTTGGACTTTGAACTGTGATATAAAAACGTACTGTATCGCAATTTTAAAATAACACAAAACTCTAATTCTCATAAGTTTTATTGGCGCAGCTTGTCCTATTTTAGACCTTGCGTTATAAAACCCAACCGACCGTAGGTTTTATTATAACATGAATCAAAAAAGTGTCCGGCACGTACGCGCGCGCACACACACACACACACACGTTAATCAGTTAGTTTCAATTTTTATTTAAGAATCTAAAATGACTCGCGGAAACGATACTTTGATTATTTTTTTGTTTAGCTAATCTTTCGAATTTTTTAATGCCTGCAAGAAAAAGCATTTTCAAAATCACAAATCAACAGCTCTGAATCCTATGTGCCAAGAGGACATTTTTTAATTACTCGAAGAAAGAACAACTTCTTCGAATAGTAACACAGCTAGAAGCATTCATTTATGTGTTTACTTTTAATTAACTTCTTGCATCAAGTTACATCAAACAGTTAGCAGAGAATCGGTAAGATAGTTTTCTGCCATAGTAACAACGAAGTAACAATGAAGTTATTTTCTGTCAAAAGAAAACACTACTTCTGCCTCGTTAGAAAGAACGGCGGCGGGGTGTTCAGAAAAAAAAAGAAAGAAAAAGTGGGAGGAGAGAAACGAAATGAAGAAAAAAAAATCTTGAAAATCCGAAAATCCACTGAAAGTAATAGTATAAGTATTTGCCCGTGATTCGCTGAAGTGGAACATTATTTGGCGGAAAGGGGTCCAGACGGTTGACTAGTCCGTTCTCCGATTTTCTTCTGGGGCATTTAAGGACTGGGGGGGGGGCTGTGGGTGGATGGGAGTATTTCTCGATCTGCTGCGCTCGGTACACGCTTAGTTAGGCCGGGTCTGCATTTACGCAGCCTTTCCTGCATCTTTATGTTGCTTACTTTATTCCCTCAGCTCTTCTATCATAGAAGAAAAGTCGTCAGCTCTCTAGGGACTTTGCTCTGTTTTCCCAGCTTTTGTTCCCTTTTTTCCCCCGCGAATTTTCCTTTGATTTGAATTCATTCTTATATACCATTTGAGACGAAATGTAGTTTTTAACTATCGAAACAGTTTGCAGAACTGTTACGCTAAATACTAATTGATGGAATACTTTGAAATGAATTAAATATTCAATATTTATATTTTCAGTATGTTTTCCCTGTGTTAATAAGAAAATACCTGCGTATTGATTCCATAGTGAGTGACCTCTAATTGGACTAATTTCGTAATGCACGTAATCAAAATATAGATTTAATTTGAAGAAAATAATTCAGTTTATTTAATGTGTTAGTATTAGTTTTCTTGCGCCGGATCGTCAGTTTAATTAATACTACTTTATAAGTTAGGATTGATATATAATAATAGACTGAAATGAAGTAGATGAATATGTTTTAGTAACAAATTGATGTGACATGACAATAAAGTCTCTGGGGCATTTTAATTGCGAAATGTTGTTAGTTAAACTTTATCACAATCAATGAATTATGCTTAATATTCTTTAAGGTGGTATGTATTAAATGAAATTTTTAATTTTCAAAACAAATTAATTTAAAGAATTGATTAGTTCAAATCTAAAGTGGATAGAGCTTATTGAAACTGACATAGTTTCTGGTATCAGGATATTAAGTCTCAACTATAACTACTCAAGTATTCAATTACATTTTTTATGAGTTATCTGAAAAATTTCATAAATTATTTAACTAAAGTTTTTCGTATATTTAGATTTAAACATTTTTAGAAACTGATAGAAATTTCATTTCCTCAGGTCTCGTCATTTCTTTGTTATTAATGACTATCTTTTATCCTTTTACTTTACTAAAGAATTATATTCACAAGGTTTGGTTTGTTTGTCGCTCAACGCTCATTTTTTTTTTGCACACGAAGGTTAATTAGACCGGGACCTACGCCTTAAAGTGGATTCCGAACCACTACAAACATCCATGCCAAAGATGGGATTCGAACTCATGAACTGTTGAACCAAAGGCAAGAGTGCTAACCATTTGGCTGTCAGCTGGGCAATCCTATTCACAAAGCGATGAACTGAGATTATATACATTGAATGTGTTGTGTATATTATGATTTTTCTTGAAAAATAAATTAAATTAGTTATTCAATTGTTTATTCATAGATTTGGGATGAAAGCATATCTTTTTCACATTTAATTTTCCTAGTTGTGTTACTGGTAAATTTCAGGATAATATCTATTTCAGGAAAGGGACAAAAATCAAAAAAAAATAATAGCCAACATAGTTTTTTCTAGTAGATCTTGTCAGATCATTTTATTGACTTAACTTCTAATGACCAAAAATTTACTAAAAATTATTTATGAGTATATTAGAGTAAAATATAAATAATATAAATAAATTTTGTATGTTTACATTAAATACATGTCATTATTTTAGTAAATGCATCTTTTGGGTTTAAGATGAAAATAAATTGTCTTAAATACTTAGAAATGTTTCAAAATTGAAATTAATTATATTCTAAGTTTAATTATAAGAATAGTTCTAGTTCATTAAGCAAATTTTTATTTATTAATGTTCCTAAATTAATGCTGAATTTGAAGGAAAAAAAAAGTAGCCATTACTTTTAAAACATAAGCTTTTAACTTAAATATTAAAATTACGTTGTCAAACTCTATTTTATCTCGAATTATTCATCTTCATTCGAATTAATATTTTGTCAGATTAATTTTGTATCTATCTGTTTCATTAAAATTGTAAGGTTAAAAGCATGAATCTACCGGCCATTTTATTAACAGTAAATCATCCATAAAATTAAGAATTCAAGACAACTTTCAGAGATTTTTTGGAATAAACACAATAATCTCGAGAAATAATATGTCGCGGAAAGAAAGAAAACTTGTTCTTGTTCCTAAAATTAAATAATTAATCAGAAATATGAGATGTGCGAGGCGAAACACAAACAGTTATAGATTTTAATTGAACATTAATGAACTAATTAATTATGAAAGTATTTAATAAAGGATACTTCCACATTAAAAAAAACGTTTGAAATATAATTTCTAATTTCATGCTTCTGAATTTCAATTATTGAAAAGAGAAAGTTTATTAAAAATCGTACCCTAAAAATTTTTAGGCTTTTATAATTCATTATCATCTTAAATTCCTCAGCACATAATATGTAAAAAAAATCTAACGAGTTGGGATTGGAAAGTGAATTTTTAATAAAGTTATCTTAATAGAAATGATTAACTTTCATGGCGGTAAGAGAAGAGTTTTATGTATGAGTTTTAGCTCTTTCAGTGTAATTATGTTTTATTGCATTCTGTTTCCATAAATATTTCATATTTAAGTAAATAAAATGCAACTATTCATTGCAATTTGTTATAATTATTCGAAGATACATCTTAAATATTTAATATTTTTTTAATATATTTATATTTAATTTTTGTTAATATAACCATAGTTACATAAAATATTTATTTTTCTATTCTATGTACGACATTTTTTTGTTATTTTTTCACTGCAATTATCTAATTTTAATAATATAACTTTAAAATTTAATTTAAAAAAAATTATCACTTCTTTTCTACCAATAAAGCTGAATAGATTATGAAGTAAAATATTAATCTCTTCCTTTTGTTACTAATCTTTTAACTTATAAAATTATATTAAATATATAATAATTTATTATTTCTGCTCATCAAAATGCAAGGAAAAAAATCTTTCCTAATGTGTGTGTGTGTGTGTGAGAGACAGAGAGAGAGAGAGAGAGAGAATTTAAATATTATAAACTTTAAAAATTCAGTTTGAACTTTCGAACCCTAAAAGGTTTTGGAAATTTATTATTGCTTAATTATTTTTTCTCATTATTCGAATATTTTAAGAATAAATATAAAAAATTATAAACTTAACACGATCTCAAAGACAATCATTAAATTATTGTAAAACTAATCCTAGATAAAAATGTCAAAATTAAACGTGTTCCATTTTGTTCTTCTAGGAATTAACAAATGAATATTACATAATTGATTGAATAACAATGAACTTCATTTTTTTAATTTTAAGTTTTTATTTTAAAAACTCATTAATTTTTTTCACACATCAACTTCAGTATTTATTTAAAACGTAATTTTCTTTATTAAGAATTTATGTTTAACTTAGATCATATTTACTCGGAGATAAATTAAATTTTTGGAGAAAAGTATGGTTAATTAATTATGAAATATAGGTGTTTAGTAAAAGTAACGTAAACACTCTTAATTAAATGTACTTAAATATTTTTCATTAAATTAATATTACTTTATTTTAGTTACATATTTAAAGTTTTAAAGAAAATGCAATTTAAAAGATTTTAAATAATTTTTTTTAGATAAAATATAGTAGTAATATTGAATTACTTTAAAATAATGTAAATAAATTAATTAGTTGTTAAGCAATTGGTTAGAAAAGTATTAAGTTCGATATTGATTGATTAGTTAATAATTATATTTTTTATTTAATCGGTTAATAAGTAAAAGTAGACAAAAATAATCTTTGTAATCAGTTGCTAAAAGAAAAAATCTTTATGTCTATATGTATATATATATATATATATATATATATATATATATATATATATATATATATATATATATATATATTATTTTAGTTTTTAATTTTTCAATTGAAAATTTTCATAATCTACTTTTAATGTGACTAATTTGTTTTTAATTTTGTCATTAAATTATTAAAATTGTAACCTTAACTTTGTTATTAAAAGTAAATAAACCTTTAAATTACGTAAAAAAATCCATTTTTTTCAATTAAATATCGAAATATGGTTTTGAAATTAACAAGGCTTAAATTCTTGAGTCTTAAAAATCAATTATTTAAATTATTTTAAGTAAAATTTAAAAATATGAATTAATAATTATTTTTATAAAACATTTGATTTGTTTTCTTATTATTCCATACTTTATTAACCTTCATAATTCATTTTCATTTTCTTAATTTATTTTCATATTTTGTGCAAAATAAAATTAGCTTATATGGAATAAAAAATTCATTTTATGTAAATATTACATAACACCTTTACAACTGGATCTGGTTTTACTACAGAAATTATTCGTTGTATAGTACTAAGAATATTGCTGATTTCTCTTGAATGATTTATAGGATAATGAAGAGGTACCTTTATTATCATTTATCTTAAGAATATTACTAGTTATCTTGTATCCTCATCGTCTTACTACAGTAATTTGATGGTGCCATTAGTGAAATATCACTAAGAAAAATTTATCACCACATTAGTGTTTCATATGACAGCTGAAGCCATATACATTAAGTCGATATTAATATTCCAAATTAAATGGAATAAGATCATTCTTTAGAGCATTTTAATTGAAAAGGCAACATTTTTATAATATTAAAAATAAAAAATGGTATTTTTTAAAATTTCAGGGCAAACTGCCTTTTAAAAACATGAAAATCATATTTGTATAGAAAAATTATTGGTTTCTTTTATGATAGATTTAGGTTTAAATTCTTGAAAAAAGACATGAATGCTGAAGAGTTTCAGATTTTTTTTGATCTAATCTTAAAGGTTAAAATCAAGTAATGAATGAAATCTTTGCTTTTAAGTTGGCTTGATCCTGACATAATCAAAAGACATAATGATTTTAAATGAGCTAAGTTGTGCTTAGCAAATAAGGTTCAGATTTCGCTCCGTATAAGTGATATGAAAGTTCTCGAAATGATGAGGGGATACCTTAGACGTCAACGTTGTAATACTTAACAGCTTTGTACTGAGGTAACTACTTAAAAACTAATGTCTCTCATCTTTTGAAAATTTCTTTGACGAAATTATATTGGCATACCTGGAGGTACCTTGCAGCATCAATGGACGATTTTGCAAATTAAAGAAATTGCATATAATTTTCTGTCTTGAAACATTTAACTCCATAATCTATGTGCGAAAATTATATTTCTAAAAGAGGATATTAAAAACAATTACTATCTAGTTTACGGAGTACTCTATAACTTATAACCTTAAAATTTGTTTTAAAAATGAAGTGACAAAAGTTTACTGTAAGAAGGGTAGTATTAAAATTGTTGGTTAAAAAACTGAAATTTTATAAAATTGTATATTTTTTTTGTATTTTTAAGTGAAATGTAGATACAATTATTATAATTAAGATGCGGATGGTAAATATGGAGAAGGTCCCGACAAAATAAAAAGTACTGATTTCCGCAGTTTCGAGAATTTAGCAAGGGCGACAGTTGCTTTGATAGGTAAAGGAACTTCCGCCCTGCAGAGCACAGGGGCGCTGACTCTGCACATTTTGCTCCAGCCCGATTCCTTCGATAATATTGGGCCCCTTCTTCGACCTCCTGCATCCACGGCCGGGAATAACTTTTCTTATTATTTCTTCTCCTCTGATTTCCGATTGATTGTTTTTCTTCGATACTTGACAAGCCTATTAAGTCACTTGAAAAATCAAAGAGTTTCTCCGGAAAAGTGATGATTTGGGAGAAATTCTCCTTTTTTCCCTATCCGGGGGGCAGCGCCCATTGCCAGCAACCCTTTTGCGTTTTATGACTTTATGGGGCTCCTTTTCCCTCCCATCTGAGTCCTCCCTGCTTTATGAAGCTTTTTAACTTGTAGTCCTTGGCCATAAAACAACAGCAGTCTCGATTTATTCATTTGAACGATGGAAAAACGCAAAAATGTACTTCCCATTTGGACTCTTGCTAAGAAGCATTCGATGTGGAAAATATTGCTGTAGCAGCGTGGCGAATGAGCTGGACACATGCCTACAGCTTCAGTTCTGAAACTGTGCTATTTGTGTTTCTGAACATGTAAGGGACTATTCACAAATTAACCAAATGAATCTGTCAACTGGAATGCAAAATCACATTTAAGAATTATTATTTGCGCAATTATTGTTTAGTTTAAAAATATAATCGAAATAATCTCCCACATTTCTGTAACAACGAGAATGTTTTTGAATTATTCCGTTCTGATTGCAGTATTTTTTATTTATTTTTATTATATATATATATATATATATATATATATATATATATATATATATATATATATTTTATTTAGTTTCTAACTAAACTGTGTTTGTGTTTGAAAGTGGTTGAAACAAGAATGTTACAGTAATCAGTTTTAAAATCAAAATAACTCTATAAATACAATATCATTATTTACAGTTCTATAATTGAATTATAAAAAAAGTTTGAAAATTAGTAAAATAATTTGAAATAGCTGCTGTTTAGTTTATCAAAAGTACTTTTTAAAAATGTAAATAAAAAATGTATTACTATAATTTTTTAAGGGATGTAATGAAACAAATATTGTATTTTTATATACAGCCATAGAACTAAATGATAAAAATTTATAAATTAATAAAATTATTCGCGAAGTTACTATCATTTATAATTTTTTAATATATTTTGCGTCATTGTGTCTGTTTAATTTAGTTTTTAGAGTCAAATTGAAATGCTTAAAATTTTTTATATCGAAGTATAAGAATTAGTAAAATCATTTGACGTATTTACTATATTTACAATATTTTATAAAAGGGTGATAATATATCATATCATCGTAATACTTTCTAATGCAAAAAATCGGGAAAATGTTTCATTATTATAGATGTTTTAACAAAGTGAAAATAAATTAAAAATTTTGTAAAAGTATTTGAATTGTGGTTATTTACAATTTTTCAAAATATTTTGTATGAGTATTGTTGATGAAAAATTTTATTGTTGATGACAAATTTTATAGTTATTCTAGAGATTCTAACATTCATCTGATATAGTCAAAATGAGATGTAGATTATAACGCATAATTAATTAATTAAACTTTTAAAAACTAACCCAAAAAATAATGTAAGAAAATGTCATTTCGTGATTATTGAAAATCATCAAACATAAGGACACAGTTTTTCTCTTAGATTGAGACTAAAGTTTTAATTTTTAACTCCAGACTTGTAAAATGCAAAAAAATTGCAGATTGTTCCTTACTCATTCCAAGTTAGTTTTAGTTTCATGAATCAACCATTAAATAAATACCAATAAATCAAAATATATTTTATTTATTAAACCAAGTATAAAACTTTCACCTGGATATGAAACGTTGAATTTTTTCTGTTTATGAAGCTCTTGAAAATAGATACATAAATGTAAACAAATATGTAAAAATTTCTATTTCTAGTCAGTTTTATTTCATCAATTGAGTAAATTCGCTTCTTTTATGAATTACAGGAAATTCAAAAGCTAAAAAATTAGCTTGACGGATATTTATCAGGTATAGTTAATTACGTAAACAGGTATTAATAGAACACAATAAAAATGTTTCATCCAAAAAAAAAAAAAAAAAAAAAAAAACTTGTCATCAAATTTTAATTGCATTTGAATAGATTTTTCTGGTTTCAATATTTTACAATCGTTTGAGCCTATCACCTTTAATACAAGCATTTATGAGAGTTTATTTTTCACATTCTATTACATTAATGCTCCCAAAAAAAAGCGAACAATTTGTCAAATTAATTTTCTGTAGTAATCAAAATATACACACGCATTAGCTGTAATATGCATTATATTTTTAACTCTTATCTTATTATCGAATCAACGCAGTTTTTAGATTTCTATTTTTCCTTACTGTAAGCAAGTCACATAAAATTTGCACAATTCATTGGTCTCAACTTTAATAAAATTAATCTTACTTTTTGAGCACATCATAACTTTTGTTGACACATTTATTTTCAAAAATATTTGAATTTTAAATTCGTATAATAAAACAATAATTTTACAGATTTTTTATGTAAAATATTACTCGTAAAACATTTTAGATTTATAAAAGTAAAGTTATAATGATCCTTCAGTAGCACCTTTACTTTTAAACCAAATATCGTACTTTTAAAATATTATTTCATTTTATTACTCATAAATGTATGAATGTCATTATTGCTTAACTTATCATATTTTTCGCTGGAATTTTTTCTATATACAGTCCTATATTAATATTTTTAATGCTGAAGTACTTTGTACTACAATCAGCTTAGATGCAGAACGAAATTATTTTAAATATGTTTATTTTAAAACAATTTAAAATCTTAACAAGTCACTTTAAAATGTTAATATTTTTAAGATTGGTTATGTATAAATAACAATGTATTTATTTAGAATCAAAAAGGATGAGGTTTTATTATCATAATAAAATAATTATAAAAATATGATAAAATAATTATAATTTCATTAATTAGAAAGTAATGTCAGTATTCAGATTATCAATTATTTTTATGTATTTATTTCATTAAAATTTCACTTAACATACTAATATTTTTTTGTATTACTTATAGCTTTTACAAAAGCAAACATTTTTAAAATTTCAAATTATAAGAAAGAACCGCATTATTTAAAACAGAATATTTGAATTGTGATTAATATAATAGTAAGTTGAAAAATATTTAAAATGCTCTTAATTTTCTCATAAAAAATAGTTTTCATCTTAACTTGAAAAAATAAAATTTTTTAACACAGTCTCAATTTTTTTAAACAATTATTAATATGTTTGAATAAATGATAATCACTTACATTTTGGAACATTTACTATGAAATACCACATAACAGAGAAACATACAAAAACTTTTCTTAGAAGATTGAGAAATGCGTTTTGATAAAAGCAATTTAAAGAATATTTTTAATATATTAAATGAAAGAAATAGTGATAGAAAACGTGCATTAACATGTTGCAATTATTTAATTGATTTTCCAAAAGATGTTTAGTATAAGAAATACCATTTTATTTAGGAGTCTACATTATTAATGAAAGATACACTTAAACAATCTTTTTGTAAATTTTATTTTTAAATTAGTATAATTTTTTTAATTAAAAAATTAATTTTAACAAAAATGATTTAATATTTAATAATTCTTTGTAAATTAGGCATTGCTGATTACCATGATTCTATTTTATTACTATCACTATTACTACTGATGCGTAATATTTAGCCGGAAGTTAAATATTATATGAAATATGTTAACTATGCCTAGTTTTTTTGTTTTATGATACTCAGATTACTTTGCGTCATTATTTTGATTAAAAGCATCCCATTTAAGGCTAGACGTTGCTTTTCGTGAAACCGAAACTCACGGTTCAGTTATTTAGTTATTTTATTTCAAAATTTATTGCACGACGTTCATTCTTATTAAGCCTAAAAATATTGGCACAGAAATTGATTGAAGCTTTTTATATTAAAATATATACGATACTTAAATTATATATATATATATTTTTTTTTTCAATATATATATATATATATATATATGTTTGAGTGTGTTCTTTATTATTGTGTAAGAGTGTTGAGTGTTTATTTCTTATAGTTTCTCCATAACTATGTGGTTATGCAATCATTTTTGCACCGAGTAAATTTCAACCATTAATCTTAATAAGGTTTTGTACTTTTACACATTTTTTGTCATTTTTATCGTAATTCTTTTATTTTTTATCTGTCTGAAATATATTTAATCATTTCTTTAAGTTTCTTTTTCACATATTAGAGCAATTTTTTTAATTTGTTTTTCTCATCTGTGATTTATTTTACCTAGAAGATTTACTGAAAAATATATGTTTGCTAAGAGATAATCACTGTATGAAAATGTTATTGAAAACCATGTAGTAATTTTTTTGTGAATATGGTTATTAATCTGATAATATAAACTGTTTTAATGAATCATTGCAAAAAATAATTTTTAAAAAGATCCTATTAATTTAATAAATTGATTTTCAGTATCGTTATTAAGCAGATGAAAAAACAAAGATGAATTCATTCTATGAACAATATTTTTGTTGATTTAAGAAGCGTATTTTATTTAATAATTATTTATTTTTTGTCAGAAAAAATATTGAATTACAACAAAGTTTGCAATTGAAAATATCTGTGTGGTTCTAAGACTACTGTTTTAGAATCATTAATTGAAAATGTGTGTTAACTACAAAACTAGAAATTTTGTTGTTTGTGTTAAGCTATGATAATAAGTTAAATTATTTGTCAGCTGATGCATTCAATTAAACAAATGCAATTTTAAGTATCATTAAAAATGCTAGCGACTTTACAATAGTTTATAACTTCATGAATATAAAAATAGAAGAACGTGATTTTTAAGAAATTCACTTTTACACGGATGCTTATATTTTTTCACAAAATTGAAGCATATTTCCGATTTAAAATAATACTTGTTGTATGTTTTTGAATTAAACTATTTTCAAAGCTAGTAAAATACCTATGTTTTAGTCTGAGTTACATGCTATGTGCATTTATTCGTTTCTAAAATAGCCATTTCTAGTTTATAAATAATTGAAGTATAATTGCTTGCCATCGACAAAGCGATAAACGAACTCATTACTGTAAGCTTTCGTAATCGTTAATTATTGCAATAAACACTTTTTTGAGCCCGGCTTTTGTTAGGAAAAACTCACTTCAAAAACAACAAATATAATGGTTTCTTTCTTTGTTCTGTTTTCACGAGAATATATCGAGTTTTAGCAGCATTCGCCCTAAAGGTCTCTTTTATTCTGGAGTTATATATATAAATACACATCATATCGGGAACTGGCTTCAACTTCATTAATTGTTTGATGAGAGCTTTTGATTCGATAGCAACGCGAAAGGTAGGAAAGAGAAGTATAGAAAGAAAATAAGGAGAAAAATGTGGTAGGATTTCCAATTGTTCTATAATTGCTTCAGCTAACTTTAACATTTTTTTTCACTGCTAAGGAGTAGTATGCGCCTTCTGGCGTATGTCTTATTAAGAAAATTATCCAAAAATTGATTCACTTGAGGGAAAGGAAACCGTTTTTCCTCGTCATTTCAGGTATGGATGTAGAAAGTTTGGGAATAAACTTCTTACTTTTGATTTTAACTATAAATTGATTTCAGTTTTCTTTGTGGCTTTTCTTAAATGCTTACCATTCAGTTATACTGGTTTGATATTTCTATACCATTTCAATATGGACATTGAAATGTTTCTCGATTTAAAATATTAATAAAGTTAAGTTATTAGTTGAAATGAGACTTAGTTTTGAAAATCTTTGACCTATAAAAAGTTTTGTATTTTACAATTATTAAACAGTATATCACTCTAAACATTATGATAAATTCATAGTTAAAGTATTTTAATGCAGAATAAAAAGTGAGTGAAATTAAGTTTATTTTTTCTCTTGCTCATAAAAAAGAAAATTGAAAGTGTAATTTTGGAATTTTTCAAGTGTGATGTCCTAAAATAATTTTCATGAAATATATTATTTTCATAATATATATTATTTTATATAGTTGAAAAAAAATTAGCATTAGTTATTTCAGTTCTTTAATCCAATATCGTCATAATTGTGCTGTGGCTTATACCTCAAGGTTTAGCCTCAAACGAGACATGTCCAGGAGTTCGCGAATCCTCAAAAAGTCATAAACAAGAGAGAAAGTAATAAGGTCCTCATTCAAAAGCCCTACACAGTGGGGGCGATGTTCAGGGGAAGCCTGTGCATAAGTTCACTTAAGATAAGATATATGTCCATCAATATAAGTAAGACTCCCTATATGTCTACTCTTGGGCCTCCTGCTGCACATGAGTAGGCATATAGGGAGTCTACTCATGTGCAGCAGGAACTACTCATGTACAACAGGAGTACTCATATGCATCAGGAGCTACTGATGTTCAGCAAGAGCTACTTATGTGCATAGGGAGCTACTCGTGTGCAGCAGGAGTACTGCACAATCAGTGGACAGCTCTATCACTCCCAATTTTGAGGGCATTACCAGGAGTTCTCCCAAATACTGAAAGTGGGATACAGGAGTCCTCTAATATTTTCTGATTCCTGATATTAATTTCTGAGCTTATTTTGGAGAGGATTAGTACTTAACCAACAGTTGATGAGCCAGAAGCCCCTTCTTTTGCAAGAATATCAGCAGACTCACTGCCCTGAAGGTCCATGTGTAAAGAAAGTCACTGAAAATAAGTCTTGTTTTGCCTCCAAGCACTTTGGGATCTTTAAGAATCATGACAGATGTTCTGTCTCCCACACTCTAGTCCAGTTACTCAGCTCCTGAATGGCGATACGGCTATCTGTTAAGATCCGAATACCTGTAGATGTGTTTTATGAAACCATCAAAATTTGTGCCTCTTTATTACAATTAGTTCATAATTAATTAGTTTTAATCAAATAAAATGTGTTCTTCACTATAACTCTTCAATCATACTATCCTAAGTGTGCCTGGGTATAAAATTCAATCGAATATTAAGAATCTCAATAATTAAAAAATATTTTTTAGTTAATAATACTTCCTTATCTATATTATATTAAATCTTTAGTGACTTAAAATTATAAGAAAAAGGAATTATTTTACGTATAATTTTATATACATTTATTGAATTAGTAAGAAAGATTTAACTGTAATGCTTCACAGCCTTATGTAAATACATTTAAATAATGTAGATAATACAATTCAAAGCATTAAGCAATAATACAATTCACGATTAATCTTAAAAATCGTGAAATATAATATTTTTTTGTAAAGATAATTTAAGACAGCTTTTTTCTATTGGCGGGGTTTGAAACAATTGAAGCATAAATTTCTTTGAATCAGTAAAGCTTTAATCAAAAGGAAAAAAATTGAGATTGGCAGTTTTTTTAAGTGGCATCATATTACTACGGTTAAGGATAAAATTTAATAATATAGACATATGGATTAATTTTTTATTATATAGACATATGTATCCGATTCCAGTAAGTTTTCTTCCATAAATAGCCTACTTTTCTCTGTGTTCTTAAAATGTTTGCATTCATGCATAAACATGAATGTTGACTTTTTACACAATCGAATAAATATCATTTACATAAAAGAAATAACATATCATGATCTCGAAGAATAAAAAAAATCCATCGCTAATGGGGCCATTAATTTTCTTAGAAAAGGGAAAGAAAAGACACAGTTTCAACGGCCATAAACACTAATTATGAAAAAGCAAATTAGATCATACGCTACCAGAACCACGTATGTTCTAATTCGGCTAATTAAACCTCATTTTATGATTTAAAAGAAGCTAAATTTCTTCCAGAAAATTTGCTGACATAATTACGTAAATGAAAAACAAACGAGCCAGATTCAAATTATATTAGTTTCAGACAAACAATTCTTGCAGACAAAAAGATCTAAATTCCAGGTGCGCAGTTCTGAGCTGCTATTTATCGCCCAGATCCTGATTAAGTTCCAGAACAGCGTTCTTCTTCTTCTCGTCTGGATTCTTTTTCTCTTTTCTTTTTATGGCCTGGCCTTTTTTCTTTCTTTTTTTTATTCTTGAGCATCGACTCTCTCATTCCTTGTAATATTAATTGCTCGCGTGAGATCGACCCATGCATCACAAGGTCCCACAAATTCTTCACCGCTTCTAATAAATGCCTCCTATTCGAGCGAAGGAAGTAGAAGGAACTGATGAATGTCATCAGATTAAGAAAAAGGAGGCTTGAATGAATTAATAACCAGGAAATGAGGAAGAAATGCATTGTGGGAAGAAGATGAATTTATGTGGAGAGATTAAAAGTTTTTTTTTTTTCATTCTGCCTTTTTCTTAATAGCAATTTGCGTTCCTTATTAAATGTCAACTTCAGAATATGTTTCCCGTAATTTTTAAGCAACATGTTTAGTAAAAACTTTTCAAAAGACTTTGCAATGTGCTTTAAAGCCTATTAAGCGAGTTTTTTTTTATTCTTTTAGAATTTCATTTTGTTACGCTGACGTCATGTATAGAACAACTTTTGGAGTCCATGATGCTCTCTAAAATAAAATGGATTTTAGTGTCTTGCAATAATGAACCATGATGAAGTGACACAATAGACATGTGAGCTGGTACAGCTCATTTTTAACTTTTGAACCTCAACAAAAAAGAGCATTCTGGTCAGAAATAGTTATCCATGAAATAGATCATCAAGATAAAATTTCAGAAATAACTATCTTTTAATTTCAAAAAATTAATTATAAATTAATTGAATTAATGAATCAATTTTTGAAAAATTTAGGTAACTCTTGATAACACACATTTATAATCCAATTCTTTTACGACAGAAAACTTCTACATTAATTAGAGATATACAACTTAATTTGAAAAATTGAAGTATAAGGAATAGTATTTATTCCTATTTCTTTTGAAAAATACAAGAACCCAAAAGAAATGTTTATTTTATTACTTTAAATAACCATTTCAGACAATTTTGTTTTAAATATTCAAATTATTTTATAAAAACTGACAGTGTTCGTGGAAAATTTCTGTGTTATTAGAGAAAAATCGAACAAAAGATTATAACGAAATATATTTTTGAGAAATGTTTTTTATTAAATCACGTAGATTGTTACAGTCTATAAACAATAAATTTTAAAATATCAGTGGAATTTTTCAAAATTTTATTTGTTAATAAATGTACAGAACGTGATAAAAAAAAACAACAACTAAAATTTAGAGAAGGAATTTTCTGAAAACTTGAATATTTATTAGAACAGTTAAAAATAAAATAAAATATTTCTCTGTCGATAAAGTCAAAGTAAGATGATATTTCATTAAATTCAAATTTGTTCTTGGTAAGGTGTGTGTAAAATTTGGAGTTATACACAATACATTTCTGAGTTACCTTTCTCTCTCTCTTTCTAAACATAAATTAATTCAAATAAAACAATTTTTTCAAACGGAATTATAATTAATTATCTAAGCTACTTCCTAGTTAAATTCCAATGACTTGAGTGTTATTATTTCGAAATATATTCCTTTAATATATAATTCTGTCAGTTTTGATAATAGAAATAACATATATATCTTTAAACTGAATGTGATTAAATTCGTTTTTCTCTTTAATTTAAATTGCTTGATTCAGAAATTTAGTATTTTGACATTTTATCTAATTGACACTTTTTTTTTTTTGAAAGAAATTTGATCTTACCCCTCAATAGTAAAATACTTAACTATGCAAATATCACTAGCTGTATAAATACCAATTATACTGCTGTATAATCGATTTGATTTAATCATCATTTAAAAAGAAACTTCATCGTTTGATTTTGCCCGTGTTGAACTTGACTGTTTATTAAATTATTCTAAACTACATTTTTGTTTTGATAGGACATGAATTGCATTATTGCAGTCATAATGATAAATTACAATTCTCTATTCATTCATTATTCAATTATTAAATTCTTCAAATTGTAAAAAAAATTTGCAAAATCTACTTTTTGCCGGGAAATTTTATTGTATATTTTTCTAAATGTTTAACCATTTCTAACGTGGAATTAGATTAAAGGATAGAGAAATTTTATTATATAATTTCTTAAAGATTATATAAATTTGTTATATAATATAAGATTATATCAATTTATTATTTAAAATTTAACTGGTCTCTCTCAATATTTGCAACTTCGTATTTACTTGCTTCTTGAATACTGAGAAATTTCAGATATTGGAATCAGTATATATGTGCAATTATTTAAATGGAATATAAATTTAGTTTCTCATTTTTATCTATTTGTAATCTGATTTTTCGGGAAAAATTTGTATTTACGTATTATGTTTTAAAATCTCAGAAAAAAATTCCCTATTTTACAATAGTGTTAAATTGTTATTCAAATTTATATAAATGTGAAAGTTTAATACTCAACTTAACTGTAATGTGACATGTACTATATAAATATCTCTCATGTTAAATTAAATCAAGGTTTTGCGTGTTAATGTTTAGTTTTAGGTGTGTAATGCTTGGAATAAAACAAAAGCTTACTCTAGCTCTGAAAATAAATAATAAGAGAGCAGAATTGATCACAAAAATTATTACAAAAAATATATATAAGAACAGAACTCGTATGTTCGTATTTAAATCGGAGACACAACATTTTTAACTGCTCACTTCATGACAGCTGGAGATCGGCTGCTTATTTTTTTTGCTTGTTATTGTTGCCATTTGATGACTACTAATTACTTGTTGCCACCTTGTCTAACAAAACAATTCTATTCCAAGTAAATGTTTTATGATTACTATCAGTTTCGTAGTATTCATGTTTATTTATTTTGATTGACATAACTGGAAAACTATGAATTTATATACTTATTAAAAACGCTTGATATTTGTAGTAAAAAAAATTTCCATTTAAATAAATATGATTTGTTTTAATAAGTTCAATATAACATTTTTGTAATAATATAATATTAATTATTAATTAGCATTTCATTGTTTAGTGAGTTAATTTTAATTTAAGCATAATTTTTTATTAAGTGTTATTGAAACCATAACATTTATATATTTATCACAAACACACACACATAAATAATAAAGATTTGGATTCAATTTGAAATATGACTGGAATGAAAATTTATTTGCTAATATTATAAAATTTCCTAAAATTATTCAGGAATAAAATGAGAGAAAAACGCTAGTTATTATATTTTAATCCGCAATGCAAGGAATTAAATTACTATCAACAGAATCAGGCTCATTACTCAGGTAGCAAACTAATATTATTTTGAAAACAAAGAAACAAACTACAGAATCTACTTTTTCACCTCACTATGGATTCATTTACACTGACATTTCTTATGTTTGACTTGTATCGCTTTTGAAAATATATCATTTTCCTCTTTTCTTCTATCCGGGCATTTTATTTCCCCCCTTTTCGTTTGTTTCAATTTTATCCATTGCCCCATAGGAGTTGGCAGTCGTTATTGAAGTGTTCTTCCCCTTTTTAGATAGAGTGAAGTGTAAGAAGACGAGTAGTGAACAAATAACGGCGAAATCATATCGAACTCTTCTTATTTATTATTTTTTTTTTTTCTTTCGCATTTTAGCTTCTCTATTCCGGTCAGTCTCTTTCAGCATCATCCCTGCAATTTTTATTTTTTTTTTTGTTCCTCGAAGTTTCTTTATTTTTGAACTATTGGATATTTTGTGTCCACCATTAGCAAAAGCACAGAAGGGCTGGGAGGTAAAAAGAAAATGAACTATTTTTTTTATTTTTTTTATTTTTAGTTTCTGAGTAAGAAATGCTGAGTAAACAGGAAAAAATTAAAAGCCTAGATGTATAAAAGTTTAAACTGGAAAGTATTTAATGGCGTTTATTATTATAGGAAATGTTTATTTTCTGATTAAGTTATAAATGAGATCTTGTTCGTTGAAATTTATTTGGTTAGAAATGTTTTAAGTATTGAGGCTTCCAATAAACAGTTAGTTATTCTTCTGTGTACGTGACTCAAAATCATAAAGGAAAACTCTCAAAGAATTTGTTAATATCTGTGTCAGTTTAAGTTTAATTTGATATTACAATTCACATGTGAAGTTTCCATGCAAGACTTTACTTAAGATAAAGTGATGGTAACTTTAACTGTGTTTATTCAATATTTTCTTGTAAATCCATACGAGTGAAGTATAACACATCACTCAAAGAGTTCACAGAATGACGCCTACAAGTCACACTGTTCACAAACGAATATGAATTTTAAGAAGTATTGACTTTCAAACTACCAGTATTGAAGGTTTAAAGCCATCTTCAATTTTTAATAGGGGTGTTCAAAAAGTTAGTCACACTCGAACAATGCAATACACTTTATTGAGAATTGCGCTATAATACAATATGACACATGTACCCCACATTATTTCTCAACATAATATCCCAGTAGCTGCTACGTAGAACTAATCGCTTGGTACCATAGCAATAGAAAATCATTCCTTATTCCTTGATCCAGATTAGAATAGTTGTCTGAACCTCGTCATCGTTTGAAAATTATCTTCAACCTAAGTGTTTTTTCAGCTTGCTGAATACATTAAAGTAGCAAGGCGTCAGAACGGAACTTTATGGCAGAGGTTTCGAGACCTCTCATCCAAAACTGTGAAACAAATTTTATACTGTACGTACCTTGTGATGTCTTGCATTGTCCTGCAAGAGGACACCTTTATTTAAACTTTCCACGTCGTTTATTTTTCACAGCTTTATTCACCCAGCATTAAAGGTTATACCTTCCGCATAAATTCCGTGTGTACTTTCTCTTTCATAATCGAAAAAACAGTAGGCATGACTTTACCCGTTGATGGGTGAATTTTGGATATTGTTCTCACTGGCGATGATTTGTGATCTCATTCCATTGACACCTGCTTCGTTTCTTGAGTGAAGTGGTGCAGTTATATCTCATCACTCATACGACGTATGAAAGAATTGCCTTCCGCAGAATAACATTGAAAGATTATCCAGGGAAACATCAAATTTTGCTTTTTTTTTTAGTTCAGAACTCAAAGAATAAGGAACCCATCGTGAACACACTTTATGATGATCCAGTTGGTAACGAATGATGGAATGGTGCCACCTAATATATATTTCCAAGTTCCTCACAATATGTGCGACGCTCGCTCTACGAATGGTGGGAATAATGATTTCCACCCACTCTACCCTGTCTAATGTGCTCACCATTGTTGGCCTTCCTTGCCTTTCTGCATCGGTTAAATCTGTGCAACCGTCTTCGAACTGTTGTCACCATTTCGCAATGGCTGGGCGTGACATTGCTCGTGGTCCATACACTGCTGATATTTTATGATGAATCTCCATACTCGATAAACGTTTTCTTCCAAAAGACGCATTGTTCCCCTGACTTCAATGTTGGATTAAGTTTCTAGCTGATGCGCCATTTTTTCCGTACTACGCAACAATGGCGCAAACGATTCGAATGGACAGTTGAATGGAAGCCGTGGAACTTATTATCGTATACGCTAGCTCTTATACGTCATAGTGATACCTCGATGACGGGAGAAATGTAATTTACTTCCTGAACGCACTATATACCTAACTTACAGTGGTTTTAGTAATTCTACTTTTGTAATTTTCAGAATTTTGAAAAGATTTAAATTTTGCGCGTTAATAAATCATTGTTAATTTTGAATTTCATTATTGTGAAAAATTGAAATTCAAATAAAACAAAGGCTTAAAAATATTATTGGGACTCTGACTAAATAGTCTGATCCAAAGCTACACAATAACAAAGAAGAAGATTCTAATTTTAAATGTAGGCATGCAAACAAAGTTGTTGTGAAACAATCTGCTTGAACAAATTCAGCTTTTTTTTGTGAAAACATAAAATGAGCACATAAAACAATTCTAGCTAATCGTAAAATGAAGCTGAGTGAGACAGGCTTTAAAAATATTAGATGTTTATTAAAACATTTGGTCGCACTCGATGAAAAGAAACAATTCGTCGATGAATCAGAATGTTTTTTGGAGTTGTTTCATAGCAATAAAAAAAACCATATGGTACATACCATTGGGTGAAACATGAATCCATCCCTTGGAACATGAATCATCGACCCAACTTTTGGAAAGCTCAAATATTTTATTCCTCCGTAACTTTGAAAATGAAGAACCAGGAATTGTAAGTATTATATGGCTTTTCTCTCTAACACATTTATAATGGAAACAAAAGGGGGAAAATGATACCTTATGTAAAAGAAAATGCTTTCGATACCATAGACAATGCTTCTTCTTGCAAATCGATCGCAATAATCGCAAAATTGCATGAATTCACTTTAAATTGCTACTTTTTTCCCCCCGCATTCCTCAGCTTTTGTTTCCAGGGGCCACTCACTACCTGTTTGCAGACTTAAAAAGATTGTACCGGGAAAAGATATTTGATTCTCACTAAGAGGAGATTCCGAATCAAAGCATATTTCAAGGAAAAAAGTTAGTCGTTTTAGAAGTCGTAAAAATAGGAAAGTTAAAGAAGCATTAGAATGAATTCATCATTCTTGAACCAGATTGTCTAGATAAATAAATTTCAGTTTTTATTCAAAGGTAAATGTTTTATTTGACATCTTCTATTATATAAACTGAGATGTTAACTGGGCATAAGCATTTTTTTTTTTTTGAAAGGAAAAATTGGAATTAACACATAGATTCAAGTTGCCACTATTCAAATCGAAATTTTGAATTTTACTTTCTGCAGTTTTTGAATATAAAGAGAGAATTACAGATAAAGAATAATTTGACTAATTATTTTTGCATTGTTATTATTCCAAGGTTGTAATTGTGCTTATGGACAACAAAAATAAATCCATTGAATTCAGAATCATTGTTGTTTATAGTGAGCTGTTATAAATATGCAATATTAAAGCACACATTATGTTTATTAAAGAATTATACTAAACAACGCTTAGGTATACATTTTTATATATAAGTTTCAGCAAAATTTGATTGCGATTTTCTTAAACCAGTTAGAAAAAGATGATTTCTTATATATATCGAAAAAGACGAGTAGAATTGACCTTGTTCATGTTAGATTTGTTCTAATTATGCAAATAAATAAATAAATAATAAAAACTGCAATACACAAAAAATGGGTAAAGTAATTAAGGAGGTGTGATATAGAAAATATTTTTGCTGCAATTTTGAATGGTAATATTTCAGGAAAGTCATTTCTAAGAAGTTCTGGTCTGCTTGATTTATTTTCATGAGCATAAATTGATTATGAGTAAGGAATAGACACTTTTTTATATGCCTCTTAGATTAACATGGCAATATCAATAAACAAGTTGAATCATTTATAACAAATTTTAATTTTCGTACTATCACAATTTCCTACGAATTTTTAAATATATAACGCAAATAATGGAAAAAAAATATCTTATTAAGCTTTCTACTTTCAATTTAAAACTAATTTTTTTGAAACAAAAAAAAAATTTTTTTTAAACCTACGTAACCAACTTTATTATTAAAAATATTTAATTCATTATGTATGCAAACTGATAAAATGTGTCTAGTATGATTTTCTAGATGAAGAAAAAATGAAATTTCTATAAAAGTAGGTAATTACGCTTATTTAAATATAGAAGCTAATAAACTTTTATTAATCATTACCAAGCAAATTGAATTATATTGACATCTTTAATATTTAATCTGAATACGGACACCATAATATTTGGATAACAATTCATATTTAAGCGCCAACTTAAAATGCGATTTACAAAATAATAACTGAATACAATCATTTCGCCAAGAGAATGTACATAGAATTTCGAAATATATTTCGAGACATGTTAAACAAAGCTATTGTATTATCTGAAGTCCCATTCGGACGAAGCAACCCTTTTTGGCATAATTTGTGACTTTAATCGTTAACACAATATGCCAACTATTCTACCAGTTTACTTTCGTACTCCCTTGGCAGTCATCAAAACGGCTGCATATCTCTCGCTTGCCAGACAACACATACACCCACGCTCACCACTCCCCATCCGGTGCAAATGAGAAACGACTCGACTAATCTAAGCCGACATTGAGGATTACAGGCCAATTCCTTGCTCGTCCGCCCTCCTAGAACCCGTTACCTTTGGTAACTGGTGCGGGCAACAGCACACGCCGAAAGTCACATCATCCACGCACACGGAGAAGATCCACCTCTATTTAAATGGCTTAAAAGAGGAGGCCGGGACACCCTACGGGATTAGTACTCGCCAGTAGCTGCAATCTCGGGGATTATTGTGATTGCCCATTGTTAGGGCAGCGAGGGTAAGATCCACGAAGATCAATTGAAAATTGGCTTCGAATTGGCATAAGAAAGGAATTAGGGCCGGGATTCCGTTTGCTTACTTGCGTTGAGGGTCTGCGAGACGTTCCATTTCTTCTTGGGTAAGTGCGGGAGGGTCTTGTTTTAGGGGTTGACGATGATTGCTGACTTAATCGTCTAGCGAATCACTTCTTGATGATAATAGTCTTTCAGAGGTCCAATGTAAAATAGAATATTTTTTATCTTAATATCTTACACAACTTGATTTGATAGTTTTAATAGTTACTCTGTTTTAATATTTAAGTAATATATAAATCGTAGTAATAGTTTTATTAATCGTAAAAACATTTTTTGTAGAAGATTTATTGAAATGAATTTCATTTTAGTTTGATGCGAAATAACAATAAATGGGATTTTAGGCAAAGTCATGAGTAATAGCTCTAAGAATTAATTGTAGCTACGTCATTTGTATTTTAATTTCCGGCGATATTTTAATAAATGTATGCATATAAAAATTAAAACTTATTTCATTAGACATATCACAATTATTGCTTCTTAAAGATAGGAATTACCAAATCGAGGGTGATGATAATCTTAATTGGCTTACAAGATATTTTACTTGACATGGATAGAATGACATGTTTTTACATGTATACCATTTAGTTCTTTTTTTTTTTTTTATCTTGTAACACAATACGTCAAATAATGCATTATAAAAGAAAAAAAATTGTGAAAAATTTAAAACCTAAAAACAGGTTTTTATCACATTTCTAAAATAAAATAAATATTAAGTACATGAATTAATGTATGTAAAATTTTGCTAAAGTAATTTTTTTTGCCTCTATTTTTAATTTTATTGGTATTAACCAACGAAATTTATATAATTATAAACAATTTGGTTTTGATACTCTTTAGAAATATTTAAAAAAAAATTCAGAGAATAAAACTGTTTTAAAACTGAAAATTTTTGCATTCATATTAATGAACTTAAATTACTTAATACAGATTCATGCTATACATAAAATAAAAACTTTATTGCTGTATTACTCATTAAAGTAAATAATTTTGTTATTCTGTAAGGAACGTTTTGAAAATATTCACAACGAGAAGCAGAAAAGTAACAAGCATACACGTTTAAAAATTATTTATTTAATAATTGAGGTTTCATGCTATGAGCCCTTTTTTCCAACTGAGATAATGAAATCTTATTATTTGTAACAATTGATAATAAGGGAATTATATAGATTTGATAAGGACTGGTCATTTTTAACTAGATTGCTTTCTTAATCATGTATACATGATAATGTCAGTAAAATGCTTTTTAAATTTTCAAATATTTCTTTTTTTTAAAAAAAAAAAACTATTTTCTTATTAATTTTATAGACAATTAAATTTCAATAATTTTTTTTATCTTTTTTCCTATACACTACGTTTTATAAAAGATTAATTTGATTTTGACTTTGATTACAAAACAATATCGAATGAATAGAAAATATCACCTGACTTTACACAAAAGTGATGAACAATATCGAATAAATAGAAAATATCATCTAACGTTACACAAAAGTGATGAAAAATATCGAATAAATAGAAAATATCATCTGAGTTACACAAAAGTGATGAACAATATCGAATAAATAGAAAATAACATCTAACGTTACACAAAAGTGATGAACAATATCGAATAAATAGAAAATATCATCTAACGTTACACAAAAGTGATGAACAATGTCGAATAAATAGAAAATATAATCTGACGTTACTCAAAAATGAGATGATATTTTTCATTTATACGATATTGTTCGTAAGCTCACATCTTCATGTTAAATTTAAAAGAGGATATAATACATTCTTTATTTTGTTTTATTTAAATTTTATGGAAGAGAAGAACTCACATACTTTTCGTGGCTGTGCTCTTTTTTCAAATTTACAAGAATGAACATGAAAAATATTGACTCATTTCATCACTATTGAAGAAGCTTGAAGCAAGGAATTTAAGCACACAAAAAGCTCTTTTCTAAACACTATTTTATGAAGTGAGAAATTAATAACAAAAATTGGAGCACCTACAAATCTTGCCAGTAGAGCTCATGCATCATTTAATGATTGGCATGATTTCTGTTAAATTCTTATTCGCTGAAAAAGATTATATATATATATATATATATATATATATATATATATATATATATATATATATATATATATATATATGTACAAATGTATCACGCTAATCAAAACCATCATAAGACCTGTTCTCACTTATGGATGCAAAACCTGTACTCTAACAAAGACTCAGTCAAATCAAATTGTAATATTTGAACGAAAAGTCCTAAGAAAGATTTTTGGTGCTGTAAATGAGAATGGAGTTTGGAGACACAGATGCAAACTCGAGCTCTACAGACTTTTAAAGGAAGCTTACATCATCAAATATATTAAAATATGTCACTTGATATTTGTGGGGCATATCTGTCGAATGGACCTCTCATTTTTGACTTCAAGAATTTTTAATAATAAAGCCCATTGCAAACAGATCTATGGGTCGACCCAAACTTAGATGAATTGATTGTGTAGAGCAGGACTTTAAAGTCCTGAAAGTAACAAATTGGAGAACTGTCGCCTCCCGGAGAACACAATGTTGGAGTGTTCTGAGGAAAGCCTTGGCCCTCCCCGGGCTGTCATGCTGAAGAAGTAGAAGTAGATTAACATTTTCTAGTTTAATGGTTATTGGATAAAAATTTAATTTCCATATAGAATATGTTAACATAAATTTTTCGAAAATTATTTCATTTTCTTAAAAAAAATTTAAAGTTCAAATGTTCTTTATTAAAGGTTTTGATTAAGTTAATGTTAGAATTATACTTTTCATAAAGAAAAATTTCAAATAAGGCTTAAGACTTTGCTTAGCAATGAAGGATGTGTTTCTGTTTGTGACTTAACAATTATTGAAGAAATTGGTTACAATTTTCTGCTTTTATTATTTCACAATATCTGTGTAAACACGATTTTCTGTGGCTTGCAGAAGAACGATATGTCAAGGAAACAAAAAATTTTTACAATGTTTTTCGTCTTTTATGTCATTTCTTTTATGATTTTAAAGTTGAATTATCTAAAATTTTGATTATAAATTTAACCATAATAAAAATATTCCCTACTTTATAACAAGAACTAAAACAGTAATTTAATTAAAACATCTTCTATTGTTTTCTGATTGAAAATTCTGAATGTAAAAGTTTGATTTTATTTGCCATTTACATTTTAACATCTTATCGTAAAGAAAAAAAAAAGTGTTGACAATGTTTCTTTTTAGAGCAAGTGTCGAAAGAAAATATTCCAAATTTTACTATACATTCTTTGTAACAGTCTTCCGTCAAATGACCTGCTATAAAATGCCATCTTTCTTTTGAAAATATTCTTCTCCTTTTTTCTCTCTGTATACATATACATCCTTCGCTTTATTTTATATATCTGGCATGTTTTTCCCCCTTTTTTCACCGAACAGTACTCCTTTTTGATGTTCATCTTTTGGGTCCGGCGAAAGCAAGGAGGTGTGCGTCAACTTGCAAACACGCAACAAAATGGCGCTTGGAACAAAAGATAAATGGGGGTTAAAGCAAAAGGGAAAAGGGCAAGCGAATAAAAGTATCTCTAAGACAGATCTTTTTGAAAAGATTTTAGGAGGGGATTTTATGATTTTGTTTTACGATTTTTACCTTTTACAGTTTTGACTTTTCTTCCGAGAAAGCTGTTTAGGTGAAGATATATAGCGTTAAGTTGGGCCGCGTTTTATCACTTGTTAGAGTAACGAGTTTGTACATTAAATTTTGAAGTACATTCTATTAGAGACATATGTCTTATCTCGGTATGTGGCGAAAATTTTTTCGAGTTCTTTTTTTTTTAAGTTATGGAAACAAAAGTACCCATACTTTGACGATTTTTGCTTTATAGCCGATAATTTATATTGAGAACCATTTTGAAAAGTATACAGCTTTGCTTTTACATGTCCATTATACTTAATTGTTTGGAATCATATTAACAACATTAATAATCTCAATTTAAATGTATTGTAGCACTTCAAAATGTAAGCAATCGTAAAAATCTTTCTAAATATTTTGTTTCTAAATCTTTCTAAATTTTTGTTTTTACTATAATCTCACAAAAAATGTAATAACACACTATTTAAGTTATTGCATTTTTTAAGATTAGTAAAATCAAAAATTTTATTTTGTATTTTTTCAACAAATATTATACAAAATATTCAATAGTAAGAAATTATGAAAAATATATTTTTTCAAAGAATGTAAAATCAGCTTGCATCAAATAAAAATAAATGCAGCAAAAAAGTTCTGCTGTAAATTATGTTTTATTTAATTCATATAGAATCTAGAAATTTTGCATACAAATATTACTGCAAAATGCTAAAAATAAATACGAATTTGGCAGAGATGACTAAGATTCAAAGAAGAAACTATGAATAACCTATGGTTTTGCATGTGAATCTATTTGAAATTTTCTCTTTGTTACAAACGAAATTCTATTTTGAGTAGATGCAACATTTTTCATGATCTACAGTTTTATAATTACAATCGAATCGATGCATTTAGTATTTTTTTTTTATCTTTGTTGACATAAAAAATTATTTAAGAAAAATATTCTGATCCAGCACATAATTTAAATTTGGATATAAAATTTAACATAACTCTTTTACATCAACTATGTTGAATGTTCTCTGAAGCAATATTCTCTTATATACTTTCTCATTTGATAGCTATATAATTCTAAAACATTCATTTTAAATGCAGGATGACACCTTATTAAAGATAATTTTAATAAAATAAAAGAATATCGTTTCTCTTATTAATGAAAATACAGTCACAGGTTTTTATTGATGAGGCAGTTTGAAGTTAAAATATAGATTAGCTTGAAAAATAGTATTAGCATTTCTTACACACCGAAATCAAAATCCGAAAAGTAAGTTGTACTTAATTTAAGAGCTTTTTCCCCCCTCAAAGAAAATAAATTCTTTCACAGGAATACTTTTTTTTCCTTCTTTTTATGATTTAGATAAATAATATACACCAACGTATAGAAAAAATATGCTTTGAATTACATATGAAATTATGAAATTAAAGGTATCAAAATAATAGAAAAATTGATAAAAAATTGCATGATTAACTAAAATAATTAGAATTGTAGATTATCTGTGGTATTTATCAATTATATGTATCAATAAAACTAATATGATTAGTGTTTTTTAAATGTATTATATCATAACATTTCTAATAATATCAATTAATTATGTTAAAGATTAAGATTAAATTTTAAACTACTAAGATATTTTATTTATTATTTATTAAGATTATAAAAATAATTGAATAATCGTTTTATTTTAACATTTGAATTTTGCTAAATGGCAACATCTGATACATTCTATACTTTTTGGTTTTATTGCTTTCACCCCCCTTCTTCTTTCTTTTTTTTTTCTGAATCTGGAACTCATTTCCATGATTTAAAAATAGTGTCATAAAATTAGTTTATATATATATATATATATATATATATATATTAGTTACAGAATATATTCCTAAATTAAATGCTAAATTTAACCTAATAATGAAAAACGTATGCATACTATTCAAAACAAGAAATAAAACAAAGAACCAAATCACTAAAATTCACTATATAAAAATATTAAAAGTAATTTTTCTCTTTTAAAACGGAAAATAAATAAATTCAAATCATTAAAAAAATTAGTACGTTAAGATATAACCATTGTTGAAATGAAATATTTAAGCTAAATTCAATATACATGTATGTATTTGTCGCATAATGTAATTTAGTTACAACTGAAAATGTCTAAGCAAATTAACTTTATAACTGTAACTTTTTAATAGCTTATTATGAAAGCATTCACCTTTAAATAAAACGATCCAATTTTTACTCCTTCCGTTAAAAAAGAAAAATTTCATACCAATAGAACAGAAGCATGTTCCTGAAAGTTTCAACGCTTTCTTACGTTACCCATTAACTTAAGCATTAAGGAGAGTAATTAAAAATACCTCAAGCGAAAATGTTAGGCCTTAAAAGTTAAAAAGACTGCTTGGGCAACCCATTCTATGACGCTTAATTACATTCTATTAACATCGTTTAAATTTCCAGTACGAGAGGAAATTTTTTTTAATCTTGTCGTACAATTGAACATTTTTTAATTTTTTGGTCTTGCAAAAGACCACTACACGTATTTCGCAATTGAATTAAGTAGTTATAAGACAGTGTATAACTCTTATCTTCTAATATTCTGCTTGAAAACAAGGCGAGTTTAAAAATTGTCTGCCTAATTTTTTTTTTCATTTTTTTTTTTTGTTCTATTTATTTACTTTTAAAACGTTGAAATCTATTGGTCCGTAAACTTTCCCTTGAAAGTGGAAGGTAGCTGGGTTCGTTAAAACGATGAAAATTGTCATCTTGAGTGCTCAATCGATTAGAAAATTCACGAAGGTAAAAACGGACTACTTTAACCTTACCGGAAACATTAGAATCGCTAGACCGGAAATTATGTCTTTTTCCATCGCAAGGGAAAAAATAAATAGTTAGGGGGAAAAAATTGTGGTTGAAAAAAATTGATTGCCGCTACCAATTTTTATGCTACACGTATTTTGAAAGTACTTAAAATACTTCCTTGTATGGTTTCTTTCATTGTAACTGAGTATTGCTAGCATAATCTTTAGTATTTTCCTAGTATTTTTTTGTCAACTTTTCATAAAATTCTGCGTACATACGTTTTTTTTATTAGCAACATGCTTCTATGTTCTTTTGATATACACATCATAATATCACATATAATGTGTTGTAAATGTGCATATTCAGTTTTATACATCACGTATAATTTATATACAAACGTTGAAAAAGATATTAGTTAAATAATTCTAATCATTTTATTATTTTTATAATTTAAAATGAGGAAATTAAATGGATGAGTATTTTCTTAAAACTATGTTTCTTTTAATCCCAGATTGTCTAGCTTTACTAATCCATTAATATAAAAATACAAAAAAAAATGTCTATAAGTCCAAAAGTATTCAAAAAACTTAGTAAAGTATTTTTCACCTTCTTCCTGAAAAGTATGTCACTTGCTCACAATTAACATTTGAAATAAAAGGACTAAAAATTAAAATACTCATGAAAATTTAAAATATTTATTAATAAAAATTAGAGTATAATTACTAGAAACAAAATAAGCTAATCTTGAACAAGTCAATTTCTGTTTTCATTTCCGTGCAGGTATATTCCACATTTTAATAGCCGTTATAAGTGTGGCCGTGTTTAGATTACTTTATGTTCTATTGTGCCATAAAATTAATTTTGGCTCGTAGAAAGGAACAATAAAGTGTCAAATAAGCCATACTAATACATTTTGTAATATAATTATTATATTTTAATAACTAAATATTCATTTTCCTTAGAAAGATGCTTAAAAACGAGAAATTTTTTCCGAAGAGACAGATTGTACGTTAACTATTTTATTATAATCTTTTTATGAAATTTTGGCACGAAATCACAAATTGAGAATTCAATTGAAGAATACTATACATTTCGATTACTTACTGAAATCATATTTTAGAATAAGTTCATGTGATAAGTTATTAAATTAACTCTATAATTCATGAGAGATTAGGTAATTTGTAATGGGATATATATTTATTTGATTTTGGCTTTATTTATTGGTTTGAGACTCAAATTATTTCACAAGTTGCAAAAATGAAACTTATCTTGTGCAAAACATCGGTCATTTCAAATGTAAAGTACTTGATTAAAAAATAACCGAGTTTTATTAAAAATATTTTAAAATTTTAAAACAAATTAGATTTTTAGATTATCTATATGTGATTGTAATAAAAATAATTTCTGCTTTGACATATATATTAGTTTTTCAGAATATCTTTAAAATTTGCTATCCGCGTTTTGAATTAAACCTTATATTTGTGTGTGTGTGTGTGATACATTTCTAATATACAAAATTATCAGATTATCTACCGAAAGTCTAAATATAATTTTCCTCTATATCTCTAATATGTATATATCTCTAATAACAAAATTCTCTGATTATCTACATAAAATATAAAAATATAATTTCCTTTCTGTTTCTTACATATAATCTCTCTAATATATATTTATAATATACAAAATTCTAAGATTATGTATGCAAAGTCTAAATATTTGGAATGAAGTTTCATTTCACTACAAAATAAAGCCGAATTTCCCTCATAAGCAGCTTATTTGAAACACTGAGACAGGTTCTTAAACGTCAGAATAAACTGACATCACTTATAAGGACTCTTCTTTCAGATTTTACATCTTTTTCACAGTAAATTCCTCATATTGTAGTTAGTATTCTATTTTAAATATCTACTTTTTAATTCGTGCAGTTTTATCAAAGATGAGTTGAAATAATTTCCTCTGGTTACACACACACACACACCAAAAAAAAAAAAAAAAGGTAGCTTAAATATCAGATAAATAGAAATTAAATTTATTACATACAAAGAAATTACTGTATACAAATGTCACTGAAGTCAGTATAATGATATTTTTGGTCCATAATTTGATGAATGAAATCCGTAAGTTAATCCACGTGTGCTCTTAGTCATAAAGAAATGTCGATAATTTTAAATAAATTGAAAGTTTTATTTATTAACTTATTTTAAAAGACAACAAGAAACGAAATTAATTTTCTGGTAATTAGTTACAGAAATTAATACTGGAAATATAAGTAATTAGTTGCTTTTCTTGTTGACAAGAAATATACGCATTTCCTTCTTTAGTGTTATTTTAATAAATACCACAACTTTTATATTCTATTATTTTCTTAATCAGAATGAAAAAATAAATAGTTTTTAGCATCGTTCTGTAGAACATTGAAAATTCCAAACAAGTATGTAAACACGCCAATTTGAGTGTACATGTACATATATATTGCAAAAAATTTTAATCTAAATATTCAAAATGTTTTATAACATGTGAAAGAAAAACTTTAAATCATATGAAAACATTTGTTGAAATAAAAAGAATAAATCGTAATAAAATAATCATTATTTATTTCTACTCATAATAAACTTAAAAAAAATCTATGACACTCTTTAAAGGGATTTATAAATGAATTAAATTTGAATAGTTTGACATTTTTATATTAAATTAATCAATAACTTAAGTTTGATTGATAATTTTGTAAATGATTGCAATAGAGATTAATAATAAAATTATGATTCAGAGAATAACAAACTATTTCCAACGAAATTCTGAAGAAATTTACACAGAAGGAACTTTACGAAACTTTTAAATATAGAGGGTATTAACACATTTTTAGAAGGAAAAAGAATTTTAATAAAAAAGTAGATGTTTTAGAATAAACGTTTTGGGCAACAACTTATTATTTGAAATGAGAAATATCGTCTACTACTTTTAAATTTATTCTTCTTTCAAAATGTTGCATGTAAACAAGCTATGGATTGTGTATGGATTGAAGGATATGTTTTTGCACTTTCCGAAGAGAAATATTCTTATTCCAGAATTCAAAAACGTTGTGAAATGGATGGTATTAAATTTTCTAAGTGCAAAACAAGCAACGTTATTAATCGGACAGGTAAAAACCGTGAAACATTATTTCTACATGGAAAGAAGACTCCAAACGAGAATATCCGCTTAAGGTATACGTACTGTTTCAAATGCTTCTAAAGTAAAATCGCTGCTAACAACAGAAAATCCGCAACACAGAAACCAATTGCAAAGTCTTTAGATTCATCTGGAGTAACAATAAATAAAATAATAAACCAAGATTTACACTTAAACAAAATAAAAACATAATGTTCACCAGCTTTTGCCGAGACATGTGGCTCAACGCAAAACATTTTGTGGAATCCTGTATGAAAACCATTTAGCAGGAGTAAATGGAAATACATTATGACCCTTGATGAAGCATGGGTTTATCTAAATGACTACAACAAAAAAAGGTCTAAAACGAGGAGAAAAATGTACAAACTTAGTTCTGTCAATGTAAAGAAGGATTCAGTAAGGGGCTTATGATTGTCGAAGGTTTCTCCTACAATGGGAAAATTAAAAGTAAGAAGAGTGGGAAAAATGTTATAATCAACTCATCGTACTATCAGGAGAAAGTTTTACGCCCAATATTTAGAAAAGAAATTCCACTTCTTTATCCCAATGACTTTCAAAGAGTGAAACTTCATCAAGACAAAGCTACAAGTCATACTTCGAAAACTACCACTGCGTTCCTTGAAAAAAATGAAGTTTAATTCAAGTATTGCAAATATTCCTTTTCAAAACATTCCTGCAAAATCCCCTAATGTTTCACCTATGGACTATTGTGTCTTTGGTCTGTTAAAAAGAGATATTTCTAAACACAAACCTACCACGATAGATGGACTCTGGAAAGTAGTGGAAGAGGAATGGAAAGCGATACCCTTTGAAATTTTACGAAAAGCTCCTCTGTCATGGAAATCACGATGCAGACGTATACGTAAAAAAAGGCTATCAGATCAAACATATAAAAATATTCTTTAGATTTTAAACATTAATTAAACGGCCCCGAAGTCGTTCTAAAAGTGTGTTAATAGCCTCTGTATTTGCAATTAAGTGTCATCTAAATAATCACATAAAAATGCAAAATACGCTCATAAATATACAAAATAAGGACTTAAAAAGCAGCGAAATAACACAATTGTTATCTTCCTTGATCTTTTATTTTCCTAATTGTTAACACTGATAAAAAATAAGTAAATAAATAAAATTAAAAAAAAAATGTACGCTTATTTTTCCCCTCCCTCATTCAATTGCTAATGCATGGGAATAGGGAAAATCAAAATTAGCATATGCTCTTTACGTTTCCATTAAATTTAAATGGCATTTAATTCTTAAATCGAAAGAAATTAATTCTTACGCAAAATCTGTGATAATAAGTATGGAGAATAAATTATTCTATTTATAGTCAGATTAACTAAAATAAACGACTTACATTATTTTGATAAAAAAAAGAAAACTATGAAAAATTTTATTTGAAGTTAAAATAATATTTCAGTCTGTTAAATTTGCAAATTGTTTTTGTCTGAGAAACAGTATTTAATCACTTAACTTGTATATTTGAATACATAATGCCAAATTTGGTTGTAAAAAGTATTAGTTCAGTTATTTTAACTCAAACTTGGGTTGCGGATTCCATATTCAGGCAAACGGAAGCTTACTATATTCATGGATGAAAGCTGAGGTCAAAAAATGACCTTTTAAGTACGAAGAACTCTGCTCAATTTAACCGCTTAAATCTAAAACCAATTTTTCTTTGTCACTTCTTCTTAATTACAAAAATCCATCTTCAAAGTAATGTTGGTTTATTTACTAGGTGTATAAGTTGCTAAGAAATCTAACATTTCCAATGTCGTATGTTTTAAAAACCATATGTGGCTGGAAATTAGAACAAAATAATTCTAAATCATTGTTTTGAGAAGCTAGCATACTTATGTCTGTACTGTCACTGTTAAAAAAATATACTTTTCACTTTTCAATAAAAATCTTTTCCCACGAAAATATTTTTCCCGCAACTATTAATTTGTAACCAATATTGATTGAACAAAGATAGTGGTTATTTATACGTATCTTGTTTAAAATCAATACTTAAAATATATTATACATTTTTTAATATTAATATTTTTGGAATTTTCCATCATACCTCTGCTCACATAAATTTCTTTCCTCCACTTTATGAATAAATGTCTCTTTTCTAACAAAGCTTACTGAATAAAATCCAATGTGGCTTTGATTAATAGATCATTTACATCAATTTAACTAATAATAGTAAATGTTAGACTTTGATAACAATTTCTTTGGACTGTTTTGAAATTTGAACAGATTTTCATCCATTCGCATCATACTTTTAAGAAAGAAAAAATTAACTCTATTGCCATGAAAAATATTTTTATGCCTAATAGAAGTAGAAATGACATAAGTGCTGAACGAATAATTATTCCCATGTAGGAAACAGAGAACAAATAATGTCTTGTGCTCAAGACATGAAACCAAGTTTCTGTTAAACAGAATTACTTGTATAATTATCACGATATTTACAGCATTTAAAGATACTATTCTAATCATGCTCATAAAAATACTCCGATTCGCTTCTATATTTTTATTTATTTTTTAAAATGATTAAGAGTTCAATAAATTTGCAATAAACAAATTACTAAGATCTGATTTAAGATTTTAGTATTTTGTTTTCGAGAATTTTTCATTTTCAAACTGCAATAAGAATTTTCAGCATCATGACAATGTCATGATTCTGTAAATGAGCATGGTAATAAGTAATTTAGGAGGTTTGCTTCTTCCTTACGTGTGCAGTCATGTCAGGATGCGATGTACAAACATTTAAAATATATGGAGAATGGCACGGGGACTATGAAGAAGTGTGCATTCCATATCTGTTACTGTGAAAGCAGTGGTATTGATTTTGGGCAATGTTTTAAAGACTAATTTGTTAACTTCTGTATCGCTGCGTTTGTCTTGCTAAAATTTCAGGACCCGGATTGTAAGGATATCTTTGAATAAGCACCTGAGATGTGGGAGAGTAGTTGGTATATTAAAAAAGAGGCTATTTCTTTTGCAGATTGGTCTGCCTTTTCATTGTTGTCGATAACAAAATTCGGTTTTAGGTCTCTGATGTGAATGCTAGGAGAATGTCTTTATGAACTGCATTGCTGTTAGTTGGGCTTTTGTTGGTTGTATTGAGGATAGATTTAGCACACGCTTGATTATTGGATCAAATATTGACAGGGATCTGAAATCTATTTGATATTTCAAATGCTTTTTTATTCTAAGATTTTGGACTTTTAGACTGAATTGCCATGTTGAAGTTTAGCATGCCAGATTTCTATGGAACCGTCTATTATAAGCTACTAATACAGGTCTCACATTGTCTTCTCGCTTTGAATCGTCTGTAGAGATATCTTTTTTTTCTTGTTCAAAAATTCAAATGTCGAAGACTCTATCTGGTGGATTTGGAAATCGATCTGGAGATTTAGGTGAAGGAAACATAATTTGAGTGAGACAAAGAGGTGAATCGCCGCATGAAATGTTTCCACGCTAAATAGGATTCAATTTTGCTTTTTCTTCCATTACCAAGAATAAAGCCGCCCAACATGTCTAGTGTTCACCATGCCTGACTGCGGATAGGAAGGTCCTGGATTTGAATCCCGCATCGGGCATGGATGTGCTTTCTCTTTCTATCTATCCTGTCTTTGTCCTTTCCTTGTATGAATGGGTTGTGAACGGTTGCCTACCCTATAAACAGGTACCTGTAGCATGTGTGTACTGAGGAAGTCGGACTCCACACCAAAATATGGTTCAGTTGGAAAAATGGAGCAGCGCACCCCATATCGTCAGCCTTGCTGGCGCACGACAACAACATCCAAGAACAAAGAAGAGGAATGGCCATTATAGAAGTAATAAAGTAGGTATGGTGCAAAACGTAATTACAATAGGACTCCAATTATATGAGCTCCGTTTATTCGAATCAATTTCAGAAAAATAAACTAGTCTGAATAAGAGAATTAAAATGAGAAAAAACCCAAGAAAAGGTAAGAGAAGATGAGAATAACGTATCACTAGAGAAATTCAGAAACATTCTTTTGAAAATTCTGGATGTTTAAAAGTTAGTTCTGGAGATATAGGAAAACAGAGCATGTGTTAAACACTCTGGATTTGAAACTGAAAATTCTAGTAAACTTAATAAAGGCATCGAGGAAGATGTCAAGTTCCTTAATGTTCAAGTGGAAGCAATTAAGGGAAGTTGGTGAAACTTTTTCCGTCTTTGAAACTTCTTTGAAGTACAAGGAACATCAGCTTGAATGTGACCAACATGCAAATTCTCACTATCAAGCAGATATGCAACTTGATCACCCTTAAGCGGATGAAACAGCTTTACACTGACCGAGATGTTCAGCAGTGGATTAATTTCAATTACAGCATAGTACATACACACCGTTTTTCACTTTTACAACTTACAATTTTTATACTATTAATAATAGTTTCAAAATTATTTTTAATTTATTAAAATGAACTCTGTTTTTGAAAAATCCAGTTAACCAAAATTTTGATTATCCGAATGGGATCCATTCCCAATTAATTAAGATAGTTGGAGTTCTGTTGTATATTTAGTGGAAAATTTTGTTAAATGGCGATTAACTTTGACATGAACGTTTTGTCTGTGAGGTAATTTCCAAATATTGTGGCTTCATACAAAACTGTTTGGTTCTTATGGAAATTTCATAAGATATTTTAGTCACTCTCTTTTACAAGATTATTGGTAAATATTATGAAAGGCCATTGACTTGATGTTGTTCTTTTAAGAACTGCATAACACTATGTTTGAACGCGGACAGAAAACTGGAAATTAAATCGAGAGAGATTTTTTGTGCAGTTTTTGATCTATAGGCATAAAAAAGGAACTTTGTACACCTCATTGCATTGGGACTATGAAGATAAACTCTGTTTTCCCCATAAGAGATTTAGAATTTAATTTCTTCAATTAATGCTCCGAATCAGTTAAGAGCTTTTGTTGCTAGTTTTCTCAGTTATTTTCCACAAAATGAAATTCGGTTTGAAGATGACTCTAACTGATGTAGTGCTGACCCACCCGAAGGTATTCAGCAAAAGGGAGCACGTTGGATACTTGGACACCATACACGTGCCGAGTAGACCACTGGCACGGAGATCCAAAGTGACTCACAACGACCTAGGGCAAAGGTTCTTAGTCAGGACTCGTCCTCAGGAAGGGACCCAGATCAGCCTTTGTTGAAAACAAGTTATATACAGATACAATACAAGTCTAGGATACAATGAAATATAATACAGAGTAGTTTACAATATGTACAAGGTGGAGGTAGGTCAGGATTCCGTCAGCTGGAACAGCTCAGTCTGTAGGATCTCTTTGATACCTGTCCTGAACTTCTTGCTCTGGAGGAGATGGAGAAACCCTGATGGAGAACATCTGGTTGGGAAGTATTTCTCGTTTGTACTTCTGACAATGGAAGATGACGTGGTCTGGGTCGTAAAGCTCGTTGTCATGGGGACAGAAGTGCAATTTCCCATGGAACCAGTGCTGGTAGGTTCCAAAGGCCCCATGTACAGTGAGGAGCTGGTTAATGAAGAAGTCCCCTTGGAGACGTTTCCTTCTGACCTTAGGGAAGGTGTTGTAGAGTTTCCTGGTCTTGGTGGAGGTGCTCCAGAGTTGTAGCCAAGACTGGATTTCAAAGTCCTGTGCAAGTGTCTTGAGTAGTTGTCTGCTAAGGTTGACGATGGCGTCAACGGAGTCTGCTGTGGTGGCCTCCTTCCCAGCCCTATCTGCTACTTCGTACTCAGTGATCTGGGAGCTCCAGCGCCAGTTTAGTAGTTCCTTTGCCTTCTCTATGCCATATTGAAACGTCATCAGGTTGTGACACTACCAGTGTGGTGATCAAGGATTGCCCACTTGTTGATCTTGTTGAGGTTTTTAGTAATCAACAGATCAATCCAGTTTTCCCCCAAAGTACTGGAGTAGGTTGGTAAACTGTCAGAGCTCTTCTCAATGATGCGGGCGTGCCTGGCGGCAAATTCAATGATGGTCTCTCCTCAGTGATCTGTTGGTCTGGGGCTCCAGGTGGAAGATTTGGCATTAAAGTCTCCCATGATAAGCCATTTTTCATCTCTAAACTTGGAGAGCAAACTGTCCAAGGGCCTTAGGGAGTCGCTGAGTCGTCTAGATGGAGGGCTATATAGGGAGCAAATGAAGAGTCTATGATTATCGACTCTAATACTTACCACAATAATTTCGTCATCGGAGAAGACCAGACTGATGACAAAGGTCTTCTTGGCAATAATAGCTGCTCTCTGATCCTTAGAGGAAATGATGGTGTAATTGAGATGGAAGCCAGTGATTGAGTTCTCGAACATGAAGGGGTCGTTTATTGAAGGAATGTCGATATTAAAAGCGCCGAGATCTTGCGAGTTCAGGAGATTCGCAGCACGGTAATGATTCAGATTGATGTGTGAGCACCTAAGTTGTTTAGATTGGGGATCTTTATCCATAGTAAATCTTGGTTAGAAATTTGCTGGTCTCCTTTTCCATAACGAAGCAAGACTAACTTCTGTCGTCATGCTTGGTGTTGACTTTCCTCTTGCAAATTTTATTGTATTCGTCACAGTGTCAGCACTTTTAACACGTTCTGGCAGTCACGGCAAAGATGGTTTCCTCCGCAGCGGCTACAGGTCTCGTATCCCTTACAATCTCTCGCTAGTTTTCCAAACTTCTGGCATTTGAACATTGCATCACACGAACATACTCTTTGAAACTGACGCTGTTCCATCCTACAAAGAGTCTGCGCTTTTCTTTGATGGCCATCACCTAGTTGTTTCCAGTCCTTTCTTTGTAGCTGAAGGCGGCAACCAACTCTGTCTTCTCGTCCAGCTCATTCTGAATCTTAACCAACTCCGCAATCTCTTCCTTGCTGATGTCTTTTCGACATCAAAAAGAATTATGCGAGGCTTCCGCATCATTGGCTTCCGAACGCTGACAGCTTCTCGTATCGGATCGATTTTCCCAACTTCTTCGATGAATTTTTCTGAGTCATCTGAGCCTTTTGTTTCAATGATGACTCCTCTATAGCGCACTGGTCGCAAGTGCGTGATCTTTACTCCCACAGCTGCCGAATTGAAGCTTTTCAGAAGGCTTCTGGTGTCATCAGAAGACTGCTCATTGGTGGGGTAGACTACGACGATGTTATCCTTCCTCTGTCTAGATCTGTTTCGTTGAGTCTTAGAATGACTGGCTCCTCTGTTTAGGAGTCTGCTTTGGAGTTTTCTTCCTCTCTCCTTCCACTGCAACTTCTGCGAATGATCTGGGATGAGGGGTGGTGTGGACCCGGGCCCTGATCTTTCCTTCCAGCTGGGCATTCTTTTCCACCTTTGACAGGGCAATCTGGAGAATCTCGCAGATTCCGGAACGTATGCGCTGTTGCATTGCCTGGCAGATTTTGTTGCTGGCTAATGTCACAATCAGTTCATGTTCAATTTCCAGCAAGTATATGGTGTCGGACTTTTTGTTCGAGGAATTATCCTCAAGGAAAGACAGTAAATCCCCGCAAGGGAATTCCCCCTCTTTACTCATAATATGATAGGAACCTAAAGAAAGAAACGAAAATGTCCCAAACCACCTGCGTTAGCCGTCAACAAAAGTTAACGTTTCCAGGAGGCACCACGTGAAGGTGCAAGTCGGTATGAAAATGGAGCACTATGAATAATATTTGCGTTACTCAAAGTTTCGTTAGGACGCACAAGCTAGTACGATTCCCCGAATAGACTCTGGGCCATGGTCCAGGTATATATCACTCAATTCAATGAACAATAGTACTCGCTTGGGACTGCCTCCCTCGGTTTGAAGGTGAATGGAATTTCTGAATCCTGACTTTTTCCAACTTTAGTTCAACCATGTCAAAAACAAAATATGACATTAAGCTCAAAAGAATAGAAGCACTGCAAACGCTGCGGGTGCATCCTATGATTTGTTCTCTTGTTGTATTTTAGTAAATTCAAGTGTTCTTTCAAATAAGCAACAAAAACAAAAGACTGTTATTGGTGTGAGGTTAAAGATATGTTTAATTTTACGACACAAGATTGAATGAAAATCTCTTTTTAAGTCGATTTATGAGTGCCGTGTAAAGATTGGGAAAATTATAAAATCAAATGAATTTTGTTAAATTAAGAAATAACGTTGCTTACATTTTGGAACAAACTTTCCGGTTAAAAACTTAGATTCTTCAAGGTAAAAGGTCAAAGAACCATGTTTTTCGGAGTGTAAAATCCCAGATTTGATCCTAATTCTATTGATTGACGAGAGAGAAATTTAATGTCGCCTAATGACGAGCTTTATAATCAAGGTATATTGTACGGTATTTGAACATCGAGGAAAATACACAGATAGAACTTAGTACTAAGGTGTTACAAGGCAATCCAGAAAATTAAACGCTGAAATGATGAATGATGAACTAGAAAAGTATGATTTGAAAGATTATATATATATATACACACACACACATAAAGGAGAAATACAACACTAACATTCCTTTGTTAAACGATACGTTAAATTGAGCCCTGGACATAATATTCAGAAGCCTACTGTCCAACCACTAGGATGTCTTGAATCTAAAAGAAGAAAGAAGTTATTTTTCCTGGTGTTATCGTCCTGTTGATTCCGAAAGAAGAAAGTCTTGGCGGGCACATTTGTCATATTAGGTACTTAAAATTTTCCTGTCAATAAGTGACTAAGTAGAAAGTCTTGGCGGGCACATTTGTCGTATTAGGTACTTAAAATTTTCCTGTCAATAAGTGACATAGCTCATTACTAATGAGAGTTTTCAAAGATGACTATACAAGGCAGGTGTGGAAATACTCAAATAACTTATTAGTCCTCAGCTGCTTGACCAACCAATATACGTGATCATGAAAGCTGATAAAAAAATAATCATGGGGTTTATTGGTATCTTCACATTGCTTAAAGCAATGATGTATAACTAATGGTCCAAATTCATAAAAGCTTAATATTTTAATTTATTTAAAATTTGGAATCGAATCTTCTGATTCTTCGAGCTAAGGTCTTGATTTTATCATTAGGGTTTTCCGTTGGCTTTACTTTAAAAACTATGACACATTTTTCTTGTTAATAACATGCAGATATGATGAAATTACGAATACACTTAAGGGAAAGAAATTTTGTGTGGCAGTTTATGGAAATACATAGAAAAAAAAATAGGATTTAGAAATCTTTCAAATCATACTTTTCTAGTTCATCATTTCAGCGTTTAATGTTAAAGCATATTTCTTAAAATAAATATTTAACAGATTCTAAGAATTTTCATCCTTTTCGATTCGTAAATTTGATTCAAAATCTACGAAATGCTCTTTCTCCGTATTTTTAATCCAGACTCGCTTAAAAGCCTTAAACCCATCACAGTTTTTACAAACTATCAATTGTGCAGAGTTGAAGAGAATCTAGTATACATCAATCTTATCATAAATATAAGGAATTTACTCCTAAAAATATGATTTCAAATGTTCACGCTTACGCCAGCTACTTGAATGATTAATTCTTCGAGAATTTAATGTCGTTTTTATTTTATTTTATCAAGATTACACATTTGAGTTAGCGTGAGGTAATTTTGTCGTATTACCTGAAGAGAGTAGAAATAATCTGGAGTTTCAATGAAAGATATAATTTAAGCTTTGCCATTTTTAAATTGAAATAGATTATTCTTTTGTTGTTATAGACTTTAAATAATTTTTATTCATTTAACACCAGTATTTTACTGCTACATTTCTGCCCACTGCATATGGATACTCATCAATTAATTTAAAATAAGATTTATTAAAAAGACGTTCAATGAATTTAATCAACTTCTTTGATTTCAGTATAAAATTACCTTTCTTTCTTATTAACAATTTTTGTCATTATTGCTTCCATTTATTCCTATTTTTGAATAGAATATTAAGTTTTCTTGCATTCATTTTCTCGTAAGAAAACAATATACTGTGTCTCTTCTAATTTAAAGATTGATTGCGAATTAATATTTCCTATTGTATATTCCTATATTATTATATAATTAAGATATAATTGAGTTTTTTACATTTAATTCCATAATCTGTAAAATGAATACAAGAATTAGCAATCAGGAAATAATACTATAATTCAATTTATAGTTTCCTAATTTTTATTCAATATTTTATCACAAAATCTAATTATCGGAAATATTTATTTGTAATTAAGGATGCTTTTAAGAATGGGAAAATAATTTTCAAATTATATTTGAGCATTCTATTCTAGAAGTCATTACAAAACTTTATCTTCAAATAGCACATTCATCTTTTAGTGTCATTTACTAGTAAAATAACAATAATAAACTGGAAATAATAATTATTTCCCCTCTAACTTGTAGATGAAATAATGATGCTCTGAAAAGGGACTACACTTAATATGTTGATTCAGAAGGAAACACATGAATTGTTTCTAAATGATACTTTATTATATGTTGTAGACTTAATGCATCTGTTGGGAAAAAGAGATCTTAATGTAAACAATGTTCTGCTGTAAATTGAGTACACTCTACTCTTGCCTTAACATTTCCCATCAAAAAACTATAAAAAGTAAGTAGCGAAAGAGCAATCAATTCATGTGCACTAAATTTGCTCTAATTTCTGAGTATAATATCATAATGAATTTTTATGATTTTATGGCATTTGTTACAGAAATGCTTTTAAAAAACACTTTTGGTATTAAGTTTTCTGGAAAAACAACATCTCGAGAAATTCTGCAGAATGCTAGTTCGAATAGAAGTGCATTAGTGGATTAAATGCGCGAAATACGAAACCTAGAAATTAATTAAATGTTTATATTTTTGAGAACGCGCTAATTAAATTTTTCCTGAAGACTCTTTTATTTCCTGTTAGCGTGCGAAAGAATGGTTGATAAACATGAAACTATTTATATATATTTCGATAAACTGAGTTTATCATATTCTTTTGTATTTCTTGTTTTACTTAAATATGCGGCTATATTTATGAAGTTCTTGAAGTTTGGAACTATTTGTATAAGGAATCTTTTATGTCCCTTTTGTCTTAAATATTTTAAAGTTTTAGTGTATTGTTACTAACTCTTTGAAACATTAGTAAGTGAATAGCACTTTATTAAAATTTAACTCCTCCATATATATATATATATATATATATATATATATGTGTGTGTGTGTGTGTGTGTGTGTGTGTGTGTGTGTGTGTGTTAGGATTTAAATTAAATAATTCCATCGATAACAAACAATAACAAATATTTATTTGAGCTCGATAGCTCGAATCAGAGCGCGGACTTTACCGCTACAAACACGATTCCTTTCCTTTTTCCTTCTTTCTGTATCAAGTTTTCAGAGAGAAACAAGAGTGTAGGAGGTTGCCATAATTGGCGCACTTTTTCGCCTTTTGAACAATTTTTGAAGGCGGCAACATCCCGGCCTCCGTGGAATGTTTAACATTCAACAAACAATAGCAAATAATATGATGTACACAATTCTAAACAATATTCTAACACACACACAATAATAAACATTACAAGATTCAGCAACTAATATTCACAGTTAACACACAGGTTCAAGTACCAAATAGTAAGAACAATTATATGAATGCAATTAAAGAATACAGAAAATAATAATGATAAATAATGTTTCAGAGACTACAATGTGCTATGATAATACAATAATTTTAATCAGTATTTACAGGAATTAAGCACAATTTTGTAATGGGTCTTTTTAAAATCCTATGAGCAGTACAAACATTGACCACTCTGACACAATTGTCAGGGCCACGATAAACTTCTAGTATTCTCCCTATCAGAAGCCATTTGCATTTGGGTAGATTAGGCTCCTCTATTACTACTAACATTCCTGGGATGACATTCATTTTTAAAAATTTCCATTTATTGCGATTTTGAAAATTACTCAGATATTCCAAGCTCCATCACTTCCAAATAATCTGAGTCAGTTTATCAACTTGTTTCCACCTTGATAAACGATTGATGGGAACATCAACGATATTTGATTCAACAATTGCAGTTATATGTCACCCAATTAAGAAATGACCTGGCGTTAAGGCCTCTAGATCATTGATATCTGATGACATCGGAGTCAAGTGTCTATAAATTTAGGATTCCTTCGATTTCCGTAACTATGGTAAGAAATTCTTCATAACTGTGAAATGGGCATTTCTTGCACCCCTAAATAAATGGTCTTAGAGGACTTAACTCCCACTTCCCAACGTCCTCCGAAATTTGGAGCTCCATGCGGAATAAAGGACCATTTAATTTGTTCAGAGGTTAGAAATTTATCTAGTACTTCATCCGCATGGGTTATTAATCTATGCAATTGTTTAAGTTCTGAATGAGCATCTAGAAAATATTTTCCATTGTCGGGGAACAAGGTCCTACATTTGCCACGTCGGGCAAAGAATCTTTTTAACCCTGCAATAAATACCTGCGACGTTAAGTCACAAACTATCTCAATGTGAATAGTCTTAGTGGCCATGCAGACAAAAATAGCAACATAAACCTTATGAAGTGTACTTTTTCTTTGATTTCTATACCTAATAAGGAATGGTCCTGCAAAATCTACACCCGTATTTGTAAATGAAGGATTTACCGTAACTCTCTCCTGAGGAGGATTTTTCATTTGATGTACTACTACAGGCTTGTTTTTTGTACAAAATACGCAGTTATGTAATATTTTTTTTGCAAGGTTTCTGCCATTTATAGGCAAAAATTTTTGTCTCGTGTAATACAAGAGATTTTGTGGTCCAATATGAAAATATTTTTTGTGCAAATGTTCCATAATTAAATAAGTTAGCTTACTTTTTGCAGGAAGAATAATTAGATGTTTTTCCTGGTAACATATATCGGAATTTTGAAGATGTCCTCCAACACTGATGACACCGTTTATATCACAGAAAGGATTTAAAGAATTTAAAGAATTCTTACCTGGTAGGGATTTACTTCCCTATAAAAGACTTATACTCCTCCCTAAATTCTTCAAATTGAGCCATGGAAATTAATTTTATTTCTGCGAAATTAAATTCTTCAGTGGAAATCTGTCCATGATGGTTGTCCTCCCTTGTTATGAAGAAATCTGAAACAGAAACTTAAAATTCTAATTAGTTTATCATAGTTATTGGTAACCTTAAGAATGTGATCTAAAGCTGAATTTTCTATTAGAGCAGTTAAATTAATGCTCTCGGGTTATTTCAGTTACTTCGAGTACTCATTATTATCCACAACAGATTCTGGAATGCTATTCTCTTGTAATGAGTGGATTCCTTAAGAAATGCAGGTCGAGTCCACCACTGGTCTTTACTTATGATGTCCTCTGGAGCTAAGCCTCTGGATATCAGATATGCTGGGTTCTCCCTTGAGGACACATGTCGCCACTGACAGTTCGCAGTGAGTTCTTGTATAGCTGCTATTCGATTGTTGACAAATGTTTTTAGTCGTGAGCCGATTTTTTTATCCAAGCCAAAACGATACTGGAGTCGGACCGCAAAATTGTGGCACAGTCCTTGATGGCTAAGACTTTATTAACCTTCTGCATAAGTTCAGCCTGCAGCAATGCTGCACAAAGTCCCAATCTAGGAACCGTGATCTGACTTGTCGGAGAAATTCGGGATTTACTGCACAAGGTGAACCGAAATAGTTCCATCCGGTAACTTGCACTACGCGTAAACAACTGCACCATAAGCAGCTGTAGAAGCGTCTTCAAATCCGTGAATCGTAATATTTCCATCATTCCAACAATGTTTTGGAATAACTAAGGTTCCTAGTTTTGGGAGAAGTGACACAAATTCTGTCCACCGTTCTAAAAGAGCAACTGGAAGCTTAGTATCCCAATCTGCATCTAAGAGCCAGAGTTCTTTCATGAACAATTTTGCCCTTGTCACAAGAGGACCAAGAAGTCTATGAGGATCGAATATCCTCGCAATGTCTGACAATATAGAGCGTTTAGTGTAAGTGTCTCTATGTTTAATTGTAACCTTGTATAAAAGGCAATCAAGTTGAGGTTTCCACAATACTCTTAGAACCTTAACCGAATTAATTATCTCAGAATCTTTGAAGGAATACTGTTCACTACTAGTGATACCTTCGAGAAGACTGTCATCGTTAGAATTCCATTTGTGAAGGGACATACCTGCCCGTGCAAGTAACTGGAAAAGCTGGAGTAGTAATTGTCCTGTTGATTCCCAGTCATATGATCTCGTTAATACGTCATCTATATAAAAGTTATCCCGTCCAACTGTAGCAGCATCTGGGAACAAAATTTCTTCATCACCACTTAACTGTTTAAGCACTCTCATGGCAAGGAGGGTGCGGCGGCAATTCCATATGTCACAATATTAAGCCTGAATATTTTAACTGAACTGTCTGGACCTTCCCTCCAAATAATTCTTTGTAAATCTCTTTGATATGGATGGACTAATATTTGCCTATACAATTTGCATATATCTGCCAAAAAAACAAACTTATGATTCCTAAACCGAAGCATTATGGAAGAAAGATCTTGCTGGGAATTCTACCTAATCTTTGCAGCTGACTGAAAGATGTACCTGTAGATGTAGGAGCTGAGGCTTTAAAAACAACCCTCAGTTTCGTTGATTTGCTTTCAGGCTGCAAGATTCCATGATGAGGCATGTAATATACAGTGTTTGGGGTTCGATCCTCTGATACCTCCTCCATATGATTTAGATCCTTATATTATCGCAAGAAATCTTCATATAAATGTTTTCATTTGAGAATTGCGCTCTAACCTTTTTCATAAGGATTCTAATTGCTTAAATGCCAGTAATTTTGATTCTCCTAACACATGGTCAGTTTTAAAGGGGATTTTCACGATATATTGAGGTGTTCTAGAATGCGTTTCTATGAAGTTTTCTTCACACTCCATTTCTTCTGGACTTAATATAGAAGTTGTATTTTGAATTGATTCAAGTTCAAAAAATTTGCTAAGAGTTTTATCACTGTTAATTGAATCTTGTATTAGTCCGCATTAATGATTACTGATCGTATTAGAAATGGCATTTGAGTCACTAACAATAAATCCGAATACACTATCTTGAAGAATTTGGCGAGAATCCTTAAGTTTTAGTTTTTTGGTTTTTAATATATCAAAAAATAATTCGGCCACAATTAGACCGTCAATTTTGTTAGGTCTGAAAAATGCGGGATCCACCAATCTTATATTGTGAGGCAAGTTTCTAAAATTAATATTCACCTGTCGTGCGGGGGTTATGTTTGTGATTTTTGAAACAATTATAAATTCCGAAACCTTAATAAAATCTTTAGCTGAATTCGAAATCTCTACTATTGCTTTAGATTTTACATTTATCAGAGAGTCACTTAATCCTCTAATTGACATATTTATTTGGATATCCCTTACCCGCAACAAATCTGCAGCCTCGCGACTTTAGGCATTTATCATGGAGCCACTATCAAGCAAAAAACGCAACACATGCAACTTTTCAAAAACATCTCGCACAAAAATGCGTGCAGCAGCCAACGCTACTGTTTGAACTCTATGTCTGTAAGTGGCGCTTGCACATGTATTTTCCGAAATCTCTGAGGGGGAGTGTTGACCTCAGGGTCAACTCCTTTCTCTTGAGTGTTGTTAGGTGGCTGCTTGAAACTTTGGTTTTTATTTCTCATTTCCGATTTCGAAAAGTCATGCAAAAGGGATACATGAGACATTGACTGGCAGATTTTACACTAATATTTAGAATCACAAGAATTTAATTTATGTCTCGAACTATAGCATCTTAAACACAACTTAAATTTCTTAACTAAGAAAAATCTTTGTTTCACACTAACCTTTAACTTAAGAATTCTGGGCATTCGAAAATCAGCTGATATTGTGGTGAGTTACAAATTAAACACTGAAATTTGTTTACGTTAGAGTCAACGAAGAAATTTTTCATTTCATTTCCCATTTTCGATTTAAACTGAAATGCGTGAACGTTTTCTAGGAATTGACATCTTCCTTTTTAAAATTCAATAAATTCGTCCCACTTGGATAATTCGGATGTTTTAAGTGACATATATATATTTCGTAGACTCTTCTTGATTCTTAATCCACCTTTTGTAAAGCAACAATCAAAATATTATCACTTAAATCATCTAATCCCAAATTTAAAGATTTAAGATCTGTAATGCGTTTAATAACTTTGTCTAGTAAGCATCGTAGTTTAATTCCTGATTTTCGTAGTTAGTTTTTTTCTAAATTTATTAATCCCGAAATATTTAAATTAACTATAAGCCTTTCATTATCGTAGCGCTCCTGTAACGCCTGAAAAAGCGAAGAAAAGCTATCTTCTGTAGTTTGAATTTGTCGCCCATTTCCTGTTAAGGACGATTGCAAGTAAAATAATTTGTGAGCTTCATCTAAAGGCTCATTAGAAGAAATCAATATTTCAAACTATGTTTTAAAATTATTCCAGTCCTCATAATAATGTCCCAAAAATTTTCTAAGAGGAATGTCTGGCAATTTTACCTTTATACTACTACAGTTCTTTCCATTAGCAAATGAATCAGCATGCAGTATTCCACTTTTTAAGGAGGATTTTAACAAGCTTACCTCCAATTTCTTCATCCAATTTCATCAAGGATTTGTTCATTGTCCTCTACATCTTTTACTTCTAAGATAATGGTATTGTAGTCGCAATTCAATTAAATCATTTTTTGCTTCTTGAACATTTCTAATTTTTACATCAATAGAAACTGCATCATCATTCTTTGCTTTATCACTTTTATTATCACTTTTAACATAAGCTTCTAATCCAGCAATTTTTGCCTTCAAAGTGCCTTGCCAGCGATTCAAGACTACGAGTCCGACATGATGCAAAACGAAAGTAATGCTTTTTAAAGATACTCAACAATATGAGCTTCAAATTTTTTTTAAGTATCCAAAGGACGCTAATTCACCTACCGGTCGACTGACCAAAATGTTAGGATTTAAATTAAATAATTCCGTAAATAACAAATAATAAAAAATATTTATTTGAGCACGATAGCTCGAATCAGAACGCGGACAATACCGCTACAAACACACAATTCCTTTCCATTTTCCTTCTCTTTCTGAATCAAGTTTTCAGAGAGAAACAAGAACGTAGGAGGCTGCCATAACTGGCGCACTTTATCGCCTTTTGAACAATTTTTTAAGGTGGCAACAATATATATATATATATATATATATATATATATATATATATATATATATATATATATATATATATATATATATAGTCCAGTTGCTGCAACAGTATACAGTTAATAAAGCAGCCTACCAGCAATTCAGAACGCATCATCTGATGACCAACCGTTAGGTTTGTGTTAATGTGTGTATTGTAAAAAATTCAAAATAAATCTAGTTAAAATCAAGAATTTGCAACCATTCACACAATATCCACAAATTCAGAAATGTTTGCCATATAAAAATATTCATTGATGAGAGGTTAATTCTAGTAAAAGCGATATTTATCGAATAGAGAAGCAGAAATACCCCCCCCCCTCCAAAAAAAAAAAATTGCTGAACTTTCACCCTTATTGTTCTGAGAAGTTACTCTTCTTCAGGCAGAGTTAGATCCAAGCAGTGAATTTTAATTTCTATTTATGTATTATTAGAAATGTATTAAGGTAAAAACGAAAACCTAATGGAAGAATTTTTTTCCACTTGATTAGTGACTGGACTTGTCATACCTTAAAGAAGTGATAATTTAGCTGTCCTTTCAATTACGAAACAATACCATTTTGAATGTTAAGAAAATCAACATGACATATTAACATTAACATTTGCCAGTTGTTGACTCTTTGATTTCTAATACTGAATTTTGAAGTTCTCATGCCTCAAGCATGTATCGCGCCTAAATTGTTTTCGTTACTGCAGGTACAGACTTTATATCGGTGACAACGCCATTTCACAACACATTATAGAATAGTAATACATTACTGATGTTTAATGAATGTATATGGATATAAAGGTTTCAGATGAAAAGTTTATCAATCATTTATGTAGCTATGCAAAGTGTCTAAAAGAGTTTCGAGAATATTCCAAACTTTATTTTCCATTTTCTTTCCTTTTTTATACTTCTGTAACAACTTTTTCTTATTTCTTTACTTTTTACTATTGTTTTTTCAAAACCAAACAATATCCAATATATATTCTAAAATAATTGTATATTTCATCAGTTAGCTCCACTTTATAGTACTTTAAAATCTCACAAATTATTATAATCATCATGCATGCTAAAATTATTAATTTCATGACATATGTATTGTATCGAGCTTCGGGGGTTCGTGTGGATTGAGAGTTAAATAAACCAACCACTCAATGAACACAAGACTTTTATTCGTAAAAATTCCACTAGAAATACCAGCTGTAATAATCACAATTATACAGTTCCAATTCGTCGGATACAATAAGTAACAGCTTCCAATCACAGGTCTCAAATACCTCAGGCAGAGAACATCTTCTCTAAACTAGCAATCACGACTAATCGTCTTCACAAAACTGACTGTCTTTATAAAATTACTAACTATGTCGGGTTGCGGTATTTATGCCTGACTTGGCGGGGAAATCTACTAATTTCGCCAAGGTTCTGGAAGCTTCTTGGCTATATCGCCAAATATTGGTCCTAGAGCTTAGGTGATGGATGTTTCCAAAAGTATCTATTTCTCACCAAGTCGCCAAAAATGTCACCAAGTCGCCAAGTGTTCTCGCCAAAACATCGCCAAGTCACCAAATGATTGATTAGAAAACCCGTTTTTAATGTATAACACGTCTAAATACTGCAATTTTTGCCCAAAATGTGAATATTTCCGATCTGTCTGAGATATTTTAAGACATATACAATATTTATTTATAAATTTGTAACAAATAATTGTATATTTCATCAGTTAGCTCCACTTTATAGTACTTTAAAATCTCACAAATTATTATAATCATCCTGCATGCTAAAATTATTAATTTCATGACATATGTATTCTTTTGCACTTCACATTCGAATTATAATTTAAAATTTTTTCTTATAAAGGTATTTGGATGTAATTATGTTTTTAATGAACTAAATTTTTATTTTTAATTAATTTCATGAGACAATATAATTTGAGGATAAGGTATCCAGAAATTTATGTTTAATATACATATAAACGCTTATATAAATAAGTACAATGATTATCCTAAAAGTTGTTTATATAATATGAATTTTCTAACTAATGTGTAATATTATTCTATTTATAATTTATGTTCTCCAGATTATGAAAATTTTCTGTGGTTAATGAATATAATGTTTTTTGTAACTCCTTCTTTATTGATACTGTTTATTTTACGTATTTCATATAAACTATAAAATTCGATTTCAACAATTCACTCAACACAAAATTCTTGATGAAAAATATTTTACAAGAATTTTTAAAAAAAAAATAAACACGCTGATACTTTTATATTTTAATTGAAGTAATTAATTGCTAATTTTTAACAGAATGATTAATACTTTCTTCTGCATGCCATTAGCAAGCTCATTTTATCTTTGATTTAATTAAATCTATTTTAATTAGTGGAACTCACATTTTTTTAAATGAATACTAAAACAAATATCTACAACTACAGATAAGACAAGTGCCATAATTGCAAATAACTGTTTTTAAATTAGTTTTTGAAAACAATTCAGAAATATTGACAAGTAAGAATTAATTAGTTTATTAATTTCATCCTTTACATTTATTTATGATAAACTAATTCGAATATGTAGATAGAAATAAGTACAAGTATACGCATTCATATATAATCAAACATATTTTATAAATAAAATACAATTAGTATTGAATATTATTTATTAAAAGAGCTCTCGTATTTTAGCTGTTTAATTATGTTTCAATAAATATTTATGGATTTTCTGAGGTGATCAAATTCAAGCACTTTATTAATGAAAAAAACATTTTAAGCAACAAGAATGGTTTATTATTTATTTGTTGTAAAAAACTCAGGATTGTAATTAAATTGTTTAATGATTTTAAGATTTACTTTTGTATTAGCTTTTACATTTTTTATATCTACTTCCGAACTATTTTATGTAGAATTTGTTATGTTTAAAAATTACTGCAATAAAATCTTTCACGATGAATATTTGAATAGATTCTATTTTATGTTTATTTATTTTTTTCTATTTTTTAAAAATTTATATCGTTTTTTTATGATTTTGCAATTTTATTTTTTTTGAAGTACATTACGCTATATTTTCTTTTTTCTTAATTAAATTTTTTTCGCCAATAGTACCGTTGTTCAATGAAAGTGAAAACGAAGGCAAATAATTTTTTGATACATTGCTTTATATTATGCAACATTAAACTGTATTTAAAATTGTAATATATATAATTTTTAATTAAGTTTGATAATGACAAAATAACATCACAGATCACTTCTCATATAGTTTGGCGAAAGTTTGTGCAATTATTACATATTTAATATTTGCAACAGATAACATTGTGTGTATTAAACTATATTTATTGATCTTTTATACATTTAATCCCTCGGATATTATATTTATTTAAAGAAATAGGTAATGTAAACAATTTTAATACCTTATGAATAAGAATAGCTGCAATTTATGAATCAACTGTAATAAATACCGGAAATAATGAAATAACTTTCTTGTATGTATAGAGATATTAGAGGTAATATTTTTAAATCCTTTTAATTATATAATGTTAATTTCCCGTTTGAAATTTATTCTAGAAATTTGTGTAAGACTTTAAAGTTTCAATATTTGTTTCATAAATATCGATATTAGTTAGTATAATACAATGAAGAAAACAATTAATAGGGTGGTTTATAATTTAAGGTTCTCGCCAATTTGCCCTTCATATTTTTAGCGATGTTTGTTTGTTTCTGGTTGGTCTATTGTCTTTCAGTGCCATCTTGTTTCTTCAAACATGTACGCAAACAAACTTGGCGAAAAAATTGTCAATTTTCGCCAAGGGACTCTATAAAGTATATTTTTCTCCAATTAGTATTATAAAGTGATATACTTGATTTAAACAAATTTCAGCAAATGTGAAAAGATAAGTTCTCATTGACTCACGGTTATGGAAAATATTTTATAAACCCCATTTCCTATAAATTATTTTCCTGATCATGTAAACAACTTTTACGATCGTATAAAAGAAAACTATTAGTTATGGAGTTTTTGACTCAAAGGCCCTTAGATTCGATATGATTGCGTGTCGATCAACGGTCATTTCCTGTACACGAGGGCTAATTATACCAGGACTTACTTCTTAAAGTAGATTTTAAACCACTACAAACACCCATGCCTAAGTTGGGATTCGAACCCACGAACTGTTGAACCAAAGGCGAGAGCCCTAAAAGCTCGACTACCAGGCTGGCTCAAAGAGCCTTAGGTTAAATGTTCTCCAAAAGTTCTTCGTTTTACCACAGCATAGTTGTTACTCATATATAATTGCTCGTACAAAACAAATTATGTGCACATGGAATTCGACTGACGTTTCGATGATCCATTATCTCTGGAAATTTTCTTTATTTTCTAGACTTTTGTATGTTGCTTGAAAGTTTTTTCCAAGTATTTATTTTAGTATTTTGTTCGAAAACTTTCTTCAGGATGTTGCCCAAAAAATTCTTTCCAATTGTATTCGAAAATTCCTCCGCTTGGAATTCTTATTAGCGAGTTGTTTCGTTTTTTACCCAACTTATTTATAAACCGTACTTATCTATACAAAGGTATTTTCATTTGCGTATTTACATTGCTCCAAAGCTTTGCTATGTGGTTTAAGAGATGATGTTTGACACACATTTGTGTATCCAGCGGTTTTTATTAAGATCAAATAACAAGCTCTCCACAAAAGTGGGTAAAATCTCTTAAAGTTTCACAAAAGATGAAATTTGTAGTTTTCCTACGTGCATAAGCCATTTTAGCTGACATCTTTCCACTGCATTATAATAGAATCTTTTACCTACCATTGGCGATAAGGATGTCTTAATCTACTGAGTTATCGAATTGTTAGCTTATCAGATAGTAATCTGATTCTCGAATTTAAAATTTTCCTATGGGCACATGAAAGATAAGCACCTGAAATTATTAAAGAGTGATCGAAAGTGATGATCCTCTCTCTTTTATGATTATGATGAAGATCATTATGAGCTTTTGTGATAATTCTGAGATAATTACATTCCAAAATATCTTTAAAGATAATATAGTTAATTGAACGTGATTATGTTAACACACAATAGTCCGCAAATACTATAGATAAGCACTTTTTTTAGAAATAAAGATACAACCCGCCTAAAATACTAAATGTGATTTTTTTTATCACATAGGTTCCGAAGAAAAAAGGTGCTCTGTGCTATAATTAAATGATGATTAACATGAAATAATAAAGAAAAAAGTGAATATTAATAAAATAGTCATTGATGTTAATAATATTCTCTGCCAAGTAATCTCATTCAAAATTATAGTTATCATAAAATATCTAGAATGATGCCATCTAGAAAATATAAAAATGGAAAATATCAGTTTTATTAAGACGTTTTGGTAAAATTTTTATTTTCACCAATTTCTGGTAAAAATAAGAAAATTTAGAATAATACAAAAATTAGGGAACTTTATGCTGTTTTAAAGTATTAAAACATCTGCGGAGTCTGGTATTCGTAGATAACATTTAAGAGCTATATAACCATATCAACGTCTATAGAAGGAGACATTTTTCAAGTATTAAATGGTAAACCTTAGTAAATATCAACATTGGTGAAAAAGACTACTTTTGATGAGTACTTCTTGTCCAGATATTATAGAATCTTAAGTTTGACTGTATGCTCTTTAAAAATAATTGTATAAGATAGTGGTTATATTATGGAAAGATAACTATTAAACCTGTTAAATCTAAGTATAGTGTTCTGTAATGGGCAATAAAAGGGTCATTTCTTTATATTGTTAGTTAAACAAAATATTTAGCTGACGGTTTAAACATTAGATTCAGATAAAGCAATTAGATATTTTTCTTAAAATCGTAAGACATGAATAACCCCAGTATTTAAAGAAATATATAATATTTCTAATAATTGTTCTTTAAGAATATTGAAATATAATCAGAGATAAAATCTGAAATTTCTTATAAAAATTGTATGCATATATTTGTTGACGTACTAAGCATAATACTAAAACAGTTTCTTTTCGAATGTGCATATGCTGTTTGTTATATAACTGCATAATGTGTGTCAAATTAATTCATTATTTGGTATGTATTACACATAATAATTATTATGCATTTTCTCCGCTTAGCTCAAATATATATTTAAATTTAATCTAAACAAACTCCGAACATAGTTCATTTGTAAAGAATCCAATTTTCAGTAACGACAAAGAAAACTGGTGATAGCTTCTCAGACCTAATATTTTTCTTTCTTTAAAACAAAAGCTCTGTGCCGGAGATTCGCCACCGGAGCAAAGGAGGTGAAATACTTAAGTGCTTCAATAATATGGCTCTTTTCTTCAGTGAATCAATCCTATCAATGCCGCTTCTTGTTTGATGAAAAGAGAAAGATAAACTTTGTTTCCCGAAACAATTAAGTGAAATACTGTCTTGAAAATTTTCCATAATAACAGCAAGTGTTTCAACTCTGTTGAGCGAATGTGCCGCCATTTCAAACCACTCAACAGAAGTAATAAATTTCGTCGTCAAATGTAATGTTATGACCTGGTAAAAAATAATTCAGAAGCACACAAAATCTATGTTTGCATAAAATACGAATCTATAAGATTATCGGTAATCAGAACTGAATAATAAGCAGTATTTATTACAGGTAATATAGCAAGCACTGAATATTGCACGGAGGTGTGTCATTTGAAATTGGAAGAAACTGTAGAGTTAAAAGTAATTTCTTTACGTGTTAAATATATTTGTTCCTCTGGCAAACGAAGTGATCAATTCCAATCTTGTAGAAGGAGATTGGACGCTAACCGATTTACATGTCTCATTCTTGTTCTTCTTTCTTTAAATAAAGGCGACTTCAATGAATTTCTTGTGGTCATCAAAAATTTGGAAATCCAAAAAGGAAAGATTTGGACTGTACAGAGAATGCTATTGCCTTCCGAAGCCAAATTTCTGAAACTTCTTCTATCAGCATTTCAGGGCGTCTTGACTTAATAGCTTGTCCATGGTTCATGCACATTTAGCCAAATTTTTACTGTAAATATGAATTTCACACGTTCCATCAGTGCTACCATAGAAAACTTTATTAGATATAAGCGAATAATGCATTATATTTTGAACATGAAACATTTTAATCACGTTAAATATTCATTATTAATAATAATTGCAATAGTAAAAATTAATTTTTGATATTTCTATTTTGTTCTTTTTTAGCGTTTACATTCAGTATATGTTAATGAAAACAAATTTCAAAGGTTGTTAATTTTTATCTTTATTTTATAGTTTAAAAATATACAATAATCTAAAAATAATATGCAACTACTTGTATACAAATCTTATATTTATTTTAAAAATAAGATTCTTATTCCTGAAAATAATTTATTATTAGTTGAAATTTATATCATTATAGAAAATTACATATATACACATTATTAGGGTTCAAAACTAAGTATGTAGAAAAAGAAAAACATTCAGAAGATATTTATTTTGCTTAAGATTTAATTTTTTGAGAGTAAGAGTAAAGTCTGAAGAGTTTAGAGATAGTATTAACTAATTAATTTCCTGCAACTCTTAAAGCCCTATATTTAGGAATGAATAGATCTCTCCAAAATTTTTGTTTTTACCGTTTTTTATTTCCTTGCTTTCTTTGACACAAATTATTACTGATTTTCTCTGATTTTGCATCATTCTGGATTAATAACATTTGTGAGATGCTACGCATTTCAATATGCTTTGCTTACTATACATATTAATATTTTGGTAAATTTCTGTGTTTTCATTTGTTTTACTTATCTTTACAGAATTTAAATTGATTGAAATGGCGTTCCGCGCAAGATTATCTAATGATCGTGGTCAAAAATGGAGGCTCATTTCCTGAGGTTTGGGGTGAGAGATTATAAGGCCCGATAAGCAATGAAATACCAGCGTCTGCCATTGTCTGTGTGCGGAGAAGCACTATTGGCGGCTAAAGTTAAAGAGAGGAATGGGACGTTTAAGGGAAGCGTTGAAAAGGGGCCGAGACTAAATGAGGTGTTTACCCTGATTAAATGGAATGAAGATTAATGAGGGAGAACGTTAGCTTGAGCTTTATCGGATTGCATTTGCTTTGCATAAAGGTGTTGCGAAATATCGCGAACCGAGTTAGAATTCTTAAATTAACTAATCATCGCGGCCAGCGCTGTAGAGTCTATTCCGGCAGACGTCTATTAGTCATCGGGCGTCTTGGTGACATTATGAATATTCATTTCGAAGAAATTATGGCTGGAGAAGTGGGAGAGAGATGGTGGCAAAAGTATTTCGATCAGTTGAAATATGTTAGAAAGAGACTAAAACATGAAAATGAGAAAGAGAAATAATGATATATATTCTTGTATTAACGTTTATAAAGTATTTTAATATATTAAGTACACATTCATGAAAAAGTAAAAACAAAAAATGGATATTTTTATTGGAATTCTTTTTTATATTTTCTTATTAATATATTAGTTTTTCCAATATTCTTTTAAATAATTTTGTCTGTAGAATAATAGTATGTTATATATACTGTATTATATAATAGAAAGTTGTTCATTATAAAAGAAAATAATTTATATATCATTTCTTATTTTTGATCCAAGTGTTTAATCATTTGATAAAAGTTTAAAATTTCCGTATTTTTAGTAAACTGTTAATTTTTCTTATTAAATTTGTCATTTATTTATAGAGATGATTGCTAATGTTGTATCAAACCTGTATGGAATTCCAACATTGTTTTATAGGAAAATAAACTATCAATAAAAAATGCTGATAAATGTTGGTCTGTTTGTATGGAAATAGGTAAATAACAAAATTTTAATTATTCTTTGTTAATTATGTTATTATATTTTCCTATTTCTTATTAAAAAATTAATACTCTTAAATAAATGTGCATATTCGCATAAAACAACTATTATTTTTATGCATTTTTTCCTTATTTGTATTTGTTATTATTTTGTAAATTTTAGTTTCTCATGAAAGATTAAAATCTTTAATGAATATAGTTTTCAATATACTACAAAAATATATTATTAAATGTCGTATTCTGAATAAAAATACTGAATTTCATATCTTATGCCAGAGAATTATTTTCTTTGTGTATGTTCAAGGTAAATAGATTTTTTATTCTGAGTGTTTATTAGGTTTATGCATTATATTGTGTTAAAAATATTCTATAATGTACATTTATAAACACGCTAATTCATAATTTCACGTAATATCATCAATTTAATTATTAACCTATAGTTAGAAACAAAATATGTTTAATATTTTAAAAAAGAAACTATTGCAATAAATTTTCTATTTATCACTTTGTACTGAAATAAAAATAAATAAAATATCTACAATTTTAAATTTTCATACAAAATTTTACATTTTAAAATAATTTCAAGTAATTTTGTTTATATGTTAAAAACATAGTAATTAATTTTATAATAAAATAGAGTTGATAAAATATTATCTAATTAGCAAATAATATTTTAACAATATAAAAAATCATTATTTTGATTTTAATGAAATACAATTTTGTAAATTTTATAAAAGAATTCAAAAATATTCTTCAATGAAAACAATTATATAAAAATTTCGCTGCGAATGAGAAACAAACAAATATGAAATATTTGTCAAAAGTATTTTCGTGTAATTGATGAGAAACAAACAAATATGAAATATAATTTTATGAGAAACAAACAAATATGAAATATTTGTCAAAAGTATTTTCGTGTAATTTTTCACTGAATGAATCTCGTATAATTTTTCTTCAAATATATCAAATAAACAAGAAAATTGAGGTGACGATGAGAATTAAAATAAATTGAAATAATAAGATAATAAAATAATTTAATCTCTGAGAGAGAGAGAGAGAGTTTACACACTTCATACTATTCAAAATGCAAAAAAATTATTGTATTATTCTATGTCTAAAATAAATATGCAACGCACTTGTCTTCTACGTATAAGTCAGTGTCTTCAATCCCGAATTACGATGAACTCCAGAAAACGTCTAAGAGTGACGTTTTTTAGAAAAGAAAAGGCGTTCAAGGCGTATGATTGACGCTGACGAGCTTACGCATCGAAATCCGGACACGTGTCCGCGCAAAATGTGAGTATTTCAGAGTGAAGATGTGATTCTAAACTTTTTTTATTCTCTGTCTTCCATGACAACTTTTATTCAGACCATTTTAAGTGAATCTATGTACATTTCTATCTATGTGTAGTGTTTCACTTTAAGGAATTTAATTTACAAGGACCCAAAAAATTCATCTAAATGTATACATAAATCTAAATATAAATTTAGACATATAAATACATAAAATTTTTACTTTTGTTTACGATAATGTATACATAATAGTTAATAAAAAATAAGTTAAAATTATTTATAACAAAAATGAATTTTATTTAATTTTTTTGAAAAGAAGGAAACTATATTTCATTTGCAATGATTATCAAAGATTTCTTTTAATTGAAAGAAAGATTGTATGATTGATATAATTAAAAATACGTATTTTCATTATATGAATGAAAACACGATGTACATTTATTTCAGAGTATAATTTTTTTTCTTGAAACCTATTGTGTGATATGAAATTAGAAATGTGTTTTATAGTAATTGAAGATAAAAAATTAAGAAAAAATTTGATATAGTTATGCAAGAAACTATCTCCATTAATTAAAGTGGTTATTGACAATATATATTGAAACTGAAATTATACTAATGAGATTTCATCAGCAAGAAGTAGTGAAAGCAAAGATGCTTACTTAAAATATACTTAATTGTAAAAAAATGTAATTTATTTTATTCCTCTCTTTATATAAATTATATTATTTTCCTTAAGAAATGTCCAAAGAAAGAAAAATTTGGTATGTCAATAAAGGATATTTTCTAACATGTATAACTGTTATTGGAATACTGAAAAATACGAAATTAGCAAATAAAAAACTTGAAATAATATAAATTGAATTCACAATCTTAATCTTAATCGTTAAATTCATTCGTAAAAATCAGAGTATGAAATTCTTTGTCGTAAACTAGCTCATAATTCTTTTATTTATTTTATTTATTCATTGTTTTGCTTCCATCTTAGAATCTCATCAATCATTTCCTTAAGTACAAAAGGGTAAATAAGTAAAATGTCTGGATGAGATTATTGGTGGGAAAGTAAAATATAAAGGGGGAGGGGAGAAGTTGATGTTTATTAATTAATGAATTTGCAACAAAGAAAACCTTTATCAGATTTTTGTTTTGTTAATCCAGTTGTATTAAGCAAATACTTCCACAATTAATGGATATTTTCATGCGTTTATTTGGATGAATGAGTAATAAACGATTTGAAATATTTTCATTAATCAAGTATAAAAATATATTTGTAGAAATGTACGAATATTTTTGAATGAGTAGCATTTTTATTTTTTTTAAGGATTACTTCATTTCAATAATATATTTAGAAAAAAATTGAAGCATAATTCTGTATAAATATTTCTTACAATAGTGGTACCCTAAGTTCAAGATGGGAATGTAATCTAAATGTGATCCATCAGTTTGAATATCATTCAAATCGAAAAAAAACCACCATCTGATAGCTACTCTATTTTTTAACACATAGGCTAAGGTTACATTACTTGCATTGAATGAAAATTACCAAGCGATGAGATCACATTTACGAATGGTAGGTTTTTTATTTATTTAGTTTATAAAGTCAGAAATTTAAAAGTCACTTTTAATTTTAGAATGGAAATAATAATATTAGAGGAGAATTTTTCGTACAATCAGTGTTTTTTGAAATGTAATGCATTCTACAAAATTAACTTATCATTTTAATTACTTTTACAAATAGGGAAAAATCATTGGTATATAAGACATACGTTTTCAATATGATATAAAATTAAAACTAATTATAATGTGAGAACTGAAATTCCTATTATTAGATTTTTAATAGATGAGTGGAATTATTTTACCTTTAAATTGTGATCTACTTGAAAAAAATATTCAGCTATATACTTACAAAATTGTAATATATTTATTATGTAATATAAACCATAGTATAAATGATGAGACAAGCAAAGCTGTTAGTGACTTTGCAAAGAAAATTTCCTCTGTAAAGCACTTTTGCTAAATTTTGAAAACGGTTAAGATTATTTGACAATCTCCTACTGAAAAATACCTATTAATTATGTAAGTTTTACAACACACTAACTGTATCCGTAAAAAGTACTGTATTAATCCATAATACATTAAAAAACATTTAGAACTATACCAATTTGGATTTTTTAGATAGCGCTTCATTTTAATAAATTCTTTTAAAATGAAATTTTAACATAAAAGATCATTTATGAAGCATATTCATTGCAGAATATATATAAATTTCCAGGGTTAATTATATAAATTATTTGTGCTTTTTGGCATCACTTTTCTGTTTCAAGTAGATAAAGTGGACTTTTAAGTAGAACTTAATATTTTTCTCTTAGCTGAATTCTGAATAACAAAGTTCAAAATTTCAATATCTAAGTTAATTTTTAAATGAAATTTTTTCGCTTGGTTCATTTTTTATAGGTTGGAAGATTTGATTTGAAAGCACATATGTTACTGAATTCATAGATTACGGCAACTGTTGTTTTCAATGACTTTATTACTTAAATGCCAATTTAAAGTGCCAAATTTGATATGCAAAACTACTCTCTGTTTACAGTTTACAGGATACGTGTGGTTGCTTTAAATCATTATTTCTGTAATTAAAGTCCTAACTGAATTATTCTGAAAAGAATCATAAGGCAACAAAAGATATAAGTATAGCATAAACTTTTCTAACTTATATTACGAACTAAAATAGTGGAAATAGTTGAATTCTAACTTTATGAATGCAAACTAATAACAACAATACTAATAACAAAACATTATCTGGGAGACACAAGTGTAAAAGAAAAAGGACTAGTTATAGAATTAAAATCACACAGAGTTGAATCTCTAAAGAAATAAGTTTCAAAATGCGAAATTGTGAGCACTTTAATCAACAGTTGAACACACTTTAAAAATGAATGTTCTTTCTAAAATGTTTTTGATATTGTAATTATTTAATTATATTCATAGTAAGTATTCATTAATATTATTGTCGTGTACACAGAATGTATATAAATAAAATATGCCTGATTAGTTCACCAAATCAACATGTACAAACTTCCTCGTAAGGATTTGAATTTGTGATTGAATGATTCGTATGAAATAAGTCCATAAGACAGACTGCTTTAACCACAGATTGAAGTACAAAGGAAGATCTTTATATTTTGTGGATGAATCGTTCCACAATCATTTTGTGAAATATGTAATGTGATTTCATATGTTGGAACACAAATTTATATTTTAGTAAACTGAAATATTAATTTATAGTTAAAAAATTAAGAGGAAACTACATATTTAGATTTATCTGTCAAAAATCAGTGCGAATTTCATTAAAACTATAATAGAAACTCGTTATTTTATTCTATTCAAATAACTATTGCATTTAATTTGATCCTTGAGGTAGATAAAAAGAGAAAACTATATATCTATATATATATATATATATATATATATATACCTCATTATTAGAAATTAAAATTCTACTTGCATACATTTTGAAAGAAAAGTTTAATGGAAGAAACTTGTTTTCCTTGAATACGTTTTCATTAAAATAAATAGCTTTAAAGTCATTTTGTAAAATTTGCATACTTTAACCACAGAACTCCAGCGCTACCAAATGATAACTGTTGGATAACATAATAATTTAATATCAGTTAAATTGAAATATAATTAGCATTATATTATTTTTTATTTCTTTCCCAAAATTAATTAATTCAGAAACATTTTTTTAAAGAATTTTACAAGTCATCAAATTACAAAATGTTGCTTTCATAAAGCTATATTTATATGTATATATATTCAACCATTAAATAATTTCCCTTCCATTAGTAAAAAAGTTGGATATTTATATAAGAATTTCATTCCTATAAATTCAGTTATCGTCTCTTATTTCTTTTTTTAAATCCATTGAAATAAATTAATTTCTGCAATAAATGGAATACATTATAGAAGCGGAATGTCATTTGTCATACTTGAACAACATAAGAGGAAGAGGACGGGGACAGATTCAATTTAGTTTTTTTCTCCAGAAAAAAATGAAAGCCCCGTAAATCTATTGAATAATGACACAAAGATTCCCCAAGAATAAAAACATTTTTAATACTTACTTCCTTGTCTACTAATGAATTCTTCACACCTCATTCTTCCCCACAAAAGTTCGTAAGCGGAAATTGAGTCATTAATTAAACGGAAAGTATCATTACGTGGTGGCATTAATGAATTGTTCTTTCGAAGTTTAATGAATGAAATGCCTCCTCAGCCCCCACCCTTTCGGTAGTTCGTTGGAGGGGACAGATTAAAATAAACCACATTTTATTGATATGATCCCATTTTGTGTTGAATTTAACATTGGAAATTTATAATTTTCAGCTGGTGTTTGTTGACACACATATAAAGTAAGATTATTTTTATATTAATTTATCATTTAGTTATTTTATGATTAAGTAAGAATTTCTACATTTTTAGATTTCACTTTCATAACAATATTTTTTTTTGAAAACAAGAAGGAACTATTTAAATATTTTTTATGATAATTAGCGTCATTTCTCATTGAGTCAGTTATTTAACTATTGATTTCTTATACATATATATGACACGATTAACTATTTTCAAAGTTTTCATAGTAAAATATTCCCTGTATATATTAAATCTATGAACATAATCATATAAGTCAAAATTTTATTACAATTTTATGTTTATTAAAAATTTAATAATGCATTTAATGTTTTTCAAGAAAATAAACAATACAAATAATTTAGTAACAAAATTTAAAATTGAATGCTATTAAACTCAAAAATATAGTCCGTAATTATTTGTTAAAATTGAATAGAAAAAAGGGATTTCTTAACAAGATTATTTTTTATCTTAATAATTTTTTTTTCTAAAACGAATCGGACCAAAGCTTGCCTTAAGTATGTTGGTTTGATATTGTTTGGATTTTTATGCATGGAACTAGATGAGTTCGAATACAAACTATGATATTGAAAGTATGGAGAAAGTATAAAAATATGTGACTGAATAGCAATACTATTCTAATAAATCTGACTGTTCACTTTTTCTTGGGATTCATTATGTATCATATTTTTTCAGTGCTATTGATTATAGCTATTAAAAAGTAAGAAGTAGCCACTAAAATTCGTAATTGTTTCTTTAAATATTATTTTCTCATTATTAAAGCTCAAAATATATTCAAACACTATTTATTTACAAAGAAACTTTTGCATGAAACATTACAAGAATTCTATTAGTATACTTTGTTCCTACTATTTTTTTCTCATTAAAATTGCATCTTAAGAAACTAATGCTCTCCCGAAAATTTGTAAAATTGGCGACAATACTTGATGGACTTTTGGCAAAATCACTTAAATTGTTAAATCTCTTTGATTTAATTCACTTTGGGAGTAATTAGTCATATTTTATATTAATCCGAGAACAATTTAATTCTAGTATATAAATGTTTAATTTAAGAAACAATGTATATTATATTATGAAAATTATTATTGGTGATTCTGTTTTGTTCGACAGTGAAATTTTACTTTTTATCACAACACAAATATATTAATTTAGTTTAATATACGCAACATCCAAAATGCATTAATTTTTTGTTACAAAGTCAATGAATTTAGTTAAATTCCAATTATGACCTTAAGTAATTAAAACCCAAAGACGACATTAAGCAAACCAATAAATATATTCTGAGTAAAGAATGAATCATAATCTTCTCCGAAAACTGCTTGCACTTAAAAGTATGTTTAGAAAATAAAAAAAAAGCGATCTTTCTCTTTTTGAAAAATTCCTTTTAATAAAACGGGCTGGAATTTAATTAGTAAACGGCGTGAGAGATGTGTCAACATACGTCCAAAGTTGAAGTCCATATTTTGTCTTCATTAAAATGTGAACGTAACTCCAGACAAAGATATCTGTTTCAATTTTCATCAAGTCGCATCTCGGCGAATATTAATTAAATCTTATGAAAACTTTCAAACGCAAAACATACCATGTTTGAGGAGGTAGTACTATATATTTAAATAGTAGTTTTGATTATTTGGGTTGTACAGATAGATTATTGTCAGCAAATAAGTCAGAAAAATTAATTATTGCAATCTAATTGAATTGTTTCTTTTTAGTTCGAAACACGAAATGAAATAAATAACTTTTCTTTATGTAAGAAAGTGTTATTATATCGCTAAGCAATTTCATATTTAGAAATGATCATTATAAACAAATGGAATAATTTCTATTTGGAATGCATGTTGTTCTTCGGCAAAAGTAATCAAAACTGAAATCTTAATTTTTTTTTCATCTACAATTTATGAAAAAAAAATTAATAACCATTTTAACTTTTCTAATAAATAGTATATCTAATATTTTTTATATAACTTGTAGCTATTTTTAGCATATATTTCTTGTATAAAGTTGATATAATTTTAACTGATAAGTTTTTAACAATGAGTTATAATTATCATGAGGGAGAATATCTATTGAACAATATCATACCTTGAACGATACAATTAGCAGAAACCCGTTTAATAACTGTGTTTAAGAGTTTATGAATATTAATATCATATATTTGTTATTTAATATTTAATATTTTTTACATCTTTACAGATTAATCTTCAAAGCATTAAAGTTAATTTATGAAAATAAACATATTATAATTACAGCAGTTATCAAGAGTTAAAATGTTTTTTAAATTTATGATAAATAAATTTAACATAACGAGAAAGAAGTTATGACAATACACATTGAGGATATTTTAAAAATAACAAAAATAGTTGCTTTCCATGAAATATAAAATTTTACTATATAATTCATTTGAGGGTTCATGAAATTAATTTAGAGGTTAATAACGAAAGGTTTATTCAAACGATATCAAACATGATTTGCTGAAGTATTTTCGATTATTTTTTATTATAATCACCATAGCAATTTTCTTATTTTTTTGGTTTTATTTCATTAGTAATACATTTTCTTTCACCTTGTATTAATAGATCTTCGATATCTAAGAATGAATGGAAGTCGAGTAGAGTAAAAACAAAATTCTTAAATTCCTGATATACGAAACTCTCATTTTGAAGCATGGAAAAGATCCAACCAATTTATTTTCATAGATTGTTTCTCGTTTAAAGAGAAATAAAATAAGACATACAGTGATAAAAACTGAAACATTTTAAAATTCATTACCTCTTTATTATATTTCTGTTGCAATGAGTACAGAGTACATTTTTAAGTGGCATATTTGACTCATATTTTAAGATTATGTGTGAATAGCTGTTTTAAAGTTGACTTTCTTATGAAGTAAATGTGACATAAATATGTCTCATCAAATAATTTTCATTGTTTGGATTTTCTTGGTTCAGAGGTTTTTTTTGTATAAAATCATCTTTTTAAGTATTTGAGTTATCGATTTCAAAACCAATGATTTTGAAAATTTAGAGATTCACTTAAAGATAGAAAGTAAAATCTGCATTATCTATTTTATGTTCCATATCCCACGCTACACATTTTGACCATTTTTTTTTATTGTAAGGTATTTATGGAATATCTATTTTTTGTGTTTTAAATATGAAGAATTATTTTATTTCAAATGCGCTTACATGGATACAATTTACGGAACCAGTAGGGTATACCCTCCAATTGGCGACTTAGTGACTTTTTTCATCGCCAAGCTGAATGCATTTTATTGGAACAGGAATTTTCCCAAAGTCCGCTCAACTGAAACGCTGAATAAAAATTGTAATAAAAATTCTTTCCATATCTAACAAAGGATGTTAGATATGGAAAGAAATCTTTTTTTTGGGGGTAGGGTATATCGTACTTATATCCAACTGTCTACATATTAAGTATATTGATTTTTTTTGGCTAAACACTGCCAGCAACAATTTTTCATGGGGATATATAAATTAGTTCTTTCAAGCCAAAATATGTTTTATTTGATTGGTGTAGTTTAATTGATAGTATAAGTCATAATAAATAATCAAAAAAGTGCTTATAAAGCTGAAAAAAATAAGGGAAGGAAAATTGATTTTACTTTTTTATACAACTATGCCATTGCTTAATTTTAAAGATTTCTTGAACTTATTTTCATGCACTTTTCACTTGTGCATATTTCTTATCCTATATTTTTTAATTTTTTTAATATTTTTTCTTTATTTATTTGATGAAGAACAAAGATGGATACATCTTTTGGAGAATTGGAAATATTTCAGAATATAATAGATAACTAACTGAACTGTTGAGGTTGAAAAAGAAAATCTTTGAAGCAATTCGAGTAAAATTTCTTTGCTTTGATCCAACTCCCATTCTACAGATTTACAGTCAAAGCTTCAAGTTTAAATTATTGTCAGGTAATTTTGCAAAGAAAGAGAATGACTTGGAATCGCCTATTGAGAACGACGTTTTAGGGATAATTCAACTTGTTTGTCTATACTTGAAATAATATTGTTGAGAAAACAATACTTAAATAAATTTAACAAGTAGGGTTTATTAACGAAACTACTTCTTCAACACAGCAACCTGGGATGGGCCAAGGCGTTCCTCAGAACACTCCTCTATTGTGTTCTCCGGGAGGCGACAACTCTCCAGTTAGTCACTTTCAGCATTTTAAAGTCATCCTTTACACAATCAGTCTATTTGGGCCGACCCTTAGATCTGTATGAAAAGCCAGGTTTCGTATCAATAAAAGAAAATAGTAGTTAAAAAAAAAACATCAGAACAAATCGCTCAAAAAAAAAAGTGTGAAGTCGAATGTATTTTGTAAGTAATAAAAAATAGAATTGAATGAGAATGAAAAAGAAGACGAAGAAAACGAGGATGTGCACAGATATGATGTGTTGTTGTGTTGTTGTGGCGTATCCTTCAAATGTCTGACGAAGTCACACAAGGTCCATCATACCGTTGACCCTAAAGAAATCTAAGACCAAAAGGGAGGTGAGTATATATTCTCTCTGGAAAGTCCCAAACAGTCCAGGATGTGATTAGTAGAAACCTGCTCAGTTTTACATTTAGAGCAGACCTCAAAGATTTCCCTGCCTTTGAAATACATGAGAACCCTAGATAGGTCGCAAATGTATGACGTAGATGAATTGTTATTTGACGTCATGGATATTTTAAACCAATGGGAATTGCAATAAAATGAAGCAATCGTTATCCCAACTGAAACGAAAGAAACAACCACTTTATGATTAACAATATTTTTAAGAAACGTTGATTTAATTTTTTAATTATTAATTAGGATTCTGATTTTGTGTGTGATGGAGCAGATATCGCCAACTACAAGCTGTTGTAAAAGTGTTAAAATAAAATTAATGTACTAAATTCGTATGCAAATCTCTTGACTATATAACAATAGAAAGTATTTGAATAAAAATAGTCAATAAATACATTTCATTTATTCAGTAATTTTTAAAAAGTTACTGAAACTACTGTTAATAAATGAATTCAGCTCTCTTCAGCACATAAAACTGTTGTGTTAGACAGAATGTTTACGGAGATAAAATATTATTACGATAACGAAATCGTACCTATAATAAAAATTGATAAAAAGACATTATTTGTTAAATAATTTACTTTATGAAAATTTTGTGAAGATTTTGCCCTATTAAAAACTTATATAAAATACATTTATGGCCTTATACAAATTAGCCATGTAAAGAAATGTCAAAAATAAGACGCATTTTATTTCAAAACTAAATTGATGTCTTTAATGGATGTGATACTTTATTCCTCAACATTAATATTATTTTAAAATTAATTAAAGATAATTTCATATTATTTATATTGATTTTACTTATGTAATAATAATAATAATTTCTTGTAATACCAACCAACATTATTCTACCGACATATCACTTTGTCTTCGATAAGTTTATTCATTTAAAGCATTGCTTGAGCTAAACAAGCTAATCAATTCTTTTACTAACCAAAAAATTCAACTTCATTGAGGAAAAAGTTTCTGGAATTCCAAACAAAATAATGATCACGTTTAAATAAAGAAATAAAAACAAAGTTTCCGAGTGGAGTAAGAAGGACAGAAAAAAAGTAAATAAAGAGAACATGACATTAATGAAAAGGTTGCTCCGCCAGAAAGAGTCTCCCTTTCCTGAAGAAAGACATTGGAAAACGAGTAAATTATTTCCTTCCTCAACTAAATCAATCTGTCTGTATCCCGCCTCACCCCCAAAGTTGACAACTCTCCAGGGAGGAGAAAAGGGAAGATGGGAAACACAACCCCCCAACGAACTGCATTGTTGGTGTCATTAAAACTTGAAGAGTTTAGAAGAGCAGAAGATATCCCATTTTCAATTTACACATTCCTTCATTCCGCCACCCCTCTTTTACGTTGCTATGGAAGCGGAAGGGAGCGTTCTTCCTGGGAGGGGGGAGGTGCTGATAATAATTTGTGAAGAGGGCCCCGAGAGTGGAACCCAATTTGGTTGATAGGGAAAACACAAAAGGGAAAACGGTTTGGAGAAAGTGGTAGAATCTGCCTTATACCACCTTCGGGTGCTAGGCTGAAAAGCTCTCCTAACCTTTCATTACCTTCTCATTTGTAATCTGACAAGTGACATCCAGGTACGGAAGCTTTGGGGAATTGTCGAGAGGCTGGTTAGGGTTAATCTCTGGAGGTTGTGTCCCAAATAAGTCGCGCAGTAAACTCACATTTAGTGCTTGCTGTCACTTTCGGAATTCAAGTACGCTATATTGAAACATAAGGCATCCAAAATAAATATTTGACGCTGGCTAACTATGATGAATAGCAATCCACTTCTTCTTCACCGTGTACGGTATCATATTAAAAGATTAAGGCAATTTATAGTCTTAAAACTTTTATTTATTTTATTAATTTAACGTTTAATTTCATTAATTACTTAAATAGGTTTGAATAAACTATTTCCTGAGTATTATTAAAAAACAGTATAGAAATATTACTAAAATTTAAAATAAGGAATTTAAAACTTTACTTTCATTCTTACAAAGTCAATGACATTATCATGCTTTCATAATTTAGATGCAAGAACCATCTATTATAATCGAAGCTGAATGTTACCTATTATTCAATGTTAAATATAAGTTGGTTTGATAATGAGTCATCGAATATATATGATTAGAGATGAATATACTATTACGAGGGTTGCTATTTATATTTCTGGCCTAATAATGAAAAAACAAATATGTAGGATCGAAATTGGTTTTATTGATTTTCAAAATATTCTCCATGATGATCAATACACTTTTGCATGCGTTTGAACCAATTTTCAAAGCACTTTTTCCAGTCCGATTGAGGTAACTCCAAAACATGCGTTTTGAGTGCATCAACCGCTTCTTCGGGGGTCGAAAATCGTTGTCCACGTAATTTATTTTTGATGTGTGGGAATAAGAAGAAGTCATTGGGTGCCAAATCAGGGCTGTACGGCGGATGACCCATCAGTTCGATCTTTCGCTCCGTCAGAAATGCCTTTGTTTGAGTCGATGTGTGAGAGCTCGCATTGTCATGATGAAGAATGATTCGCCTGTTCTTCTGCTTTTTTCGAATTTCTCCGATGACTTCTGGCAAACAAATGGTCGTGTACCATTCAGAATTGACCGTCCTGCGTTGCTCTAACGCCACTGTTGCCACATGACCGTTAATGCCGAAGAAACAGGCAATCATTTGTTTCGATGTGCTTCTTCCTTGAACAACTTTTGTTGGTTTTGCCTCATCTTGGAAGACCCATACAGTTGATTGCTGTTTTGTTTCCGGCTCATATGCATAGATCCATGATTCGTCACCTGTGTAGATGTTATACACCGCCTTTGATGTACCTTGAATGTATTTTTCCAACATTTCCTTGCACCAATCGACACGAGCCTTTTTTTGAGCGTTTGTCAGATTATGCGGGATCCAACGCGAACAAATTTTTTTTACGCTCAAATGTTCATGCAATATTTTATTGATGCTAGTCATACTAATGTCCAAAGACGCCTCTATCTCACGGTATGTCACATGACGATCTTGCTTTATCAGTTCATGCACAGCATTGATCTTTTCTGGCACAACAACGGATTTTGGACGACCTGCACGGGATTCGTCCTGGATCGAACATCGACCACGATTAATTTCGTTTTACCAATTTTTTACAGTGCTGTAGGATGGCGCTTTATCGCTCTATAAAGAATTAAGTTCATCGAAGCACCCTTGTCTTGACAATCCACGTCGAAAGTTATGAAAAATAATGGCACGAAAATGTTCACGATTCAATTCCATTTTTTGACAGAGAAGAACTTTTCAATTTACTGTCAACAACACAAATAAAGCTATAATGGTAAATCGTCTGCTGAATTTATGTTTAAAAATATCAAACTTTCGATTAAAATCGTCTTCAGTCGCCTAGCAACACTTACTGTTGCCAAGGCCAGAAATATAAATAGCAACCCTCGTATATATTTTTCTTTCACTATTTCATCTATTATCTTAACAATAAGAGTTAGACAACCATAAAATCTTTGAAGTACATGCACATATATATATTTTCAATAATTCGTTGGTTTTATCTGTAATGGAAATTGAATGAATACAAATTTTTCCCCTGACCTCCACTATGTACTTTTATTATTATGATGCCACCTCTGAAATTCCTTATGAAAAATTTCCTTCTATTCAACATTTTTTCACATTCAACCTTCTTTCATACATTCAACACTTGCACATTCAACCTTCTTTCATACATTGAACACTTGCACATTCAACCTTCTTTCATACATTCAACACTTGCACATTCAACCTTCTTTCATACATTCAACACTTGCACATTCAACCTTCTTTCATACATTCAACACTTGCACATTCAACCTTCTTTCATACATTCAACACTTGCACATTCAACCTTCTTTCATACATTCAACACTTGCACATTCAACTTTCTTTCATACATTCAACACTCGCACATTCAACTTTCTTTCATACATTAAACACTTTCACATTCAACCTTCTTTCATACATTCAACACCTGCACATTCAACGTTCTTTCATACATTTTTCAAAATCTATATGAAATTAATTTTTATCAATAAAGATAAAGCCGATTATGTTTTACATATTAGCATTGAAAATTGAAATGCTTTTGTGCATATTTAGGATTTATATTAAATTGCTTAATGTGATCAGAGAGAGAGAGAGAGAGAGAGAGAGAACATATTGGTTATATATTTTATTAATGAATATAAGAATGAAACCGATTTACAACCCCCCAAATTAAAAAAAAATTTCTCCCTATTACCTTCTGTTTTAGTTTGAACATTATACTAATTATGAATCACCAATTACCAACAAACAATGCGTCATTTTAAACCATGATTAGTGAACAAAGTTGAAAAATTAAGTCGTATAATCGTTTTACATTTCTGTTTTCGCATTGCTTGGAAAAATACAAAATACACATGAGTGTGTGTGTGTACAATTGACTATCACAGATTTCCCTATTAGATTACGAACAAGAGGTTTGTTTTTCACCCTATGTCTTCTACCCATATTGCTATATAAAAGAAATTAAACAAACATATTTATAAGCACCCAAATTCTGTAAATTTTTAATTTTTTCTTTAAAAATGTCAAAATTTAAGTAGCTATATATATATATATAATGCACTGCTGGTCATTAATGTTGCAACACCATGAGAGTAAACAAAAAACATATCCTTAGCTTGATGCTCTGGTAGGGCATGAGTGTTCTGACAAATCTGAGAGCTACGCTTTCGGTAGGTTAACTACAGGTAGAGTCACCCAAAACAGACAAGTCCTCGTAGGGTAGAAGCCAGATTAAGCGGAATACCAACAAGAGCTAAGTCAATCCTCTATTTCTAGGTGCTCTGGTCTTGTGACTAACAGAAGCTATAACTTTTCCCCATCCGTTAATAGGAGCTAAAATTTTCGTGACCTGTTCCAACTGTTTCGCTGAATAAGCTACGCCTGAACACATGCTTGCGTGCGTGGGGCTATCTAAGCAAGATTCATAAGACGATCCTTATTGGTGCTAGATTTTTTGGGAGTGTTTAACATTATGTACCTGTTCTAGCGCTGCTACCCAAAGAGGACTTGCAACAACAACAAATTTGCAAGCAGTTTGGTGTTCATAATGATGTGAAATTAATCAGAACGTTTTCTGAAGAATTATTTACGTGATAGATATTAATGTTTACAACACCCTTATGGCTTTAGATTGCTTATTACGTAAAGGCAAAATGTTGTTGTACTATGCAAGCAGAAGTAAAACGGGTTGCATTCAAACCCATTTATGCATGCTATTAGTTTGCAATGTGTTTGTACGGATTTGTCTTTTCCGATTTCAAGATATGTTTCCTCTCTGATGACAAATATTCCGCTGGAACATTCAGATAGCAAACTATTGATTCGATATGCTCTTGACACTGGTTGTATTTCACCTATTGTGAGTAGCATTTTTAGGGAAAGATAGTCTATACACGATAGACACGATAGTTTCTGTTGAAATTCTGACATTTGATGGTAAGGTTATCTTTTTATTCGACATGATATTCTGAACAATATTCAGACCTTATAAAAAGCTATTTCCGAATAAGAAATCTATACTGCACAACTTTTCTTTTATCGAGTGCTTTAAATGTCGCCTTTTGCATCATTCAAATGTGCGCTGTAAGGCTAATCATTTTCATATCTTCCAACCTCTATTTGACGTTGGTAAAGACATCTTTTCTTTGCTTTGCAATTTTAACGGCCATGCCTAGTAATTGATGGACACAGAATTTGTAATTCTCTCATATAATCAGTCTACATGTCTATGTGTTTTTAAGGAAATTTGCTTTTCTGCTGTATTTTTAATAAATAAATAGGGCTTTATATAATATTCTCTATTTCCATGAGATGGTACCCTCCACATTTCAGTTTTGCTTTTACGAAATCTGAATATTTGCAAACATAAATGTTTTTGCATTTGCAAATATAAATGAATGAAAAACAGTGTGTTTTTTTTTATAAATTTATAGATAAGAAATTTAGATTTTGAAGGATTTATAATAAACGTAATTGTTTATTCTAACTTCAAATTTTTTTTGTCAATGGACGTGATTTACATTTGACCCTTCTTTTAATTTCATGGATCTTATAAACATGTAGTTTCTCATATTTCTGCAGTAGTACGTTCACCTTATTTACTGAGCAGATTTGTATAAATTAAAAAAAGTTTTCTTATCTACCTTTAATTATATGATCAAAGTATTTTGGACAGTTTTATTACTTTTCCCATTCCTACAAATTTACTTTTTGATATTTAATCTGCGCAATTCTTAAATTTTGAAACCGTAATAAATGATTAATTTAATCTTAACAATAAACTGTAAAGAATCTATGTGACATTTTTCAAATACTGGAAAGCTATTTTACATGGGTAGTTGTCAAATTAATATTTTTGTACCAGCAAAATCGAAGCTACGAAAATTGGAAATAACTATATCTAAGCAACAATGGTGAACGTGCTTTTAGCATTCATAACATTTTCGAATATTAAAATATCAAAGTTATGGTTGTTCATAAATATTTCAATGTCAGAAACCATGCCATATTGATCGGGTTTTCTATCAATGAAACATCAGTTTTGTGTCGGCAGTTATATTATCTGCATATAGGGAAATGCGAAATATATAACGTAAAACATATTTTTAATAATGAAACACATAAAAGTAATAAATTTTTGCAAGCAAGCAAGAAATATACATAATATTTGTAATGACATATTACATATGAAAGATTTAAATTTGTTATCAACAGAATCTTCTAACTTTAACATGTTTAACAAAATCATTTGCTATGAATTAATACCAAGACATTCTTGAACTTTATTTCTGGTGAAACAGTGAAGAAAATACATTTGAAATATTTTTGACATATAGCATCTGAATAAGGATAGGAAAATACATTAAATTTAACTAGCACAAGTCAAAGAAAATTTATCTCGGTACAAAAGAAACGTATCCAATGATTTTGGAAAAATTCCATAATAAAGGAGCGCAAAAGTTTCAGGGTTCTTTTTTTTACATTCCAAACATATTTGCGTCGTAATGACAGCCTCTAATATAACATTGGGTATAAGCATAACAAAAGTTGGTAAATTTTTGTCATATTTTCTTTCTTCCGTCACGGAATAACAAAAATGGGTCTCGTGTTACCGATCTTGACACCCTATGCCGAGAAATAACCACGCCGCGGAAGAAAAATACAAGGGAATTCGAAAAGGAAAAAACATCTAAACTTCTGCAAAGAATGATCTGTTGCCAGCGGTAATAAGAGACATAGAAATCTGTCGTCTGCCAACAGGGATGGCGAAAAATATCGTCTGATTCTATTATTCACTCTCCTGTCATTTGTTGAGTAAACTAGAATTTTTTCCCCTTTTATATCACATTTCAGACGAAAACCCTAGGGAATGGAATAAGGCAACAGACTTTTTGAAGAAATCTTATATTTATGTTCTAATAAATATACATATGAATAGAAGGAAGAAATAACTAAAGCCTGAACTTAAAAATTTTTTACCGATATCAGAAGCTTTTTCATGCAGTAGATTGAATTTATAAAACATAAATACTATATCAAAATGACTTTTTCAGTTGTAGTTTATTTTTCTCGCGCATCTGTTTTCCTAATTTATTTTGCTTAAAAGAAATTGGTTAAAATTTATTTCAGATATATCTTCTGCCAGAGTCAGAAATTGAGTTCAAGCGTTTCGAAAATTGCTCCATAACTTAACTTAAATTTGGTTGGAACTCCGAACTTAAATTTGGTAGGAAAAATGAAGTGAAAAGAGGAAAAAATAAAAAGGTTTATTATTTTACGGTATGCAAAAAATGCAAAACTATGGCAATATTTATATCTGTTTCATAAAAAGTATGATTGTCAGTTTTCTTTTTATAAATCCATTTTATTTGTATTATAACTTATAAATGTAAGCATTTGAAAATACTAAAAACAGTAATTTGCAACAATTTTATCAATAATCTACAAATATGTTGTAACTTTATAGTAAAAACGCAAATGGAATTTCATAAAACATTTTAACCATGTCAAAATATATTATTCAAAGATTAAATTTTATATAAAAAAGATTAAACTTTATTTTCTATAAAAGATATATTTTAGGTGAAATTACTAATAAGTGATTATAAATAAATTTTATATAAATGGCTAATTTTACATAATTTGACTTGCTTTTCCTGAAATTTCAATTGCATCTTTCATTTCAATCAATTCGAATCATATATAAAAATAATTATTTGTTATGCAATTGTGTGTGTATACACATATTAAAATAAAATTTCACTAAATATATTACTATGATCCATAAATGTGAATAAAATGTTTGGTACTGTTTTTGCATAAAAAAATCAGTTTATAATTTAAAATTGGATTTGAACAAAATTTCTTTTACAAATAAAATATTTTTTTCATAATTTTAGGTTTATATTCTTTATTTATTATTGAAGCAATTGACATTTATGATTTTTGGAAGTGAAATGATTATTTATAAGTAAATTATTATATAACTGCCAATGATTATAAATTATATAAATCTTAATTTATAAATTAATTTTCTATTTTAGGATTACTCTTTATGAATGACAGTATACAAATACTATGCTTATTTTATATTTTAAAAATACGTATTTTAAATAAGTATTTATATTTACTTTCCTTAATATAGTTGACATGGAAATTTGAATGTTAAAGATATAGGGGAAATAATTGATATCTCTTCATTTTGTGTAAATCCGAATTCTGACTATTGAAGTGTAGATCATCAGTCTTATGTCTGGTAAATAATCGCAGATCCTAAGGCTCATTTTCTGGTGTGAGGTGAAATATTATCCTCGACATCGATGTGAATACACCTGACCTTGGTTCACATTAGAATGTTAATTGTCTTTAGTGACTTCAATTAAGGGGAAAATAAGCAACCGTGAACGCAGAGGAAGAACAAAAAAAATTTTAAAAATTCAACAAAATTTTTTAACTTATGCTTAACAAATCTATTTTTTATTATTTCAGTAATATTATTTAAAAGAAAATTTTTAATGTTGGCGTAAGCAAGGCAATAGTCTTAAGCTTCAAAAGAGATTGTTTACAAATACTGCAATTTTTAATTTAAAAATTCTAATTATGAAATTTTTAAAAATTTAAATAGGCCTTGCTGATTTAATCTAACTAAAAAGTAAATGTTTTGCTTTTTCATTTTGCTTTTACTTTTGTTTTTTGTCGACATGTTAATGGCTTGAATCAATGAAAAACGGCTTTACAAACCATTGCTTTGGTCTTTATATAAAAAATCGTTTTATTAACTAAATGAGCTTTCACAGTATTCTCAGACACTCGATGGCAAACTTCGCCTTGTTTGCTACCGCTCGAAGAATGGGATTTGAAAGCAGGCAGCAAATTCGTCGACAAGTCGGATTTACAATTTCATCTCAATACGATGTGACTCAGAAGAAACGATATCTGACGTAATAGATATTTTAAACCAATGAGAATAGTAATAAAGTGGCGTACTCATGGTATCAACCGAAAGAAACAACCACTTTACGGTTAATAATAATAGATAAGGATGTGTTTAATAATATAATTAGGTGACCCGAAAAGAGATAATAAATTACGTATGCAAATATATGAGCATAAATCTGCAAAATCATTCTAATTATTTGACAGTATGTGATAAAATTTTATTTAATATGTAATTTATTTTTTATAAAGCTGGTAACAATTAATGGAACAGATTGTAAATTCAAACTAATTTTTTCCAAACAGAATTAAGTCTATTTTCATAGTCGATTACCTATTTTAGGACTATCGTCAAAAATTATATTAAATATAGATGAATAAAAAAATTAAAATTTACTCATCCTTAATTCTTAAAAACAAATTAATAATTAATTTTGAGAAATTCAATTGACTGATAAAAATAATTAATTTGACGAATTTACGTCATATTTTTCAAAAAAAAGCGACGTAAGTTCGTCAAATGAGTTTATTTTTTTATCATAATAGGTGCATTTCCGCATTGTTCCAAAAATTACTTTTCAGTGACAAACGACCCAACCCTACATATTGACATGATAAGTGATAAAATTATGGCAGTGGAAAAACTCAATTTATTTAGATAAAGTATAAAGTAAAATTTATTTATTAATGAATTTAATTGAAAATTCAATACTAAATACTTGTTTTTAACCACAACTATTTATTTCCGAGGAATTAGAGTTTACATGCAAGCTGTTCCACGTATTTCTCTTTAAACTCTATGTAGTGAACGTCACTAAATTAACTGCTGATATTCATATTTATTGTAAAGAGTGTCAAGGCGATGATGCAAAGTCATGTTCATAAACAACTATGTTTTTATTTATCGATTCGTACCAGAAACGCATCGAGTGAAAAACGATGCAATTAAGTATACTATAAGAGCAATATATTATTCATAATACATTTAAAATTCAAAAAAAAACTGTATTATATATTGAAACTAAATCTTCAAATGTCAATAATAAAGCTGTGTTTGCAGAAAATTGTTCTTTTTTCCAATTTCCATTTTATCATTTAATATTAAAAGAGTTTTTAAGTATAATACAAATTTTGACTAAAAATGGTACCATACTGTAATTTAATTATAGTGAATTTTATATATTAAATAAAACGAAAATATCTTTGAAATTCAAACATCAGATTAAGGATACTTTCAGTTTTAATTTTAAATTTGTATTTTATCTTAACCTTCCGTTCTATGCAATGTTGTTGTTGCACCAGCATGCTTCCCTGTACCTAGCCTTGAGTTGGACTCTACCAGTTAGATAAAAGCAGTCAGAATGAGTCTCCGTGATTTTGAAGCAAGGACCAAGCAGAAAATCTCCAATTCTTGACCTGTCGCCACGCCAGAGGAATCATTTCACTTGGAGGACATTGCAACTACGCCACATTTTAACGTGCTTCAGTCACCTTTTGCGAACACTTTACGAAATGATCTTCACCGAGTTACGAACTCACTACCTTTCAATAATGAGAACGACGATACAATCAGCCCACTTTTCTATGCAATGTGCATTACATTTTCAATTATTATGGTTTTTGCAGTAAAAAAAAAACTTTTAAAATGAATAGTCATTCTAGTGAAAATGATAAATAAACATGGTTACGAATTTTGAACATAGAGGAAATTATGGACAGATTGTAAAATCACTATATGTTCATGATAATGGATATAAATACAAAAGAAGGACAATAACGAAATTTTTTGTGTTTGGGTAAAATAATTTATGTTAACAAATTAAAGAGCTCGTACAAAATTATAACAAGATACGATGTGTTTGAAATTGATTTCCATTGACAATTATGTAAGCAAACTTACACGACTTGCGTTGATGAGAATTTTTATACATACCTGAAATCAGTAGATGTAGCGTGGAAAATTTTTGCCTAATCAAAGTAAGGATTTGCTGAAGTTTTGAAACGAACTCTTTTTTTACGACACTTCATAAAAATAATCAAAGTGGTATAAATAATCACGCAACATGACCGCTACGCCTTACCCATTGGCTTCTGAAAATCCAGTTTCGAGAAGATGCGAAGACGTGATCATGCATGGAAAACAGAAAGGGTCGAAAATGTGCGATGACATTATCAAGCAATTCTGGATGATTCTACGAAAATGATATCAAAAATTTCCTAGCACTCATCCGAAAGAATAAAAGAAACGAAACAGCTGCCTAATTCACTGCTATATCATCAATGAATCAACCAACTTTTGTTATCCGTTATGTGATAAGATGCAGTTTTAGTATATCGTGGCTCACTTGTGAGTTTTGTGCGTATTGAACATATCTTCATCTTAAAACACAGATTGTTATTGTATGAAATATAAAAGAGTTGAAAAATTGCAACTGATTTTGGTGAAGAAACCAAATTTCAAATGGGATACATTGTTGGTCATTGTAAAGCTCCAGGAGTTGAATCCTTTGAAAATGATAGTTGTGAACAGTTATGTTTTGCACAGCATTTTGGACTCGTAAATCAAATTGGTCAATGTATATAAAATGATCAATGGTCAATGACTATTTATATTTTTCTAAATTTCATCTAAATATAAAATGGCTATTCGTACCACACTGCACCTTCCCTCATCACATCGTTAGTTCAGCAATCGTCGTATCTCACGTGTACCTATACGAGAACAATAAATGCTCTTTTTTTATGAACTCATAAGACCGTTAAGATAGTTCGTAAAATAGAAAAAGTGTTAGACCTTAAAATGATTGTTTTTACCAAACTGCTCTGTCTGTATTAAGTGCTATTAGAAAATATTATTTAATATGCTCTGGATAAGAAACTCATGCAAAATTTTTATTTAAAACAATTTTTACGTTAACAACTTTTTTAGATGCTAGGAAAATTGTTAAAGTAAAAGTCTTAAAACATTAAAAATTGTCGATGGTTAAAACAACTTATATTGATGAAAAATTAGGCAAGATAATCATCCATTTTTTTTTTCAGTTTCAGAACTACATAGAATGCAATTTTCCTTTTTTTGACATGGATGTTAATCTTATTATTCATTCATCTGCTTGTTTTGGAGATAGTCGCAGCATTACGTCATTTATCTTTTATTTGATACCTAAAAGTTATTTCCGTTTTATATATCTTGAATCATTTAACAATTTAATAGTTCTTGCGTACAAATTACCATATTCTAAATGCCCTGAAAGGAAGTTATGGGCAGCAGTGTGTTTCTTTTTTGAAGTGCATGACTGAGAAACTCATCTTCGTTGAAGTCATCAAGTAAATCTTCTTGGCTTTATTTAGGTACGGCGGTAATTATGCCTGCCTGTCAAACTGATCTGTATTTTCTCTCCCGTAATATCGTTCATTGATAATTTATCATTGATAAGAGAATTGCGCCTTTGTCAATTTCGTGACATTTGAAGCCAATTTCACTCTTGGAAAAATCACTCTACGATGTTAAAACTGAAGCTATAGCTTCTACTCTGATGACTTGATTACTGTTGACTTAATTGATGATGTAAAATGGTAGTTAGATTTGTCCAAAGGAATTTCATTTGCTGACAAAAATCTAAAATTTCAGCAACAACAATGCACTTATCCACAATTTGAAGTTCTTATGATTTCTCCCAATGAAACATTGATCAAAAGTTTTTACTTATAAAAAAAATGAAAGAAAAATTAGAAAAAAATAGGGTATAAAAATGTATCACAAATAAAAGTAATTTAAAATTAGTTCGCAAAAAAAGAGATTTTTCGAAATTGTAGTTCATAAACGGGAATCAAAATTTTCATTGTGTTTGTAGGATCATGTTAAATATCAGCTACTAGTTTCTAAATTCGTGATTGTCCGTAAATTAGACGTTCGTAAAAAACGAGTGTCTATTGTATTTGATATTTTAGTTGAAGAGATTTCATTGAATATCTTTCTTTATACAATAATGTGGTATTATGTTCATTTCCATAAGTGAAATAGATATCTGATAGCTTAGTAATGCCAAGCATTGAATGTTGATTGCGCATAATTGGCTTCTACAAGAAAATATCACAAAAAATGAAAAGTGTGCTAGAAATAAGGGGTTACCCACAGTGCAGCCTATTTATTTCCACTTGTGTTTTTTTATGTAACTATAAAAATGTTTTTACAACTGCAAACAAAGTAATTTTCATTAGATCATGGTTTCTAATACACACATATGACAAAGTCTCATAAATATGACAAATGCTGGCTTACAATTTTACTACATATAAAAATACTCCATTCGTAGCTCAAAAATTCATTTTCGATGCATTTTAAAGAATGTTTCTTTTCTAAAAACAAAATTAAATTAGGTCTTCATGCAGATAATTCTAAATCTAGAGGTAGTTTTATGATGAATATTTTAGAGATTAAATCACCTGCCATTGCGTTGTTAACAAATGACAATTTTTGTATCCTTTCCTAACCCTATCCATTTCTATTTCCAGAATGATTCTTATGCATACATGAGATAAATTTTTCCTAATATCTGTATACATATTTTTTGTAAAAGTTATATATTTTTTATGCTTTGTTTTTACATTTTGTGTGCATTCAAGAATGTATCAGTTAATTTATCCCTTTAATTGCAATTGCATTTATTTTGAGTAGATTTGTGAATACAAATACTTTTGACTGTCGATAAATACATATTTTTATTTTGCTTAACTAGAATTCACTGGGTAAATTTAATTTTAATTTATACTTTTTCAAATCCATTGACGCATTTATAAATTTAGTATTGGAATCGTAAAACTCTAATCTACGAATAAACTATCGGGGTTAAAACGCTGTAGTTAAATAAAATTAACTCAATGTGTTTTTTATTAACTGTTAACTCATCAAGAACTTTGTACTAAACGATATTTATAAGAATTAATAAAAAATTATTATATTCATCACAAAATTGTTTCAATTTTATTAATTTTCCATTTAAAATTATGAAAATCAAAATAATTATATACTGAACTTCATAAAAGTTTGATAAGGTTAATGAACTTATTAGTGAATAGTGTTGCATCCCATTCTATTTAGGAATTTAATTTCCTCTTTAAAAGCAATTTATAAGTTAGTTCTTTGTAGGAAATTTCATTTAGATTTGATATTATTTTATTATGCGAGACTTAAATGTTAATTACTTAAAAAAATAACTTAGAACTTAGTTGAAAGAAATGGGTCGTATGATAAATTTATAATAATTTGGTTGAAAATAAATAAAGAAAAAATATAAGTTCTCTAATTTTTTGTAGTAATGTTTTCCCGTAATAAAGGCCATACATTAAAAAGATTCAATTCTTTCTTTGCACTTTTATAATAAAGTTTCATTTTATCTCTAACTTCTTTAACTAGAAAAACTAAATAAGGAAAAAGATCTAAGTACATATAACCATAAAACTACTAAAAAAAGACAATTTTTCTTGTAATTCATTCCTTAGCTGTTTCTTAAGCAGTCAAGTTTCCGATTCACATCCACATCCCCTTGTAAGCACGTTATCACCATCTTGTCTAGCTCAAAGCTTTGACATTAAATCACCAACGTTCGGAATTTTCGCCAAAATAACTGTTAGGCTATTTTTGTGCCATTTTTTATTGCTGCTTTTGGAGGGAAAAAGTTTTGTGGCGAAAAGTTTTCTCGTTTTCTTGTCGGTAAGCTGCTTGTCCTTTTTCCCTACCCCACACTCGATTCGCACACCAATAGCTGTTTTTTGATGTGTGCCATCTGCTAAAAAGGGAAAAGAAAAAAAAATTGTCCCTGAATTGATTTTTATAGGCCTTGGAATAAAATTTAGAGTTGTTTTTGGAACAGGTAACGCTTGCCTCTTGCTAGCTACTCTATCTGATATTGGAAATATTTTTTTCTCGAATAAGAAATACGTAAAGAAAACATTTTCTTGCTCTATCATGTCTACAAATATGCGCTTCATTTCAAGTTGGAAGAAAAAAAGCTAACTAAGTCAATTTTGCGACGTGGATCCGATAAAATTTCAGCGAATTTCTGGATCATTGTATAAGAGAGAAGATGAAATTTTTAATATTGAATATTCATTGCAAAATTACAATAACTTTTGGAAAGTATTCAAAATAAATGAATGTATACGAATATTTTATTCATATTTATGAATAATATACTATCTGTTTAAAACAGATTCTTTTGTTTTACAATTAATTTCTCTAGCGAAAAAATGAAAAATTATGAAGAATTTATGATCAATATAAAGTTTTATGGAAAACTGCCCATTTTCATTATTTTTAAATTTTTTTTCAATGGGATTAAAGGAAACTTTTCCTCAAAATTTAAACAAAGCCTCTTAAGTATATTATTCACATGAGATGTAAGTCTTCATCACTTAGAATTATTAAACTGTCATTTTTCTCTTTTCAACATTTTAATTTATATAAATGATCTATGACAATAAATGCTATTGGTTGGAGAACTAAAGTAAATTAGTTTTTTATGTATGAAATGTTATATATGAATAAAATATTATGTTATTTTTAGGATGTATTGTTATCATTTTGTCAGATGATTTCTTGCTAGCGCTAGATATTTGGATTTATGAATTAAAGTAAATTACTTTGGAATGCATACAATTTATTTGAATAATACCATAATGAAATAATTTATTTGGATGAGTAATGCTATAATAAAATAAAACTCGCACTCAGTTACCACATATGAATACTTGTGAAATTCTCTGGTCGTCGTGAATTCTACATAAATGAATGAATGTTTTCTTTTGTTAATCTAAGAAGAATAAATTAATGAATGAAATAACATGTAATAATAGGATATTAAAAAATCATTTTGTATGATCTGATTTTGTATTTATGTTCAAGGGAGAGAGTTTAATATTCATGAACTCAATAAATCATTTTTGTACACGAATTGTGTATGAATAAAATAATATGTAACCCAATTAATACCGGACTCTTGTAAAATCCTTTAATCATGATGGCTTTGTTCTCTAGAGTAAGAATTTTGCAAGTATGAATTAGAGATATCTCTTGAATAACAATTTTCAAATGTTTTTAAACAGCGAAGTATAGGCATACATTTTTTATTTAATGGAAAGTTATGGAAACTAATTCTCAGCAATTAAACAACTTAGTAAGCTATATTGCAGCCTAAATAACTATACACAGCCTTCAGAAAACGACAAACGATAACTTTAATACCTAAATGCTTTATTTAAAATTTTGGTACAGGTGTCAGATAATTTTTGAAACTTTTTATTTAAATTTGATATTATAATATTGAATATATTATGTTATTTAAATATGTCGATAGTGAGATTTTTTTAAATTAGTACATTTTTAAAGAAAAACATATTTTTGTCTAAATTATCATATTTAAGATTGAAATATCTTCTGAATTACTAGGTTAGTAATTGCATTACATTGTTCTAAATATTGGGTTTGATTAATTTTCATTCCTTCTATTTATAACTGGCTAGTGATGAGAAATGAAGTCAGAAATTAAAGTTACAGCAACATTAAATAAAATTTCCATATTATTTAAAAATTGATATAAATTTATTATGGAGCAATCTTATTGTGGAAAAATATAAATTTGATATGAAGATAACAAACTCATAACATTTGAAAACTTAAAATGTCAAGTTTTATGCAAAATAAAAAACACAATTTAATATGTATTTTTTTATTTTTAAAAATAATGTATTTCATTTTGTAATCTTTGTTACTACATGTTTATAATGTTGGAGATTGCATAGAAGGGATTTATAAATCAACAACAAAAATTTGTTTTATAAGGTAATTTTTACTTTATATGACAACTTACAATTCAAAATGGTGAAAAAATTATTTTATGTTTCTATTGAAATTGCATACCTAATGGCTAAAATGTATTGTTTTTAACGTTCACTTTATATTTATTTAGTAGGTTCTTCTTATTAGAAAGAGATGTATTTACGTTTTACAAAGAAGAAAAGATGCAAGCATCCTCTTCAACGGGTAAGTACGAAAAATAATAAAATATAATACCCGTCTTTAGTTGTTCAATAATAGTTGAGATAAAATTATTTTTAATTATTAATATGATAAATATAATCTATCTTTTTTTGCATTGTAAATTATATATAAAAGGCCTCCATATTTAGAAGGAGAGAAATGATTAAATTTGTTTTCGGTAATTTGTTGATTTGATTCCTAAACCTTTTTGTTACAACGAAAGCAAATATTTTACTTTTCTTAAAGTATTGTAAATATTTAATATTTCCCTGCAAATAATAACTTCATATTTTTAATGTAACTTTTATGAGTTCATTGTGCGAAAGAAACTATGATTTCTTAAAAGTTAGCCCCTTAAGCTTTTAAAATAGGAAGAGTAAAAATAAAAGTTCCTTATTCTCGAATAAATGCTCAAACATTTATTTTTAATACAATTTTACTTAACATTTATAATTTTTCCTACAGATTACCAAATCAAATAGAAAATATTTCCCTGGTACTTTATTTCATCTCACTTAATGGTTTCGATTTAAATGCAACACACTCATTACTTTGATATTCTTACTCAACAAACTTTTTCTTTTACTTTTAATGTTCCAAAATGCTTTACCCGCAATCTCAGAACTGTATTTACTTAATCATAGAATGTGCTAGAAAATTTCAATAAAGTATTTAAAATGCGAGGTAAACAATCCATAAATTTTTTCGCTTTAAAACGGAAACTCAAAAGACAATAATTTATGCCAACAAATTCTATTATTCGAAGTACATGAAGATTTTGTTCCAAGATTCGAAACTCTTCGTTGCCGTTTCAAAATGCATAAGATCATAACTCACCGAGTAAACTCGTCACGCGAATCTCATGCTTAGAAAATTGAATATCGATGAGAGGCCAATCGATGTTACCGTAGCGGTGAATAATCTTAATCGATAACTTTTCGGAAATAATTTCATTTTGAGACTCGAGGTTAGCCGCTTGTCATTTATCTATTTTCGGGTGAACAGAATAAAAGCGATCCTTTGTTCTAAAAATTTACTCAAGGTATAAATCCTTGGTATCGAAGTGCACTAATAATCTCATTTTTATCGCATTGTCCTCGCTCACAAAGCGTTTATGGAAATGATTTCCTATACCGTCATTGTTCCAACGATGACGTCACTCTCGATCGTCCATTAATCATGGATGCTTTTGTCACGTGATGGCGTGCCAACCAATGGAATTACTTTTTTTCCTTACATTTAGGCAGACCGGATTATTGAGTGGATTTCTGTGTTACGGAAGGCTTTTGAAGTTGAAGTTCAGATCCCCACAGTGATGAGGAACTTCTGAAATAGCTTTGAGGCCAAGATGATAGATTTCGAATGCTCGTTTTGGACTCTTTCATCTCTACTTCTTCTGAGGAGAAAATGACGTTCAAATGATGGCTTTCGAGTTTGGATATTGCTGAATCATATTTAGATATTTCATTTTAACTTAAATTTTTAAGGAACAGTATATTGAATTGATATTATATTTGTGGATCTTTTTTCTCGTATTTCTATCAAATAAAAATGTTTTACTCTTTGCAGTATAATACTGCAAAAAGATTCAGATTTTCAAAACAATTAACTTTTTTCATATATATATATATATATCATATGCATATGTATAATATATATATACTTGTATATATTTACGTTTATTACAAATATTAATGAATTTAAATATGTACTTTACATTTTTGAAAACCCTTTTGACACGAAATGCTTACTAAATCAGAATAAGTGAATCAATACACATTATTTAAATTTATAAGTAATGAATAATAGAAAGTTAGGTATAATGTTTTGTTTTAAATGAATACAGAATACATATCTTCATTTTAGATTGTAAAAAAATAGTCTTGTAAAATTATCTGATTATAAAAGACATTAATATTCCAGTGTTTGATTTGCCTTAAATAAAATGGCTTATGGAATTATATATTTCGTTGCAAATAAAGTAGTTAGTACAAATTTGATGCTAACAACACTTTCTAAACATTTACATTTCTTGAAGATATCTTAAAACCTAATTTTTGCTAAAATAATAATGTAAAAGGGCTACAGTAATAAAAAATTTTATAACTCTTATATAAAAAATATTAAATACTTATTAATTGAGAAAAAATATTTTTGAAATTTATGTTAAAATAATTTTTTAACAAATTCAAAATAATAAAAAATAATTATCGCCTTATCAGGTTGAATCTAAAAATTATTGAATGCAATATTTTTATTATTCCATAAATAGACTGTTGAACTAATTTTAAAAAGATATTATTTTGCAAAAATATATTTCGTAAAATGTATGAATATATTTATTTAATAGGGATATATTATGTTTCAAGAGTGGTTCCACTCTGATTACTTGGTAGCTGTTTATTTATTTGCCTGTGAAAAATTATAACTTAAAACAGTTTAACTTCTTCAAATTAAATTTTATTTCGGGTTAAAATTGGTCAGATTTTAAAATAATTTTTTTGAAAATATTTTTTATAAATATATTTTAATTTTAAATGTTTTTTCTCATAAAATGTTTTGGAGATGTTTTTGTTTATAGAAAAATATTTTTATTTTGATAATTAACTGAAAAGTAATGTTAATTGAAGGAAATAATATAACATATGAATGTTCTTTTTTAAATTAACTAACCAATGTACGTAAATTAATGAAAGAAATTATTAAAATATGAACCTCAAATTTTTACTGTGTTGATGTTATAAAATAACTTAAAATATATCATTGAAAATATATATATATATATATATATATATATATATATATATATATATATATATATATATATATATATATATATATATATATATATATTAAAGATTTTATATTTACTCCAAAGACAACCTTTGTACTAAACATCACTAATCAAAAATCGTATAGACATTTAAGATGATTTCAGTTTTAAAAAATGTGTTTGATTTTTTTTCCACGTAATTTAGATGAGACTGTAAAAATATATGGTCTCACAAAGGAAAGTTATCCTACGATTAGTTTGACAATTGTTGTAATTATATTAATATAAATTAGAATACAAAGATTTAGTTGGTTATCTTTTGCACACGAGTCAGCTCAATTGTCAGCTTTTGCATGCGAGGGCTGATTAGATCTATACCTACGGCTTAAAGTGTATTCTGAACCCCTACAAACAACTATGCCCAAAGAACCTACGAAGTGTAGAAGCAAAGGCATGAAAATTAACCATTCTACTGAAACTTCGTCTTAGTATATAAAGAAAAAAGTAAAACAGGCTAGATAGGTTAGACAAAATCACGTAGTATTAAATACGTATTTGTTGAAGAGAATGTCCCAGAGTGAATGGATACTCTGACTGAAGAAGTTGTAGAGTTGGGTTCTGGAACCATATTTCAACGGCAGCTTAAATCTCAGATCGCCTTTCTTCAAAGTTTCTTGAGTGAACCGAAAATATGATAGTCACACTCCATGGGATCTGGACTGCAAAGAGGATATTTAATAATCTCAGAGTGAATCATCATAGCAACGTTTAGCCCACCAAAGTCACATGAGAAACAGCAATAATAATGTAAAAGGAAAGGTATCATGGAAGGTATCATGGAAGGGGATAAACCCACATAACAGCATACCATGATGATGGTACTTTAGATTCCTTCGTAGTTCATGTAATATGGTACAGTTTATGTGAGTATTGATATTCACACCCGTAAGTGACCATTCCAATATTAGTGGGTCATGATGAAGCACGTTAAAATGACCTTAACCGCTGACGCACCAGCCTTCTTCGGACATGTGGATGATAGGTGTCACCATTTCATGCTGATGCTTTTGCTGGTTTTGGTTAGAGTAACATATTTCATCAGCGGCAATCATTCCAGAACATAATTTATTCATCATTTCGTGGTACCCCATAAGGTGTAGCATGGAAACGCGTGCCATGAATTTCATGCTCCTCTGTCAAATATTTCGGCACCCATTACGTGTTAACCTTTCGCTATTGCAACTCTTGAAGCTTTTCATACTGAAGTGATCATTTCTTTTACTGGTTGACATTCCTTATCCTATTTTTCAAAGTGGTGCTTTGCTGATGAATTCGCACTGGATGGTCAACATCCGCAACTACTTCTTTGTGCTAACCACAAGACTTTACAAGTTTATAAACATCATTGCTGCTTCTTCCCCTATGAATGTCCTACTACCATCGATATACCAATCTATGTGATATATACTCTATGTCATACACATTTTACATTCAAAAGATATATTTGACTAGCGTTTACATTTTCAACTCTTAAAAATTGTACGACAGCGTGCCGACATTGATTTTAAGTTAGTATTCATGATGCTAACGTTGCCGATGTGCTCCTGCTGCGATCTGACACTATACCAAGCATTTCAAGCACTGCCTGTTCGTGTATAAGGTCATGAGCAGTCATCGATCTCTTCAAATGCTGGAGTTTTTCAACTGGTGGAATTGCAGCAATTCCAATTTCATTTTGGCGGCTCTTATATATTTACACATATTCCCATTTCTCAAGAATTGAATTAGCTGAATCTTTTGGATTAAAATTTGCATAGAAAGGAAAAAAACAAATGATTAGCTAATTGACTTGGCTCAACAAATTATTAGGAAATTTAGAAGAAAATAATCTATTTTCTTTACTGCAATTCGCAGATATTGGATTTTTAACGTTTCAATTAAAAACGTTTCAATATTTTTATTTAAAAGGAAAAATTATTGAAAAATATATAAATTTTGCTATCACACATATAACAATCTATACATCTCATACACATATTTATTAAGATCTCAATCGAATATTTTGAAATCAAGTTCTCTGATATTAAATACTACTAAAAATGACTTCCTGTCATTGGATTAAATATGCACAATTTTCCCCGCAGGACCCTGAAATCACCAATGTACCCAAAATAATATTTGTTTATAGTCTAGTGGTCTTCCACCAACATTATTCTGCCCCTGCCTTTCAACCTGTAGCACAATGAGTTCAGATTGTCATCATGCTGATATGAGCTTCAGACAGCGAAAACTATGCTGTCTGCAAACAACATTATTCAACCGAGGCAATGTTCCCTCGTAATCATGTCTCTCACGGATCACACCAAGCTTGCGTCTTATTCAATTACGAATTGAGCAAACATAGTGACAAAAATTAAAATGGGAAAAATTAGATGCTTTTCTATACTTATTTCACAAAACGAACTAAATTTAGTTACCGTAATTAATAATTCTTTATAAAATCCTTGTTATTTCATATATGATCTGTGTATTTTATATATGTATATATATATTATATTTTTATACATCTTAATTTAAATATTTGCAGTTCTTGCTAGTTTGGATCTGGATTTAAAATTTTGATTATTATATAAATTAATTATAGCTTGACATTTATTTCTTTTATTCTGGTTTGATAGTTTTTGGTTTGACATTTTTAGTGTGTCTTTGGGGTGTAATGGCTTCTTTAAGACTAAGTCTTGGGCCAATGCAGAAAAGCCATACTTTGTGCCCATATGAGCAACACCCCTTGAAAAAGCTGGCTATGTTGGTACTTCATTCCATTTTACTTTATTCTATTTTCTTTGAAATTTCAAACTATCTATTGAACTTCCATCTGCTTAATATATTTCATATTTTCAATATATTATTCTCTAATATTTGATTATTAATCTCCATTTGGTTTTTGATTAATTTTAGAAAGTTACTATTAATTATATTTTAGTAATTCTATTTAAGCTGCTTTTGTGCTGAATGTATTGTTAAACACAGGAGTTAAATCTATTCTTGTATTTTCAATTTTATATGTATTCTTGCATTTTTAAATTTTTATATCTATTCTTGTATTTTTCAATTTTTATATCTATTCTTGTATCTTTCAATTTTTGCCTATGATACTTTTATGCTTTATATATATACATATATATATAATATGTATATATATATAAAAAACCTTAATATTTACATATAAATCAGGTTTGTAATTATTAATAAAAATAAATTTTCACAAAAATTTCATATCTATTGTTACCACTATCAGCACAAAAGTAGTCCTCTTAATAAGTTCAATTCTATATATAACCAGCAGCAAATATTTAATAAATTAGATTTTCTAGTGTAATTTATTTCAAATGATATGTGAAAATATTTATCATAAATTCTTGCGTTGGAAAATAAGTATTTATTATTTAAAAACCACACATACATTTCATTAACGTTTTGTTAAGTTTTAAGAAACAATCTTAAAATGAATGTAAGGTAGAATATTCTTTCATATATTTGTAAGAAATATAACATTTTCTTATTTTTTCAAATAGTTTACTTTTGTATGAGTATAGAAAAACCATCGAAGTCTCTGTAGTGTTTTAAATTCAAATTTCATCCAAACTGAAACATTTTTTTTGCTAATAGATATAGAAAACGGAAAGACGAAAGGAGAAAACACAAAACAGTTTACCGGTTTTCCTTATTTTTCCCAAACCGCAAAAGTATCCCTACAGCCTACTTTTCCATCACTTAGGCTTCGGAAAGTGCTTTTAATAACAGCAGAGATAAGGAGATTACAAAGCAGAAAAAAAAGTGGAAAAAATGGCCAAGCTCCCAGAAAATGAGTTCTTCTTCACCGCCAGACGTACTTAACGTATATTTTTTTACGGACCCGATTTTTATCCTGCAGTGAAACTTTTTCTTCTTTCCTCAAAGGTATTTTAAAAGTGTGTTCCTGAAAACTCAAGAGGGGGTGAGAAAAAGGAAAAAGAAAATGTTGGTTTTTATTACTTATTCGTTCCCCTTTTAGGAAGCTCCATTCGTAAATTTTTCCATTTCCAAATTTTTAAAGCGAAAAAGAAGCTGACGTTGCATTTCTCTACCACTAAGAGGGCCTTTTCATCAAATTCTGGTATTAACAAATACTAAAGCTTTAATCTTTATATGGAGTGGCTCTTTCTGATGGACAAATTTTTGCTGATAAGATTTCGTTTTTCTTGAAAAAGGCTTTACGTACTGTTTGATTACTTTAGATGTGATTTGCGGAATTAAATTCAGGAATACAGATTCATAAAAGAAGACAAAATCTGCAGAGATAACACAATGCAGTACAAGTAAAGGATTTTATACATTTCTTCCCATTTCTGATGTCATAATTACACCGTAACACATGTTACTGTAGAAACTAGCAAGATGTGTAAAGTTTCTATTTGAAACAATTTCGGAACTATTTCAAATTAGTAAAAGTATTATATATTGATAGGATTTTAAGTTTAATTAATATGCTTTCAATTTTTTTTATACATTGGAAATATTAAATGGAAAACAATACCTTGAAAATAAGAAATATTGTAAACAGTTTGAAAATGTTCAATTTTATTTTATTCATTAAAAATATCAAATGTAAAACAATACATTGAAAATACGAAATATAATAAACAATTGTAAAAATATTCAAATTGATGAATCAAAATGATGAAGCTGGCCATGTTGGTACTTCAATCCATTTTCTATTTTCTTTAAAATTTTAAAATATATATTGAACATTGTTCCAACTATTTACAATATTGTGTATTTTCAATGTATTGTTTTCCGGGTTGTAACGTAGCAGGCCTCTTCATGATGCACTCTGATTAACCCTAAATCTGCTACAGCTTTCGCCGAGTTTTCCAATTATGGCTGATTTGTGCAATACAAAAAACCGTTCTTCTAAGGATCTGTGGACTATACTGCAATGAATGCTGGTGGACTTTTACAAGAAAAAAGAACTCAATTTCTGAAGAGGTTAAGAACCAAAGAGTCCTAAATTTGCAGAACTTTGCTTGAGAGATTCCCTAATAAACTGTCTATCCAGTGGATTCACTGTGGCATTGAGGGAAACGACAGCTGATCTCCTTACCAAGAAGGCGACCTTAATTCTGCAAAAACTCCTTGTGAAACTGAGATTCCATTAATCTAAACTTGAAATTTCTAGAAAATCTAGACGATTTCGTCGTGATACTTCCTTACACTTTTCGAATGACAAGCCTTCGATTGTACTCTTCTTTATTCCACACACTATTCCTGACTTCCTTCGAGCGACTGCAGTTGCTACATTTAGAATACTGACTGGTCACGATTGCCCATCTCTTCCATTTTAATGATTGTGGACTCCCATGCGTTTTCTTTTTGTGTGTCTAGACATGTCATGACTGCTTCACATTTGGACGCGTGATATGCACTATCTTCTTTTTTTTTGTAATGTTGCAATCTATTGTGTCTAATGGCCGATCGGCCAAACGACAGGCATTTGTAAATAAAAAAATATAATGTATTATTTTCCATTTGGTATTTTCAATGTATTATTCTCCATAATATTTAATTTTATAAATTTGGCTTTTTACTAACTTTATACATATATTGTTATTTTCCATTTAGTATTTTCAATGTATTATTCTCCATCTAATATTTAATTTTATAAATTTGGCTTTTTACTAACTTTATACATATATTGTTATTCTCCATTTAGTATTTTCAGTGTATTTTAAATGTATATTTCTCCATCTAGTATATTTTATTATTAACTTTATAAAATGTATATATATAAATAGATAGATAGATAGATATACATTCCATCAAAGAGTATCAAAACAAAATAATATTGTCTCATTACTGATCTGTATATAATTTTTTTATCAATCAATATAAATTTATTTTAATGAGTTCTAATTATTATCGTCAATGTGAAGCACATTACGGTTGTTATGTATACATCCGCTAATATAAATTGACAGCGAGCTTCTCTGTCTGATCTATAGTCAGACAGAGAAGCTCGCTCTGCTGTTGGCTATGTGTATTAAAGTCAGTAGAATGCGTCTTTCTTTTAACTAGAACACCATGGAAGGTAAAAGTAGGATTTTTCTCTAAAATCCCCTGATAGATGGCACCACCAGAGGATACACTTTATCAATTATGTAGTTGATCTGTAAGGGGAAGAAATTTTTCTCCAGCCCATATTACCCATGGTAACTGCTCAATGATAGACCACAGAATTCTCGATTCCACAGGTTTAATGAACACGTACATAGCATGTACTCAGTGGGGCTTTGGCAGCGTATTGAATGGAACCTTATCCTTCCGGATGAAAAGCCGATGTCCTAACCACTAGGCCCCTCTCCTATTATTTTGCATAAAAAAATCAAAGTGTATATATATATATATATGTATATTATATATATTATATATATATATATATATATGTATATATATATATATATGTATATTATATATATTATATATATATATATATATATATATATATATATAAAGTAATAATATAATTAAATAAAATTTAAACTTATAATTATCATTGTACAAATATAATGGATTTTTTAATTATACTATTAATTTTTTAATTACAATGTTAAGACAACTCGAAATCGTTGGAATTTATGCATAATTCAGAATACTATTTACTGCTGTTTTAAAACTATACAAAATATTTCTTTTAGCTGAATTATTGATTGAAACAAATTATAAAAACAAATGTTTGTAAAATAATTATAAAATGTTTAAATTTTTTTATAAATAAAAAATATCAGTAAGAAGCTGTGGACTGGAAAGAGTTGATTTCAATGGCTTGGCTTGTTTGTCGCTCAACGGTCATTTTTTGCACCCGAGGGCTAATTAGACCGGGACCTTCAGCTTAAAGCGGATTCCGAACCACAACAAACATCCATGCCCAAGGTGGATTTCGAACCCACGAACTGTTGAACCGAAGGCAAGAGCGCTAACCATTTGGCTGCCAGCTCGGCAAGTTGATTTCAATGTTCCAATGTGTGTGTGTGTGTGTGTGTTCATGTGCGTGTGTGTGTATGCATGTGTGTAATCCCTAAGCTTTCACCTAAAATAGTGAATATATTATTAAAGAAACGAGTCTTACTTAAATTTCTTTCATGATAATCGGTAATAATTAATTATTTTTTCGTTTTGAGTTTGTGGAAAATAATCTAATTGTTTTTAAATGTGTATAATTTAGACAAAAGCACTCTTCCTTTAGACTGGCTCTTATAAAACATACAAAAGGTTTAAATTCTTACCGTAATTATATTTCTATAAAAAAATATGTTTAAAAGTTGTAAACTTTGCGGAAACAATCATATTCACTTCCTAAAATTATATAATTAAAAATATATTACTAAATCAACTGCAAATTTTTTTAAAATTTTGAGCTTGAAATTCGATGATAATAAAGTACAAGTTAACACGAATCAAAACGAAAATTTTACTACAATTAAAATTAATTAAATTCGACAACTCAGTTAAAAAATAATGAAGAAATAAAATGATATAATGATAATGAAATACACTAAGTGTAAAAATTGGATATAGGGTATCAACCGTATATATATGTGTGTGTGTGTGTGTGTTGAAAATTGCAAATCAAAAAGTAAAATGGAATTAATTTAAAAACTAAAATAAACTGAGATTTCTTAATTACGAAATTTAAAATGGTGTTTAAAAATTTTCAAAATAATTTAAAACTTTAATGTTATTATAAATGCTAATTAATTTTTTACCTAAAATTAAAGTTTCAGAGCTATTTATTTGCAGATACTAAGCCTCTAAAGTAAATACTTTGATAATAATAAAAGAAATATTTTTATATTATTTGCTCAAGATGAAATTATTTGTATAAGTCATATTTTCTTGAAATATTTTTTTTATAGATGTAGATCTCTCATCATGCATTTTATTCTACGATTTTCATTTTGCTTTTCATTCAATTCTGTAGTCGGAATGATGTAGTTTTTTTTCATGCTCTTGAAAAGTAAAATATTCTCCACTGTAGTTTGTATTCTTCAAAATAAAGTAACTTTTTACATAATAAAGGAAATTCGAGAATTTTCAAAGAGTATATTTTTAGTTTTTTTCATTCAAAATGTAAGGAGCTTAAGAATTTAAAATTCTTTCAAGGAAGAGAGAAAAAAAATTGCTATGTGAAATTTTTTTGGATATATTCTTTTTACATTATGCGGGTCTTATTGACTTTATTTTGAAAGAAAAAGTCTTTATCAGCCACAATTTTATAAAAAGGTTTTACTTGAATTTACGATTTTTGATAAAAAATATGTTGCTATATATGGTTCACTGCATGCATTTCTTATTTGTTTGTTAATATGTCAATTGCTATTTTATTCCATAATTATTGTTTTTACTCTTAATAATAACTACGATTTACAATTTTCATTTATTAAACATTTGAAAATTTCATTTCATAAATATGCAATTGAAAGTTAATGATTAAACTCAATTGAAAGTATCTGAAGATGAATCATATGCTAGATTTGATAAAAGATCACCCACAATGTAAGGATTAAATATGCTCAAAAGAGTATTAGTTATAGGGATTAAGATTCACATACATTAGTTTACTTTTCAAATAATGGGTAAAAAATCCCACTTTGAGCTAAGAAATTGAATTTTGATCCATAATTCTTTGAATTCTAAAAATAGAAATTGAATTTTTATCTGCAGTATTCGTCATACGTAGTTTATTTTAAACGGAAGCATAAAAATAGACCCTCAGAATGCATCAAATACCTTTAGTATGTTGATAAATTTTAACTGACCATACATTAATAAATACACCATTTCCATGAATTTATGGAATTACCCTCTTAAAATATGATGTGCAGTGAAAAAACATTATCTTTTATCATAATTTATAAGTTATTACAGCATAGGATCTCCATTATCTGGCAACCTCGGGACCGAGCCTATTCCAGTTACTAGAATTTTCCGGTTTTCGGATCGCTGCCGAATATTTCATTAACCATTTGCAAAAAATCGCGACACCCCTTCTCCATCCATGAAGTAATTTGTGGGAGTAGTTTAAAAATAATAATTATATCGTTAATATTTTTAATAAAAATATACACATACATATATAAATAATAAAATAACATAAAATTTGCAAAGTAAGATTATTGCTTATTGATGCAAACATATCACTAACTTCTTTGTTTTAAATGCTTTGGTTTTTCTGACAGTGAAGTTTCTTCTATTTTATATACAGACATAATATCTTGTTCCTTAAAAAATGATTTTTGTTCCATTCCGCAGATAAGTTCTTTCGTTAGTTCTAGATAACGGTCAATGGAAATGTTTCTGGTTTTTTCTGATTCCTCTTCATCGGTATCCTCAGAACTTGAAGAATCGGTGTCTTTCCTATTGAGCTGTTCACTGACGATCTCTTCATCAGTTAGCTGAAGTACAGAAGGAAAAATACTTTCCAAAGTATTTTAATAAAACAACTTCGAAAATATTTATATTAAGCAACACATGATATTATCATAACTATCATATATAATACAATAATATCATATGATTGATATTTGTCCAGAATTCCAGGGTTTCACTGTAAATGTCAAAACTATACTCTCAATATTACAAAAATTTGATTACTTCCTTGGAAATAACTTTTTGAATAAGGCACCCAAAAATTATTCTAAGCTTATATAAACCTTGTGATTAAGATATTGGTGATTACGGTAAATTTATCTGAACGTTTTACAGATTCTCCAAGTCAAATCATTATTTTGATCTTAGATTTAGAATTTCTTCACTGTGTATATAGAATTATTTTTGTAATGTTTAGAAAAAAAGAATTAAATATAATAAAAAGTTAAAGATACAACTTACACAATTTGCTTCATTTAAAGTGCATTCATTATGCATCAAACAATATACTTTTAAGACAAGTATAAATGTAAAAGTGGTGAAAAGAGTTTAATTTCAGAGAATTGAGAAAAAGTTATAAGATTATTGTGATGAAATTGAATTCCATCAATAAGTTTTATTTTTAAAAAAAACTGGTTTTTTTACTTACATTAGATCTTAGCTATATTTTTATGTGCATCATTATTTTGGTAACATACCGAAAGCACATGTTCATGAATATATAAAAATAGTCACCAAGTACATTAAAAGAGTTACGTTATGTAAAATTTATATTTCTTCGAAATGAATTTTTGGAAAAAAATCCTACAACATGATATTTTGCAGATTTTTTATACACTATTAATTTATATCAAATTCCTAATTTGTTGTTGTTGTTTCTCATCCCCGTGACCAGCAATGCTAAATCATGTCCATGAGTTTATTCACCCTGAAGAAATCCAGTACTAATAGGGGGTCTTGGACCAGGGGAAGCTTGTGCATAAGAGCACATAGTGCTGATTTCGAAGTATTTATTGTCTCCAACAAAAGTCATGGATGACAGGTGACCACTAATGAAACGGGTAAGAGTAGTTTTTGATCTCGTCTACTGCTGCCCCGAACCAAGGAAACGCCAGGTCACCTACTCGGATGCCACAGGTGACAACTCGGATACCACAAGACCATCCATTGGACTTTTTTTCCTTGCCTTATGTTTAGAAAATAGCTCTATATAAGTAAGAGGAGCGGCAGGCATTTTGTGACCTCGCCAGCACCAGCATTAGCCAAACTATCCGGAATCTCATTTTTGGCAACGTTGACATGCTCTTGAATAAGAAAATTAAAATTCTTCATTTAAATACATATAGCAATTTAATATTCTTCTGTAAGAATAATATATACCTTAATAAATTTGTCCTGCTTTGAAAAATATAAAAATCAAACATTATTATTCATAAGTCATTGCAATGAATTACTACTTTTAAATGTGTCACTCCTTTCCAAACAACAGTTGTGCATGTTCTTGGTCTGCAGATTTTGATTGGATAAAATTTGGGCTTAGGTGTCTTCGGCATTGTCATTAGTCAACTTTCCAATCCGGAAAAATACGGGTTTAGAGCTAATCTCGATTTATTTGACATCGTTTTTCATAGAATTCTCTTGTTAATACGAGTTTTATTTTGACTTAAATAAAAGCTAAAATGCCATTGTTAATAATCTCTGTAATCTAGATAGTAAATTTATTCGGTGTTGATATCGATGTTCATAAAATTAATATTTCAACTAATTTTTGTAAAATCTAATTCAAGCAATTAATACAATCTTTTTTTTATTACAGAGTGAATAATTTAAAAAATGCATTGTAAAACTATTTTTTTCTTTGTTTTCCTTACCAAAGTAAATGATTGGTTAACACTTAATAAATTAAAATAGCATTTATTACTCTAATAGTTATAAAAAAGAACTAAAATATTTATGTATTTTTAGGTATTGTATGAATAAATAATTACAACAAATTTTAAAAAATACCTGCATCTGTGGTCTTAAAATAGATTTCAAGAAATTTACTGAAGAATTTTTCTAAAATTCTCTTATTACTTCGATGAAACGATTTAAAATGGAAGAAATGGAACGCTACTTCCGGAATTCTTTCTAAATCATTGGAATCTTCGGTGATGTCCACAATCGATTCTCTCTCTCTCTTTTTTTTTTAACGATGAAGAGATGATTCTGGTTCTCTCTTTTCCACGTATGAAAACCTTGTTACACTATAAGCTTTGAAAGAAATTTCATATTTGGTACAAAATGGAGAAAAGAAAAACGATTTGAAGGCTTTCAAGCTTTTTGCAGTTTGACTGAACGAAGTCCATCGCTGATAACATCTCCCTTGAGATTATTCCGGAAGTAATTTAGCAAGCCTCAGTGGCAACAGCGCAATCCAATTGTTCGAAATTGATTGTTCTCTTTTTGGCATCGGGGTTGGAGCAAAAATTCTTATTTCAACAATTTTATAAAGTGAATCAAAGACTTCAAGCGGAAAACTTATCTCTAAATTTGAAACTTAATAACTTGAGAATGGTATTTTTTTTTCTTTTTAGTTTCATATATATTGTTTGAAATGATTATTTAATACACGTCAGAGGCTTAAGTGTTTAGAGTAAAATGACGTTTATTTTTAAATTGTGTTTATTCTGTTCCTAAATACATGCAAACATAACTTTTATGAATGTTTATGAAAGCATTTTCTATATAAATGCGTCGTCATTTATAAAAAATTAAAAAAAATGCAACAATATTTCTATTTCAAGAATTTGCCAAATAATTAAATTTATATATTTTAACATAAGTCATTAATTAATTTATTAAATAATATTTCCCTAAAATATAACTCTGATCGAATTTTTTGCAATTTTAAAATAAATATTTAAAAATTTGTAATTTTCTATGAGTTCCCTTTTTTTTAATCACCATATAATAAATTATAAACAGAATGCTTGTACATAATATACAGAAGCATAATTTTAGTGTTTTAAAATCAACATATTTTATTACTACATAAATATTTTTAACATACTTTTCTAATACTTTACAAAAAAAAAAAAAAAAAAAAAAAAAAATTAAGAAAACATATTTGCTGTATTATACCTCTTATAACAAAATATGTTAAAAATATCTACTTGATAATTTTTAAAGAATAGTTGAAGTTTAGTATAAAGAAAATTCATCTTTTAATGTTCAATTTAAATTTAAACCCAAACAATTATTACTTTTTAATATTCTATTATTCAAACATTATTAAAGAAACCAGATATTTTATGTATTTTAAAAACTACTATGTCGAAAATTGAAAACCTATATAAGTATGCATAATTTAAAATACGTATTTTATTTTTGAAGTTTTTAAACATTCAAACGAGAAATAATTGGAAAAGACACAACTCTTTGTCTGTTTTTTGTGGCAAATAAATAAATATTTATTTTTTTTTTAATGTGCTTCTCTTCTAGCCAATAATGTTAATGAAAATGATTATAAATTATTAAATTTTTTAATTAAACATAAATTAGTTTCAAAAATCTCATATCCTTAATAAATACAATTCCATTGACACTAACACACTAAGAAGGAAAAGTGTCTTAAAAGAAACTTTCATGTTTTAAAATAAACATTTTAATTTAACTTATCTTTAAACGCACAGGTTACTTTATAATATTGTTATCTTTGTAGAATTCTGCTTCAAATGTTAGTAAGGTTTATTGTTACGGAGAATAAATTTTACACTTAAGTGTTATAATTGGTATTCACAAGAAAGTTATAATTTCCATTTATAAAAAATTATTTCTTCCATATTTGATACGAAATAATTCCAGATAGGGAATAATTTATAAATAATCTTCTATAATATGCAAAAGTGAGATGTTGTTTACTAAATTAAATTAGTTTTGTGTACAAAGAAGAGCATATTGCTTAAAAACAATAAGATATTCATTTCAAATAATACATTTGCAATCAATTCAATTAGCTTATCAATGCTAATCGTAGCAGAGTTATACCATTCACAAATTCATTTGCCATGCATCTATTTGAATATAATTTAAATTGTGATATTACTATGGATTAGTTTGTGAGAAAGTAAATGTAAGTACAATTAAGTGTACATTTTCTAGTATACTTTTTAGTCAATAAGATATATAGTTTTTACTTGTATTAATTTCAAAACAGAGGTATATGAGAAAGCATTTAATTATATTTTATGTAATATAAAAAGGCCGCGCAGTAGCCTGATTGCTTTTTGGCTCCGCTCTCGTTACCAGAAAAAAGCGAGTTCAAATCCTGATTGTAACAAAGTTCTGCCATGTTCACAAATAGCGTTTGGGGCACGTAAATATTTCATGGTCGCAATGTCTTCCATATGAAATGATATTTTTAGAGTGGCACGCAAAGTTTGTCAAACTTTTCATTAGTTCTTGCTTCTAAATTACGCGAACCGACTTTCGGAGCCACGGTGATACTCCTACTGGGTGCCACACTGTATAGAAAGGTGTCATCATTTCTGCCATTTGTGGTAGTAAAGAGTAAAAATCCTAACAGTCGGGCTTTGAAAATGGCAGCAATATATAACATAAATAATAAGAAAAATATAAATAAATAGTGTTTTCGAAAATTTTCAATCAAGAAGTTGTGATATCATTTAGTAAGATGGGGATAACAAAAGATTTAGTTCACTTCTTAAGGTATTTCCATCACATACATTAGACATCACTTACATGCAATGTATTGCCCAAATATACACATTCACCCCAAATGTTTACCTCAATATTATAATATGTCAGATATCTCGTCTTCAATGATATATCAGATATATCCAATAATTGATCATTCAAAGAATACAAATTTGTGTGAATATTATTTTGTTCTATACACTTTAGTGATTTTGTGTTCGTTAAAGTTTATTAACTGTGTTTAGAATTGTGACTATATATACGATTTTTTAATCAAATAGCTGCATTCTTAATAATTTTATTTCATTTTTTCTAACGGTGGACACTGGGTGACTAATCCTTTGCCTCAACAAGGCCTGAAACTGCTACTCATTCATCGTTTTCTGGTGAGCACCTATAAATTAAGTCTCCTCACCTGCTTCACCTAACAGGTGAGGCGAGTTGTGTTACACATGTCACTTCACTGAACCCCGTTTATAGGCTAGGCCAGATTAATTTATCCTCTCAGAAGAAAAAACAAAGGAACAGAGAGAAAAAGAAATGTATATCCATTCTGGTAACGAGATTTGAACCCAGGACTAACTGCTTAGGAGTCAAGAGCGTTAACCACTCAGTCATTGGTCTGTTGTAATAATTTTATTCTTTAAACGAAATTTTATTCAAATTAAACATCACGTAAGATAAACTGGAAATCAGCGAAAGAAGGGATTGTTGGCTAATGAGATTAAAGAGTAATAACTGTCAGCAACCATGAATCTACAGTAAATGTTTATCATTATGAAGTAATTATCTCAAAGAAAAATAATTTTACTCTTTAAAACTTTCACCAGGATAAAATTCAAATTAGGTACAAATCAGCGAATGTTTATATTTTTCACTATTAAAAATAAAGAAAAATGTTTCATTAGTTATTTAATTTTAAAAAATAATATTATTTTTTAAATTAATTTTAATTTAATTTCAATAAACTGAATTATAAATTGAATTGAAATTTAATTCACAGGAAAATTATCTTGAATACTGAAAAAAAAGAACATTTTATTTTAAATATTATAATAATATTTTGGATATAAAATTGTGTTTTAAGAAATTATTTACTTATTTCACAAATATGCAATTGAATTAAATCATAAGTGGTGTTGGAAAAAAATTTGCGTAAAATAAGAAAAACACATGTTAAAAACAGTTTGACAAAATAAACAGTATCAATCATAGCAGAAATCAGTATTTGCCAGAGGCAAATATGTAAATGGATGCATCGAACAGTGCTAAGTTCAAATAATTGTCATCAATTCGTAAAGGCCTGAGGCTTGGGCAGTTCCATCTCGAAGGAATACAGAGATCCTGATTTTCATCCATTGTTATAAGAGCTCTGTTGTAAGACGGCTGATTTGGTGAAACGATTTGTCAAAGTTATCTACTGCAACATACAGAGTTTCTAAATAATGTGCACGGTGGCTATCTGTTGTTATATGGATGGCTCATATTTAACGGCGATTAAACGACATAAAGTGGAGTATTTGTCTTGAAGAACACCATAACGAGAGGACTAATATTATATGATTGTACTATCATACCACCCGAAGACATATGGCATTTTCACCTAAAAAGGGAACATTTTAACTTTTTCTCAAATATATTTTTGAATATCGAAATATTTAAGTTATTGAGTAAATTGGGAATTCATTGCATTCCTCGTAAAATTGGAATCAAACAACCAGAATATGTTTATAGTGGACAAAGAGATAAGGAGAGAGAAGAACCAGTTTATATATATATATATATATATATATATATATATATATATATATATATATATATATATATATATATATATATATATATATAGAATATACCTTAAGTTACATCAAGAATGTACCGTTTCTTCTTAACTTACAGCAAGACCATGTTTCAGGTCGGAGAGCGAATTTAAGTGTCCAGATATATGGTATTTAAAGAAATATTAGCATTTTAAGTATTCTATTAACTGCTTGATTTACAATTTTTCTGTAACTTTTTACAGACTACAATGTCTAATTATATATGTCTTTTAAGGAAATTTTTTTGTTGTAGATAGAGAAATGTATAAATTTTAAACATCGAATACTACAGCTTTTAAATTGAATTAAAAATTTATATTGTTTTCTTCTCCCGCAAAGCAAATCAAATCTTTTCTCCTAGTTTGACGTGTTTTTAAAATTTTTTACAAGCCTTCAGATATCTGCGTGTATTATCACATGGGATTAATTAAAACCTCTTTGCAAAGAGCTGCCGATAATTATCTATTATGCACCAGATGCAACAATTGTATGGCAATGAGTTATTGTCAATTGCAAAGCTCTATGAATTTAATTTATCGTTTGATTGGATGTCACACAAATTATCTCTTTGTAAGATTTGTTAGACAGGGTTGAAATTATTGGTAGAAATAGATAGATACAGACCAGATGATAGAAAGAATAGGAGATGGATTATAAATGCTGTATAGAAAAACGATAGCTTTTCAAAACGCCATTGATACGGTGTCTGTAATAAGGGGAATAGGTTCACATTGATACAGACTTCTGTCACAGGATTTGTCCGCAAATGATTTTTTAGTCTGATGATGATTGTTCTTGCTTGATGATCCTTAACACAAGTGACAGTCTCTTAGATGTGATGTTACATAAATATCACGAATGACTATCAAAGTCTGAATACTTCTTCCCCCAGAAAAGCACAAATATCATCTACATTTTCCTAATATTGCCTTTTAACCATCAACGTCAACTTGAAATCAATCCAAACTCCTTGGAGTAATAGTTTATTAGTCTTCATATCATTTTCCGGGTATTTAGATCATTTAACTCTCAAGTCACTTAGGTCATGTCATTTTTTAGATATTTGGATCATTTAACTTAATTCTAATTGAGCATATATACTAAGAGATAAATTTTAATCATCAGGTGGTTTTTTAACTATTTTTCACGAAATACACATGATTTCATTGAAGTTGCGAATATGCATGCCATCTCCGCATTTCCAGTGTCTAAACAAATCCATGTCATGATAGATCCTCACTGTTATTACCTTGAACAGATATTACTAATTTCATTGATTTCCTTAGTGGTTGTTATAAACGCATACACAGAAAAGAGCAATGAAAAGCAATCTATATAAATTTCACCATGTTTATTTTTCGTTTATAAATAATAATGTTATTTCTTATGGTGGATGCAATTTTTGTATCAAATCCTTGTAAATGTATAAATTCTTCTGTAACTTATATTCCCTTATCATGTCTAGTATTCCCTTATCGTGTAAATAATATTTAGCTCTGTTGTTATACGTATCAGACGGAATTTCATCTTTTAATGCACAAATGTTTCCATTCTATTTCCAGAGCTTATCTCAATAAATCCATAACTTATTTTTTTCTTTTCCCCCACAATATATACTCTCCGCGTAATTACACTTTCTTTCTCAGAATTAAAGTTTGTTTCGATGGAAAACAGACAAGTCTAATCCGCGAGGGTGATGAGCGTTCAGTCTGCCCTCGTGCCCGTGACATAGTGGGAAAAAGCTGCTTAAGCTTGACGCACTTCCCCTTAAGATTCTGTGGCGAAGGATTAGCGGCTTAGGCTCTCCGACAAAAGAACAAAGAACTTTGACGTTTTTCTTTCTCCTCATTCCCCAGCCAGAAATGAGGTCTTATCTATTTTGATTTTCATTCTTTATCACTCTACTCAGAGTAGATTACTAATATATTAAAAAAAAACCACTCTTTGGATAACATGAAGGTCTGTTATTATAACGGTATTTCAATTTAATTTCCATTTTCATCAATGTTACTTCAGTTAGATATTGAATTAAAGTGTCCGTGAAAATAAATTTATGTTGTTAATGCCGACTCTGACATTATGTGTAATGCAAATTATTGTTCATCTGAAGGATCTCTAAATGATTGTTGATTGGTATTTTATTCCAAGTCTGCTTGACACCGTGTAATGGAAAATCTGCTGGACTAAAGCAATCGTAAGTTATTTCGATATCTATCTAGTGAATTGCCTTTTATTTAGACTTTTTATAGATAGTGGGATATATTTATGTGCTACAAGGTAGGAAATCAAAAAATTCCCGAGCACCTATCCTGACAAATATTTATGCAAAATGTAGAATTCATCATCCATTTTCTATTGTCCAACAGCAGCCGGGATATCCTGACAAATATCCATGCAAAATGTAGAATTCATCATCCATTTTCTATTGTCCAACAGCAGCCGGAATATCCTGACAAATATCCATGCAAAATGTAGAATTCAGCATCCATTTTCTATTGTCCAACAGCAGCCGGGATATCCTGACAAATATCCATGCAAAATGTAGAATTAAGCATCCATTTTCTATTGTCCAACAGCAGCCGGGATATCCTGACAAATATCCATGCAAAATGTAGAATTCAGCATCCGTTTTCTATTGTCCAACAGCAGCTGGGATCGAAACAGAAACTTTTAATGTTAAAAGAGTATTGCAAGCACTAGACCACAGTGATCTCTTCACTTGCTTATGAGTGATTCTTATGCATTCGAATATTGAATATAATCTGATAAGATACTGATTTAATAAAACTATTCTAGAGAAAAATGTACTACTAGCTTTTAATTGAGTTCTTTGAAAAATATCCAAAAACAGCTTTTATAAATTTGCTCTTAAAATATTTTCTGTATATTCTGTATTTTCACACAACGTGTATATTTTGATTGTGATGACTGATTAGGTTAATGCTTACAGTTCACGGCAGATTATGAACTGTTATAGTCATCCCTGTCCGTGATAGCTTCCTCTAACAGTTCAAATGGACACTATCATGGGAACTTAGACATATAACAACTGCTTGCATAGAACTAAGATACCAGTAAGTATCCTAACTATTTGAAAGCAGATACACCAGATTGTATTAAGCTGATAAATAACCAGGAAAAGTAGAAAATGTTTTCTTTGCAATGTTATTTATTTGAAATAGAAAGATGGAGAAATTTACTTGAAATAGGAATCCTTATTCTTTATTGTTGTTAAATGTTTAAAAAGTTAAGTAGTTGATTTCCAATGAAAAAATTTGAAGTGAGAAGCAGTTAAATGTTGACTAAGAAATAAAATTTGAAATCGAAAATCTACAGTGTTTTTGTATTCACATCATATTTCGATTGCACAACAGTTTTGGCGACTTTTATGCTGCCTAAAAAAATAAAGTAATCTACATAAGAATCTTTCAGTAAATAAATTGCATATTTCGAGAAATATACTTAAAGAGTTTCTCTGGTAGTTAGGGATATTCTTAGAACCAAAAATATAATCCTATATTGCTACAAAATAAAATAATTTACAAAAAATTAATTTTGATATCTTATGTGTAGATAAACATATTAGGCTTAATATAAATGCAATTTAGCAGATCATAAGTCTGGTTTCTAACTTTGAAATTTAAGATTAATTATTTGATTTAAATCAACAGAAGGAAACATGCTGTTTCATATGTGAATATTGTTCTTAAAAATCATAAAGATTAATATGGAATTTTCATAGAGTCCATATAAAATTATCAATCATACTGAGGAATAAATTTTCTCAATTATTATAAAAATGCACTTGTAAAAAATTGGATCTACGATACCCTTATTTAATAAATTAATTTATCAATGATGCCTATTTTGAAATATTAATCAGTTTTATTTTTTTAGGAACACAGCTTGCATTTTAAATGCGCTATTTTAACTATATGTTATTGTGACCTGAATCACGTGCGCCTTCGGGCCCAGATTGCAATTTGTATTCGACCCCCGAGGAGGATCTTGCCTTTTGATACCGCGATGATGATGTTGATGATCTTTGCCGCGTAATAAGATGGTGGGAAAAATGCAAAAACTGTAAAGAAGTAGGAGGGAGGGGGAGAGAATTGGAGAGAATCCGATATATTGTCTCCACGCTTTTCGATTGAAAAGTGAAAGAAAGGAAACAGAGAAATGGTTCCCTGGGGATTTTCCAAACGGAGTAAGTTACTTTTTTTTTTTTTTTTTTTTACATTTCCATTGATTTCTTTTCTTTCAATTTGCGTTATTGAAGTTTCTGACTTAGGTTCTTTAATACTTTTACCCCCTTATACTTTTGGAAGTAAAGTTTTATGTTTATACCTTTTATCTAAAGTTAAGTTAAAGATGTAACGGATATCATCTTTGTGTTCAAGGAAAAGCTCAGAATGTTTTATTGTTTTGATGTAATTAAAGCTTTCGCATAAATGGCCTTATAAAGATCTATTTTTTAAACGAAGAGGGAAAAATAAATTGCAAATTTCGCTGTAAGAGTTTATTGTTGTACTTGTGTTTCGTAGATACATACATATAAATAATCTTACAATAGTTCACAAATAGGAAAGTTATGCCTTGTGATATTTATAACTAACACCTCATAAACAATAAAGGTTCATTGAAAACAACAAAGGTTTTAATTTTTCATATAGAGAAATCAATATGTCAAAATATTTAAGGATAAAAAAAAGAAAAATTTTAAATGAAATTTTTATTAAGAATATTTTCCACTTTGTGTTTGTATTATAATAATGCAAATAGATGTTGTTCTTGTTGTTTCACCAGCATGCTTTCCTGTACCTAGCCCTGGTTTGGGCTCTACCTGTTGGATAGAACCAGCCGGGTGTAGTTTTCGTGATTTTTAAGCAGGTACCAAGCAAAAAATTCCCAATACTTAGCCTGCCACCCCCAGATGTAATATTTCGCTTGGAGGACATTGCGACCACACCCAGTTTTAACGTGCTTAAGCCGCCTTCATGACTGATCTTCAATTGGCCGGGATTCGAACTCACTACCTTCCGATAGTGAGAACGAGACCCTAAACAACAAGACCACCGCGGCCATGGCAAATAAGTGTTAAAAATAGACTAAAATATCCAAATGATAAGAAGATTTCGAAATAACTAAATTGTAAGGTAAGCAAAAAGTTTTTGACATTTTCGTGTTGCATTGAAGGAAGAGAGAATAATTATGCAAATTACTGTATGAGGTGGGTGAGATAGCGGTCAGTTGAATATCAGTCGTTATGAAAGCGGATTCACAGCGCACATTCGTCAATGGACCTATCGATGGAGCTGGTTCGGTGTTGTTTGCTTTATGACTTCAAAGTTGGCTTATCAGCTGCTGCATCAAGTCGCCGAATATGTCAAGCGTATGGGAAAAGTGCTGTGAATGAACGTATGGAAAGGCATTGGTTTCACAAATTCAGGTCGGGAGATCTCCCTGTAATGAAGCTGGTATCTGGTGGACTATTCGTCCAGGCACCAGACAAGAGGTACAATATAAGCTGCTACCAACAGGTCAGACGATCACTACGGACTTGTACTCACTGCAATTGCAACTTGTGCAACAGGTATTAAAACAGAAGGAGACAGCACTGGTTAATCGCAAGGATGTACTTTTATTAGCTGATAATGCAAATGCCGGATGACCAGTAATATATACAGGGACTTGAGAGACTTTATGCCATCCTCCTTACTCACTTGACTTTGCACAATCAATAGGCTATACTTTCTGTAGGTCATGTTATTTTGGGTCAATAAAAATGGAAAGAACTATTTTGCCTACCTTGTATTTGCTGTCGAAGTATGTGCATTTCTTTTCAGAATAAAAGGGCAATATAGTTGAAATATGTAGTTTAATTAAATATTTTATAACTTCCATTGGAATATATAATTATGTTTAAGTATATGAAAAAATAAATATGTAATCCTTCTTTCTTTTCTTTTAAATATTAATTAATATTTAAAAGAAAAGAAAGAAGGATTACATATTTATTTTTTCATATACTTAAACATAATTATATTCCAATAGACGTTATAAAACATTTAATTAAATTACATATATGTATATGTATATTACATAAATGTATTTAAATTAATATACATTTATTTGAATTATATAATCAAAATGTTACTTTCATGTACTGGAATATATTATTTAAATTATCTTTATAATATTTTTACATAATTTTAGGAGACGTTTATTTTCTTTTGTCTTCAATTACATAAAATTGGATTTTAGACTACTCCATTAAAGGAGATACAATTTGTTGCTAATATTATATTTTGCTCGTAAAATAAAACGTTAATTATTAACAACGAATTTGTAAGCAATTTTTTATATACTTAACTGAATTGCTCTGTAAATAAAAAAACTAATAATAAATTACTTAATTACTCTGTAAAATAAATACATTTCTTTCAATTAAAGAAGACAATAAAAATCAAACAAAAAGAGTGTTTACGTAATCAGAAGTGTGAACTTATTTGTTCTTTCTGTAGCTATATATATCATTATTTAGAAAAAAAAAAGTTTGAGTTGTATTTCATGTGTTTAATTGTAAACTTAAACTAGATAATTATTTTTAAAAATTACAAATTCTATTAAACTGTAAATCAAATTCTATATTTCAAAAATACCCGGAACACAAACAACACCATAATATTTAAAACAAGTCAATTCCTTTAATATATAGATTATGTGAAATACCATTTAATGAAATATTTAAAATTTAAATATTATTGAATATCTCAAACAATTTACTATTTAAACAGGTATTTTCACAATTGAAAAGTCAACATTATCATAAAATTTTTAGGAATGGAAATAGGTTCGCGCATTAGTTTCAGGTTGCCATAATGCACAAAAAGTTATTAATTTGTTTCACATCACTCACGTTTCTAAAAGCAAGCCACTTAACAAAGGGAGAGCTCTATTTACTCCCATGCAGTCCATGTAGGAGGGATCGTGTATCTTTTTATAATTAGGTTCTCGTCTTCTTGTTGAGTTTTATTTGACAGGTGGTCGTGTTTTTGCCACCCTCCCCCTTCATCTCCAGAGAAAGTAATCGAGATATTGCATTAAGTACGTTGGATTCAGCGTCGGAATGTTGTTAGCGGCGTTTGAATCAATTTCAAAAACAGATGACGGTTTTCAGTAATTGGAAAAAGAGACATCTGTTGTGGTGTGGTTATGACAAAGACAATTGGATGAATCCAATCATTTTGTTCATCGGGGTTTTTATTTTTCTACGTAGCTTTAAGTAAGAGAGCTCGTTTCAAATAAAGGTAGTAAAAGTCTCCAAAATTTTGTATTTTAATTTCAAGTTTTCATTTTTTATTTTATCCAATTAAAATTTTTCAATTGAAATATGAGAGAAAAAGCAATAAAATTCCTAAGATTATTAAAAATGAAAGTATATTTATTTCAATATTCCAAAAAGTAATTTTGTGAGCGAAATTAAAAGAATCAAAATAATTTTTTCTTAAATATTTTTATGCTTTTTCGTAACTAAAATTAGCAAATTTACACTATATATTTATTTGTGACTAAGATAATTGTACAAATGAGATTATTTTGAAATCATTCGTAAATAAACTTAATAGTTAATTACAAAAAAATAATAACCCACAATATAATAAGCAATAACCTTAAATTCAAATTGCACCAAGTGGTTATTCGAAGTGTGAATTAGACTAAAAGAGTCGATTGGCATAAGCCGTACACAAAATCAAACTATTTGTGCTTTGTCCATAAATCAAATGACAAATAAATTCGATTTCATACGTCAATAAGCATCTTTATGTTTTATTCTATTCTAAATTTGTGCATGTGCACAATGCATAGCTATTTACTAAACTGAATAATTTGATTTACAAACTAAGCAATAAAGTATTTATATTTTCTAATCATTTTTGACAGAAATGTTTGAACAAATTTTCGAAATTTTTAAATAATTTCAAATTAAATAAAAGTTTTTATAAATTTATTTAATGCTTTATAAAAGATTTGTTCCTGACTTTTATTAAAGTAAATATAATTATGGAAACTTATTTAAATAATTTTAAATGCAAATGTATATGTTTCTGTGTTTATAACATTAAATAATAATATAGATATCCAAAACAAATCAAGTATAATATATCTACAAAAAATATTTAATGCAACCTAAAGTGGCATATTAATCTACAATTTTTCATACAAGAAATGACCACTAAATAAATTTATACTTTAAAAATATGTCTTATCTTAAGATTCATGTGTTTTAAGAACAAAAGCAACTTTTTTTTTATGTATCCTTCCAAAAGCTTGGCATCATAATGAAAAATTATCCTTCTTATTTTTATAATTTAATTTTGCCGCAGTAATCAATCACTTGTTTCAGACATACAAGTAAGCTGTGCATCTCCCTTTTTTTTCTTTCTCTTTATGGAGAAAAATCCTTCTTTTCTAGGAGCGCAAAATGTGAGGCTTCTTAAATCATAAACTTCAATCTGATCGTTTATTTGGAGTTGTCAGTTTTGCGTCACGAGTGGTTATGGAAAGTTTTTAAGACTCCCAACAGAATTTCTGTTATCAATTAACTTGTACTCTTCTTTGAGTTTATTAATTAACCCTCAAGACATAGTCCTCCTTTCCATGAGAAAAACTAATGAAGTCCCTTTTAATTAAAATTTTCGAGTGTGGTGTGTTATAAATATTATTACAATAAAGACATTGACTGTTTGGATAAACAATGCTTTTAATTTAACGCCATATGTTCTGAAGGAGAAAATATTCATAGTTCTTATTTGTTCCATATTATTGTTGTTGTTGGAAATGTGTGTGTGTACAGTTTTAACAATAAAAATAACCATTACGCTAACGGATTTAATTAAACGAGTTCTTATGAGTTAGAAAGTGATGCTGCGTTTTTCTTAAATGAGTGATTTTCATATGTTAAATTAAAATTTGTTAAATACGTAAATATATGATTAAAATTTATAATTAAGAGATTATTTATAAGATATTGTGTAAATGACATATCTGTAAAATTTATGTCCGTATTCAAATTATATTTATTACTTATCTATACTTTTTGAATCAATATTACTAATCAAACAACTTAGAATAAAGAAATTTTTCATTCTCGTTTTCCTATATATAAGCTATTGAAATTGTGATACTAAAAAGAATTGAGTAAAACTAAAGAATATTTGTTTTAAACAAATGTTATATTAGAAATAAAAAATGATTAAATTTTCAAGAATATTATATTGAAAAATTATTACCTAATACAGTCAATTTTTTCAGCAATAATAGCACTTATGCGCCTTGATATTGAACTAAACAGATGTATCATAGGTACAAATACTAATCTAATTGTAAAATAGAGCTAAAATTCATCGACTGTAGTAATTGGCATATGGTGACAAGTTAGTGATTTGGCAGTCAGGCGTTTCCTGTCGGTGGGAGATTTGGAGAATATGCTAGCCAGGCTAGTAAGTGAATATTACTTTGCAAGTTCTTATAATAACGGAAACGTGCAGTTGCGTATTATCCTGCTGAAATATTGCATTCTGCAGAACTTAGCCAAGATCTTAATGCAACAGAAATGCACTTTTCGCTGTTCAAAATTCTGTCAATGGCAACAAGACGATTGAAATGTGTATCCCATGGCCCCCATTTAATCATTCCAGATGATGGATTAGAATGAAGATGTCTAATGCACGCTGTTCATGTGCAACAGGTATCCTCTTCGGACTGAAAAAGTATGGCCATTTTGAATAAAGCTGATTACAGATAATACAGGTGCGAATTTATTATGCCAAAAAAAGTGATAAAGCTCTTCGGTTTGTGTGCAAATTTCTAGCAAGATATGGACATATTTCTTCAATGTAGAAAAGAAAATTTGGATTTTTTAGATGTTTATATGCAAATTATGTATTTTTACGACATCTATTTTTGAAAACTGTTTTTTTGAAAACTACACATCTTTATCATTCCTACTTTTTTATAATTTTAATTTTTAACCAATTTTTGGCTCTCGTGCTGTATTTACGATGGATATCATAAAAGTTGAGGCTGTTGTAAAAAATAGAAAATTCAAGACTTATATAAGTAAAAAAACAATATTTACAAATTTGATGAGGTCTTTATTTCTCGACGTAATAATTCCTTTCATTCAATTATTTGTCATTTCTGATCACAAGCTTCAGAATTTTCATCTTTTAATCACTAAGCTATATTGTCGTTACATTCTCCAAAATCTTCTTTACTTATAAAACTTTTATCGCGTAAGAAATTTTTCAGCTCAGTTAAAAGAAATAATTATTAGAAGAAAAGTCTGATCTAAGAAAAATTTATCTTCCAAATTGGCTTGCAATTCTTAGATGCAGGTTCAAGATGACTGTTGAGGTAGTCTCTAAAAAGCTCAATGTCTCCAGAAAGACTTCATCGCTTTCTATTTTGGATATGATTCACCGTAATTTCCTTAGTCCTATAAGACTTTTTCGACCAAAATTTATTTACAGATTTGCTGATCGTAACTCCTTTTAGAATGGAATGCAAAGAACTATCTAGAAAATGAATCTGTTGTTACTAATCCCATCTAATATAGCTCCGCTATATCAGATCCATGAGGTCGTAAACCTTCAAAAATTCGAGGAAAAGGAGAGGTCTCTCAAGAAACTCTTCCATAGTGAAATCCAGGCAATCAAGTAGGTGCTGAGGACTAGCCTCGCTGGAATTGTACTTCTTACATGTTAATTTGCCCCCTGAAAGTTAGACCCCTAGTATGACCACTGGCAAATCTACAGGTAGCGGTCTGTTCAGCATGAGACCCTTGCATGCCAAGGTCTCCAGCAGGATGCCTGCGGCGATACCAGTAGTGACTTGGAGGGACAATATAAACTTTGTTGACATTAGTTTTGCGAAGAGAAAACAATTCTGAAAAAGTGAAGGTCGAATCTGGAGAGGCTGGAAGGGAAGTACCATCCTTAGCCAACTGGTCAACACGTTCATTGCCAAATAGGCCCACGTGAGAAGGTATCCACTGAATATGGATGTCGTGGGAGGCATATAGCGCAATTAACATACAAAGGATAAAAACACCAGCTTGGTCCATTATTCTATCCCAATTGCTCAAGTGTTGAATACAGCTTCTACTGTCAGTGAAGATCAAGATTTTATCAAAGGTGGCTCCAGATTTGATATTCTCCAGACCCGTTTAAATGGTAAGAAATTCACTGCGAAACGCAGAACAAAAATCTGGGGTTCTAATGGATCTTGATTCATGAACTTCAGCAGTGTAAATAGTGTAAATTCCACTGCCGGCATGGTGATGATCGTCACCGCTACCATCCGTGTAGATCTTTAGATCTTCAGCAGGAACATTGTTAATTATCTCCAAAGCCAATTGTTCCAAATACTCTGGAGGGTGGTTGCTTTTAATTATTTCATAGATAAAGGCTGTATGGAAAAACACTCTAGGCAGGCCCACATTTGGTTTAACCGGACTACAAGGGAATTGTGGATCTACGTTGACCTTGATTGCCTCAATCGTAAAGGCTCGAGAAAAAGGACTGTCCTTTTTCAATCTTTGGTGATTCTGCCAATTAAAGAAAATGAATCTACCGCAGAAGACCATGATATGTGAACATTTGAATATCGTAACTAAATGCTGTAAAAGTTTAAATGTTGGAGTATGTACTGAAGTGTGAGAGAGAGAACAAAAGGCCTTATATTTCAAACAGATTAGGTACTTTCTAATAAAAAATATCGGATTTATATTTTTATCGTTAAATTAATTTTAAGTCTACCTGTGTGTGTGTGCGTGTGTGTGTGTGAGGGAGTGAGTGTGTGTGTATGTGTGACCACCATATTTTAATTAATCTTTATCAAAGTTTATTTAGATAATCCTGATTCCTATAACTTTTTGAAGTGCAATGCAGTGATTATCTGGTTTAATGAACTGACACGAGAGGATAATAATATGAGAATTCTGAAGCTAATAACTAGATAATGTAAATGTTTCAATGTCAGAAACAATTGTTCAGGAAAAGGAATAATGTTTTATATATGTTACAAGTTAGTTTTTCTAATTGTTTTGCATTTTTTTATAATTAAATGAATTTATCACCCTGAATAATTTTCATATATGATTTAGAACACCATAATATAGATTTATAATAAATTAACCTTGCATACTATTTATTTGGATTTAGGAATTTAAATTTAATTATTCTCATAGATTACAATGAATTTTTATGCCTACTTATTACATGAAATGTATACTTAAAATCTGTTACATTTTTCAAGATATAATATATTAAGCATGCTTAACTAGTAAATCCACATTAGAAATTTAGCAGCATTAAATACTATTCATATTTCCTTCACATATAAAAATTGCTATGTTTCACATGGTTTGTTGGTTGTATAAATTACTATGGCTCCTCACTCATGGACATCACGTTTCTTTGGGGTTATTCATCCTGATCTCCATACATTGTGAATGACGTAATAAACGTCATTTTTTGCAGCGTAAGCCATATTTTTTTGACTAACGATACAATACGATGCTTTGTTTTTTTGGACATGATATTACTTTCTCTTTCTAACATGTGCTATGCGTCTAGCAAACGTTTTGTATGCAGTTGGGACTTTGTGCCTCAGAATAGGGATTAGGCTTAAGCTGTTGCTGGCAGTAAATATCGAAGTCTTTTATAAAAGGGATGGTCGTAATCACTTTGTAAGTCTTATCCCGTTCCAGGAAATATCTGCGTCTCTCTTTGGCTACGAAAATATTTGAAAGAAGTGCAAGTATTTTGTCCCATATGATGATATATTGATGCTGATAGAAATCTAGTTTAAATGTCTGAGAAGTCATGCATCAATTAAATATTGTAAATTTAGTACTTGCTTTTTTTGGATTTCTTAAGATAGAAATTGAAGGAACTGAGCCACTCGTAAATGTAAAAATTCTCAGTTTTATATTTTATGTATATTTTGACAACTGTAATTCTTGGTTTTGAATACGTTAAAAAAGTTACTAAACACCACCTCTTCACGTTGAGTAGAAGTTTAATTGTTATTACATTTTTGAATTAAAAATAGTTTTTAACAGAGTTTTTCGTGTTTTCCAGATTTTTATCTTTTGACATGGGAAAAACAGGATTGAAAAGCAGTACATTATGACTATTCTCTTAACTTACTACAGTATTTGGTTTTAAACTGTACAATAATGCTTAGTGTCAATAGAAACTCTAAGATTTAAAATAAATAGACTTATCATAAAATCTATTCATGAATAAATAATAAATGTAAATACAATAATTCGTACTTGTAAAACGTTTGATTGAAGTTATTTTGGTAATTTCTTGAAGAAAATTAAATTTGTAGAATAATAGGCGTTATTTTTTGTCATACGATGAATGATAATATTTTTTCACTGACATTTTCTTTTCAAAATACATAAAAGAGAAGAATTTCTTAACCAGATGCTAGAGTCAATGAAAATAAATTTTAAATTTGATTTTTGATCAGATAAACGATATCACTGCTGATAGAGCCTAAGAGTTTCATTAAAAATTTAAATAAATCCCTATATGGGGATAGATTAAAGGCGAGTTCTAGTTTATAATATTAAATAGTTATGGTACTTCATCTTCATTAAACAATGCGAATAAAGTTTCTTTTCATTCAGCCCAACAATAATTAGTCAATACTGTTTGTTCCTATCATTTTTGTTTTGAGTTTATAATAAGCTTTCATCTCAGTGTTTAGTTTTCAAATCTGCAAAAATGTGCAATGTAAAATTTATTTGACTTAAAGTATTCTGATAAACTTATTTGGAACACATCAGTATATTAATTACAATGCTTATTAAGACATTTTTACAAACATAAACAATACACAAATCTATTTTCATGTTATGTATTAGCCACAATATTGTTGATTCATTTATAAATTGGAATACAAATATTTTTTTTTTGTTTACAAAATTGGACCTTTTATTTAAATACCAAAACACTGATATAATATATTCTTATTTAAATTATTCATAATTTTTTTAACTATTCTGAAATAGCTCTTATAAACAATTATAAAATAATTTTGCAAAATTTTAAAACACTTCAATAAAGTATAAAATACGCACAGTTTCTTATTTTAATTATAAACATTAATTCCTTTTTTTTTAATTCCTGTAATTAACTTTTTCCGTTTATTAAGCATCATCTCAAAAAGTGTTCGCTCTCATATTCTTTTCAAAGATAAAATATGTGATTTTAATTTTAAATAAAAACTATTTTTATGAACATAGAAAATCATAGAATAGACCGAAAAGTACAATTGAAATTTTAGTGATGCACTTTATCTGATAAAGAGGTGGAAAAAAGAGATAAGGTCTAAATTTAAATTTTTTTATCATTTCACAAAAGATGGAAATCAATGATCGTTTCCGAGTGTCGAGTTAATTTTATTATGAATCACAATTTCTCATGTAAAAGAAGTAACACTTATCTTTTATAAAATAAGTTAAAAGTATTACAATATTTTAACTAGTTTATTTCTTGGGTCTTCTTTTATATAAATGTTTTACAGACGTGTATATATATATATATATATATATATATATATATATATATATATATATATATATATATATATATATATATATATATATGAATAATTAAGTGTGAATAATTAAAAAAACTCAAAATATGAATGTATTTGCTTAATAGATATGCTTGTTATAATAGCATCATATCAAGTGTTACACATTCTTTTATTAGATCTTTTTAAGAGAATAATATTCAAAATTCATTTGTGTTTTAAACTTTTAAATACATTAATATATATTTATGGATGCTTTTGTTGAATTTCTAAAAATTAGGAAAATATTTACCAGTTAAGTGTACGTGATCACAAATGAAAACATGGCACCAAAAATATTTTATGGTGCAAAAATAGAAAGAAATCCACAGAATTAACCAGAAAAACCTAGATAAAATTCTGGAGATTGTTAAATGTTCTCACGGTAGGTTTGGAGGAAGATGAACATCTATCTACTTCAAAAAATAAAGAGAAAGAGCAAGAAATGAACATGATGTAAATTTGAAATCTTGAAATCTATTCTAAATTGCACAGAGTTTTAGTCTTTTCATATTAAATCTAACCGAAAATCAAATGCATACTATCTAGTAGATCCTGTCGGAATTTACATTATTGAACTGAACTGAAAAGAAATTGACATAGTATCTCCTATGTGCTTAAAGGAATAAGAAATCAGTTATTACTGAACAAACAGAATTACAAATGCAGAGAACATTATAATAAGAATTGCGAATTCCAGTGGCTAATCTGAATCAAATAACCAAATGGGTAGATAAACTAAATAATTATACGATCTTTATTTTCTATTGCAAAAAAAAAAAAAAAAAAAAAAAAAACAGGGAGTAAAAATCGCTAGACCTATTAAGTTTTATTGGTTAACAAATAATACAAGTAAGATCTAAATGTGCATATAAATAGAACGAAATGCAGAATGACTTATCTTTTTATTCTATTATCACTAAAAAATAACTGCTAATGAATGTTAAATAAGAAATCAACAAAATATTTGATATATTTATTAATTATGAGTATTCTTAGAGTAGTAATCTTAACTGATCAGGAAAGCTGTGAGCATTAGTTTATTATATTTTGATTATTATATTTTATTTTATTTTGAGTAGGAACATATTATTTATATGGAATAGCAAAACTTAATATTAATTTTTTTTAAAAAGTAAATTTCTACTTAGGTCAACAAAGAAAAATATTAATTATTCCCTCATATAAAAATAAAATAAATTGATTAAATTTAATTAATCAATTAATATTTGAAAAAATTGCATTAAAACCAAATGTCATCCATTACAAATTTAAGAAAATGTGTTTGAATTTGAGTGGATGAATGAAAAATATTCATTAACAATTGAAAATTTGAACAAGATATATATAGGGAGAGTGTGAACTAATAGTAGGAATTGAAAAAAATCATTGAACCTTTATTCAATTCAACACCTGTACTTCAGTTTCACTTTTAATAAGCACTTGACTACACGTCACAATTTCAAAAACGATTATCTGTCATAATTAAGGGGAAGAACTCGTTATGTCAATCGCTTTAATTAGATTTTTTGAATCTTATATTCAAGTGAGATTCGGAATGTAACGTTCATTAAGACTGAATCTCACGTTCAGTGGGACTGAATCTCTCATTCCGTAAAAATGAATCTTACATTCAATAAGAATGAATCTCACGTTCAGTAAGAATGAATCTCACGTTCAGTAAGAATGAATCTCACGTTCAGTAAGAATGAATCTCACGTTCAGTAAGACTGAATCTCACGTTCAGTAAGAATGAATCTCAGGTTCAGTAGGAATGAATCTCACCTTCAGTAAGACTGGATCTCGCGTTCAGTAAAATCTGATGAAACCAGATTTACACCCAGTTCGTAATATTGATTTAATCAATAAAAATTAGGAATTTTTTTCGATCACCTGTTGCATTGTTTCTATCGTCTGTTCAGCTGAATTTTAAATCACAAATTTTATAGAACGTTTTATCATAATATTTAATAATTTTGGACACTCCCTCAAAGTTTTGTGTTAAAAAATTGACATGTGATTCTTCTAAACTGCAAGCTCTACAATACGTTGTCTCGTCATACAAACTGTTTGATTTTTTTTTCAATTTCCTTACATTATTGCTGTTTAAGATAATATAAGTTTCAGAATAGTCTTTTCTTTCATGTATAAATAAATTATACATGAAAGAAAATTATACATGAAAAAACATTTTTCTTTTTCATATGATGAGGATTTTCAAAAATGAAATAATAAATCAAATATATTTTTTCTGTTTTTGTATATTTCTAACTGCACATTTTTATAATTAAAGTTACTAATATATGACGTCTCATATTTAATACTAAATAAAACAAATAAATGAATCAAGAAAAACGTGATGAAAACATTTATAAGATCAAAGAAGAGTTGGATTCCAAGAGAGCAGGAGCACAAACTTATTTGGATTATAATAAAAAAAAATGGACACGTGTGGTGAACATTTGAAATCTACGTTAAATTGAGTATCACAACGTTGCAGTTTCTCAATATTATATTAAACAGACAATCAAGTGTATACTTGTAGTTGTTAAATGATATTATTAGTTTATATACATTGATTTATATATATACAAACAAAATATTTTTATAAAATGGTAAATTAACTTCATAATCTTATAAAATTGTTTACATAATTTAGGTATCTTGTTTAATTTTGTGGAATAAAACTAAAATTATGGAAAAGATAAGTAGCAGTTATATATATATATATATATATATATATATATATATATATATATATATATATATATATATATATATATATATATATATATATAGAAAGAGAGTGAGAAAAAGAGAGAAAATATAAAGCAATATTTGATGAGGAAAATATTGTTTTTTCTGAAACGAAACTATATTCTAAAAGCTTTAATTTTTCTTTCTTTTACCTTCCCGAAATCAATATCATTCTAAATATATGGATTAAATGCTATAAAACGAATATATTCGAATTTCATGTACAGAAAATTGTACTATCAACAAATTATTAAATCCAAAGACTGCAGCAAGATTTAAAAATTGTCATTCAACTTTTTTTTTTTAATAAAAACCCAGTTTTCTGAAGTATAGTAGATGTACTCTTAAGTCTAAGAACTCCAGCCTCCCCAAAAAACAAAACAGAAAACGGAGAAACAAATAAAAGAAATCCCCACTAAAGCGTTGTAAAAGAATACAGATGAGGTGAAACAAAACTGGTTTAACCCCTAAGTCAAATCTCTCAGATACAGAAAGAGGAGAACACTTGACGGGGGGAAAAAAAGTGGAGAAAGGGTTTTTGGGCTCTGAGAGGGTGAGATAACCCGTGAAAAACGTGACCTTGTGCTGCACGTTTTGCCATAAGCTACCTATTGTTTTGGACCTGCGATTTCTCACACATGGCTTCTGCTGAGAGGTGATTCTTCTAGGGTCGTAACTGTACCAAGCAAGAAGCACGTCGCTGCCCGGCTGTCACTAGAAATAATCTACAAAATAGATGTCTACATTTTAGATAATAAAGAAAATGCGATAATTGTAATGAATAAGAGCATTTTTTGCCAAGTTTTTTTTCTTCCGATTAAAGTGTGCATTTCAAAACAAAACAAAAATGTGTTTATCTTAAAAAAAAAAAAAAATTCTTCCAAGTCTTCTGTTAATTTTCGCTTTCAACGTTATTCAATTCACGAAAATATGATACATAAAAATAAATATATTATTAAAAATTATCAAGAACATTTGATTATCAGCAGAATTTTTATAAGACTTAAATAATTTATCTTAGAGTTTTATATGCTATAGACAAAATCGACTAGACATAATTTGAACTTAATCCTTTTAAGTATAAAATTGGAATCACATACTACTCTTTAGAACATTGAACGCATACTAAGTAAGTACTCAAGTAATTAAAATCCATTTTGCGTTGATTAATTCTGAAAGAGAGGTCTAATTAAAAACAAAAAGAGATATAATTAAAACCACGATTAAAAAAGAATAATTTTACGTAACTAAATATAATTTTATTAAACAAATTTTTTACCGTCAAAACTATTTCTAATTACACTTGAAAGCATACTGATCCGACTACAACTAAGCATATTCAAAATTTTCACCATCGGTTGAATTATATTTGATAAATTAAACCAATGTTTAGAGATAATTATTATTTTAAACAATTTAAAAATCAATATTCTTTCTCTGTGTACGATTTCTCAGTTATATTATTCTTTGTTTTTAATCACCAATTAATGAAATAGAAAATTTTTTAAATTGAATAAAAGTTCGAACGTTTTTAAATATCCGACCGTTTTCAAGCTCTCAATATTTAGTCTACACTGAATGTTGTGTGTGGAATGTTTAATCTTAAAAACAAGCAAATACATTTGGAATGTATACAGTATGTTTTAATTTCATTCCGATCTGATCTATTTGTTAAAATATAGATTTTCATTGTCACTCATATCATTCATTGCAAATATTCTGATTTTATAACGCGAAGTTCTTTTAATGAACTATTAATTCAAAATGATTTTAAAAATAACGTCTGAAAGTCTAATTATATTTTTTCTGTCGATGTTAGTCTCTTAATTTGAAAATATAGCTTAAAATGGAATGTCTAAGCATATATATGCCACAAAACAATATCAATTTTAATTAAAAAATATTTTCTCTATTACCTTATTCGTCTCTAATAACATTTGTAATATTTTTCATGGCAATAATATATAATATTTTTAGCTAATTTTAATTAAACATTTGTTTCGATTACAAGAGAAATATTTATGAAAATAACACCTTCCATTTTTCATTAAAATGATTCTAGATTAAAAAAAATACTTATAATTCTTCTTAATGTCACATATGTAATTGAAAATGTGATCGAACATTGATCGATTTGTTTCTACTTTAATGTTTCATCACAACTTTATATTGCGCATAAACCACATTTCCACTTACACTTCTTATAGTGATTACTTCTTAAAATTATTTATTAATTCTAATTTAATTTCTAGATGCTATTTATTAACTTTACTAGTTATGCAGAAAGTTGCTACTTGAATACCATCACCTCTATCAAATATTAGATTCTTATGATCGTGTCGGATATAAGTTTAAAACGTCCTTTTCCTTCTGTTAATTTTCACTGGTTGCTTCATGCTAAATAAGGATTAGTGTAAAATATTGTGTGTAGTAGTATGAACCAGTATAAAATTCATGTAAATATGAAAATAATAATAATATATAAATGAAAAATTAGACAATTTTGTTTAATATTAGATGAACTGATTATTTCATATTTCCTCAATCATAAATAAAAGAAAGTATTTTACAATCCGATATCATAATAATCTGTATTTGAATGTTTTTTTTTTAATTTATGTCAAGCAACTTTCTTAAATAGACTCAAACTAAATATTAGAAATAAGATATCTACATTAAAGTAAATAAACATTTTTATTCCTCGAAGTTAAGGATTTTTGATGGACTATTTGCTATTGATAAATAAGATATTCAGATTCATTCCGAAGGTGACAACGGGATGGAAAATGTAAACATGTCACTAATATTGCTTTGATTTATACTGAAAAGCATCAAGTTATCGCAAACACACATTTATTTCGAAAGATAATCAAGAATTGAAAGCAAGGCTGGAAAAAATGTCATAAATATCAATATGAAGTATAGTCAATTATGATATACATGCTCGTTAAACCTGTGGAATCGAAAGTCTTATGGTCGGTCATTGAGCAGTTACCATGGGTGAAATGGTTTGGACAAAATTTCCTCCTTCTCCAGATCAAATTAAAAATTGAGATTAGATCCTCTGGTGGTGCCATCTGTCTGAGGAATCTAAGAGCAAAGACGTGCTTTCACCTTCGTAGTGCTCTGATTATACGAAAAACGCACCCATCTTACTTAATTTCATATAGTTTTTGGCTAGCGTGCTTGACTTGCCTAATCGTCATAAATAACAATAACATAATCAATTATTATTGTTTGACTTCAAGTCCTAGTGGAATCATCTTACTGATTGAAATTATTATCGATATCACAAAAGTAGGAATTTTTCTGCGATTCCGTTTACTTACTACAGTAGTTTAAGATCTTCTGCGAAGGTCTTAAACCTTGAATAACAGAACACATTTGATTGGACAATTGTTGGAATAATTTGGAATCATTTTCAAAATCGTGAGAACAATGGTTAATGTCAATGAGCTGAGCACCATGTGTAATCAACTTTTTTGCTTTAATACATCCAATCGGAACCTATCACTTAAAGTATTCTATTTATCTTCTGAAGATAATAAAGATATTTGTCCAGAAAAAACAGATCGTATCAGAATTATATCATTTTATACTATATTTACGAATGAGTTCTGAAATTTTCACATTACTGGCTCATATAACTGATTTTTAACTCATTTTTTGATGTAAAACTTTTTTTTTAATTGGCAGTAAAGCACTACGTATTCGCATATTACCATTTACTTCTACAGGAAATTTCTGCATATTAACTTAAATAGGCTTACAAAAGACCAACAATGTCCATCACTGTTTTTTCTGACTGAGAGGCTCTTGGGAGTATGTGTCCCGATTAGGTGGACAGCCTAATGTGAAACTAACAGTGTTTAAGCTCCCAAGCGTGCTCTGTACTCAGTTTATCAACCCACTAAAGAGATCAAAGGCTGAGTTGACCTTACCCAGACTGAGTATCGAACCTGTGCGTTGGGATAATTAAAAGCTACACCTAAGCCACCTGGAATTTGTGAAATAATTTATACAACTAAAATATAATAGAAATTAAATAGCGGAATTAAGTTGGATTTTTTCAGTATAGTATAATTCTTTGCTATAAACTTAAGGGAAAATCTTCTGTGATCAACAATTATATTTAATGCTTCATTAAAAATCTCCCTATAATGAATACAGCCTGTAAATTTTTATCAAATGCTTTTACAAATTATATATTAATTTTAAAAACAGACAAAATAGTGTATAATTTTAATATTTTGAAATTAAATAATTTTTTAATGAGAAAATTTTTTTTTAATTTCTCGAATTTTCCAAAGTCACATTAAAGAACTCATAAAAGTGAAATTTCAAAATTAAAGTTTAATTCTTAATCTTGAGCAACTAAAATATTAATTACATGCAATTCACATTAATATTGACTGGTGAACTATTATACATTTCATTTCAAAATATTTAAAAAAATTCTAAATTCTGAATTTTATCAATTTTTGAATTTGTTTACTTTTAGCATTGGTATATTCTAGTCAGAATTTATGTAATCGTATATCAGATAAATGCATTTATTTTTCATACTTATCGGTCAAATGCTTTTTGCTTATTTTTAGTTTCTTTAAATTTAAAAATACACAATATTCGAACAAAAATACGTAATATTTGTTTTTTTAAATCAATATAAGAATTAAAATATTAACTATGTGTAATTCATTATTAAAATTAGTATTCTTACATACTTCATTTACAGGATAGCTAGAAGAAGTCTAACTTCTGGATTTTATTCATTCTGGAATTTGATTAATTTCAGTATTAAAATATTATTCAGAATTTATTTAATTATATATCAGCATTAATTTATATCTCTTCACCTCTCTGTTGGTGTTAATTTATATCATTTAACTCATGAGCATGTGAATAAATACATTAAATATATGCGCTAGCTTCTCTTACTCACTAATGAATTCTTTTTGCTAAGTTTATTTTTAGTTTCTGCATTGCAAGAATAAAATTAATTCATAATCCATATTTTTCTCAAAATGTTAATGTGTTATGAGCTAGAATTTAACATTATTTCAAGATGCAACTTGTCTATAATTACTATAACATAATGCATATAAAAATATTTTCCAACAAATTTAAAAGTAAATATAAATAAAAATTTTTGAGAGGATATATTTATTATTAAAGTAAAGGAAATTTCCTTAAATAAAATAAAAATTTCTGAATTTTAAAATAAACATTCTATAAAATGAAATACAATATCATAAATAAATTGTTTGTAATGAAATTTATGTTCTTATAAAGTATTATTTCCGCAAGAAAAAACTCAAGCTTTATATGTTCTGTGAATTCTGTTGGATTCTAAAAGTCAAAATGTGAAACTAACGAAAATGTTTAGTGAAACGTTCTATTTATTTATTTTGCGTTATTTTTGATTGAAACATGGCTTCTCCCAGGAAATAAGACAAGAAAATGGATTGCAAAAATATTTTTGAAAACCGAAAAACCATTTTAAAGAATTTAATAAATCCCCATTTGACGTTTACGAAAAAAAATAAAATAAAGGCTCTTAAGTTTCTGGAAAACTGTTTTTACCTTTTCAATGTTTTATTATATTATCAAAATATGATTTAAAAAGAAAATTTCATCCCAATAAAATCCAATTCGAAGAACCTTTAAGAAAAAAATGATTGTAATTGACTTTTTTTTTTTTTTTTTTTTTACTGTTTAGCTTATTAAAATTTTTGAAATATTAAAAAAAAAAGAATTTTAATATTTTAATGGTAAATAAATTGTTTAAATTTTATTTGCCATTAAAATATATAAATGTATAAGCAAAAATATATAAATTATATGAGCCAAAATTTGAAACTGATTTCATATTTTATCTAATTTATCAGGACTAAAAAAAATTCGAGAGCAATGTTTTGTTTTTATTAAACTCGAAGAGAAAATAATTTTAGTTTAAATTTCATTTTAAGAATTATTTATTTAATTACATTGTTTTAACTAACAGTAATTAACAAGATATGATTGCATTGAAACAATTTTAATAGACTTTCCTTAAAAAATTACATTTGTAATATATTTTGAATTTTAGACGAACTTTTTTTAAATATAGCTTTAAAATATGATCGTATAAAATTCAAATTAGTAATAAAACTATCAATTTATTGTTCATCACATTTTAGCATACTTAATATAAATATATTTATGGTATACAAGGACTGTTACAATAAACAGAATACATTTTTTTTAAATTCAATCGTTCTCTATAATTTTTATATTTTTATAGATATCATTCCTTATTTTTATGCTAGTTTTTATTTTTCTTCTATTCTGTAAAAATCCTTAATGTATAACAGCGCAATTTAAACTTTGTTTGCAATTTTGTAAAATTGTAGAAACATTACAAAAATGATAAAGCACCATCTTTTACAATTTATAATTTTTTTGCGTAATGCATAGCCTGGCTAATATAATATAAGTAATCATTGTCTATTCCCCATTCAGGGCTTGAAAATAAATTTTTATGTGAATTAAATCTTTGAGAAAATGAAGGACATATGCCACTTATGTGGAAAATCCATCATAAATCATTTCATTAGGATTTGCTATATGTAATCGAAAACCTTGTATGTCTTATTAGATATTGTAAAGAGGTGCATTTAAATTCAGTTTTCTGGATATAAGGAATCTAAGTTCTAATCTAATTTTAATCTGAGTTGTTTATATATTCAAGAAGCTTGTGATGATTTCAATCATTGAAAAGAGGAATATAAAACTAAGTTGCTTTGATTTTTTTTTTTCAATTTTTTCATTATGTTAAGATATTATTGCTTTCATTATATTTTTCAGTACCATTTCCATACAGTAGAAAAAGCATTGAAAATAACATACCGTTGCAAATATTATTGCAGATATCATTGAAATATTTGCAATGGTACAAATATCATTGCAAATATTTAACTTTTAAATGTGGATTAAAATTTAATGAATATTTTACCGTAGTACTCTTCTATAATCCCGTTAACTATAAATATACTTGAATTTTAATTCGTTCATTTTATGTATTTTATTTTTCACTTTCTTCATGTATATGATGTTTAAACATTAAAACTTTGTTTAACATTAATTATTTAAACATTGACTGGTTCAATATTAATAGCATGAATGAATAGCGGTTTTCATTTATACTATTAATATTGAACATTAAGAATTAAACTTTAGACAATTATGTCTCTCATCTTTGGATATTTTTGTCTTTTAGCCTTTCTTATTCAAGTCAAATAAGTTCAAGTATCCTTCTCACCCCCAAAGTTCCTCTCAGGATAGGCTCTTACTTACTTGGAGCAATCACCAATCAGCACAGTGACCACGGAATTCACGAACATAACAACAAATATTAGAACGCACATATTTCCATTTTGACAATACTGGATTCATTTTTACTGAATTTATTCTATTTTATTTGCATCTTTATTGTTTAGTCTACCACAAATCTGAATTTGTTCGTAAATTGGTAGCTGTATGAATCCAAAATTATCCAATTGGTACCATTAAAATTCCTTTATTGAACTCGGCTCTTTAGGAAATTTTTTTCCAATGGCAGATTGTAGACAGTTACAACTGCAACAGAGTCTATTAATCAATTGCTCCTTGATACCAAGGAACCGGCCAGACATAGCGACCTCTTAGCCGCCGAGGCATTGCCCCGGGTGACTACAGGGGATGGGCCAGCATCGCACCCTCACACATGCCATAGGGACCCCTTTATAGGGTAGGCATCATTCATACTTCATTCACACACACAAGGAAAGGACAAAGACAGGCTAGAGAGAGAAAGTACATCCATGCCTGAACCGGATTCGAATCCAGGACCTTCCTATCCAAGGACTATGGATAATAGTCAGGCACGCTGACCACTAGACAAGTTGGCCGGCGCTCTTTAGGAAATTGAATTAAGGATATTCATGATTAAATTCCAGTTATGTAGGATGCTTAACTGATTGTGCTGTTGGATTCTGCCTTTCAAAAAACTGTGAAATAGTTAATCTACAAATTTATATACTAGTATTAATAACTACTACTATTGTTGTTTATGAATTTTTGAAGATTCATAAGCTCATTGACTTGATCATCATGAGAGACGAAACAACATAAAATGCATATAAAATGACAAAAAGTGAAAAATATGCTTCATTTTTTAAAACTGAATACATTTCAATTATATTTTCCTGTAATATTAAGAAATAATTTATTTTTCGATATATAAGATTATTACTTGCTATGTATATTTATAGGCATCAAATTTGCTCTGGTTGAATTTTGTTGAACTTGATAGAACATTCCGCGTGCTAAAACATTCTAGTTGTAATAACACGAAATGGAAAGTAAACGAAATTTTTAAATTAAAATGCAGTGCGAGATGTAACAAAATTAATAAATATAATATTAATTAGCAAACTTGTTAAGTTCGCATACATTATTTAAATATGCGAATATATATTAATAAAGATGCATTTTCTTTAATTTGTTTGATTCATCAAAATGTATAAACAATAATTCTTGTATATCAGGCTTGAATTATAATCTTTTCATCAATATTTATTTACGATATAAATATAGTGTCAAAAATTATTTGCACAGGAATGCTGATAGACATTTATCATCAAAATAATGTCCTCGTTTCCAATCTAGCTTTCTCTCGTCAAACATCTCCAGCTTAAAGTGGCGTTGGCGAGGATTCATTAAGACTCATCGGGAATCCACTTTAGGAAATCCAATTTCTATCCTCTCGAATGATAAATGCAAATTATGTAGCTCTCTCGCACGCTACTATTAAATGTGCACACACACACACACACATTGCAGGTCTGGCTTATGTTTGTACACACACGAGCAACTACGCGTCCGTATGCATACATTCATAGAGGTTACGAAATATTCCCTTTCTCGCAGAGAATATATTGTGTGAGAAAGGGATCTTTGCCTGGGGCTTCGAAATTATTCCCTCCAATAATTAACACATTTGAATATGTTATTGGCTTTCACAGATGTGAAGCACCTTTGATGTACTTCAAAAAGGACCCACAAACTCTTTGATGTGTCAAGTTATGAAATGGATTTTGAATGAAAGCGCTATTAATGATGCATCGTCTCTTTGTGCCTGCTCTTGCAACGTATTTATATCAAAAGTTACATATTTTATCATGTTTAAAAAGGTAAAAATTTTTGGACTATGTTTTTGTCACTGTTGTACCCTTACATTACTAAATAAAATTTATCTTTTTCTATTTTACTTATAGTTATGTGTACACGATAAAATTAATTTGGAATGCATATAATATGTAACACTGTTAAACATTATGATTTTGCGCAAAGTATAAGCTCTGAATAAATAATAGCTGAATGGACTAACGATATACTTAAATGCTAAAAGTATATCTTTACTTATTACGTGATTATTTTCCCCTACTAAAAGCAGCTCTCTAGAAATGCAATGATCATTCTAAAATTATATTATTTATCTTAACATATTCACAAGATTTTTCAACAAATCAATGGAACTTAATAGATCTCCTCGATGCAAGTTTGATTTTTATTGTACGATTATTTAATATAAAACCAAAACAAATCCCATTTTTAAAGAAATTATGATTCTCGATTTAGAAATCCTTATTTTATTTGAAGCGACAATTTTCATGCAGGAAAAGGGCTATTTAGACAGTAAAAATGAAAAACACGGAGGATTTATTGGGAAAAAGTTCTCTTTCTATGAGTGAATAATTCTCCATTATTCTATATAATCACCATAATCACTTTCTGTATCTAAGGGTTCTTTGAATTTATTAAAATGCTTCAGAGTCCCTGTGTTACATCTTCTAATAGTAATCTAATGAACTAAATGTCTCTGCATTTTCAACGCTTCATCACTTCCAAAATACTTGTTTAAAAGAATTATTATTATTTGAAAGTAAAACATAAATACTGTTAGTAGACTTTTGAAACTTCTAGACTAAATTAAAGACTAAACTAATTCAAATAAGGTCCGGACCCTTAAAAATATCCTTTTCTAATTGATTCAGAAATTCTTGAGTTGCAACAGCAATGTAAAAGAGTGGAGAAGACGAAAAGAAGCTTAGTTCATCATTACAAGACCAAACTGCTTTTACCCATTTCATTAGTGGTCACCTGTCGTCAATGACTTTTGTTGGAGGCAATAAGCACTTATTCGAAATTTGCACTATATGTTCCTTTGCACAAGCCTCCCCTGGTCACATTTTATCGTATCTGGGACTTACCAGGCAAGACCTGGTTCAAGACCCCCTATTAGTACTGGATTTCTTCGGAGTGAATGAACTGATGGACCTGATTTAGCACTGCTGTTCACGGGGATGAGAAACAGCAATATCACCATCATAATTAGCCAGACAATCCAATATGAATCAATACCTTTCTCTGAAAAGCATTCCATGACGACCTTTGAAAAATCTTTAACCTCCTATTCTTCTTATGAATTGTTAGAAAATCTGGCTCCACCGAGCTCGTCCATCTTAACCGTGGTCTTCTCCTCTTTCTATTTCTTGTAGTAGTTTCTAAAGTGTTACCATCAGGCATTCAGAGTACGTAAGCCATTTTGTTTAATTTTATATTTTTAAAAATATCATACCGTTTATATATCTTATATAATTCTGAGTTACATCTCTTTCTCTAATTATTGTTCTCCTCTGCACCACTAAGAATAATCCTCACAATTTTCCGTTCAAATATAGCTACAGCATTTTCCTCCAATTTTTAATTATGGTTCAGTTCTTCTGGAATTATTTCTCTCCTCCTATCTTATACGACTCACAACAGTTTTGTTAAGAATCTCAAAGATTTTCTTCATTCACCGCATTTGCTCATATCAAAGTCTATTGTTAAAGTAGTGGTACAAGAATATGATATGAGAATTCTGGGAGGATAACTTGATATTACACTATTACATATGTTTAAATGATAGAAACGATTATCTAAAAAAGTAAAGAAACATTTGTGTATTTAACAGAACTGTTTTTTTTTCTTGTAAATATTGTATTCATTTTTTTTTCAACTAAATAATCTTAGCTTTCTGAATAACTAACGTATAAGCAACTGAAGACAATTAACACAAATTTACTGCGATATGGCGTTTGGGAAATATTGAATAATATTCTTTTTCTATTTCCAAATTGTTTCTTTTCCTTTATTTCTTTTATAAGTACAAACCAGATATTATGAGAGCTTAAAAACGAAGTGCAGTATATACAAGTTGTGGATGCAATTTAAATCAGTTTCAAAATTCAAAAGGAATTGCTAGGTAACCAATAAAGTTCTTGCTTCTTCGGCATTGCCATTGAATGAAATGAGAATAAGAATGTAAATTAGAGCATCACGTGATTTTAAAATCTCTGGGTCAAATATACGAATAACAGAAGTTATAAAAAGTAGGTTAATCGCTCACATTCATCAAATGTAGGTTGCGAAGACTAGTATCTTAGGAATTTAGTATCTTAGGAGTTCATTTGGTGTGTTGTTTGCTTTACTACTTGAAAGTAGTCGTATCAACAGCTTCATCAAGCCATTGAATATGTCAAGCTTTGGAAATAGTTCTGTAAATGAGTATACTGCAAAACATTGTTTCAAAACTGCGGACCGGAAGATTCAGCCCAATGAATCAGATTATACCAATCAATCACCAGCACTTATGGATTTATTTGAGTCTAAAACATTTTGAGTTATACACAACAGATTTGCACAATTATTCGTCGGCAGGTTATCCTGGAATGCCGATGGAAACTAATTATAAGAGGGATTAATGGACTAATAATTCCCTACACTTTCTGTAAATCCTTTTATTTTTGGACACGAAAAAAAAGGCTACTTTATTTATTATATTATGAGAAAACTAATAGAGCATAAATATTAGTTTTTATTGCTCACTTTGAATTTTTCTAATTATATTTTTTCCTATTCAAAATGTGTCGTCTTCCATTAAAGTTTTTAAAAAACATGTATAGTTAATCAGCTTGAAAAAAATTTCATTGTTTACTATTATTATAAAATAGTTAAAAACCTAAATTTTTTTAAAAATAAATCCCGAAATTTTATTATCACCCATTTATGTTTAATGTCTTACGAATAACAAATTTCTTACTGTGACACAGTTCCAGAACTATTTTATTTTAAATACAGTCAAATAGTCTATAAAATATACTTCAATTAGATTTCACACCTGTAAATAAAAAAGAAAGAACGATCCAGACATAAAACTTACAAAACGGATGTCAAACATTTATTTAATGCTGCTTTCAATCCTTTTGAAGTGTTTACGTTCTAGCAGGAGTGAAGGCGCTCCGCCAGGAATGAAAGTTAGGAGCACGCCCTAGTGTTATTACTTCCCCTGAATATGCAAACAAAGAGCTTCAGCCGAGAGATATATGAATTTATCACTTATTTAGATAAGGGATTCTAAATTGAATTTGAGGCGGTACGATTGCAGTATAATGAATGGATCCCTAGCCTCCATGGCCTCTGAGTGATGACGTTTAGAGCACAAGCAATCGAACGAATCTGTTAGGTAATTTCCCTTTTCCCTATTCAGGGAATTCCAATTCAATACGGGGAAGATTGAATGTATAATAGGGAATTGCGTCTCATGGGATCTGCCTGAAATAATCGGAGGATACAAATCAAAGCTGTGGTAGGTCTATTCAAATGCATTTTTTTAGTACGTTTTGTTTCAGAGATTGGATTAAAAATTCTAACTCAAGATTCTTTGTATTGAAGAATTTTTAATCAGATTTATGTTCTGTGTGGTTCATGTTATATGTTCTTGTAGCTCTCATATAAAAGGGTGATAATATGTGTTTATTAATTTTTTAAATAACGCATAATTTTTTACAGTAGTTTATTTTAAATGCAGCACATAACTTTATGTACCAACAAATATTTTTCATCAATTCTTTGATGTATTTAAAGAGAGTTTGTTATATTCTTTTATCATGAATAGGAAATTTAGTAACTTGTTGTAGGTATCCTTGTGTGACTCACTGGTAAGATTGGTCGTAATTGAAAGTTTCGAGTTTGATCATAACCGTTGTTGGAACAGGGGACAGGAATGCTCCTTGTATGACTTTAAGTGTGTACTCGGAAGTTTTCCTATTTCTTTAATGTGTGTGGTATCTGATTACAGCTCTCTATCTATAAATTTCTTCCTGGAAACCGAAGACGAGGCGGATGTCCCAATGCATTATAACAATCATGTTGTCATAACATATTAAAGATTTTGTTCTAATGCGATGAGTGATACATATTAGACTAATTTACTTCAATAAAATTTCATAAAAGTCTTTCTTGCATGGTTATAAAACCTGAGAGATTGATTTCATATTGTTCTTGAGTCCTATGCGTCTCATATACACTGAAGAGCCAAAAAAACTGGGTACAATTATCCGTATGCAAATAAAAAGTTGTTAAACTAAGAAGGCAGCACTAGCAGTCAGCAATATCTTCATAAAATCTCCCATCGAATTTATCCCGCATCATTTAACAGTCAAACATTTAGTGTCTTCTAGGATTGCACAGAACACTAAAAATGTATTTACTCTAACATTTTACAAACGAAAACACACCCTTTTAACATTCTCAACAGTCTCGTTATTCTTCTTTTTTAGAATACAGACGAACAGACTGCCTTTCTCTCTCTCTTTTGTTTTTAAATCTTGTTTTGCTGCCTTCGCAGAGCCATCTCGCCATCATCGAAATCATTACAGCTTGTCAAAAAAGCTAGCAGTAAATTATGGTCCCTTCATGTTATGATGGAATCAAACTTAATCGAGAATTTAAGAAACTCTCTGCTTGAGCGTGAAATTGGATATGTATCTAAGCACTCATCTACACCATTTGTGTTTATAAATCTCTCCAAACTTCGATACACATAATATTATTTTTTTTCAGCTAGCATTCCATTTTGTATATGCATTAAACTTCCAATTTATTTGAGAAGTTTTCCACAAATACAAAATGACAGTTTTTTCATATTTGTATGAAAATTTTCCTAAATAGCTAATTGCGTTTTATGAAATATAAGGAAACATTTTGTGTCTGCCTTATTGACCTCTTCTTAAAAAAGTAAAACATGTTTGTTTTCTTTTCCTCGAAAACATCCCACTATTGAGTTTCAGTTAAATATTCTGTTAGGTAGTGCTAGATTTTGGTGGCCCTTTTTTCCAATCATTCATTAAATCCTTGTAAGTAGTTTGGTTTGGAAGCTTAGACAAAATTTCGCATTTCCTATATCAAATATGACACAGCAGTTAGAAGGAAGAAACCAGAGGAGTGTCTTCATAATTTAGAAGCAGGGACTTAGCAGAAGACCACCTAATACTTGACCCAGAGGTATCAATATATAGAAGTAGAAAAAATTTAAAGCAAACAGCTAAAAAATATTTCAAAATTAAACCTGTGTCACATAAAATTATTTCAAGAAAATTTTTAGATTTTGCATTTTTTTTTAAATATATTTTCTTTGAAATTAAAAAAAAAATCTATTTTAATTGTCTTCTTTTCAGTTGTTTTATAATATTGAATTCATCAATAAAAATTTTAATTTAATTAATTATTTAAAAGAAAACAATCAGCTTTGCTTTCTAAGAAATCTATAATGAGTATGCAAGCGTATACAATTTCACAAAATTTTCAATAGCCAAATTATTTTGCATTTCCATTTACTTGTATTCAAACTTCTTAACGAAAAAAAAAATCACGTTATCAATGAAGCTTTATCAGATTGGTAAAAATAAGGATATTGCCCACAAAATATATTGAACCGCATTTTATTCCGCTTTTTCAACCACACGTATGGTAGCCAATCTAGCGTATATAAAATAAAATCGAAGTTAAAAAGAATATATTCCGAATCTTTAAGAAAGAATAGGGGAAATATACGCGTAAAAAAGGCAGAGACAATAAAAATAAATAAATTTTTGAACCAGATTTTTTTTTATGCTAGCGGAAAAAGATTTTTCCATTCATGAGAAATTTTCAGAAGTGCCGGATTTTACAACTTTTGATGCACGGCACGTTTTAGAACAAGGAGTGTTGATTAAAAGTTTTATATTTATCGGCTTCGAGCTGGACGGTGAAGAGGCAAAACGTGTTGAAACTCTATAATGTCCCCGACTTTTATATCTTGAGTAGGACTAACGTTTTTCTTATCTAGTTTTTATTTTTTAATTTAAAACTGCCTCTCCACCCCTTAGACTTTCCGACCTTTCTGTATACTTGGCAACTAAAATTAGATTCTCGTAATTGAAATTCTGATCTCGTGTCTTCTATGTAAATTGAAGTGCTTAAACAGAGTGAATTGAGTTTTCTCTTATGTTGCGAAATAACAATTTTCTTAAGTATTAAGTAAATATTTGTGCGTTTTGTTTCACAACTTTTAATCCCTGTTATTTTTTATCTGTTCCGGGTGACAAGGCGCTGCTTTTTTATGCGTTAAATTTGTGAATCATTTGATAATTGTGGTTAATCCACTGCATTTTTTAGAAGTAATTTATTTCAAACTAATTTAGAAAACTGGTGTATTTTATTTTAGATAAAGTAGTTAAAAATTTGGGAAACAAAATAATTGATGGTTGCTAATTATAAACAAGGAAAAAAAATATCTTGGATAGCAATATTTTTTTCTTATATAAATATTTTTGCCAAACATATGAAAATTCTATATTTCTCAAGCTTTCGAATATTTATTAGTGAACTACATTTAAATAGTGATGTTCTCATACTGCAATATTGAAATATTGTAAGTTTTCTAAACTTAATATGAAATTTTGCTTAGTAACCAGTCTTAAATGAGAATAACTATTTTAATTTTCAGCTAATTTACGAAATATTTATTTTTTATGGTAATTAACTGATTTTTTAAATTATCAAACTCTATTATCATTTGTTTTGTGAGATTTCTTCTAAAAATTTGAAACAAAAACATGTATTTTTTGTCCTATTGTATATAATAAATTTTGAAAAACCATGTTCGCCACAATATACAACAATTTTGATTCCATTACTCGAGAGAGGTTTGTTAGTTATGTAAAATTTAACAATTAAAATTCTTAATTTTTATTGTTAGTATAATCATGCTTTCTCTCAATTTATTTTTTAATTTCTATTTCTTTTTTAGATTTAATATTTCACTTTCCTCAAACATATTTTTAACGACACATTTTTATGCTATTAACAATATACTGTTTACTACATTTGCGTTAACAATATTTTCATCAAACTTCTGATTTTTTATTTTAAACTAATTTTTAGTATAAATTATTGAGTATTTTAGTAACAGCGTAAAGTGTTAATAATTCTAAAAATAGACGTGATAGTTTTTTTTAAATGTTAACTAAATTTACTTAGAAATTTGGTAAACATATTATGGAATTAGCGATTATTATAGTAATATATGGATCAATGATTTTTCTTAGTAATGATGAGACAAAACTAAAAGAAATGTATTTAATTGATTTATAATATAATGTTGAAATTATGACTTTAATGCCTGTTTAGTTGTTTGTTTTCTATAAATATCATTAAATTTATATAGTTTGTGAATGTTATTGTTAAACAAAAGCTATTGGAAACGTATTAAGCATTTGAAAAATTTGCGTTACTTTTATAATGTGTATTCTTTCATTGTTATTTGCTTTAGAGATTTTGTTACTTTACCTAATGGTTTGTTTGTTTGTCTCTTAATGGTCATTTTTTCCACACGCAGACTAATTATTTGGCACATAGGATTTAATGTGGATTTCGAACCACTATAAACATACAAGTTAAAGGTGAGATTTGAACGTACGAACTGTTGAACAGAAGGCAAAACCACTTAAATGTATCAGAGCTAGTGCACATGAAGGACTTAACCCTTTTAACACAAATCGAGGAGACAATTTAGGACTCGTGTACTGTATTACTCCACGGACAAAATATTTTTTATAATAATTCCAATCCTTAAGTAATTATAACTTTATAATTTCAGTATTTTCATTAAATAGCTGCGAAGTACCTCTTCTATAAAATTCTAAAGAAAAACATTCTAATTAATTTACTATATAATTAAGATTTACAATATAAATTTGTTGCATGTATTTATATCCATTTTGTCGAATATTTCTCAGTTATTTATTAATTATATTTAATATTATTATAAAGTAACTTGTCTAGTGGTCAACGTGTCTGACTGCGGATAGGGAGGTCTTGGGTTCGAATCCCGGTTCGGGCATGAATGTACTTTCTCCTTTCCTTGTATGAATGTGTTATGAATGGTTGTGTCAACCCTGTAAACGGGTAACTATGGCATGTGTGTACTGAGGAAGTCGGATTCCACACCTAAATAGGGTTCAGTTGGAAAAGTGGAGCAGTGCACCCCATATTGCCAGCCTAGCTGGCACACGACAGCAACAACAACAACAATATTATCATTATATTCAATAAATGCAGAAGAAACTAATATTTAACCACCGAATTTATGGACCCAACTAGATAAATATTAACTTATAAGTAGAAACACACACACATGTATATATATATATATATATATATATATATATATATATATATATATATATATATATATATATATATATATATATATATATATATATATATATATGCCAATGACAAAACAATAAATACATGATTGAATTTTCTGAATAAGTTGTTATTCAAAATATAATAATTGATATTTTTAAAATACAAATAAGGAGCATTGCGTTTTAACAGTAAATTTTACATCAACACTACTTTTAAATCTCAATAGGACAATGTTATATATTTAATTTAAGATGAAATTCATTCATTCAATATATCCTAGTATTCCTACAACTAATTAAATTCCTTTATTCAATTTTCTCTGAATTTTTTATTTTAAAATAATTTTTATCTCATAAAAATTAAGCATGTTACTATTGCATCTGATGCATTTTTTGCAAATTTTATTGAAAGTCATAATCAACTAAATCTGTCATATTATAAATCATGATACAATATCTATATAATTTCTGTTTTTAGTTTTAAAAATGCAATTATGAACTTTCTTTTATTATGTTTTATTGTTTATCGCAAACAAAATTTATGAAATGAGAGGAAAATTTCAGTTTTATCTCTAAATTATAGCACTTCTACAATAGGCACGAAATATTCCATGTTACTTTCAGAAAGTTATTATTAAAATAACAAAATATTATTAAAGATTAATTAATTGATATATTATATATATATATATGTATATATATATTATATAGAATTACAAAGTTCAAAAATATATTTTTGAAAAAAAAAATGCTTCAAAATATTATTTTACGCAAATTAAAAAGAATGATGGAAAAAATATGTTTAACATTTTGTATTTATTGAAGGCATATGCCATATAATTGAAAAAACATCGATTCAAAATATTATGGAGAGGCAATCATTTATAATTTATTTAAGAGAAATCTATTTAAAACGATTTTTAAAAAAATTTATTTTTGATATTTAATGATTAACATCTATTTAATAATGTTGATTGGTATATGGTATCTTAAAATTGCAGATTATATTTGGAAGGTAATTATTTATAACTTTTGTGTTTTATTTTTGGCATATCATTTGAAACAACAAAGTGAACAAACTATATCCTAATTGTGTTGTAATTCATTTAATACGCACTGTATGAATTGTCTCCAGAATTATCTTTTGCGGATTATGTGCTCCATTTACTTGTCGAAAGGGAGAAGACTTTAAATCAGCCTCTCCTATAGACAACCAAGTTTTGAATCGAACTCACGACCTTGCATTTCTGAAACATGTTGCTGTAGTACTTGACTATGATGAGACTTTAGCACACATTAAATGACAGCATCAAGTAAACAATATGACAACGGAACACAATTGTAAGAGCTAAGTATCTACCATTTTTATAAATGGTCTGACTACTGCAAAAAAAATATATATATATATATATATATATATATATATATATATATATATATATATATATATATATATATATATATATATATATATATATATATATATATATATTCCGACAGGAAATCTCTCAAAAATATACCTCGACAGATGGACAAGGAGCAATACAACATTGCACATTCCACTCAAAAATGCGCAATGTTATCTTGAGTCTAAGTGGACTTCTGAGCCCTTATTTGATAGAATATGTATGTAATGTTTGCTCTGTATATTTTATGCTCCCAAAAACTATTTTATTCTTTAATTCCCTATTTTTCTAGTAAAAACTTCAGTAATAAGTGCCATATCAAAATGTTTTGAAAATAATTTTAATTAAAAAAAATTATTCATAACCCATTATATGGATTTCAAATTTTAATATTGAAACTTACTGCACTGTAACTTATTCTAAAATAAAAATGTAACATTTCCAAGTTTTTACTACAAATATATAAATTAAAATCAAATAGGAAAATACTTCACTTTCTGGAAATATCATAAAAAAATTTACTACTGAATGCCAAAAACTGATACCACCTTAAAACTCACGCTGATGTTTTCTCATCAGCAAAAAAAGGTTTCTTAAATTTTCCAAAAAAAAAAAAAAAAAAAAAAAGCAATCTTTTTTCATTTCCAAGAAAACTAGCAGTACCGTGAAAGAACCACAACCGCCTCATAAAAATCTTTTCCCGAGTAGTGCAAAGGAGATATTTTAAACTATTTAAAAAGCAGAATTTGTGATACTTCCCTATCTTGGTTGTACTTTAGAATTTCGGGTAAAACATAAAAGAAAGAAAAAAAAAACACTCTCTTGGCTCGGAGCGAAAAGTTACGTGAAAACATTCTAAAAATTCAAGTAAGAAAAAAGATATCAGAAAACCTAGCCACGATAACTTCCATCTTTATGTTAATAACCGATATCTACTACAGTTTAGAGAAAATCGTTGTCATTTTTACCCCCTTAAAACTGCCTTTTTCCAGCTGAATTCTGTCCTTCTTATTTATATCTTCAAAAAGCCAAAATATGGAGTACAAAAGCGGAGACGATACTTTTCTGGTGCATGAGATTATTAAACTTTTTTTTTATATTTTCTTCTTTTGAGACGCAAACGAAGTTAAAGTTCTAAAAAGCCCTATTACAGTTTTTTTTTACTTAAGTTTTTTTCATTTATTATTTATATATAAATACAAATGTAGCCAAAGGCTATGTAAGAAATGGAAGCTATGCACTTTTAGAGGGATTTATTTCGTACTATGAAGTCTTTATATTATTTTGTTTGGTAAATAAATAAGAAAATTCTAAACCTTTTAAGGGACGCTTTAATTTGAAAGTTTTATAGTCGAAAGTGAATTTACACCATCATTATCCGTTTAAGCCAAATTTCCCGAGGCAATTTCACATAAAAGCTATAATCAGGTATGTTTCACTATACATTTTTTGTGAAATTAATATCTGTAGCTTAAGGAAATGAAATATGTTATTTAGAGATTTGAATCCGCAATTTTTACAAAGCATTCTTACAGTTTATTATGAAAATAAGAATGAAGTTTTAGTTAAACATTATTATTTTAGTTTTTCCTCCCTGCACAAAAAATATTTTATTTGATAAGATACTGAATATTATGCATAATTTTACAGACACTATTTTTAGGATCATTTCAAATTCTAATTCTGGAACAGAATTAGAATTTGGCACGTATCCAACAGACTAAAACTTTGTATTAATTTTATTCGTTGTGACTTTTTACACATTCCTTCAAGAAGTTAAGTAAATGTGTAATAAGAAAGTATTTTGTGTGCGTGTGACTCATGTTATATCTCTGTTTCTCTCTAATGTAATCAAATATTATATTTTATTCTTGTTGTGTATCTACTATGCTTTTAAATTATGGAAAAAGTTACGATGTTAAATAAAATTATTTGTATCTTCTATACAAAAATCGAGAGTTTGTAATTAATAAGCAAACGTAAGCAGAAAGAAATAAATATTTCTTTCTGGACAAATTGTCTTCATTTTCTTTCAAGATATACCAAATGAATTTGATTTATATGATATTTAAATAAAAATTCTTTTATTTAGCAATTAAATTATAGATATTTTAAATTACACCAATTTATCATATTGTCAAACGATTTGAAAATGTAAGATTTATTTTCTATTTTGAGTTGTATGATAGTCTCTAACGAAATAATTCAAGCAATTCTATGACAACAAATTTCCATAAAAATAAATATCAAAAAACATTTCTATGGCTATTAAATTACTGAAAAATCCCACAAACTCTAAATGCATTTTCCTTTTATTTTTTGTTTTTAATTTCGTAACAGACAAAATGACCTCCTTTTTGAACTATATAACAAAGGATAAATCTTATATCCATTCATTTTTATGTGATATAACATGATAAATCTGAGCTTGTTAACAAAAAGTTCTATCGATAAAATCAGCAAAGAAAAGAATTTTCGATCATGAGAATCATCACGACTTTGGAATCGATTTCCTACAATGGAGAATCCTGAGTTTGATTTGAATATCTCATAAGAACCAATCACGAAATAGGACGCTTCTGAATCATATCGCCCAATCTTCGGGTTGCCACCAACTATAAAGATATGCTGATGGATTCTCGATTTCAACTATCTGAAATTCCATTCAGTGATCTTGAGTAAACGATTCTCTTGAATAGCTCATGGTCTTCCAATTGTATACTTAATAGACATTCTTATTACTTGGAGAGCATATTTATATCAAATCTGATGTATCCAGTTTATTTGTTTCAAAAATGATAGAATTAAGAAAATTTGACTATCAATGAGACATAAGCATAACAGTTGGGAAACTGAAGATCAAAATGATTTACCTCATCCAAGTTTGCATAGTGTTAACAAGCGTTGCATGAAAGACATTAATTTTTTCGCCTGTGCATTTCGAATAAAAATACCTGAATTTATAGAGTATTGGATTTAGTTCCTGAAGTTTATTTTCATTGGGTATAATTCAATGTTTTTAGGAATTAGTAATAATATTATTGTTAATATTGTAAAAAATAACTATGCAAAGAAAATATTAACAATTAAGCTATTTCTATGCAGCTTATTTACTTATTTTTTCGTTCAACTTTATTTCAAATAGATAGGGCAGTTTGTTTTATCCCCACAAAATCAATAAATGCATTCGTTAGTACTTTACGACAATGAATATGTATGATTTGAAGAAGGTATATAAACTATGTTAAGAACATTTATCAGCATATCTAATAAATAAACAATTTTACTTCATAAACGATTTTACGAAGGACATTCTGAAATTTTTATGATACCTTTAGGTTTTTAAAATAATACTTGGATAACTGTGGGAACATTGAAAGTTATTTCTTCTTGCATAAATAAATTTCTGTGGGCGAATCTTTTAAAAATTACGCACTTCTCGAAACTTATTTCTTGAAATTGATAAAAAAAAATGCATCTATTATCTCATATATGTATTCTTTAAAATTCAAGTGATGTTTCTTAGTTTTAATTTTCAAATTATGAAATAGTTAAAAATGCATTAAGTCAATAAATCGAGGTCTATTGCTTTGTTATATTTTCACTCAAGAAACTTAGCAATCAATCTTGCTGAATGGGAATATAGTACATATTGTTTTTAGAAATGTGTCTTGGAACATTCACTTCTTGGAGAATTCAGAAGTGTATTATTTATCTGTGATTGCTTTTTGTCCTTTAAAATATCGACTTTGAACAAATCTATATTTCCAAAAAATGGCATGTATACCATTTTTCATGACACGTTGCCTTTTCATTATTGTGGATAGTCGTCAAAAAAGTATACTTAATTTTTTTTATATGTTGAAACGTCAAATAATAGTGCATACGTTTCATCACCAGCTACAATTTTAGAAATTTGTTCTAGTTCATTTTGAAGTTCGTTCTTACTATCGAAAATTGGCGATTTCAAATACCGATTCAATCGAAGATTTGTCGTGTTCGCTAAAGGTGACTGCCACACATTAAATAGGTCATTATCGCACTGTCTTCCATGTGAAATGATATCTCTGAGGGTGGCAGGCTAAATATGGGGAGTCTTCTACTTGGTCCTTGTTTTGAATTACAAAGACTCTCTTTCGCGACTACGATGGCACACCCACTGGGTGCCTGATTAAATAAGATGCCCTCACTTCCACTGAGGAGTCTTCTACTTGGTCCTTGTTTTGAATTACAAAGACTCTCTTTCGCGACTACGATGGCACACCCACTGGGTGCCTAATTAAATAAGATGCCCTCACTTCCATTGAGGAGTCTTCTACTTGGTCCTTGTTTTGAATTACAAAGACTCTCTTTCGTGACTACGATGGCACACCCACTGGGTGCCTGATTAAATAAGATGCCCTCACTTCCATTGAGGAGTCTTCTACTTGGTCCTTGTTTTGAATTACAAAGACTCTCTTTCGGGAGTACGATAGTAGCACATTGGGTGCCCGATTATATAAGGTGCTCTCACATCCATTGAGGAATCTTCTGCTTGGTTTTGAATTATATAGACTCTTTTGGGGCTACTATAGTACACCCACTGGGTGCCCGTTTACATAAGGTGCCCTCACTTCCACTCCTTATAATACTAAAAGGTGGAAAACCTAGAAGAACGACATTACACTACAATAAAATAATTTTGGGAATATGTACAATTCAGAGACGATCATCTTTAGATAATTCAATGGTATCATTATTGATTTTATAACTTATTCCTGTTTTAGTGTCTTATTTACATTATAAGGAATGTAATGGTAAACTTTTTTCATTTACAAATTCTTTGCAAATAATTTTATATATCACTCGAGATCCATAGTTAAGCTTTGCATCAAACAATTTGTCTATGATTATCCTCGATTAAGGTATTCATATAGCAGACACATATTTTTGGAATGCAACTAAAAATATGTCTCTATGTTCTTCATCCTGAAGAGAATCATGACTCTTGTGAAATGCTGCGAACACTGTAGCATGAGATGGAACTTCATCATGTATACTAATTCCAAACATAAAACGTAGTTTGTTTGATTTAATCACCCTTTAAAAATCCTAGAAAAATCATACCAAGATAAGCCTCTCTTCATAACTGTATTCATCATTTTATCTGAAATTTATAATCGCTAGCTAACTATTACTAATTCTAATATAATCCGTGATGTATAATTCATTAGAAAAGACTTACAAATATTTTTTAACTGAATTTTAACAAATTTCAAAAAAGAGAGAGAATTTATTAGTGGAAAATTTAAATTTACGACAATTAAACTAGACTTTTTTGCATTGCATGTATAATTTTGTAACAAAAATATTCATGGTAATTTAGTATCATTTCATTTTATCGAAAATGGCAAAATAATATTACCAAAATTGCAGAGAGAGAATCACAAATAATATTTAGAATACAAAATTTTAATCCCTTTACGTAATGTTCAGAAATAAAAAAAAATCTTTAAATAAAAAGAGCTGTTATAATTTAAATCTTTTCATTGGAGGCTATATTTCGCTATATTAGATTGAAATTTAATTTTAAATGTTGCAACTTTATTAGAGTTCAAAAATTTTCATAATAATATGCTGATATTTTTGGTTAAATTAATTAATTAATGTATTCAAAAATGGGACCCTTAAATTTAATAACTTTAGAGTAATGTTTCTCAATTTTATGTCCTCTCAGTTTACTTTCAACAATGAAACAAAATCTTTAATTTGTTATTTAAAAGATAAATTATTTTTGGTTTTATTTTGCTCTATACCACATGTAAGTCTTCGATTGCAGCCTTACAATTTTTAATAGCAAAAATTTCTTTCATACTAGTTGCCTAAAAATTCGTCATAAAAGTTCAGTCAGTAAACATTCCACAATTTTTTTGTTGGTAAATCAATAATTGATGAATGTCTATTTGGCGCGAAAAGTATTTTTTTTATTATGTTTGAATATTTACGAAGTGAATTTATTTAATTCAATTGTAAACTCAAATATCTTGACAATGATTATTTCTTGTAATGGAATATAAAATCAATGAAAAATGGTAAAAAAAAAAGAAAAAAAGAAAAAAAAAGATTTAAAAATTTAAAATATAAAAATAATTGTTAAAGTTGCAGTATAATCATGTTAGAATCTATAAAAGTGATTTAATCAAAGCAAAGTATTCTAAATGCGTTAAATGCTGATAATGATACAATATTGACAAAAGTTCAACCATTTTTATTTTGTTTTTTTACACATTTTTAGAAACATTGTTCAAAGAATATTATTAAATAAGGAATGTTTGGATTAAACTAGTTTTTATGTATTTTATTTCTAATGTAATATATAAAACTCGAAAGAAATTTTATAAAAATACTAATTTGCAACCATAACTCATTTATTCATAACAAAATGGGAATCAGTACTTTAAATTTAAAATTTTTAACTTCTAAATGTGTAATGATTGTAAGTAATAATATAATATTTTATTAACTGTCATTTTTTTTTTATCAAAACTAACTTTGGAGTTATAAGATCAGTGTAGAATATTATTTTATGTTCTTCTGATTATGTGTATAATTATTCACACACAGTTATATTCTAAATATAAAATTTAACCACCAGAAATTCATCGACATATTCATTAATAGACAAATATAGGTTTCGTTTCAAATATTCAAAAAAATTCTATAAATGAAAAGAAAATATAGTAAAATTTCAATAATTTCATTTCGATATTTTTGCTGAAGATTATATAAGTTTACAAAACAGCCATGTTTAAAAAATTAAACTCAGATCTAGATTGATTTAAAAAAAATTGTAAATCCATGTTTATTTTACAAAACACAGAGCTTTAATTCTTTACATTTTCTAGTTAGTTAATCATGGCCAAATCAATATTGTTATGATAATTATAATTTTTCATGAAATTAACAATACAACTTTTCTACAAATAAGAATACTGCTACTGAAGAAAAGTTAGGATTATGAGCAGCGTTTTTATTTTCTTAACAAAAAGCACTGAGGCAAATCTTATCAAAAATATATTGATAGATTTGCATCATTAGATCGTTGGTATCATTTTTTAAACGTAAAGATTATTCGGCAGTTAAAACTTGCTTAAAATAAGTTTTGTAAGTTTTTAAGATTATAAATTATTTTGTCTACCCTTAAAAAAATAATTAATCCCACTAAACAAAAAAAATTATTCCAATAATTCATCGATTTTCGTTATTTGTGCATATGTGTGAGTCTATGTGTGTTTGTGCGATAGGATTTGTATATTCATAATTTACATAACATAAAATATGAAGCTGAATAATGTGAACAAGGCAAAGTATAACTTACATAATATTCCTAACTTTATATTTTATGTGTAATCCACAAAAATCAATTAATATTTGTTATCATTTCTCCATCTTATGCAAATGTTGCATTAAAGAATGAGGCATAATTTTTAAATCACTATATTTTTACTGTCATATTATTTAGATGATTCAATAGAAGACCCAATCCATTTGAGAGAATTTCGATTATCTTTTTAATAAAATGAGAAAATGATTTTTTTTATAAAGATATGAACTAGTTTTATGATTATAAACTTATTGAAATATCTAAGATATCATCAAGGAAAATCTTGCTAAATGTGAATATTCTTACGCATATATATATATATGCGTAAGAAAGAGAGAATAAAAATTGAGAAACGGTAGTATAGTAAAAAGCGCATTTCTTTTTATTTCAGAATGCTGTTAAAGAGAATCATCAGAGAATCTTTGTTCTCTCTCCACAAAAAACGTAAAGCCATGATATATTTCTTTTTAAATACATTAGAAACTGATAGCACAATAAATATAAGGAAAAAGTGATATTTCTCCATGTTTTATCTACTTTAAACTAATATAAAACCAGAAGTACATCACCAAAGAAGAGAGTTCTTCAGAACTTGAAAAGGATTTTCTTCCTTCTCATGAAAGAAAATAACGATAAAATACATATACACTTTTTAAACTTTTCTAACAGCTGTAAATCATGGAGCAAAGAGAGAGAATTTCACTTTTTTTTTCCTTAAAAACTGTTACAAGAAGCTGAAAACCTAACTTCAGTAAGCTATCTTAAAAATAAACCGAGGAAGACTTCTTTTTATAGACGTAAAGGGTCAGCCTTATAAAACAAAGAGACTCTGAAATAGGTAAAATAGTTTTCCCTAGAACCTTTATAAATCTGATTTTCCACCCTATCGCGGAGTGGACACTCGGTTTTTGAAAGGGGGCAAAAAAAAAAACGAGCCGTTCAAACAAAGTTGATCAATGCTTGAGGACAAACATCCATTTAAAGAGGTTGTAAGGAAAAGTCTGCGAACATAAATATTTTTTTCAGCGATGGAAATTTTAAAATAGAGTTTTGGGAAAGAAAGTTTTTTGATGTTACATTTTTTTTTTACTGATTTTGTATCAGAGAAATTCAGTAGTTATCTTAAGGAAAACTCATTTTTCACTCGCAAAAATGATTCACATCAATTTTATTTAAAGTAATTAAATTTTTGGTTTGAGTGGAGGAAATTTTCTTTTGACTCGCTTTTATTATTTATGCGAAATTTGTCATATTTTATTTCATTTCTAACAGATATATTTTTTGATATTCTGTAGAAAATTAATTACTGTTATTTTAAATTAATTTATTGAAGGGATATTGGTTTCTACCACAAAAAATCAGATGTAAACTAAATTTTGAATCCAAGTCATAAATAAAATATTTTTTTCGTTTTTGTAAATGTGTTCTTCTATTTATAAAAATTTTTTATCGTGAAGAAATTCGTCACATATTATTCTTCGTATGACTACACCATCATTTTTGCTTTCTGTTTCAAATTTAATGCAATGTTGATGCTCTTTTACATTAAATCATTTGTTGCCTATATTTTGCTACCGAATTACTGCCAATATCATCTGTTCTTCCATAATTCAAATTTTATATTGATAATAATTTACATTATAATTAATTACAAGGTTATTAATTCCAGAATCATTACACGATTTTAATCATAAAGTGTTTTTTTATTTTATTACAGTTGAGATCCTGAGTACGTCACTTTATTACAATTCTCATTGGTTTAATATACATGACATCAGATAATAAATAGTCTCTTCCTCGTCACATTGTATTGTGACAGCGTTGTAAATCCAACTTGTCGACCAATTTACTGCCTCACTTTAAATCACATTCCTCGAACAGCAGCAAACAAGACGAAATTCACCATCGAATCTTTGAGACTGTTGAAGCTCATTTTGTTAATATAACGATGCAAGGAGCAAAACATTAGCTTGAGAAGCCGCTTTGAATTGATTCAAGTCATTAACATGGTAACAATAGAACAGAAGAAAAGCAAAATGAAAAAGAGAAGACAAAATATTCACTATGGTTAGTTTATATCAGCAAGTACGATTTAAATTTTAAAATATTTCGGAACAGATGCCTTATAATCCAGAATCTCAAATTCAGAGTTTATAAAAAATATTGTCCAAATGACTTATTGTGACAAATCGTGATAACGTAATATACTAAAGATGTCAAAATAAAATTTTCTGCTTTATTTTTATAACACTCCATATCTATGACGAGTCAAAATTACGGTCACACTTGGCGAAATTTTCAAAAAGTCGCCTAAGGTGACCATATGACGAATTTCCGGGAAAAACGTCGGCTGAAATAGTGACAAATATTTCATGCATTGTTGGCATCTAACAATTTATTTTTCCAATGGCAGAGTGTAGACAGTTACAAATGCAACATAGTCTATTAATCTATTGTTCCCTGATATCCAAGGAACCAGCGAACTTTTAGCCGCCGAGGCGTTGCCCCCGGTGCACCACAGGGGGTGGGCCACCATCACACCCTCACACATGTTATAGGGACCCGTTTATAGGGTAGGCATCATTCATACTTCATTCACACACACAAGGAAAGGACAAAGACAGGATAGAGAGAGAAAGTACATCCATGCCTGAACCGGGATTCAAACCCAGGACCTTTCTATCCGTAGTCAGGCATGCTGATCACTAGACAAGTTGGCCGGCAATTAACAAAATGCATATTTTATAAAACACAAAACTGATCCGACTACAGAACTATTAGATTAGAGCTTAAATCAATGGCACAGGTGCCGTATAATACAGAATTCAAAATTCTGAATTTTTTTGGCGATGAAGAAATGTTGCCAAGAGGACGTATCGTGGCGTGCACGAGGGCGTAAATACTATGGTTACCAAAATGGAATTTATTGCATATCATAAGAATTATGGAAACCTATAAATGTATGACGAAATAAAATCGAGATTGCCAATTACATAAGAAAAAATCCGCCAAATAAATAAGGAAACTCAGAACTTTGCACCCTGTATTATACGGCACCTGTGCCAAATCAATGTATCATTATTAGTTGCATGATTCAAATTTGATATTAATGCTCGCTTACTATAAAACATTGACTGCTTAGCCATTTATTCCTATATTACTGAATCATTTGTTGTTCCTTTATCCAAGTATTTATATTGGTGTTGACTTACTTTGAAACATTGGCTTCAGAGACACTAGTGATAGCATTATTATTTGTTGCCTATTTTAAATTTGGTGGTAATTTTTGATTTTCTTAACACAAAGATTGCAGAGCATTTTATTATATATATATATATATATTATATATTATTTATATATATTTTATTATATATATATATATTATTATTTATATATATACATAAAATTTTATTTGGGAAAACAAAAATATCTCCCTGTGTACCATAGAATACCACACAGGGCCCGAAAGTACAACAAATTCCTATATTGTTGCATATAATTTATTCCTATTTTGTTGCATCATTTTTTGTTCTTTACTTCACATTTTAAATTTGATGCCAGTTTATTTTAAATTATTCTCAATAAAGCATGCCAATATAACACACATTTCAATAAAAAAAAATATAATCATTTTCATCTCTTATTACCCTTTCTTCATTTATGTACATTAAATATTGACTGATTTTTGGGGTGAAATTTTGAATACAGAGCAATTAATTCTGAATGCATTTCATTATAATTTACTCATACCAATTTTAATTTATTTTTAAATTATTTATTACAGAGAATTTTACTTCGAAAATCAACATCGCTCTTGCTTTTGAAATTAAATTTTCATATTTACGATAATTTAAAACTTTGACCATAGAACAATTAGCACTTTATCCCGTACGCCATCATTTTATCGATCGATTCAAAATTTTATATTGATGTTAGTCTATATATTTAAATAAGGACTGTCTAATCGTTATTTATGTACCTCTGCATCATCATTTTCTCTACTAATTAAAACTTTTCTTCTGGTGGTAAATTTCTTTAAAATATTGATCTAAAAGGCAATTCTTCATAAGTGCTTGTATCACGATTGTTTTTCCAATTCTAATACCATACTGACATTAAATTTACTTAAGATTCTTCTATCATAAGCCCATTAATTAGGAAAACGCTTTATGATGAGTCAGCCACATTGCTTCATTTTGTTTTGCTTCCTTTCATTACATTTTTAATGGGTTGCATAGCTTACGCTCAAAATATTAATTATAGAGTAATTGGTTTTGATAATATGGAGCTATGCTATTTTCTGCACTAATTTAAACTGCGCAATCTCTCATTTTTGCTGATACAAAAACATTAACATCACAGCCGAATTCTTCATCAAAAATTCTCAACTTGCGCCATCAAATATTTTTAATTAATATTTATTTAGTAAATTTAATTTGCCTTGAACTTTTAATTAAAACATTTAATTAATATTTTAGTTTAAGTATTTAATTATAATAAGTTTAATTATTTAATTGCAATAGATACAGATAATACTGCTTGTAATGATTGTTAAATTTTGATAAATTTTTTATTATAATTGAAAATTATCATTAAATTTAAAATAATACTAAGGAATTAAAATATTTAATTAAATGTTTTTGAGATTTCGTTTCGAGTGTTGATGTTTTGTTGTTTTGTCACATTTTGTGACTAAATTAATTCATCTTTTTATATGTGATGCCTGTTCCTGGTAATTACATGGTCCTGTTTCTTGTTTCTTATAAAAATATAAAATATTAAGAATAATTTTTGGGAAATATAGTTAATAGCATATTTATTTAAATAGATGGAGAATTTTTTTAATCATCTATATAAAAATGGCTTAATTAGATTTATTTAATTAGTTATAAAATATTTAAAAATCATATAGAAAATTTTCTATATGGTTTTAAAATATTTCATAACAAGCCTTGTCTATTTTTAAATAATGATTGTAGATTATTAGTTCATATTTTTTTCTATAATTAAAACGTTTTCTTGATGCTAAATTTCATTAAAAACTGTATTTTAACTGTGCAAAAGTTTAGAGCTGATTGCAGTACAATTGTTATTTTAATTAAAATTTCATATTAATGATAAATTTCTTTCAAAAATTTATTAAATGTTAAATTTTTTAATAATTATTTTCAATTGTTTGAGGATTGAAAGAGATGAAAACAGGTATATTGCGTATTAAGGAAATCATATTACATTATTATATTTAATTTTCTGAAAAATATAAAAATAATAATTTGCAAAAAATATAGGATAAAAAATATAAACAAAAATTATTGCACTATTATACAATGGGCTTTTCTTAAAATCTTTGAGGTAATATTTTACGTCGTAAAATGGGAGTAAATTTTTTTTAAAACGTAGTAAAAATGTTTATAAAAATAATCACTGAATATTTATAAATATTCCAAGCGAAACACATACGATTTTATTCTCCTAGCTTCATACTTTTTTAAAAAAAACCTGTTTTATATTCTGTTACAGAAATGGCTATTATTGATTCAAAGCAAAAAACGAAATGTTTGTTGCCCTACCTTGCTATAATTTGAACTAAACAGATCCAACAGTTAAGCTAATGAAAGAAATTTAGAAAAACAAATCTTTAGGTGATTTTACTGTTTTTGGATAGATAGTGATTGGATTTGATAATGATAGATTTGCATGTATATAAAAATTATGCTTGTCTACGGAATAATTTTTCAAAGATTAATCGACCAGAAGTTCTTCTGAACTATCTAAGGTTAATCTTGTCTTAAAATCAAGTAAAAAAACTGAAGAAATTCTTATAAGAAGATAGCAATATCAACCAAATGTTGATATTTCCGACTCGACGTATTAATCATAACACTTTCTCTTCGGCCAGGTTTAGCTGCCAGTTCTGCAGACGAATGTCCAGTTTTGATAATTGTTGTGCTATTTAAAAATTGTTGACTCACTGAAACACATTTGCCCTTATAAGTTCTTTTCATAAACTTAATTTTTTCGCCCACATAGCAGCAAAATTTTGCATCACAACGTATTTGGCCGCATCTCTTTTTCTACAGGGTAAATAAAAACAATTTCTTAAACAAGCACGAAACTAAGAAAATAAAGTTGTCTGATATTTATAAACATTTTGATGAAAACTTTCATTTTTAAAATTTTCGTTATGTTGCAACTACATAAAAAATAACCACCAATTTTAATAGAATATATTTTTTATTTATTGATGAACTTTAAATATTGTACTTGGACTTGTTGAATATTAAAATATTGCACTTGGAATTCATTGAATATTTATTTGGAACTTATTGAAATTATTATAAATAATATAAGTTATTTTCATTAAAAATTTAAAGCTTTCCCCAAAGTTTGCAGAATTGCTGAGAGCGTAATTTACATAAACATCTGAAAATATTCATTTCTAAGGCATAGGGAAATATGATCCAATTCAAGATTATTTAAATGAAACATTCTTTTAGAAAAACATTAGAGGAATATTACTTTGTTTCAACAGTTACACAACTACCTCATTACATTTTTTTATGTAAGGGACTTGCATGTAGAATATATATATAATAAGAATATTAAAAAAATCGCCATCGAAAAAATTATTTCATTAAAATTTTACATCGCATTTTAATAATAATAATAATGTACTTCTTGTGTCGTTATATTTTATTTGGAATTTTCATATAAATGAGTGTATGCAGAAATATAAAAATTAAATACACTACTGGCCATTAAAATTGCTACACCAGGAAGAAATGCAGATAACAAAATGATATTTATTGGACAAATATATTATACTAGAAATAACAAGTGATTAAATTTTCAAAAAATTTGGCTGGATAGATCCTGAGAAATCAGTACCCAGAACAACCACCTCTGGCAGTAATAACAGCAGTTATACGCCTGGACATTGAGTCAAACAGAGATTGGATTGTATGTACAGGTACAGATGCCCATGCAGCTTCAACACGATGCCACAGTTCATCAACCGTAGTGACTGGCGTTTGGTGACGAGCCAGTCACTCGGCAACCATTGACCAGACGTTTACTATTAGTGAAAGATCTGGAGAACGTGCTGGCCAGAGCAAAAGCCGAACATGTTCCATATCAAGGAAGGTCCGTTCCATACCGGCAATATGCGGTCGGGCATTATCCTACTGAAACGTAGGGTTTCTCAGGGCTCGAATAAAGGGTACAGCTACGGGTCGTAACACACCAGAAATGTAACGTCCATTGTTCAGAGCACCGTCAATGCGAACAAGAGGTGACCGAGACGTGTATCCAATGGCAACCCATACCATCACGCCAGGTTATGGGCCAGTATGACGATGACGAATGCACGCTGCCAGTGTGCGTTCACCACGATGCCGCCAAACACGGATGCGACCATCATGATGCTGTACACAGAACCTGGATTCATCTGAAAAGATGACGTCTCGCCATTCATGCGCCCAGGTTCGTCGTTGATCACACCATTGAAGGCGCTCTTGTCTATGACGGAGCGTCAAGGCAATCCGCATCCATGGTCTGAGAATCCATGCTGCTGCAAACGTCTTCGAACTGTTCGAGGAGACAGACACTTGTTGTCTTCCAAACGACCCCGTTTCTTGACTCACGGCTCGTGACGTGATTGCGCTATCCATTACTTCCATGCGGATAATATGCCTGTCTTCTCGGCTGCTAGTGATAGGTGGCCGTTGAGATCCCGCATGGCGTTCCGTATTACCGTCCTGAACCCATCGATTCCATATTCTGCTAACAGTCATTGGATTTCGACCGACGCGAGCAGAAATACTGCGAAAGATAAACCTCAATCCCGGTACGCTACAATTCGACCATTATCAAAGTCAGAAACGTTCTGGTACGCATTTCTCCTTCTTACACGAGGCATCACAACAACTTTTCACCAGGCAACAACGTTCAAATGCAATTTGTGTATGAGGAACCGACTGAGCAATTTCCTCATTTAAACACAATGTAGGTGTCGCTACTGGCGCCTGCTTTGTCTGAATGCGCTGAAAGGCTAATCATTTGCATATCATAGCACCTTCTTCCTTTCGTATAAATTCCACGTATGTAGCATGTCGCCTTCTTGGTGTAGCAATTTTAATGGCCAGTAATATACATAATTTGATCCATCATTGCTTAGTGATAATTAACAATAAAAGTATCTAAATATATTGTTCTGATGTAATACTAGTAAAATAAATTTTGAGCTTTTCTGTTTTTTTATTTATCTATTTATTTTTTTTTTCAAAAATTACATTGTTATTTAATCACATTTTTTTCATACTGATAAATGAAAGATATGAAATATTTCTGACAAATGTTCAAATCAATTTAAAGTTTCTGATAATGAAAATATTGAATGTGTACTCATTCATTAAAAAGTAATGGCTCGAAAAATAATAAAATAGGTTAAAAGAAGTCGAATCATGCTTAAAGTTTAACAATAACATTTTGCAACTGATAGTAAACTTTGGAAAAACGTGTCTACAGCCAGATTAGTCTCTAAAACGGGAATCTAAACAATTTATCTGTGTGAAGTGTTGTGATTGTATTCATAATTGCTGTCAACATGTTTATTAAACAGAAACATAATTCGGAGAAACTGTTTATCATTATCTGAGTAATTCCTTTAAGCTTTAATTACTTTGGAGTAAATATTGGAAATTTTTTTCCAAAGAATGTAACCAAAATACTAGAACATTTACTCAAAAAAAAATAAATAAATAAATATTAGAAAGTCATAGATCAGATATTTTCTGTTAGGTTTTTCTAAGGACTATGATACTTACAAATGAAAAAAAAATATTTTAGCTGATTTTTGGGAACATTTTGAATAATAAAAGTGTATAATTTAACAATTTTCATATATATTAAGGGTAAAAAAATGTGTAATTTTTCATTACAATATTTTTTATTTTCTTCCTTAACTTAAATATTAAACTTTTAGTTAATATAAATTACTTACAATTTTATTCATGTTCTATGATTTACTTCGCAGCAATTTTACTTTATTGCTCTGAATTAATTGAAGTTTCAATTTGTAAATAATCACAAAAATGCTATTTTCTTCAATTAATAATATGAGAGCTTATATATATATATATATATGTGTGTGTGTGTGTGTGTGTGTGTGTGTGTGTGTTTGGTATTGATCATAGGTCATTATTTAGCAACAATCTCATTGGTCAATCATTCAACGCATGTCGCAATTTCAAAAGAACATTTTGCTTACAATAAATGTCCTGAAAATAATTTTTTATCGTATGTAAAAATGAATTTTTGTTATTTTTATTTCTAAAATATTAGAGATTATATATACTATTCCAGAAAAAATCTGTCGTTGAGATTACGGCATAAATTCAGGGTATCCCTTCTTTTCAAATGTGCATATCATGATTTAATATACTAATTAAGGAAGGATTCATTTTTAAAGTTAAACACAAGCTGTTCATAAAAAATAATTTTCATTAAATTTTACTACTCTTTAAGCACAATTTTATGCTGAAACTTTCATTGAAGGTATTTTTACTAGTTTTAGTAATTATACTAGTTATATTTTTTCTTAATTAGCACTTTATTTACTCTTAATGCATTTAGCCTGATAAAGTAATTAAAACTAGTTATTGGATAATTAATAAATATTTTCAAAAAATTCCCCTTCACAGTCAACATCTTCACTTCCTTTCTGTTTATTTTTGAGTATGATGATATATTGAGGGTTAACTACTTCTCTCATAAATGTAATTAAGTTCTAAATTTCAAACGCGAGCTTTGAATGCATTAACATATTAAGCATTTGGTCCAAGAGCAACATGATCCGTTGTATCCCAAGCTTATTGAGTAGTTATTAAACAAAAAAAGCTCCATCTTGTCTGAGTTATCGAGTGACTCTCCAACTTTCAATTTGAGAGCTCACTTAAGCACCTGCAAAGTCACCAAAGTGGGAAAAGAGCTATCTTTTTTGTTCCTGTCTCTCCTATACATAGTGAGAGGAGAGAGATATTGAGCGTTATACACAGTTACTTTAATGGGAAGTCATTAACTTTGCAGGTTTTAATAACCTTCGCCTTCATTTACCCATCATAATATTTATCGTCTGCGCCATTAAAAGATTAGACTGCGTCGCCATTTTCCGAAAACTTTTCGAACGGATTCTTGGAAACGGAAAATTAACAGGCGAGACATTGAATGACTTGGCGAAAATGGTAGATCGTAACTCGGAGAGTCTTTTGGAGTGGAATATATATCTTTCTGTGCAGAAATCTTAAAACGACCAATAAAATCCTTCGACGTCCTAAGTAAAAGCTTCAACTTTCCCAGATTCTATAGGACAGAGAAAATGTCCCGTGTCTTATGGAGCTTGGCGTTCAAGAATATTCATCTCTGCGCCAAATGTGGTGTCACGTAGCAAACTTGGTAGGAAATGAAACACTTAGTACTTAAATACACAGGAAATTCAACTTTCGCTCTACATCACAACGTGGTATTGAGAGGCATTGTAGTTGACACATTTTGCAGCTGCAGTCACAAGGAACTGCTGCTGCAAATTTTAGCTTTTAAAACATGTTAGTACTGAAGTACACACTTTACATTATTTTCCTGGGTATATATTTTAAAATTTGCTTTGGCCTTTCTAAATGTTAGTTTCTTAATATATGTCTTTGAGTGTACATAATGATGAAATTGAAATATATTAAAATGTATTACTAAATATTGTATTTACTCCTAAAATAATAAAAAGAGATACTTTTCAAAAAATTAAATGATACTGTCACATTTTTATAAATGATATTTTATAAATAAATTAAACAGAGTAATAGATTGGATTTTCATAACATATTATAAGAGGTATTAAAATTTCTTTAGTATCACATTTCGAAATAGAAAGCAAAATATGATTACATTTTTTCGACCAAAATATTTGAATTAATCCAGTTATTTAAAGTGCTACTGTTTCCAGTAGTATTCTTATATGAGTTTTATCTTTCAGTATTACGAGTTATGGAAGAGATGGCACCTTTTTATAAGTTAAGAATAGCTTCAGTCGCGCAGTGTTCCATTGTGGCCTCAAAAGTAAGCTCTCGTGATTTATAAATAGAAACCAAGCAGAAGATACCAGGCTTGTCCTGCCACCCTCAGAAGTATCGTTTCTCATGGAAGACATAGCGAACTCAGCCGATTTTACGTGCACCAGTAACTATTAGTGAAGATGGCGGATCTTCGGTTGGGTTGGAATTGCAAAACGCACTACTTTCCGATAACGAAAACGAGTCCTGACTAAACAAGCTGTAGCAGCCTCATTACATAATGTATTTAATAAAAAAATTGTTTAATTGGCTACCGTGATATCATAAGTACGTAGTATTAAATAAAAACAATTACATTTTTCTTAAATTTTATTTCTCCTTAGTTTTTTTTTTCTGAATTTCAGTTAATTTTTTAATTATAGTCAAAATTAATTTTTTAAATTTATTTGAAATCGTAACTTTTACGATTAACCGTAATTTCTTGATAAATACCTGAAATAGATTTCTGTATCAGACAAGCATATATTAGACTTTAACCAAAATATATTCTTAAAAACAAGACTTTACTATTAAAACCTAGGATTTACCAAACTTCAGTATTTTATAGGAATATAAATATATAAAAGGTAAATTAATTATAATTAATGTTAATATTATACACTGTCCGACATTGCAAATACAACATTAAAAAAGAAATTCCAGGAAGTGAGGAATTTCGGCAAATAAAGAGAGACAGCAATGAACAATTAGTGATCTCTATTTTGAAATGATATGCATAATACAGAGCAACAACAGGGTCCGATCATCAGGTTGTAAGACATCGAAGACCCAGATACACGAAGCAACACATCCAGGTACAGAGTCAATGAGAGTACAGAAGTCGTTACAAGTAATGGCTTTTCCTTCACTGTCAACCATTTGCCGTAGTGCATAGTCTGAAGGAAGCAATGGCAAGGTCTGTAAAGGGCGTCCAATCATATGTCAAGCGTGTTTGATTCGGGAGAGATCTGGCGAGCACGTGGCCAGGGAAGCAGCTGTACACCTAGCAGGGCATGTTGGCTGACACGAACAATATGCGATCGGTCATTATCCTGCGGATAAAGGGCATTGCTCGACTTCTGAATGTAGGGGAGTATCATTAGCCTCAGTACATCATCCACACTACATTGGGCTGCCCTAGTTCAGTGAATACGAACTAGAGGTGATCTGGAATCGTACGTAATGGTGCCCGAAATCATAATGCCACGTTGTCGCGAGGTGGGGCATTACACAATTATTGCAGGATCTTACCTGTATACATATTGACGCTACATCTCCACGATTCGTCACAAGTATTCAGTAACTATCACTAAAGAAACAGAAGCGTGACTCATCTGAGATGACGATCCTGCGCCATTCAGTCATCAACATCGATCTTATCCAGCACCATTTCAGATGTTGGCGTCTATGCTGTGGAGTCAATGGCAGTCGTCTTAACATATGCCATGAGTGCAGGCCACTAGCAACTAATGCTAACCACGCGTGCTGATATCACTCTGGCTGCATCGACACCCCGCAAATGTCCCAGTTTGCACTTACCATCTTCGCCACAGCCAGTGCATTATAAATGCTTTCAGGTGTTTACCAGCTGTGATTTGCCGACTTGCCGATCACCATGCCCCTAAACTCGTCTGTCTACTGGAACTGACTCCGTTGACGAAAGCCTGGCATTCTCTGTAATTATAGGCGCCCTTTGCGACAAAAACAAACTTTCAACGTTTATTTTCTATGCAGAAATAACGGCGCGAATATTTGCCCACTCTACCGGTTTTTCACCTTATCTCTTATCCTACATGCGCTAGAGATCAGCGCATTTCAACATCATTTGCATAACTCTGTAAAGTGCGTCTGCTCTAAAATTTGCATAAGTTTCTGGCCATTGTTTCTTTGTGTTGCATTTTTAATGTCGGGTAGTATATTTGCATGGTTAAGTTATGTATTTGCATACCTATAACTTTAGTATTTATGAGTATACCTTGAGGCTGTAACTTTGATCATCTCATTAGACGTTATATAAATAAACATGTATGTATGTTTGTGTGAATGAAGCCCATAAACTAATGTATGACTACTAAAACAATCAAAAGTTTAGTGGAGATCGACCGTAAATGTATAATACCTGCACAGGAAAAAAACTCGTGTGTGTTCATACATTAAATGCTTTATTGTTCGAATTTCGGAAATTCCCAAAAGAAATAGGAGTTCTAAAATTTTATTATACGTTACTTTTCTCTCTGATTAGCATGCAGAATATATATGTTGTAATATTAGAATATAATATTTACTGAAATCTTGAAGCATTTCAAGCTGAAGACGATGCAAACAGTTTTTTAGATTAGCCACATGAGTATGATGTTGATTTTAATTATCTAAGGCTAGTAAGATTCTAAGAAAAATAAGTTTTTATTATTCGCGAAAGAGCTCAATTTACTCTATGAATTTTTATTATGCATGGCTGAACATTGATCGTAGAAAAATAGTTTTCGAAAGTTGTACTATAAGAAACAATCTGAAGTACTGGATAAAAAATGCCTTGTAGGGACCATGATGGTCTTCGAAGACATTTAGCTTATTTCCATTATTCTTGCAAAACTTCTGACTGTGACAAAAAATCATCGACCATCAAAAGTAACACCAAGAGTTTTACCTGCATCCTGTAGATTGATGTTTCTTCAAATCACTTCTAAATTAGTTAAAAATCTAAATAACTATCTTCTAATAAGTCTTTTAATTATCTTACAAATATTCTAACATATGAGCTGTGCAAAATGGGAAGAACTGAATTTTAAATATAGAATATGCGCTGTACAAATAAGAACACACTTCTCACATGAGTTTAAACAGAATTTAGATTTCTTGTTAAAAGGTATTGCGCTACGGGGAATCACTGTTTCTCAGACATTGAGAATAGAATTTTTGAATATCTGAGATAAAGATTTCATATTCATGTGGTTCAATCCACCCCTGAATCTATTAAGGCAATAGTATAGAATGAAATTTATTTTGATTTGATATCACTCTTAACATTGATTCGAAGCAAACTTCAAATTGAACGAAAATACCATCAATCTGCTTCTGTGCAAGACAAATTCATCAATGATCACATGTTTTTATTCATGAAAACGTAAGCATTATTTAAAATATTTTAGATATGTGACAAAATTAAAAATTTTAATGAAAATAAAAATAAATAAATCGGTAACTATTAACTTAATAAAGACAATAACTATAATAAAGACAATAAAGACCATTTCGTATTGCTTATTTATTGAAAAATTTCTTTCTTTTTTATTGGAAATTTGGAAAAATTAAAAATTTTTCTGTCAAATTATTCTATTTAGGGAATAAAAAAAAAGTACTTATTTATTATTTATTTTTCTTTATTCACTTACAGCAAACCATTATACCATTATTAGTTTACCTACTTTATTAGCACACCATTTCTAATGATTTTAAAAGGACATTTTAACTATTTTTGTTAGTAATAATCACTTTTCCGGACTTTCTTCCCTGATTAGGATTAATTATTGAGAAAATTTTGAGATCTACACCATTAATTTGCAGTATTTTCTTATCTAATTTCTTTTTGTGTTGTTTACGAAAATTTGATCTTCTAAACAATTTTCCTTTTTTAAGATTATCTGATCTTTTATATACTTTAAAGATTTCAAGATACAACGAATTCTTTTTCTCTTTACCTTATCATTATTTTCAATACATCTAAAGGGATAATTTATCTTCTCTGTTTTAAAGCCTAATTAAAGAATCCTTTAATTTTACGTCATATAATAATAATAAAATGCGCATAATCACTTCGATTTTATGTAATTTCAAATGCATTAATGTTGCCTGGAGAAGAAAAAATCCAACACATAATCAGAATAGTGTCCATTTTTAATATCTCATTATCTATATTTTTTTTAAAAGTCAAATGCCATTGAGTGCGTTTTCTTATTTCTTGATAAAGCTGAAACGAATGTGAATTTTTCCTTTTTGCTCTTTCAAGCGGAAGTTATATTGAACATGGATCTTATTTGATTTCTTTAAAGATTATCTTCCATGATTTCCTTTATTTTTTGTGGTGTTTGTAAATTTTTTAAATAACTTTAAAATAAATCTTGATTAATCGTGCAAAATATTAAAAAATTGTACTTTTCGGGAATGCACAAGACAAAGGTGTTAGTCATATGTTTTAAATATCCAAATTGCCGAATGAAATATAGCGTTTACTTGCATATTAAAAACTTCAACGGGAAATTTCACATGGATTTAAAAAAAAACTGTATCTTATTGTAGCGAATAAAGTATAAAGGAAATGTGCGATTTTGCAAAAATATTGTCAATATTACTAGGATTGAAAGATGCTGAAATTATATTTCCATGTAAAAAGATTAAGAGCAAAAATAACGAAAATAATTACCGGGATTATTCACATATTTGCTAATCATTTTAAAATTAAAGAGTGAAGATTTTTATTTCGAAAATTTGCACATTATGTACAATTAACCCAAAATTATTTCTATTGACATAAAAAATTTTTTATTTTATCCTGTTTATAATATAGTTGTTCTGATGCTCTTTATAATTTAATATTAATACCAGAAATATAGATTTCTTTTAGTGGTTAAACATAATTTAAATATTTTAAGAAGAAGTAAATTTCTCTCAATAAATATATTTGGGATTTTATTTTATACAAATTTTTTTATATCTGTTATATTTCTTACCTTAAAATTTTGTAACTGTGGCATTCATTTGCAATGCCACTTGCAATATAATCTAGTATGGCGTTTGAGGTGATACGAAGTTTTTGATTTAATTTAAAAACAAAAATTTTATCTCTTTTTCTAAAGTTCGACGTTTAGACAAATGTAGATTTTTCTCCTGGAAAATTTCTGAGAAATAATATATAGCTCTATGGTGAAATATTAATTTTTTATTAGTATTTTCATAATTATAGTAAAATGAGTAATTACCACATAATGCTTATAATTTGCCGTAATGATAAATGGGCTTTAGAAGCTTGATTTGCAAGAAAATATACAAGAATCTCCTGTTATAAAGGAATTTGTCATTGCCTCGGGTGGTTGGACTTCTTGGAGAGGGTAAATTGCTCAAGACATCAACGCGCTTCTAGCCACTATAGTTGCAGGGGAGAAAACCTGAACCATCCAATGGGTCCCTGCACATGTTAACATCGAGAGAAATGAACAGCCGGACTCCCTCGGAAAGGAGGGTAGAAATATCAATCCCTCTCTCACGGCTATCACTTGCTTAGATGCAAACGTCGTTGCAAATCATCATCTCTGCTGGGGACTAAGGAAAAAATTGTGCCCACCGGAGCTTAATCCTGACCGTGGTATCAACTCCACCATCAGTCGAATGAGGACTGGGCACATGAGGGGTATGAAAATCATGCCCGACGGATCCAGAACATACGCAGAATGCAGGCATTGCACAGGAGTTCCACTGGATCCGAGGCATCTCAGTTGTCTCGTCCCTCTTCAGCATCGACCCCAACTGCTGCCATGACACCCTCTATACCGAAAAAGCTGAAGATGTGGCCAGGGCAGTGCTCCATGCCTTTGGTCCCATATGAGTTGTCTTTTTTCCCCCCTCTCTCTTTGCACTTGTTATATGGCAACAACTGCAAGATTCTGTACACACGTATGTCTTTAAATGGGTTGATAATCGAATAAATTAATTTTAATCTTATAAGAGAAACAATTTATTTTCAAAATCCGTTGGACGAAAAAAAAATAATGCATCATAAACCCTTTTCAAATATTTATCTTAAAGAGAGAGAGAGAGAGCGATACTCTGATTTCCTGAAAAAATATGAATTGAATGCATCTTCCTATTGATAAAGACATGAGCTATCAGATTAACACAAAAGTTGACATAATCTTAAATTGAAATATGTCGCCAAATTAGAGCGAATCTATAAGAATATACAAAAGACAGAATGAATGAATTATTTCAAAGAAATATCTCTCCACTTTCTTATGAAATGGCAAATCAATTTACTTAGAATCTAATTTTTTTATATCATATAAACCAAAGTAAATTTGAATAGCACTTTTGATTTAAATTTTGTCATTCATCTTAATGCGAAAGACATTTCATTTGAAGCATTTCACATTTCCAAACTTAAAAATTACATGTCAAAATCTTAAATGTGCTAACAATATCAACTTGTCATTCAAAACTCTTTTAACTTTCGAATTCTATAACTATGAGCCAAAACGAAATCATCCGCACCAATAATAACGTTGATTATCAATATACGAAAAAAAATTATGGAAGTGCCAGAAAATATGATTTTTAGAAGCATAAAAAGGAAATGAAAAGACGAAGGAGAAAAAAAAATAAAATAAAAATTCGAAAACATCGGAAGCCTTGGAAAATTCTTTCAATTTACAGAAAGCATCCGATGTTTCGGATAAATAAATGGAAAAATATTAAAAATAAAAAAATATATTCAAAATTCACTACATCTTATTTTGTTATTCTTATAGTTCACTGAGGCGATGAATTTCGGTTCAATCTTTCCCAAGGTATGCCAGCAAAACTCATTTGAATTTTGTCCCGGTACACAAGTGAAATCTAATTTCAAAAGTCGTTTTCTTTCATTCTTTTGGGTTCCTCATACTGACAGCCAAATGAACGCCAAACTGGCGCATTTCGATGGTAAAAAAAAAATGGTACGTATATGCAAAGAAGCGGAAAGAATTGTATTTATTCCCTTGACAAAATATAGACTGTTCGTTACATTTAAGCCTTCATTACAACTCGGAATTTAACATATTTTTATTCAAATTCCGATGAAGAAAAATGGAAATTATTTCTGCATTAAATTCCTTGTATTTTACTTTTTGAGAAAAGTTTTGAAGAAATTATACTCCGCAGAAATTTGAATTCAGTTTGGAATTCGGGCTATATAGTTGTATTGCGTGTGATACTGTTTTTATGAAACCCCCTTAAGTAAAAGAGAAATCGGAAAGAAGCACTAATTCACTTCATTTAAATTCTTTTCAAAAGTAAATTATCTATTTTAAAAATATTTCCAGAAATGTGTGGCAAGTTTGAAGGTTTTGTTTTTAACTAATTCAAATATATTCAAACAGTACTTTTTAATGGCAGAAATAAAATCTATTGTTGCTGGATTTATTTGTAATTTGGCAAGAATTTCTCATTTTTAAATCAGATAAATTCATATTTTATTTTTTTCTCCATATGTATATACATTAAATTCAGTTTCGTTTTAATGAAAATGAATTAAAGAGAAAAATTCTTAGTATGATATTTATTTACCTATTTCGCTATTTCTCATTTAATACCAACACATCCATTTATTATTACCATCAAGTGTTAATTTATCATTACAAGCAATTTGTTCACTTATCAGAAAAACTTATTTAAAAAAATTTTAATGTGCCATTCTTACTTTGAGTTTTTAAATACCAAAGTATTGCTCCATTTCTAATATATCTTTCAAATTTTAGAAATAATCTGTACTCAATCATTTTTAAGAAATATGAAAAAACTTTTTTAATTATTCCTTATTTGTTGCGTATACTTTATCTACCTATAAGTATCACTGAATACGAATACATATATTTTTTCAAACAGTTGCAGTCATTCAAAAATAATCAGCTGGATAGAAGAAGAGAAAATTAATTTTAAGTTGAATTTTCTTTGATTGTAAAATCATGAAATATTTGTTGTTTGATGAACTAAATTTCTTCGAAAAAGAAAACATATGTTGAATAAGAAAAGTGCATTATTTTAAGACAGGTTTCAGCTTATTATTAAACGGATATTTACATAAAAGGATTTTAATGCATTTTTAGGATATGATGCAGTTTATTATCTAATAAGAAAATAATATGTTTGTATAAATTTGATGATTCTAATAACTAATACTAACAAAAGGAATTGTCCTAAATACAACAGGCGTTTTTTTGTAAATTAACATAGTCTAAATATTTATAATCTGTGAACCAAAAGGAGTTTTGTTTCTGAATTTCATATCCTTTAACATCTGAAATTGTAAAAAATAATGCTTAAATCAAACTTTACTATAAACACTCACAAAAATCAGTTTTAAAAATAGTATTTCCCGAAATGTGTTATGATCTTAAAAATTACATGTTGTTATAGCAACAGAGAATTAAATAAAGAACAATATTTTTTTCTATATATATTTGTGTAATAGCAATTTTTTTTCCTAGTTCCAGTTGCTAATATAACAACCAATCTTTTAATATATGTTTTCAAATATATATTTTCTTTCTGCACTATAAATATTAAAAAGTTTTTTAAATATAATTGTAATCCTTGACGACAAATTAAAAGGAGAAAAAGGGCCTTGGTAGCCTGCTGGTTATGGTATCGGCCTTCCATCCGGAAGGGTAGGGTTCGATTATAAATGCCGCCGTAGACCCATCGAGTACATGCGATATATGTGCTCGTTAAGTCTGTGGAATTAAAAGTCCTATGGTTGGTCGTTGAACAGCTACCATGGGTGCAATGGTCTGGAGAAATTTACTCCCCCTTCAGATCAATGCCAAAATTGAGGGATTAGATTCTCTGGTGCTGCCATCAATCGGAGGATTTGAAGAGCAAGTGTCGTTCTTTCACCTTCATGGTGCTCTAATTAAAAACGAAAGACACCCCCAATTGACTTAAATTCGCATAGCCAAGGCATAAAGCTTGGCTTGTACAAGTGTCATTAGTAACAACAACAAAAGGAGAAAAATATTAAAAATCATACATGTAGTTATTTTTTTTTTAACTTTTCATGCAAAATCCAAAAATATATTTCTCTTTGAAATTGTTTTGTTGATTAAATAACCAATAAAACTTAAAGACAAATCATTTTTGTTAAAAAACTCTTTATGGTTTGAAGATCAAATCGATATTGTTGTAAATACTCTCTATTTAAACGGCTTATGTAAAATATAATTGCAGTCATTTTTTCTAAATTTGCGCTTACCAAAATTAGCTTAAATCAAGTATACAAATTACACATATTTATATGAAGTTGTTTCAGCTTAATAATTTTTATCTTGACCTAAGTGTATCCTGCACTGTTTCTTGTATACCATTTGTATTTATTTCAATTTTGCGTATTTTTATGTGTAACAATGATAATATACGTCCTACAAATTCAAGCATTAATAAACTTGATACAGCACTCATCAAAATAATTCCGTAAGGAAGCAAAAAATAAAGAAAAATAAAGAATTCTCGTGTAAAAAAACTGTAAATGGGAATGAAATGGGGTGAATATGTATAAGATTACGTAATAAATATAAGATTACGTAATAAAAACATCACAAACATTTTTCGTTATTTACAGAAGAGAAAAGAGACTCGAGAACTTTAATTGTTCAGGGCAATAGAAAAATCATTAGAAGATAATATTTTCAGGTAGCAACTCAGTAAATAATGAAGAATAATTATTATTTAAAAATTATGCTTTATGTTTAACATGACAGTATAATTTGCCTTGCTTCAATGAAACCTAGTAACCTAGAAACAATAACACCTACAAAAGTATTTATTTTTCTAATGATGAGAATTGTCTTCGATTTTCAAGTAGTTTTCCAAGAGGTCTCAAAATCTCGTCTACAGACCTTTTGGACACCAAATTCCATTCAAAATATTGTGCAGATCCACATAAGCTCAATTCTGATTCTAAATCACGTCATAAACAAAGAAATTTTACTTCGTGTAACTCTTGAGGATTAACTTTATATATATATATATATATATATATATATATATATATAATGCAATCTTTCCTGTATGAATGTGGCATTAATTTCCCAAATTTTCTATCAAATTCCACTGTTTGACTAACCAAAACACACGTTTGAAGTAACACTTTAAATGTAGTTGGATCTCGTTAAAAGCCTGCATTTGGTTCCCATTAATTTTTGTTAATAGGCCCTTTTTTCCATCGACACAATATTTTCAAGTAAATGAAATATATTTAATTGACTTACATGCATAAAAGTAGCATTGCTGAAACGTAGTTCTGATTGTATAACTTGATGTCACTTTATGATTTAAGTATCTTTGCCAATATTCAGACTTGTCCATTTTGTTTTTATGATCCTTGAATGGATCTTTCGATCATCATTTCTTGGGGCAAAACTGGACAATTTTTTTCTTGCTAAAATTTAACATTATTCTTATTTCGATCCTTTCAAATATCCTGTAGTAGAGTGATCCCTCGTTTTTCACAGTTAATGGAGACCAGAACCTTGCGCGACAGTTGAAAATCTGGGGATTAAGATTTACCTTTAGGAATATTCGTGTATACGGGTAAACGAAGGATTTAAATATGTAAACAGTATTCATACTTTACACATTTAAGACAAAAATTACTACAGTATACGTATTTACTTAAGCGTGTCAATGCTAATTAATAAGGTTAATTAGAAAACATTATACAGCAATCAACATTGCTTTCTGAAAGAGGTGAAGAGTCTTGCGATGGTGGCGGAAAAGAGGCTCTCACTTAACTCGTAGAAGCTTTGGGCTCACTACTTCGGAGAGAGTCTTCTGCTCGGGACGCTGACGGTAGAGGAGAGGGCTTAACAATGACATAACCCCATCAAAGCGATTGCTGAATTCGACATTTCGAACCATGTTTTCGTCAATGTCCTAAGCAAATTGCTGCATCGCTCTTGCCATGTTGAGGATTGACTAGAGTAAGGCCATGCTTTTCAGATTCTTCGTTTTCTTTCCCACTTGCAAAATTTGTCTTCTCAAGGAGGTCTTCATCGGTCAGTGGGTCCGGATAGGAATCTATAAGAGTGCAGATGTCTTTTATTGTCATGTCGACTAATCCTTTATTCCTTATGATGTGATCCAGCCTCACTGTACTCTGATTGATTGATATCGAACCCGAAACCCATGACACGCTTTTATGAGAGGCCGTGGTATGTTCTCTGAGTCACCTCATATCTTTGTTTGGCATGCATAGGATCCTTCCATCTCCGTGCATCAACATGAAACAACGCTCCTTCCACCAATGAAGTGGTCGACATGGCTGTATTATTTCATTTTTATTTTTTGATTAATATTTTTGAAAAACTCGCAAAGCACTGAAGCCACAACACATGAAGCGTGAAGTGGCGAGGGAGCCCTGCATCATTGTTTTCCAGTCCAACACTGTACCTCTTTATGCTTTCCAGCTTCAAGTCTCCCTTAAATACCCCAAACTATGGACTTCAGTCGTTCACTCAATATATTTGAAGCCAACTTTTCTCAAAATGATAACTGAATTAGAGAATTTCATAAATAGAGTTAGAGGCGTGTTTTTCCAACATCATGTTGCTTTGAGATATGAATAATTTGCTGTGTGTTATTTGTCAGAGAAAATAATCATATGTTTTTTTTTAACGTGTGCTTTACTAATTGTACAATATGATAAAATCTTAATTTTTTTTTTATATCAGGAATGCTCAAATGCAATAGTATCAGTTCTGATATAGTAGTATCACACAAAGGATACAATTATAAATTTTATCAGATAATAAATATTTTTTGTATCCTTTTCTCAGACTAGTAATTGTTTATTGATTTTATTTTTAATTCCATTATATGACAATTAAATTTAAATCAAAACAAAATCAATGAGAAAAGCGTTCTTTGCGGTTATTAATCATAAAGGAGTTGTTTCTTTCGTACCAGTTAAGATCAGGGTTGCTCTATTTCAATTCTCAGTGGTTTAAAATATCCATGGCGTCAGATAACGTTTCATCTACGTCATATCATAATAAGACGGCGTCGTAAATCCGATTTTTGGACGAATTTACTCCCTGCCTTCAAATTGCATTCAGCACAAGTGCCGTATAATTCAGGATACCAACATTGGGAATTTTTTTATCGGATTTTTGTAAGTATCTGGCAATTTTAGTTTTATTACGTAATACATATGGAGACTTATAAGAATTTAGAAAATTCTACTTTGTTAAACTTAGTATTTACGTCATCACGCGCGTCACGATACGTCATCTTAGCAACATTTCTTCATCACCAAACAAAATCAGAATTTGGAATCATGGATTATACGGCACCTGTGTTTCACATTCTTCGAGCCGCAGCGAACAAAGTGAAGTTCACAATGGAATATCTGATAATATTGTCGAAATTCGTTTTTTTTAATAAAACAGTTTCTTATGTAAAGTCAAAACGCCATTTTCTGTTTATTCAAGCCTTTAAGACGTTGACAATAGAACACAAGAAAATGCAAAATAAAGAAGTCAAGGAAAAGTCATCCACTTTTTATAACTTTAAATAAACAAGGACGTCTTAATTTTATAAATTTATAGAATACTAAATTAATATTTGTAAACATATTCTTTTAAATCTTAAAACTGCAGTCTTGTCTTGCTTACAGTAACATAAAAAAATTTCTTTATATAACATATTAGGCACAGGTGCCGTGTAATCCATGAGCCAAATTCTGAGATTGGCAATTTTTTGGCGGATTTTTTTATATATCTGGCAACTTTCTTTTTGTTTTGTCATACATATAGAGACCTATGAGAATTTTGCGGAAAATTTTATTTTGGTGACCCTAGTATTTACGTACTCGCGCACGTCACGATACGTCATCTTGGCAACATTTCTTCATTGCCAAAAAATTCAGAATTTGGAATCATGGATTATACGGCACCTGTGCCACATATTATTAGGATTATATAGAAATTTTAAGAAAATATTTAGGATACATTAATTTACAACTTTAAAATTAGAAATACAGTGTTCACACCAAATATTACAGGAAAGTGTTGCAGAAACATTTGATATTATTTCACCAAAATGTATTTGTTATATATAGTTAATATACTCTTCATTGTAAATACATAACAACGTGTATAATACTATTTGATGATAACATGGAGACAGTTTATTCACAATATTAAAATATTAAATTGATTAATAACATTTATATTATTCATTTTCACTCACCGAATAGTGTATTTTCAAGGAAAATACAAAGCAAAATATATCTTTAGAATATGGATAATTTAAATACTGGAGACAAATTTAAGATTCTTTGTATATCTTCATGAAAAGTAATATTTTATTAATAATAAAATGTGTGTAATAAATATCAACCACTAAACAATTGTTATTTTTCATTTTATGTACGAAAATATATTTCATTTTATGTACGAAAGTCATTTTGAAAATTCATGGATTCCTAGCTAATAAACTTAACTATATGAAAAACAGCATACATTTGTTATTTTCTTTCCACCATTTTGTGTTCCTTCCTTTTTAAATTAAAAAAAATTAATTAATGGGTTTTAACTGTATTACTCATTCAAAAATTTTTAATTCAAAATTCCATTAATTTCCTGCGTCACGTTTTTATTTTATTCTAAAGTATGTTCAAATATTGCCCCAACGGTGCATTGGGCGCGTCATTCCCTGCTTGATTGCTTTTGTTGAGCATATCAAAACGAACACATAATTAATTAAACGAGGATTAATTTAATTACAGAGGTTAATCAATATTCAACAATGGAGCACTTTAACACATTTCCTTAATCATGCATAATTACCTTTACCTGTTTCCTGTTTCGTCGTCAAAGGAGGAGCTTCTGCGTCACTTTCATGCACGCAAAATTCAGAAGTACTCTTTAGAGGTATTTTATCGGACCTAAGACAAATGTGGTCTTTTTAACAGTATTGCAAATATAAAAATTTAAATAAAATTTAAAAAATTAACATTTATCCATTAAATATTGCTTTTGATTATTGTCAAGTAATTCTGAGGAAACATTCATTTTAATCAAAGTTATTTACTTGCGGTATAATGATTTGTTGCTGTTTATCGATTTTTATGCACTCCAGTGCAATGCATAATTGTAGACTAGACAAGAAATTCCTTTCAAAAAAGAACTAAGAGTCATTACGGGCATTTTAATTTAGGGAAAGAAATAGATAAAAAATTGTTTGATTTATATCTAAAATAAAAAATGCGTGTAGTTACAAAAAATGTAATAATGGCGTATGTAAAACATTAGTCTTAAGATCTGAAACAGATTGCTTATAAACATTGCAATTATTCATTTAGAATTCTATAAATTAAGGAAATTTTTAAAAATTTAAATCATTCATGCCGATTTGTCATAGATGCTGTATAATCTAGGGTCCCAAATTCTGAATTTTTTTATTTTGGCTACAATGAAATATTGCTGAGTTGACGTAATTGTGAATTAATGACGGGTGAAGGTGTTATAATTGTGACGTAATAAACTTGTTTTTGAAAAACTTTACGGTTGGATCCTAGCAGAGTACACACCCTTGACGCAAATGATTTTGATTGGCGATAATTGTGGTCTGCGCCAATCTTAGCAACTCTACTTCGATACACTTGATATAGTAAACCAAACTATTTCTATAATTTTGTTCTGGTTTGGTGCTTATCTTCATGTTTGTAGCCAAAGATGTGGGCTCTCCTAGGATTTTACCAGCTTTTATAACAATATTAGTTTTAAACCTGATAAATAAAGAGCGTAAATATGTATTTTTGAGTTGATAAGATTTTTTAAAAAATGAAACATTAGGACAGTAATTTTGGAAACGAATACAAAAAAAAAGAAAATATGGGAATACGAATTCTAATGAAAAATAAAGAATTAATAAAAGTTATAAGGTAAAATATAAACTGTTAATTATAATAATTTCAAAAAATGAAATAAAGAAACAATTTTACAAATTATATACAAATTATAAAATATTTTATTTTAATAATATAAATTATAAAAACGCCATGCATGAACTAAAGAAAGAATTTGTCGACATAATTTTAAACAGTAACTTTAAATTTATCCCATTTAATTTTTCTAACGATTTCCCAAAAAACATTAAATGGGTCCAGTTTCTTTTCTTCACAGGATTTATGGAATATATAAAAAGCTAAATAAAATTTAAAATCCGTTTGACGATTATGTGTCGGCAATTTGCTTTTAACTTGTCTCCATGTGTGCTCAATAGTATTTGTATGGCATCCTGTAGTTGCATCCACGAAAGTTACACTGTGATTAACAGTCAAATGTTCATAGCCGTTGCTTTCTAATGAGTCATAAGCCTTCCAAAAATCGGAATAAATGGCTGTTCCCGCTCAATCCACTGTTAAATAATGCTTATTAATTAACTAAAGGTTTCCCTGTTCTATGGTGTACTGCTACCAAAAATAGCTTTTCGCTACCTCTCTCGACACCACAAAAAAAAAAAACACCCAATGACCTTCTATCGCTTGCTTTTTATGATTCTTCCTGTTTCCAAAGTTTGACTTGTTTATTTCAACAATCTTACTTTTACTACCTATCTTCTCTGAAGTTAAGTAAATCATCTTTTCATTGATGAATTTCCTCCAGTCTGTTGAAGCACGATTGCTAGAAAAGTATATTTTCTGTAAACATCAAATGTTTTACTAATGCTTACTATTTCACGAGTTAAAGGAAAAATCACCTCAATCTTTAATTTGTTGTTAGAAAACACAGAACCACACATACCTGCTCGACTTCTGGGAATCAAAAGACTTTCCTTCAAAAATTGTGCTGCAGTAGAAAACATATTCATCTGAGATACTTTTCTTGGCCGAAATTCTCATTTGACTTCCATATTTCAAGCACACTAACTCTGATTTCAATACGATTCCGATTTCACGCAAAAATTTTAAAATAATTTTCTTCTTCTGGCGTAATAAAAACCAGGTTGTCAGATAAAAAAGAAAATCTGCCTGAAAATCACCAAACTCAGAATTTGGGATCTTGAATTATACTGCATCTGTGCCGCCTATATAACTAACTATAAAACAGCTAACCATAAAACGTCTTTTTCATTCTGCTTTTTCTTCTGTTCTATTGTCGACATGTTGATGACTTGAATCAATGGAAAACGGCTTTTTAAACCATTACTTTGACCTTTATAAAAATCGTTTTATTAACAAAAAGAACTTCGGCACAAAATATTCTCAGATATTCGATGGTGAACTTCGCGTTGTTTGTTGCCGCTCGAAAAGTGCGATTTAAAGGTAAGCAGCGCATTCGTACACAAGTAGGATTTAAAATGTAGCATTAATATGATGAGACGTAGATGAAACATCAGATGTCATGAATATTTTAAACCTATCAGATGTATGTTGTTATAAAGTGTGATGTTGGGATTATCTCACTGGAATGAAAGAAACAACTACTTTGTGTATTTTTATATTATTTTTATTTTTTGGCTATTGTTAATTCTATATTTTTTGCATATTATTACAATTAAATGTGGATTAATTGTTGAATTATTAGGAAATTTTATTACTTAATAGGAAATATCATACAAAAGCAATTTGCAATTATTAGAATCATTTTAATTAAAAAAATAATTAAAAAATTCGCGTAATTTTATTGTATGTTTTCGTAACTTTTGTAATCGAATGTTGCTGAAAATATGAAAATAAAAATAATTAATGCAAATTCTTCAATAAATTTATAGAAACTGATAATAAAAGAGAGAAAGAATAATTTTATCTCTGCTTACTTAGCTTGATATAATATATGTCTTATTTATTATATATACTTTATTATCAACTTAGTTGGTTATAAAAAATAAAAATAATTAAGTAACAAAAAAAAACATAGTAGTTTTTAAAAATAAGTCTTTCTTTAAGTGGAAACAAATCGGAAAAAATATTAAAATCACTGCTTAGCTGACACAACTATTGTGAATTCGCTTAGTTATTCATATCTGTTATCATAGTATATAATATTATAGATTTATTACCATTTTTTCGTTATCACAATTATTTTTAAAATCAATCGTCATTTTTTCATGATTGAAAAATTCTGAATTCTAAAAACAATTCCATTTATAAGAAAAATCGGGAAAATTTAAATAGTTATTTATGGAAATTACACATTTACTCTTCGCGCTTTTATTTATATCAAATAGATTCAACTTAAATCTTAGGCGTAATTTCTTAATGATTCAGAATTAATTTTAAACTGTAATTGGTTTAATTAACATTTATGTAGATGGAGAATGGCCATCCAGAGTAACCACAATAGTAGCAAGTATTTCAACATACAGTTCAAAACCTTCAATGCTGTATCAATTAGAATTATACCTTAATGTCAATTTATAATTTGCTTACAAAGATTTTATATAAAGTAACATGATAATACAAATATATTTACAATAATATTTTAAGTCTCTGAATAGTTAAACTTTTAATTAATGATACTCTCTATTTTTCATAGTTTAATTGGTAATTCAGTTAACTTCATATTATGCATGACACATACCTATACATTTTATTAGCATCTGTGTGTACTTGTATTATTTGTTAGTTTTTGCATTATCCAAAATAATGCCCAGCTTTCTGGTTCGGGGTATATAATGCTACTAGAAATGTGTGTTTTCAATTTGTACACTTTTGCAAAAAGATAACTATTCCGATTCATTTTTAAGTATCACAATATCACAAAAACATTTTTACCTTAAACAAGATTTCTGGCAACATTTCTGAATGAATTAATCTATCGAAAAGAACACTCTTTTTTATCATCCAATAAACTTAACTCTATCAAAGGTTTTAAGCAAAGTTTTTACTGGTAACCTTTACGATTGAGAGATAATTTTGTTTCGATAGATTTGTATAATCTGTTATTGCAATATCCGATGTAGGATTAGCTTGTCATTTGAGGTTCTGTATTCATTTATAATACTCTGGGATTAATTTGACTGCATTTAATAGTTGGTTCCGAACAAAACATCTACGCCTAAGGTGAGAATAATTCCAACGGATTACTAAATTAAAAGCCAAATCACCAACCGTTTAGCTTGAAGCAGCAAAATGCTTTGCAGTATTCTCATAAGATGTCATCAATTCCATACCCATAATCTCAAAATAACGCTTTGATGATTTAATGATTTACCTTCATGATTTCTGATGTTAAATTAATTCCTGTTGAAATGTTAAAATAAGGTTCCTTATGAAGTACACGTTTATTAAATATCTAAAGAATTATTTAATATTGTTAACTGTGCTGGTATCAGACAATGATTTAGAACGACAATATCTCAAGTCTAATTTGTTCGAAACGCAAACATTAATTACATGAGAACAGATTGGGAAATTCATAGCTAAGAACAATTTTTCTCAAAATGTTAATGTTTTTTACTAAAGTTGTTCAATATATATATTTTTTTGATGTTTTAGCAATTCGTCTAGTATAAAGTTTTTAAATTCTTATCGTCTATTATATAGATTTTTACTATATAGATCAGACGATATATACATATATACTGCATAGATCAGGTATAATAGTAAGTGTAATAAAGAGAATTAAATTTATACGAAGAATACCAGCTCAAACGTCAATATCGTCACTTGATTGCAAATCGGAACTAAGCATATTTAGCTGCATTTAGTGGTTTCGGTCATCAAAAATAGCTACCAGAATGTACTGTGATAGCCTAATTTCGTATTTCTGATTTCCCTTACAACTTCAAATTCTTTACTTTGAAATTTAAATAAACACAACAATTAATAGTTGCGTGTTTTTAATTCATTATAATTTCGCTAAACTTTTAATATTTTGTAAAAGATATCTCGTAATAATTAACTGTCTTGATATTATTTTTTGAAAACAATTTAAATAAATAAAATTTTTCTGCCACAAAATATATCATTATTTTGCGCAAGAAAAGCAAAAACATTCATGGACACATAATATTTTTCAAATTTTCACAATATTGAAATTATAGCAATATAAATAAATCACTGCTCTAAGTTTTTCGCTTACAGATTTTGTACCATTTACCGCTTAATTTTTATTAGTATATAGTCCCTTCAGACTTCAAACTTTAGAACAAACTATGGATTTAAAAGCAATGCCAATGTGCAGCTTCCCGTCTAGAGCAAAGTGCTAGTTCATTAATAAATAACTAAATCAAACACAAATGCCGCCCTTAGTTAACTCGAGTCATTAAGCCGATCTCTTTGAAACTAAGGCGCGGCAGGAAGAGTTTGTATCCGGCCAAGGCTATTCTGGACAATCCAGGACGCTGCTGGATCTGAAATCAGACAGGCGGACGAAAACGGAGGGGGTGCGTGAAATTCTTTTCGACGTTTTCATCCGTCACGTCTTCCAGGGAAAGAGGTGAGTCGGCGGATTTTGACGATTTTGTTTTTCGCCAGTGTGATCTTTAGCTCACCCTTGCGCCCCAAGCGCCCCAGCATCCTGAAGAAACGTGTAAGAAATATTCATAAGGAAAGTTAAAGTTGGGAAAACGAACCGCCTCAGAACAATGAAACTGTTCCACAATGCAGATGAAGCAAAATATTTCGATTTCTGCTCTCTGGGAAGGAAGAAAATAGCTTTGAAGTAGTAGAAAGTACCCTTATTTCTTTCAAATGAAGTTTCGTAAACAGTCAATACTTAATTAATGCAACTTAATAAAATATTTGTGGTATAGAAACATTGGTTTGTCCCTATATCAATTAGTATGAATAATAAAGTAAATTCAAATATGCAACAAATACTGCAATAATCGTAAGTATAGCAACAAATATATATATATATATATAAGAAATATAACAATTAATATTTTTATAGATTTCTAATGTTTCCCCAGTGCAAAAAAAACCCATGCAAAACAGTATTTTTCTTAAGCTGTGAATTTATGAGTACATAGAAACACTCTTTCATATTATAGATACAAAAAAGGAGATTTCTAATTTCATTATTAAGTATATATATTTTATAATTTAATATGCCTAAATTCATCGGTGCATCAGAATAATCAAAGCTTTGACCTTCAGTTCGATAACACCCAGGTTTAAGCCCTACTTCAAACGAATGTTGATTCGAAATTCTTTTTAAGTTCTACGTTTTAATAGAATTAGTGTTCTTTAGCAAAAATTGATTATAAATTGACAGGTAAAATTTGAAAAACAAGAATAATTTTAATTTTCCTTTGTGTTGCTATAGAAAACTGTCTTCCTAATATCTAGTAATGACTAACTATCGATTAAATGCTGTGTAATTAATCACTAGGCACTTATGTTGACTACTTATTTGTTAAAAGGCATTAGGTTAGTCAATCGCAAAGATTATAACTCCATTTATAAATAAATGAAGTACCTATTGACTTTGATCTAAACATATTTTTTTGATAACTCTATTCAGAAACTATTTTATCAAGCTCTATTTCATGAAATGTCGTAATGTTTTAAAGATACTCATGAGTACTTAACACAGATTAATTAAGCAATAAGAATCTTTACAATGAATGTAAATGCATCTAGACAACTGTAAACGTTATCAACAAAATGTTAAATTAAACCTTTAACAAAATCGAAGAAAGAATTTATTGGTAAATGATAGCACTTCTTAAAATTAAAACTAGATAGATTTTGTCTTAATTTTTTAATATATGGTAAATCAAAATGCTTATAATTACATTACCTTGAAAATTAAAAGAACATACCAGAAAAAAGTTTAAAATTTAAAGCTTTAGAATATTTCTTAAAACATCGGTTTGTAATTTTTACGCGGTATTTTATAATAGTTTTGAATACATATGATTAATTTCATTCTAAGGAAATAGCTGAAATTTATTCACGTTTCCTTATACAATATTTAAATTTTACGACAAATAAGTTAATGCACCATTGGGGAATTACCTCATTTTCATTGAATTTCGAATGGAAAAACATTTTGATTGAATATACAAAATTATAAAGTTTTGAAAGTAGAAATAGTGAAGCATCGGAACACCGCATTCGGCATACATAGGTGGCAAGTGATTCTCAAATTGACAATAAGCATTTCTGTTATATTTTAACTATGGATGTCTTATATGATTGTCATAATTACATTGGATTCATTGTTATTAACTAACGAACTATGTGTAATGGACATGTCGACAGTTATGATGACTTTTTCTCTGACCGTCTACTATAGTATATCATATTGTTGTGGCTTATTCCTCCTGGTTGACAGTAACATCAAACCAGGTCCATGAGTCTAAACGTCTTCGATGGAGCACAGCCACAGGACTGGAGAATAGCTGGCCTTTATTTAACCTGATGCAGACGAAAATGAGGGCCGGAGCAGCTTCAGTCACATTGCATTTAGAACACAGTGAATACATTTTGTGGCCGGTCACATGATATTGTACACCAGTGTGTCCACTTCGAAATCTCGCTAGAGTTCTCTGATCGCTCCTGTTACTAACCTCAATTAGAAAAGTACCAGAGAGATTTCCCGCATACCATTCATGCACGAATGGCTCTCCGAAAAGAACAGATATCTTGCCTAATCCGGGTAGTGCTCTTTGAAAAGGTAAGTCACACACCATAAGCAGTACCCTTACAGTTTCCCTCTTGGACTATCATCAGCAATTTCATTACCGTTCACATCCACATATGATGGAACCTACTAAAAGGTCGTCTTTACATTGGCAATCAAGCGATTCAAAAGACGAACTAAGCTCCTAGTCTTTCGGTCTCCATGCCTCCACCATTCAGATGAATGCTGAATGGAGCTATCACTCAAAATCCAAATGTCAGTGCAAACGATCTCAGCTATGCAAAATTTAAAAGCTTCCTCAATAGCTATTAGTTCTGCACGGAACACCAAACAATTGTGAAAATAATCAGGTGGAAATTATTTCAATTTGGGGTGTAAGTCTTAAGTTATTTTTCAAGCAATGTCATAATGATAACCGAGGAAGTTTCTTAAATCGTGTGAAACCTGAGTATCCAAACTTTACAAAATTTCCACCTCAGTTCTTCAACAGTAGAGCCTTATAAGCAAAGGTAAGATCTTATTTGATGATCAAAGATCTTTATCAGTCACATTTTGCAAATTTTAAAGCACAGGGATAATGTGTATACTTTATTCACAACGATCATCTGAATTAATGTTCTTTTTATGTCACATCAAACGTATTCTTGTGAAATTCTTGTGTAAACAAGACCATACCTGGCTGCACTCAGCGCCTGTTGGTAGTTTTCAATGTTCTCAATGATCCTCAAAAAGCTAGTCACATTGTTCTCTTTCATAAGTAATATATTTAGGATATTGTAGAGAGACGATTGCCATGTTGTTGAGTATGAACGTATTAACTTTCCATTTTAAGAAAATTTGGGAAACATCCAGGAAATTAAATATTTAGGTGGTACTAAGTAACAACTTCCATTCAATTCAGAGTTAGATCTAGTCTCTCTCTCAGACCAAGCATTAAAAATAAATCAAGTAGTTGTTTAAAATGTTAATTTTTTCTTTGTGTTTAGGTATATTTTTAAATCCATTAATTTTTACTGTATTAGGATAACTTCTTTCTTTTGGATCAATGTTTTGTAATAGTATGATGTTGGGGAAGTTCTAGAGCTGTTTCAAGAATATTTGACTACGTCATGAGATACTAATGAAAATCCAAGCGCTTATCCTAATATTTTCAGACAAACAAACTGAAGGAGATAGCTAAATATTAAGCGTTGTAATTTTTTGATAGAATTGAGATCAATGTTTAAAGTTTCGCCAGATAGAATGCATTGATATTCTCTCTCTATTTGATTTACATCATTGCAGATATAGACACATTAAAGTAAACTAAAAATGAATTATTTCAAAATTTACAGATATATTCTATTAATACTTTAACCTTTATCATTTTATTGTTTTAGAAAATAATTTAGAAGTTACAGTACAACCAATTTAATCTTTTCTCTTTGAAATTTCAGTTATCAGAGAAAATAATTCCTAAATTTAATTCAATCACTTTTTCTAAACTAATTTTCAAAATATGATCCGGGTGAAAAATGATTTAATCTTATTCTCTCATCATTAGTTATGCATTACCAAAACTTGAAAACTAGTCGTCTTTGACAGAAAGAACTAACTAGTCTCATTTACACTTTTTTTAAATCACATATTTGCCGAACTGTTCGAAAATTTATTTAAACCAACCACCATCTAAAAGAGTCGAAGGAAGAAAGAGAGAGAGAAAAAAAAAAGAAAAAAGAATTTGAAAAGTGTGACGATGTGCTACCGTTGCCAACGCTAACGGCGCAATTATTACTTGGCGGAATGTCGTTGTGCTGACGCATCATTAGCGCGCGCCTTTAACGATATTCTAATGAGAGTTTTTGAGGACGATCGAAGTTTAGTACTATTCCAGATCGAATGTTTGGGAATAGCGGTCATGAAAGTGCCATATATCAAAACCAAGCTTTGCTTTTGTTTAGAGCTTGGTGGCATTTGTGAGATGTTCTTAATGATTTTCTTTCTTTTTTTAATTTGATGCGAACTTCTTTAATACATAGCAGGAATGAAAAGAAGAAAGAATTCTGTCAGTTTTAATTTAACACTTTGTGATCGCTATTTGCAGAACATTTCTTTCGGTTTGTTGTGGTTTTCTTCGCGATGTGTAATTTATTTTGCCTTTCTCACAATGACAATTAAGGAGTTTTCAACAAATAACTTTTATGCATTTATTTGCATTTTTTTAACAATATTCTTATGAAATATTATTTTAACTATCGTTTACTATATGAATACATCAAATAACTAGAAAAAATTTGTTTTATTGCATATGTTTTTGCCGTAATCATTTGTTAGATCTTATAAAGTACCTAAATTTTAAGAACAAAGTATATTAAAAATGAAAAAAATATAATAATTTCATGTAATCATTTATTCTTAAAACGTATATCTAAACATATACTTTTATAAGCTGCAACGTCATGAGCGAATAAGCCGTATTAAATGAAATTTAACACAAACGGTTTGTATTGGTATAAGCAAAAACATTTTCAATTCAAAAATAAACATTAAATGTTTAAAGACAGTATTTTCTGGTACCACCACACGCTGCAATAAGTGATGCTCTAATTTTGGCATGATGTTATGCAGATTTTTAATATTCATATAGGTGAGATTATTCAATATTGTTTGAATATTTAACCAAAGCTCATCAGTAAAAGCTGTCGGTCGCCAATTAGCAAAATCCTATAACATTCTATAGCTGATACTTTGATCGAAAAATAAAGCAAGGACAAAGGTATCTTCTGCTTAAAAACAATTCTGCATTCCTTGCATTAAGTTATCATCACATTGATGGAAGATATCGCCAAAACTGCCTTATAGATAGTTAAGAAATTCTTAATCACCATTAAGGCATTCTTAATTACCATTAAGATATTCTGAGTTATTAGAATTGGTCGATGAATATGAGTGCTACGCCAACAAGTGAAATTCAATAACATTCCATAAATGATACTTTGAACGAAAAAAATAAAGTAAGGACAAAGGTATGCTTTTGTTCTTAAAAGAAATTTTGCGTTATGTTATCATTAAATTGATAAAAGAAAACACCAAGAATGTCTTAAAGGTGAGGAGTAATAGCACCAAGAATGTCTTAAAGGTAAGGAACAATTTTGTACTCCAAACATTTCACTGTTATATAAATATGAGTTTATGTATCAAGTTTATTGCAAATATTTAAAAAAAGGAATACTTTACATAATGGTGGTTTTCCAAGTAAAGTCTTCTTGATTTAAGTTTCTAAATTTGAAAAGTCCATTTTCAAGGTAACAATTACACCCACGGTGTATATCGTTTAATTTCCAGCGTAGTTATCAATTCCGTTCTTTGTTGTAGATTTAAATGTCCCAGAAGTAGGTACCCATTTACAAACAACAAGAAAAAATTTGCATGCAGAGGAAAAGGAGCGCATTTTCCCTAAGCTAACTTTAAAGGTTTTATTTTTAATATTTCTATCGTAATTGCGTACTGACTAAATTATAAGAACTTCTTAGGTTCTATTTTTGTTTTGTTAAGTTTATATTTTTTTAAAAATTCTATTTAAGAGAAACAAATAGGAATAATGTTTTTTCTTTGTTATGCTAGAATGAAATTAAAGAAAAATAATCTTGGTAATTATTGATGATTGATGCCGCATAAAAGCTATCCCAAGATGTTTGCATATTTTGGCCTATTAAATAATGTTCTTTCCACTGCTAACAAATTTCTTTAATTTATCATATTTCTGTTCAAAACCATATGCTTCTTACGCACTTATTGTTTGCGTTTTAATACCCAGCTTTTCTGCATGGAAAAAAAACAATAACAATATTTACAAAATTGTTCCTTATAAATGTTTAATTAATATGATTGCGTTTGTCTTCGTACAACAGTTGATTAAAATTGTGCAAAGTCTTTCAAATACCCTTTCCAGAACACGATGACAGTAGAAAATACTAAATAAGTTAATAAGTTTTTTGTTTTTAATTTTTTATTTGCAATTTTCATTTACACAGCTTTTTATAGCAAGCAAGCAGTAAGCAAATACAGAAACAACATTTCTTGTTAGAAAATTGAATTTTTTCAATTTGAAAGCTTTTTTTTTTTTTTTTTAAAGAAATTTCACTTTTATTATTATTATTGCTTTATTTTATTGCTAAACGTAATGTAAAATCAAAATTATTCTGCACAGAATTTAAATAATTTCCTGATAATGGATATCAATAGTAAATTATGATTTTGCTTGTTCATGAATAACTTGAATATTGAAATGAATAATAATAGTACCTACTGGTTCATTTGAAATTTATGATATTTGAATTATGTAACACGCATTATACAAGATGTTTTCATTAAGCATTGATAAAAAAATTTCAAATAGACAATAATGTTTATTTTACAGTTAATAAAAAAAAATAAAAATTTTATTTTGATTTTTGCAAAATGAACATAGAAAGCTTATAATTTACAAATGTAGCGTAAATCTATTGGAATCAAATAATAAATTGTAGAATGAATAATGATAATTATATTTGATATTATTTTTCATCTCTTTGCACAAATGATACAGCTGATTATCGTAGATTGCATTCAGTTAAAACTTACCTATTTAAATGGTCATTACGTTTCATTATTCTATCTTATTCTTTTCTACACAAATAATATATATAATAATATATCTTAAGGGCTTATTCACACGTATGAATAAAGCAAGTAGGTTTATTTACATAATTTATAATTATTAATAACAAAAATTAAAAATATGGTATAAGATTGAATTCTATAGATTGTATATATATACACGCATGTTATCAAATTTGTCGTACATAATAGTTACTTAATAAAATAATGATGGATAAAGATAGAGGAGAGATTGTGAAAGAAATTACTTAAGTCACTTATTCCATTGTAGACTGTAGATATGTGCATACACTTTATTAAATTTGTCGTACATAATAGTTACTTAATAAAATAATGATGGATAAAGATAGAGGAGAGAATGTGAAAGAAATTACTTAAGTCACTTATTCCATTGTAGACTGTAGATATGTGCATACACTTTATTAAATTTGTCGTACATGATAGTTACTTAATAAAATAATGATGGATAAAGATAGAGGAGAGAATGTGAAAGAAATTACTTAAGTCACTTATTCCATTGTAGACTGTAGATATGTGCATACACTTTATTAAATTTGTCGTACATGATAGTTACTTAATAAAATAATGATGGATAAAGATAGAGGAGAGATTGTGAAAGAAATTACTTTAGTCACTTATTCTATTGTAGACTGTAGATATGTGCACACACTTTATTAGATTTGTCGTACATGATAGTTACTTAATAAATAATGATGGATTATAACAGAGGAGAGATTGGGAAAGAAATTATTGTAGTCACTTATTCTAATGTAGATTGTAGATATGTGCACACAAGTTAATTGATTTATCATACATAATAGTTATTTGAGAAAATAATGATGGATTATGATAGAGGAGAGGTTGTTATAAGAAATTACTTTAATTACTTATTCTATTGTGCAGATTATAGAAATTATTTTAATCATTTATTCTCGCCTTCATAATCACATAATGACAAACACATCCCAATAATGTAAAACAATGCATTTTAATTAATTAGATAATTTTATTTTTGATCCATAAAATTGTTTTCTTACATAAATAATTTAAATTCCAGAAAAATATAATATCAAATTTAAAACACAGTGATTTCTTTACTTTTTTCTTTGTTTACATTTCATGTTTTACAATGGAGAAATAAATTATGAGAAAAGATTTTTTTAATAAATCTTTCAGAATAAAAAACGAATTTTTTTGTGCAATATACGCGATTGATAGATTTTCAAAGATTTCTCTTTATTTAACAACAGTAATATTCGTAATAATTTTAAAATTCGAAAATATTCGTAATAATTTTACCTCTTTCATAAAAGGGTTCACTTTTTCTGCCACGAATTTGTTATATCTAAGCAAATTCTTATCCATTGTAAACTTTACTTTCAGGTTAACAAATATGCATTTAAAGTCAAAATTGATTATTGAAGAGTAAAATAGATTAAGGAATAATAAATAAATAAAAGATTATTGAATTATTGTGTAACGAAGAGCCTAAACAATCATTCAATAATGTTTCATTCTTTCTATGATGTTTTACATATGTTGCTTTTTAATAATGTTGTTATTTATTTGAAGATTTTTTTTCGAAATAATGTGGATTCTATATTAGGGCAAAACCAAACATTACACATTTAAAGTATTTCAAATATCTAATGACAATAAAATTATTTTAATTATGGAATTCTTTTATTAATGTTAAATATTTAATTTTTAAAATTGCCTCTAAACACATACATTTTCCTTCATATTAAACGTGTCTTTTGTTATAATATTTTTTACTATTTCCTTTTCTGTAAGATAATGTTTTACACGTGACACTATTTTATACACATGATATTACTTACAATATATATTTTATGTGATACAACTTCTATCATTCAGACAAAGTGAAATATGACAATAAGTCAGAAAACATATAGAATAAAATCAAAGCAGTACAGAAGGCGTGCATATTGAATGCAAGATATGGAACAAGCAAGAAAACATTTTTTGCTCTATTTTTGGAGAATTGAATCTCATACTTTTCTTAGCTTCTGAAAGGGAATAGTAGAACTACTAAAAAGGAATATGTTTTTAATTTAGCACTGAATATTTTTTTTTATATCACTGCAACTTGTAATAATACAGAAAATACTTAAAGAAATATATCCATCATTTTTTAAATAGCAATAGTAGTTTCTTTAAATTTATTTCACATTATTGTCCCTAAGAATTAGACAACTTTCTCCAAAAATATATTATATAATTCAAGTTAAATAATAATTGGTTTAAAAATCAGTAATATTTACTTAAAGTTGTAAAATTAAGATTCAAAATAAAAATCTTTCTTAAATTTTATTTGCTTTTAAAACAAGATATATATATATATATATATATATATATATATATATATATATATATATATATATATATATATATATATATATATATATATATATATATATATATATATATATATATATATTAAATGTTATAAAAAATTATTGTTTCACTTATATAATATTGCTTTGAAATGCTTATTTACAATATTTATCTCGTATACATTGTTTGCATATCTCTCTGTTATGTTTTTTCCCTGTTTCTACGCAAAATAAAGAAAAAAAGTAAAATAAAAGCTGTAAAATTTACTTTTGTTTCCTCGTATCATGATTAAAACAATAGCAACAAGGAATATATCTAAAATGTTTGAAGTTTTACTTGGAATTTTTATTTTATTAACATGGAATATTTCGGTGGGCTTAAATTTATCAAAAGCAGACAACAAGTTATTAACAAATTCTAAATTGATGGGAGAAAATACACGCCAGCGAAATATAAAATATTTAAATTCACGATTCAGTAAATTGAGTTTAAAAAATATATTCGTAGTCACTTAAATCACCATCAATCTGTATATTGATCTTAAACTTGAATCATCTCAGCTTTAAACTTTTTCACTTTAAGTTCAAGTACATTGGATTATTTTTATAAATACAAGTAAATATGTGATATATCTTTCATCATGAAGCTAAATGAAAAAAAAATCTCTGAATTTCATTACTATTAAATGATTACTGTACAGTTAATTGTTATTATTATTTATTAAAAAATGATAATTTTCCTTTGTTTCCGTTCTACTTTTTAAATCGTATTTTTATTTATTTGGTTTTCTAAACTCACAATTTTTATTTACAATTCATCCCAATAAAGGATTTTTAATCAAAATTACTCGTTTTTTCGTCAAATACCACGCTGAAAGTTTCAGACGATATCTATTTCAGCTTCATAAAAGTTTCATTTAAATCTATTAAGAAAAATCTGTATTAAATACATTGCATATTAAAGAGAATATTTTGTCCAATATCACGTGATATGGGAAATGCTCACTTAAGAAATAAGCCAATAAGTGAAGGATTAATTTTTCGGGAAAATAGTTATTCCGTCTTAAAAATATTTATCTTCTTATAAATGATAAAACTGTTTTCCACACAATTTATAACCTGTATCTTATTTGTATGATGTTGTAACTCACATTATAAACTATTTCATTCAGAGGAAAAATATTGCATTTTAATTATATAGTTCATTATCATTACTTAATAAATTTTTATTTATGGAAATAGGATGATATAAAAGATTAATTGATAAGTAAATTCGGAAAAAGGTTGTGACTACACTTGGAAACTTGATGGCTGTGATTATAGACATATAATTTGACAAACAATAACTCATATCTTCGTTTTCAATAAATTGTTTTATAAATATCGTCTAAATGACTAAACTAAACTCAATCGCTGAGCAACCCAGATGACAGCTATAGTTTATACAGTGCCTACACCTATGGCCTATACCTGATTCATAACGGGGGCCCTGAGTTGTGAAAGCATATGTCCCAGTTAGGTGGTCAACCTAAAGAAAAACCCTCAAAGTTAATTTCCCAAGCATGGTTAGTGTTCAGCTTTATCTTACCATTGAAGGAGTGAAAGGCTGAGTCAAGCTTGTCCCATCCGAGAAATGAGCTAAACTTTGTCCACTCAATGCGCTAACACTATACCACCGGATTTACCTTTAAATGTCTGTTGTTTAAAATACTTTTTTTATTTAGACTATAATCAGTCTTAGTATGTGACGAAAATTAAACTGCATGAAACATTTATCAGAAAAGTAAGATTTATCTCCTGTTTCTTTGAATATAGATCAAAATCAAACCTTAAATTATTATTTCCTACGTAATAGTAACTTTATTAATCGATTGATCTATCCCTGACTCGGTTTACAAGAGGATCACTCTAAATTTTTTAAATAATTATTTTCCTTAGTTTGTTTTAAGTAATTCACTGTTGTTTAATGTATCTAGAGACATAATTTTCATTTAAAAATATTCTAAACATGTATTTTTCAAATTTTATAAATATTTATGATCAATTTAACACAAATGAATTTAATTTGCATTCAATAAATCAATCAATCAATCTGGAACCACACTGTGGCTCTTAAAAAGTGATAAATCCTGTATTGGATCCCATCTACTATTGAATATAGCATTTTGCCTCGAACCATTGGGTTTTCATCTTAGTGACACGCGAATATAGTTCACTATCTATAAAAAAACCTCCCGATTTTTTCATTAAAGGGTGGTTATTAAAATGCCTTACAACATATTTCTGTCTTTAGACTGCCTACTACTTGATTTCAAATTAAATAGTTTTATAGGTGCCTATGTGGATTATACTTTATATAGAAATCCATGGCAGGTTCCGTGGTCTTTTCTATTCATTGAATGGAAGAATTATGATCCGTTCTCTCTTTTCTGGATAACCTTATGTAGAAGCGAGTACGTTTGCAAATTTTTCCGAGATTTGAACCATTTTACCTATTTGAAATTTGGAAACAGCCCATTATTGATGAAAATCCTCCTATGGATAATAAAAATCCCTTATATCTCCCTTCAAGTATTAGACTATCATCTTTATGATATTAATAAAACTATTAAATTACTAAATCATTTATTAATATATAAAAATGGTATAATTTTGGTAAAATCTTTAGGAGTTACATTTGTATTCAAGCGAAATTATTCATTTTGAAACGTAAAATATATTTCTCGAAATATCGTTACTAGTAACGTTCAATTGAAGAAAATTCCCTTAATGAATTGCTGAAAAATCATTAGAAATACTTAAATACAGATTTTATCTAAAGACATTTGATGATTTCCATTATTTGATCGCCTCTAATGGATTACAAATATGTTTTGAAAATAAAACAAACAATACCCCGTTTCCAGCAACTAATTGAACTGTCATTGGCAGATACCGCAACTCTTAGCTTCTGGTGTGTGGGGCTGTATTTGAACAATGAAAAACTTCTTGGAGTCGCTTTCACCCAACAACAATTAATATCTCAAATTACCATCGCAAATATTTCGATCTGTCATGCGGTCGGGTTATCGAAGTGATTGATTGTAGTACTTTAGCTTTCTGAGCCACTTCCTCCTCGATATTAGATTTCTTCAAAGTATAAGGAAGTAATGGCAATTCCTTGCTTTTATTACCTGATGAAGACTGGCTAAAAAGAAGGTATTTTTTTATTTCCTAATGCGAATATGTATGGTAAATATTAAAGAAAATATATCCTTTGTGCATTTAACTTTTAAATAATTTGAATTGCTTATAAATTCTCAACTTGATTTATTAATTAAATTTCGGTTCAATCAAAGTTTTTAATGATGATTTTTACGCAATAAATTGAGAATTTTTAAAAAGATTAAACAGTGAAGATTATAATCTCAAATCAGTGAAATTGCTTTCAAGTCATTTGAATACATTTAATAAATACAACATTTTTGATTGACTTTTATGCTCTCTTATCTCATTTTAGAGACAATTATAAAGATTTTTTTATAGAGATCACTCATTTTTTACAATTTTGTTATCCAGATAAAAAGTATTTGATATTTTTAACCAAAATTTCAATAAAAAAGATAATTTATGGCCATAGTAAAAGCATTTATTTAGTTTAAAATCTTATATTTCATTTAACAGAGAGTATTCAATAAAAGTATTCTTAATTTATTTCAATTCTGTAATTTTACACTATAACGTTTGTTGTCTGTCATGTTATACAGTAATCTCATACAGAGTATTTTTAACCATAAAAAGGTTGTTTATTCGTTCTAGTTGAGATCATGATTACGCCACTTAATTACAATTCTAATTAGTTTAAAATATGCATGAAATCAGATAATGTTTCATCTATTCTTCACATGATTAATGACGACATCGTTTTGAGACTGCGTCGTGAATGTGACTTGTCGACGAATTTACTGCCTGTTTTCAAATCGCATTCTTCTAGTGACAGTAAATAAGGCGAAGTTCACCCTCGAATGTCTGAGAATATTGTGGAAGTTCATTTTACAAATAAAACGATTTCTTATATGGAGAATAAAGCATTGGTTTAGGAAGCCATTTTTGTCAATCAGAAGAATTTTATATCTCAAATAAATTGTTAAATCCATCCAAAAAATAATGAAATGAGAAATTGCATCCACACAAACTTGCTTAATAAAGTAACAAAAACATGTGTTACTATTATTCATGCAGTTGCTAAACAGCACTTTAAAATTTGAAACCCCCGAAAAAAAAGCAAAGAAGATTGATTTGTGGAAATCATCATTACGGACAGTGAAACAAAAAACTAAAATTCTTAGAAGAAGAATAAAAAACACTTCAGAGGCACAGAAGAAGAAGAAAACACGGAACATATCAGATCATACTAGGCTATACATAGAATACAAAAAGTAAATCTCTTCTTACAAGAAAGAAATTCTAAAGGCAAACTTATCCAGCTGGATGAAGTTTTATTCAAATAACAATACCAATTTTGGTATATAGCAAAACATTGAAGCTGATAAAGTCCTTAAGCCAACCCAATTTCAACCTCTGTTACAATGCTCTAAATAATTTCAAATCTACAAACATAATTGGTGAATTTCTCGCTTAAGCCTTATCCAAATACAACCCAGGATGATTTTCCTTTTCCCGCCATTCTTAGATTTATTTAGTCAAGTCCCACCAACGATCCAGATCCCCTTTTTACCTTAATTGAGCTTCAGTATATAATAAATAACTTCAGTAACTTTTAATTGACCCCATGAGTGGATGGTATTAATATCCCAATGGTAAAATTAGTCTTCCGTTCTTGTCTGCAGTTCCTACTTTCTTTATTTAGCATCTAATTAAAGCTGCACTATTTTCCCAAATATTTCAAAATCGACCCAATGATATTCTTTTTAAAAAAAGAAACAAAATCTTAAATCGTCTTTTTACTATCGTCCAATATGTGTGCTACCAGCGATATGGAAAGTATTAGGAAAAGTAGTGATTAATCGTTTGAAATACTTTCTATATAAAACTAATTTTCGCAGAAATAGTCAAATGGTTTTCCAATAGTAATAATCAATCAGTCAATTTGTTCCATCAAAGCCCCTATTTATAAAAAAAAACCACTCATCTCTTAGTCTAATTTAAGAATATTTACTGTTATACTCTATCGCAATCAACTAACACCATCATCAAACCATGCAAATTCCAACCATCAGTTGTAAGTTAGTATACAGATGGTTCAAAATAGGATTATGTACAGGAGCTGCTTTCATAACGAGGATAAATATGACAGAAAAAACTTATCGTCTCTTCAAACTGCAAATTTTCAATTTAATTTTCCAATCCAATGCTCTGATGATCCTGAAAGCCATTAATCATGCACAAAAATGCAATATTTCTTCGTGACCATTTGAAGAGACCAGTTTGTCCGTTTTAATAGTAATCTGCAACAACATAAATCTAACTTAATTCACGAAATACAGTTGTCACTTCAACAATTACTAAAATATATGAAAATTCAACTTAGCTGAATATGTGCTCAGGTAAAAACTTAGGGTAAGGATTTTGTGAATTAATGAGCTAAAGAGATAGAAACGAACACCAATGTTCAAATAATTACCACGCCACGCCCAAAATCTTCTATATTGTTAAAACTCGATTAATAGATTTTAGCCTTATACAAAGAGCAATGGGATGCTGTTGAACAACATACCAAACATATAATCCGTACAATTTGATCATGGCAGGTTTGGAAACGTGAGGCTCATCAGATTCGGACTTTACATAAGAATCCCATCTAATTAAAAATTTCAACTAATAGGTACAGAAAGGAATCCCTTTTTACTGCTAAATGCTGTAAAGAACAGTTATAAATTATAGGGTGTCCATAATTTTCCCCAAGAATCTTATATATTTTGATGAGATGAATCATTCGTAAGATTTGAATTTATTCCTTTTTATCTTTAAATGTGAAAGTAAAAAAAATTGGAATTTGTTTTCGCGACTTTTAGCAACTAATTTTTCTCTCTAATATCACACGTAATTTTCGGTAAAATTTCAATGGCCTTGAAAAACATTAATTAAAATTTATCAAGAAGAATGATTTACAAAATTTTTCTTTATGTTAACTTTTGATTCATTACCCATTCACTAAATCTTTTTTTTTTCCTGCATGAATATTGGAAAAGTATTTTATTTAAAGTATATAAATCTTGATTTGTGTGGCTTTTCATTAACTGTTTCTAAATTTCGTTTCGAATATTTTATAAAAATTAGCTTCAATTTTTCACCAATAGATTATAATATAATTTAATGAAATTTATTTGTTACAGTAAGGCATTTTAATTTAATAAAAATTCATATTTTTGTACTAGACTAATTGATTGATTGATTTACAATTATAACAAATAATTTTATGTTATTGATTCTTCATTACATGAAACGTTACGAAATTTCTTTCATTCTACCTTAAAGTATTTACCTATGTTCAAGACAACTTTTTTAATAGTTAATTTTAATTTTCTCTTATCTCGCTTTAGATAAGTTTTGATGTAAAATATAAAAGCAAACATTTTAATTACGTATAGCATATATTTAGTGAAATCAGTTATTTTCTGGAAAATTTTAGTGAAATCTTTTTAAGAAAATGGTTAGCATTCTACAGAAAATTGTAAAGCCTCAATTTTTATTTAATTTAAACTGAAGGATTATGTGACAATGTTCTTTGAAATGAAAAAAAAAATAATCTAAGAAACATATTCAGAGGTAAAGAAAATAGGATTAAAAATATAAAAAGATGGATAATTTACGAAACTTTATAGAGAGAACACTTTATTTAAAAATAGCTGTAAATGTGGAAAGAATCTTCCTATTTATTCAACATTTTGCTTTCAGATAATGAAATTTAAAGCATGTAAGCCAAGTTTCATACAAGCATTTTTATCATTGCTAGAGATATCATGTTTGAAGATTTTGTGAAAAACAAATATTTAAGAAAATCGTCTTTAAAGTGATAGTTTTGCTTGTAATAACGACAATTCTTTCCGAGTGTATAAGCCAAATAACGGATGCCGAATAATAATCCGAAATGGTGCCAAACTTGGTAATTAGACTAATCAAAATACAGGGAAAAGGATTCCGGTAAAAAAATTTAGTTCCAAAAATCTCCGCTAGGTCATTTTGTAGCACTTTACAATGAATAAAATGTGAAAAAAAGGAAAATACTAACACATTCAATCGTACTGTTAAATTAGTGATTATTTACTACATTAACTTCTCCGGTGAGGAGTTGGACCACGTTCAATGTGAGCATCATTCTCAGAAAAAACACCGTACATTCTGTGCACAACGTTCTCCACAGCCTTACGTAACATATCACGAGGAATATCCCGCACTGTCTTTGTTATGTTGTCCTTTAGAATCGATAAATTTGATACTCTACCAACATAAACGCACGTTCCGATAACGTGAGAGGCATGGCCATTGGAGATCAATTACTTCAGCTGAGATTATTTGCCGGAGCTGTCTACTACTTGCTTTTATAGTCCCTATTACCGGCACTGTCATTGCACAATAATTGCATTTTTCTCTGGTGCCCGTGTTTTATGCAAATTCTCATTATTGTAAGCTAAAGCAGCGCCACAAATTATCCTAGCGGCAACTTTTGGAACTAAACTTTGGACTTTGGGGTGTTATTTCGGCTCTTAGTTCAGGGCGCTCCAAACACTGTCTCTTTAAAAAAGGTTACTCTGTACTTTTCCATATTCTTGGAAGTTTTTCAAACCATGCATATAGTTGTAAGAAAGGTTAGAGGTAGCCGCCGAAAGAAAACTACTCTAGTGGACGATCTTTCCTTCAGGTTTTCAGCTGAAAGAGTCTGATGCCAGTTATGAAGCACCACTGCTGAACAACTGTATTCAGATAAGGAGTGACTAATCTCGTGGCTTACTGTGCTCAGAACTAGTGTGTCCTATTCGCCCAAATCCTGAACTCCGCATCCCTTTCGAACTTAGCTATTTCTACGACAGTTGAAAGTGATTTAAGAAACACAAAATGGCCTCTTTATGGATGACAGTCACTTCAATTCCACAATCGAATGTTTATGATAAATTATTTGGAGAGAGTTCGAGACATAGCTCATGCCAGTAACATCACGGAAAGAGATCGTTAATGTTGTTCTGCAACTTTCATCTGAGGTAACAATACCCTGAGTGGGTAAAGTGAGCTCCACATTTTCGGCAGCGTTTTTGTAACCTTGGATATCGCTATTGTAAGGTAGTGATTCTTTCCCTGTATCTAGGTACCATTGCAGTAGATTTGATTTTTGAATTTAACAATGTGCGTCACACAGGAGTCCTACTGCTCAGCAGCTGCTGAAAAAGAAAAATATTACTTGACTGGTACGGTAAACGAATTATCCGGATTTTATTCAAATAGAGCATGGGCGGGATATTTTTTGATAAGAGGTCTTGCAGCATGATTAAATCCTTTGGGGTACACGCAACCACTGAACAGATGCTGATTGAGACATTCTTACTACAAGAACTGTTGGACAATCTGGTGCTGAAATTGGAGAGATGTTACGAAGGTACCATTGCAGTGGATGAAGGATGCATCTCAAACTAAGATTATTGTTTTGTGTTTATTGTTCTTTCTTTGGACTGACAATCATGTGTAATGATACTATATGTTCAATAAAACCTTCTTTTGGTTAATTCTGTACTTTATATTTTGTACTTTCTATTCAATTTTTCACACTACGCTTTCATCACCGTGTGAAATACAAAATGTTGCCACACATTTCTAAATTTATATACCTTATAATTTCACATGGCATTCAAAATAAGCACCTGTTGCTTAAGTTTTGCGCAAGTGGAATTTACTTATTTTTAAGTACTTAGATAGCCTTTTCTTTAATTAGCATTACTTCCTTTGCATTCAAAATTTCCCTAAATTTATCAGTAAAACTACTTATTGCTTCTAAAAAAAATCTAAAATTGCTTTTAATTTATTTCAGGATAAACTATAATAATTTTTATTTTACTAAAATCTGACTAAAAATCACAGAGTTCATATATTTCCTAGATTGGTAGGTTTTTGAATAAAAAGTAAAGTTTAGAGATAAAAACGTATGTGAAAACTCAGTAAAGAATTCAAATATTTACCATTTCTGTTTATGGAGAGCAATTTATTTGGAAAATGTTTAGCATGTGTTTCTGTTGTTATTACTTATGACACTTGGACTAGCTAAGCTCGCTATACCGTTGTCTATACGAATTTAAATCAGTAAAGTGAGTCATTCGTTTAACCATAGCTCCACGAAGGTGAAAGTACGACTTTGCTCTAAACTCTTCCGACAGATGGCACCATGAAAGGATCCACTCCCTCAATTTTGACAATGATCTTTAGTGGATGACATTTTCTCCAGACCATTACACCCCTGGTAACTGCTCAACTACCGATCACAGGAATTTCTATTCCATAGATTTAACGAGCAAATACATCGTATGTACTCGGTGGGTCTTTGGCGGCATTAGGAATCGAACCCAGTCATTCCGGACGGAAGACCCCTAAGCTACCTGGCCTATATTAACTCAAGTGATACAGTTTTTAATATATAAAATATTTGCTCTATATTATTATACCATACATTATCAGCAATTTATTATCTTCATATTAATTAACGTATTTCTAAACTCATAAATCCATTTCCTATTTTTTCTAAGTTTATTTTCTAATAAATAAATAGCAAGAAAAAGAAATACAAAATTGAAAACTTTTATTTTAGAAATAAAATAATGTATTCATTTTTTTAAACTTACAATATGACTGAAAAAAAGAAAACAATATAAATCTAATAAGATAATATTCACTATACAATTTAATCTCTTCAAAAGTCTATCCGAATCGGTTTCAGATAATTCCATTTTTCAATAGGCAAATTTTAATCACTCTTCTTACTTTAATAATTTTAATTCCCAATTCCCTTCACGAAATTTCAGAGAAAAAAAGAGAGAAAGAGTTCTTATTAATTTTGAAATGTCTGACAAGCATTCGATCATTTCGTATCTTAATCTGAATGATTTTAAAAAAAAAAATTGAAAATTGGAAAATAGAGAGAATGGAAACGTTCGAAAAGTCCCATTAAATTAATCATAAAAGTTCTACCTCTTCTTCCTGGTTGTCTCGAGACAAAACCATTCAACCGAGGGCTGATCGAAGGTCTCTTTAGAGACGAGGCCAGGGGCGAAAGTCAATTAACACAGCCATCCACACTGAATCTTTATCAAATTCTTTAAAAGCTCTAATAGAGCATTGTTCGAGTTGTGTCCCATGGTAAGAATAGAATTATTTTTTAATTCCTTTCTACCCTGAGGGGGTGGATGGGGTGTAAGGTCGTTAATGAGGCGTTAGGAAAGCAGTTAACTGTTATTCAAGAGCCGTTCATATTGAGGATGTAAAAAGGGGGTGTCAGAATGACTCGATATCTTGCGAGCAGACCATAAGAGCGAGAAGAGAGTTATGGCGCCATTTGGGGACTTGTAATGCCATGATTGACACCACTGTTGTCGCACTTATTATTCTAATTGGAAGCGTTACTTTTTCTCAATCCTTTTGTTCCCGGTTGCAGTTAATTGACATCGCTTCACTTTGGAATCTCTGAGAGACGGGAATTATTGAAATGGAATGAATCTGTTAGTGAAAAGGATTGGTTTATTATTCTCTTTCTTCGAGAATCATACTAGATATTAATTAATATTAATTTGTATGCGTTAAATTTATATGAAGTGATATTTGGTGACATTCCGTTTCATTAAAAGTAATGTATATATTTGAATATTAATGACAAAACATTTATCAAACAACAAAAACAATTTTCATCTTTTAGCATGATAATTTTTACTAATTGAAAATGTCTTTCTATCATTATTTAGTGTTTCACCTTGAGCAAAATGTTAAATTTTTCTTTAACGAATATAGAAATGTTGTATTTTTACCAGCTGTTAAATTTATTGATAACAACTTAATAAATTTTTTCTTAATGTTTCTATTAAACTATATATATATATATATATATATATATATATATATATATATATATATATATATATATATATATATATATATATATATATATATATATATATATATATATATATATATATATATATACATACATACATACATACATACATACATACATACATACATATATATATATATAGTGAAATAGAAATATTATGAATATTGCAAATAACTTTTTATACAAGTTGAATTGTTTGAACAATTTAATTAAAATGAAATTTATATTTGACATTGAGCAACTCTAATAAAAATATTTTAAATGCATAATATTGAAAAAATTTACAAATTTAATACTTTGTAAAATTACCTATACTAAAATAAATGTTAAGAATACCTGAATTATGCATGTATGTTATTTAAAATTTCTTTTAAAGATAATTTTATTATTTAGATTGTAATGTATGTTTGAATAATATAATTACTGTAACTTACAGTAATTACATTATTCAAAACCACATTACTGTAGATTACTATTATTATATATATATGTTACTCAAAAATATAATACAGTAGCAAACTGTAATTATATTATTCAAAAATACATTACTGTAGTATACAGTAAGCATCTAAAAATCCGCGTAGTTTGAATGAAAAAAAAATAAATAATAATAATTCAATCTTTAACCGCGAATATGTTTTGTTTTTCAGTACAATGTTATGCAAACAAATTGAAATGATTTTTTGAAAATAAAATAGTGAACAATTTTATTATTTCGCAAATTTTAAGTGTGCTATTGAGAGATTTTATTGTTCAAATACATATTTGTATTAATAAGATTTTTATAATTTTGTGGATTATTTGGAATATATATATATATATATATATATATATATATATATATATATATATATATATATATATATATATATATATATATATATATATATATATATATATGATTGTATTTATGGTTTTCCATTGTAAGCTCTTTCAAAGAGAAAAATAGTGCTTACAATTCCTTGGTGTTGGAGTCGTATCCAAATATAATAATACTTCCGAATATTAGAAATCTGTCGTCACGTACCACTGTAAATTGAATTATTAATTAGTTAATCAACTAAGCAATGCTTAATTAACAATTTTGTGTAAATTTAACATTAAATGAACATTGTAAATATGTAATATATACTAAAACTTAAAAGTAAATTATCCCTTAATTTGTTTTCTAAAATTTGAATTTTTTTTTATGATACGTTAATGAAAAGTGAAATGAATCTTAATCTTTTCATGTACAAGAAAAACGACTAACTAAGAATATTTGAAAGTAATAATATTTCGATATCCAAGGAACAATTTTACATCAGTATAATTGAAATCCTTCCCCAATAATCATGGCTTATGTAAATAGCAAACTTGAAAATGAAAAGAAACTCTAACACAGGCTAGTAGAATATATTATTTAGTAAATATAAACAATAATTTCATGAATTAGCGATGCAATTTCGTAGAAAATAGGAAACAAATTTTATATTCATGAATACATGAATTTAAAAGTAAATGAAAAAATGTTTTTCTAAGATGAAATATATCATCTTTATACTAGTCTTTATACCGTCCATACACAAGCTTAGCTATTTATTTATGTCATCAAATGGAATATAGTTATAAAATAATAATAATTAAATCATAATTACAATCTTAATTTTAATTTGTTATTTATCAAATAACTATTTTATTAATGTTTTTTATTATCAAATTTATAATAATGAGTCCCTTTTCTTATTCGATGCCGTGACTAATTTCCGTCTTTCTGGGATAATCTATAATCTCTCTTCGATTTCCGCGTAATGCAGTTCCACGGCATAATCCGATAGCACGCAGTGCAAGGCAACAAGCTGTTTTGTCACCGCTTCTCATTTCTATGCAAAGGTAATGCAGGAAAGAAAAAATACGGGACGCCTCTAGATAAAGAAACAAAACAACTTACCCATGTCCAAAACGTCTATAGCATCTGCTTGAGCTTGTTTTATCCCTTAACAGTTTTTTTTCCCTTCCTTGTCCCTCGTCTTCGGTGGTTGTAGGAAGACGTTAGAGGGAGGCATCGAGCCAGATGGTGCGGTGGATGACATCGAGGTATTGTAAGGAATATATTTTGACTTAGCGAACACAAGACTTTTTCCCTTCTTTTCTCTCCGTCTTAGTACGAGAAAAAAAGGCTCTTATTTTGCATGCATTCAAAATCCTGAGACTGCTTGGAATTTTGAAAGTTTTTTACTATACTGAATGAAGTGATTCTGGATTAAAATGTTATGCTTAGTTATTATCTCTTTCTAAGTTATTATGATTTAACCTATAATGTATCGGATTAGTTTATGAATTCTTTCGCATTTCCAGATTCTGTTTATAAAGGCAATGAATGTACTTCAAAGCAAATGTCCCTTTTTGAGGGTAAATGTTAAAATATAATAAACCTTAAAAATACTATAAATATTAAAGTACAATAAACACGTACATTAAACATAATAATACAATAAACATTATAGCATAGTATATTACAATATACATTATAGTAATATACATAGTATATTACAATATACATTTATAGTATATTTCCAGATAGAGCCAGGATTTGGTACAGAGAAGCATGATGATGCAACTACAACTTTCGGATAGCTCTAAACGAAGAGATACTGGATTAAAATGCTGTTGAATCACATAATGTTCAAAATATACAATCTTTGAATTGTTACAAAACTTGCAATATATTCGATTTGATTGTGAATTATATTGTATTTCCAGATTCTGTTTGCATTGATTGCATTTTAAATTAAAAGTTCCATTTATAGAAGATAAATTTTAAGAATGCTATAAATATTAAAAGCACTGTAAACATTGTTATTAAATAAACATATTATATTTTACTGTAATTCACATCATATTTTATTGCATTTTCAAACTCTGTTTTGAAATGCAATCAGTGCATTTCGGAGGTAATGTCTAGCGTGTAAAAATTATAATGCATTAAACATTAAAAATGCAGTAAGCATTCAGATGCATTTTAGCCAAAAGTACTAAATCACTTTTTATACACTACTGGCCATTAAAATTGCTACACCAAGAAGGCGACATTCTACAGACGTGAAATTTATACGAAAGGAAGAAGGTGCTGCGATATGCAAATGATTAGCTTTTCAGTGCATTCACACAAATCAGGCGCCAGTAGCGACACCTGCATTGTGTTTAAATGAGGAAATTGTTTAGCCGGTTCCTCATACACAAATTGCATTTGAACGTTGTTGCCTGGTGAAAAGTTGTTGTGATGCCTCGTGTAAGAAGGAGAAATGCGTACCAGAACGTTTCTGACTTTGATAAAGGTCGAATTGTAGCGTACCGGGATTGAGGTTTATCTTATCGCAGTATTGCTGCTCGCGTCGGTCGAGATCCAATGACTGTTAGCAGAATATGGAATCGATGGGTTCAGGATGGTAATACGGAACGCCATGCGGGATCTCAACGGCCACCTATCACTAGCAGCCGAGAAGACAGGCATATTATCCGCATCGCCATAATGGATCGTGCACGTAATGGATCGTCACGAGCCGTTAGTGAAGAAACGGGTCGTTTGGAAGACAACAAGTGTCTGCACGAACAGTTCGACGATGTTTGCTGCAGCATGGACTCTCAGCTCGGAGACTATGGCTGCGGCTTCCCTTGACGCTGCGTCATAGACAAGAGCGCCTTCAATGGTGTGATCAACGACGAACCTGGGTGCACGAATGCGAGACGTCATCTTTTCAGATGAATCCAGGTTCTGTGTACAGCATCATGATGGTCGCATCCGTGTTTAGCGGCATCGTGGTGAACACACACTGGCAGCGTGCATTCGTCATCGTCATACTGGCCCATCACCTGGCGTGATGGTATGGGGTGCCATTGGATACACGTCTCAGTCACCTCTTGTTCGCATTGACGGTGGTTTGAACAGTACACGTTACATTTCTGGTGTGTTACGACCCGTGGCTCTACCCTTTATTCGAGCCCTGCGAAACTCTACGTTTCAGCAGGATAATGCCCCACACATGTTGCCGGTATTATACGGACCTTCCTTGATACGGAACATGTTCGGCTGTTGTCCTGGCCAGCACGTTCTCCCGATCTTTCACCAATAGAAAACGTCTGGTCACTGGTTGCCTAGCGACTGGCTCGTCACCAAACGCCAGTCACTACGGTTGATGAACTGTGGCATCGTGTTGAAGCTGCATGGGCATCTGTACTTGTACATGCAATCCAATTTCTGTTTAACTTAATGCCCAGGCGTATAACTGTTGTTATTACTGCCAGAGGTGGTTGTTCTGGGTACTGATTTCTCAAGATCTATCCAGCCAAATGTTTTGAAAATTTAATCACTTGTTGTTTCTAGTACAGTATATTTGTCCAATAAATATCATTTTGCTATCTGCATTTCTTCCTGGTGTAGCAATTTTAATGGCCAGTAGTGTATATAATACAATTAAATGTGCAAATAAATACTTATCGATATTTTTATCTATGTTTTAACGTGCATTTTTAACTTAATATATTTTAAAGTTTAGTATTAATAAATTTAAATTTAATATAATTTTGTATATAAATTACAAATTTAATTAAATTTTATAAAAATGCTTTGCTTAAATTATTGTACTGTCTCAAGAAATTTTCGCATTTATTATAAATATGCTGGTTTTATGGCTTGTGTTGTGTAACTATCTCGTTACATTACAAAATCTACTTAATTTTCTTAAAAAATATCTGGACAAAATTAGATTACTTAAAAAAATTTCTTTTAAAGTTATTTTTCTAAAATTAAGAAAACTCAATTAGACAGCGATCAAAAGAGTTAAAAAATCTTAAGTTATAATTAGATATATTGTTCAATTACCACAATTATTTATATCCTAAGCAAAACTCATTATTCGAAAAGAATAAAATAGTTTTTATACATCATTTAAAAAATTATAATGATAAAATATAACAATATATAATTAAATATATATATTTAATAATCGGATTTTAATTAAAAATTTACTAAGTATTTTATTAATATTTATTTTCTTAAAAAATATTACTAAAGTATTGTGCATAGTTTTATTTAAAAAATAATTATTAAACAGTTATTATTATAAAAAATAAATTTAAGCTTACAAATAGAAAAAAATTATTAAAATGAGGCAATTGACAAATGTCATTCCAAATTAAAAAAATTCCTTTAATCACTATTTTTCTTAAATATTTCACTGAATTTTCATATATTTCAAACCTTGCACATTATTAGAATTTCCAATTAGTTTATCTTAACAAAGGTAAAAAAAAAAAAAATTATATAATAAAAAACCTATTAATTTCTTTAAAAATGTCATTCAATTGTTTCTTCAAAACAAGATTTTAAGTTTAAATATGTAGATTAATTAAGTTTATTAAGAAAAAAATCACTCTTCTAAGAAAATAAGATCACACAAAGAAAGAAAATGAAATTCCGCAGCGTGAAAGTGAAAAACATATAGGTAGGATTAGGCGTCAGGGCACTCAATTTACTTCACTTTATTTCCTGAAAGATGATTTTCCCGTAACATACAGTATTTCCCGACGTAATCAGGAAACTCGCGTTTTAACTGGCGTTGGAAATGGACAAACTTCGTCAAACAAAGCCCTTTGAAGAAGTTTTGCGTCCCTTTTTCTCCTCGGGCGACGATGACAAGGGATTATGATCAGAAAGAAGCTTAAGGGGAGAAAAAATATCTTTATGGGTTTGCTGTCGAAATTGCTTATGAAGTGAGAAAGGGTTCAGATTATAGGAATGCATCACGACGACATAAAGAGCTGTTAAGGCTAAGACAAACTTATGTTTGTTAACAGAGTCACGCAGCAGACATATTTTTGCTTAGACAGTAACTGAAGGCAAAGCTTATTTATTTTTGTAGAAACTTTGATAGTTTTTATGAACAAATTATGTCACTCAGTTTGTTCTTATTTATTTTGTATGGTGTTTTATATAACATACGCGCACATACCTACATACATGCATGAACAAGTTCTATGTATATGTATAATATACTTTCCAGAAAAAAGTCTGCGTACAAATGCCGAGTAAATATTCTACAAAGAATAAATGTACACTAAAGTGTTAATATTATATTTTTATATAAAGATTTTTTAGAACAATTCCTTAAATATCATTTGCAATTTCAGAAAGATGACACACATTGCTTAAAGGTAATAATAATAATAATAATTGAAAACGCATTACTCATAAAGAGTACGTATTACTAAGTTATTTGCAAATTAATCTTAATCTTTTTAACCTCCGTGGACTTCAATGAAATGAAATATTGTCTGCCTTTATTTTTTACTACTAATTCATTTTAACTCTGGTGGCAATGCAACAAATAGAATAAAAAAATATTGTTATGTTGATATGATACATTAGTATTTGTAAACAAGTAAACTTAAAATAGAATTTAAAGAAAATGAGATTGTTCCGGAAGAAAAGCAAATCATCTTAAGACAAAGGAATAAAGATTAATCTCTTCGAGCAATTGGAAAAACTGTTGGGAGAACTCATTCTTCTATCAAAAGGATAATCAATAATTACAAGTTATCAAAATCTGTTATCTTAAAGCCTCGAAATAAATCTAAAATCTAAGCTGACTTCGAGAAATTATATGCATCCTAAAATCCTTACATTTAAATCCAAAGATTACTGTATCTCAAATAGCACTTGATATTAGAAAAAGGTTTAAAAATCTCTTCGTGAAGATACTATTCGAAAACTTCTTAAGAAATCTAGCTATCACCGCCATGTACCTTGTAGAAAGCCATGTATTTAAACTGCAAATAAGCAAAACCGTTTAAAATTTGGCAGGAAGTATGTTAATATAAAGCTTCTGAATTTTTTGAAAAAGTAATATTCTCTGATGAAAGCAAGTTTTGTATTTTTGGCATCAAAAGGTATAAACTGGTGTGGAGAAAAGAAGGTGGTACGGCTTTTGAGATGCAAACTTTTGTGTTTAAAGTTAAATGCGGTGGATGTAGCGTAGAGATTTGTGAGTTAATGGCAGCAAATGGAGTTGATCGATTAACTTTTATAGACTCCACATTAGACCATATGAGTTATCTAATTATATTAAAAGAAAATTTGAAGCAGAGTGCATAAAATTTTAAACTTAGCGATGACTTTTGTTTTCAACAATACAATGACCCGAAACACACTCCCGACAAAGTAAAGATCTGGCTGCTGTACAATAACAAATATTAGTTGCCTTCTTCCACAATCATCAGAAGTAAACTCCATAGAGTATTTATGGAACTTATTGGAATGAAACATTCGGCAACATAACATAATATCGAAAGATGTGATAAAAAGAGTAATTGTGATGGAATGCAATATTTCATCTGCGGAAACCGCCAAGCTAATCCACTCTATGCTTAAACGATTGGAAGGGATTCTTAGACATAAAAGTTTTTCAATCAGACATTAAAGTTAAAATGACAGTCCATGGAAGCTGTATTTAAAAAACTTTTCTCATCTGTACGCAAACTTTTTCTGACTGCTTTATATGTAATTTTTAATTACCATTATAATTACTTTGAAATAATGGGTGCTATCTTTCTGTGAAATTGTTACTAATATTTAAGGAATTGTTAACGAAAAGCATTACATAAAAATTGAATTAAGGTTGACACTATTATATACTTTTATTCTCTGTAGAATGTTTACTGCACGTTTGAGCGCAAACATTTCCTGGCAAGTGTGTGTGTATATATAAATTTTAGTTCTATAAATGTATTGGTTTCTTAGAATACATAATGGAATATATTATACAATGTATAAAATGCAGTTTAATTTCCGGATGCGGGATTACTGCGTGAGTAAAAGGGAATAAAATGGTGGCAGCCAACCTTGTCTAATGGTCAGTGTGCCTGATTGCGGATAGGGAGGTATGATTGCGGAACAGCTACCATAGCAGATATCCTTTTATAACATGAAAGGCATATAGATAACATAATGATCGTTGATGAGACCTGCAAACTTGTGCGTTCTCCAACATTACTAGTTTTAAAATAGAATTTTCCAGCTGGGAAAATTTTTTATCGCAATTGTAATTGTAAGCCTTACAGCATATGTAATTTCTTCTTTGGTTTGTGATTCTTGATTCTTCACCAATAGACCTACTTGGGTGTAATCCAGAGCTTGATTCTACAAGTGAGATGAAAGCAGCTGCGTAGGAGGCTTCGTAATTTAGAAACAGAGCTCAAACAAACTATCCCTTATTAATTGGCTTGTCACCCACAGAAGTATCATTTCACTGTAAAGATTCAGCAACCACTACCTATTTAACGTGCACCAACCGCTTTTAAAAAGCAGGACGGAGCTTTGGTTAAGCCAGGATTCAAAAGTGCTACCTTCCGTTTATCTGAACGACCCTCTATCCAGCCAGTCCACCACAGCTCCCTGTAGAAAATGTCTCGGAACATAAGGTTACCCCCGCCCTCAACACACCATCCATTTGTTAATTGAGTTTCTTTTCACAGAATGTCTTCTTACATCGTCGCAATATTTTTTAATGAGTATTCATGGTGTATCGTTTGTCCTTAAATTTATCATTTTGTAAATATAACATTACATATTTAAATATATATTTTTTCCATCTGAATGATAATTTTTATTACATTAAATCCGATATTTTATAATATTGTATTTTGTATATAATGTGAAGTAGTGAAGATTTTGAGCAATATTATATTCTTTATATATATATATATATATATATATATATATATATATATATATATTGGTAAGATAAATACAATAATTCTTATAAGAAATGTCTAAAAATATTAACATCATAGACAAAATAATTTTAGTATTTGTAAAAAAACGAGCTATTTTTACTTAAAAATACTACAAAATTAATTCACTTTCTCGAATTAACACAAAAGGAAAAACACAAAATAAATTCTTTTTAATTTAGTATAACTATTTGTCAAAAAAATACATTTAATTATTTCGAATGTGTATTAGAAATTATTAATATTTAAATTTCAATATGTGCGTGTTTGATCCCCTTGTGTTTAAAAAATAAGTTGTATTTTCAACATGAGTGTTTTTATAGAATTATCTACATACATAAAATTATGACATTTCTCATTCAGGTATTAGTTTCCTGATCAACACTAAATATTAATCTTTGTTTTGAAATATGAAATGCCATATAAAATGGTATAACTGTACGTCGGTAGAAAACATAATAACTATAGATATATTTATGATAATTCATAAATTTTGAATGGTTTTTTTAAAAAAAATAATTTTCGTTTTATTTGAAACAATAAGTATTAAAGGTAAAATAACAATCTATAAGAAATTTATAAACGTCGTACTACAGTCTGTCTAAACAAACAAGAATAGAAAGATTTTTGCGAAAATGTGTGCCAAAAGCCACTTTAAAATTTGCAGTTTATATGATAAAAACAATTATCAACTGAAGGTTCCAACACATTTTCCCGAAATCTTTTGCGTCTGTGTTAATTACTATTAAAACTGTATATATCTTGTATCAGTGTATCAATTAGTGAAAATAGTTTCATATCATTTTATCAAGTTATAACTTGATCATGTTATTAACAAGACCATTTTGATCAAAAAGGAATATTTTTCCTTGTGATTTTTAAAAATGTTTTCTGTTATTACTTTCAGTAGCGTGATAAAAGCATTTATAGGAAGTTTCCTGTATATACGTTCGCACAAAAAATGAAGTAGCTGTTAATTTTAAAATGTTCTTGAAGTGACTAAGTTAAATTGATGTTTCTATAAATAGAGATTAGCATTTTCACACACACACACACAAAAGTTATTTTGGTTAAGAAGAATATAAGTTATTTGTATTAAAAAATTATTTTTTTATTATATTGAAAACAAAGGAAAAGTTTCGTGTAAGATATGTAACAAACTGAAAGAAATATAATAAAAAAGTCTCAGTTCTCTTTAACATATATTTTTCTTATTTTTAACCTTTAATCTAATAGAAAATATTGTTAAAACAGGAGGGAAAACTGCTAAACCAGAAGCTGAATTGATTTTCTTATTATATATCACAAATCTTCAATACGAGTCATTTATATTCCCAAGAATTGGGTAGAATAGGAAAAATATTAAATTGGTTTTATAATGAATTTTAATAACAGTTTTAAAAATTATTTAATTATTAAAATGTTTCATAATGAAACCGATTGATAACCATTGTAATTCCTAAAAAAATAGGAATAAAAAATTATTTTTAGGTTTTAAATTTGCTTTATATAATCAGAATTTTCTATTTAAAATTTTTATTTAAAGGTTATTTTAAGTCTTACGCTCTCAAGTAACTCATTTATAAATTAAGAAAAATCACATTAACAACTATTTTATTAATTAAACACAGTATAAAATGATTAATATCATTAAATATCTATAGCTTTATGAAATTATATTTCTCTTGAAGCAATAATCAAGTTCTAACTAATACTTTAAAAAGAGATTTTATTTAGTTCCACTAAGAAATACCGAATTTAATTACAGCGTTCCGAAGTCACTTTGAAACAGATTTATTTATTTTTATTCTATTTACTTAAGTGTGAGAACAAGATTAAGAAAAACAATAAAGAAAATGAATAAAAACTTTAACTTCCACTACAAAAGATAAAAGGAACTGCAAACGATTACGCTAACAAAGCGGTCAATACATGTAGGGTTGTAGGCTCTCCTAAAGAGAAGAAATTTTATTGGAAACACTTTTCAGAACATTTGTTAGCGAGTAACAATTCGAGTAAAGAGAAAAGAAATCTTTTTTTCTCTTTTATTTTAAACAGATGTTTTTTGTCTTACATTGTTCCTTTTCTTTCAGATTTCTGAAGAAAATGGGAGAAAAAGGACAACACATACAGATAAAATAAATATATTATTGGAAATGATGACATCATTTCATTCTGTTCTCATAGCATTGGCATGGATTTTAGATAAAATCAATATATATATATATATATATATATATATATATATATATATATATATATATATATATATATATATATATATATATATATATATATATATATATAAGAGTGTAACAAAACTCTAAATATAAAAAAAATCTGTCGAAGTCGTTAAATGTATAATTCTAAGTTTTTTCTTATAGTTCTGATATGTTTCGATTCATGTTCAATATCAAATGAAGCTTTTTTTATGCTTTTATTTCTTTATTTTGATACTGATAATTGTTGAATTAATACTACTAAATATTGTTGAGAAATACTAATTGAAATAATTTCAATATATTTATTCTCTTATTTAAATTTTAAGGAACATTTTCTGATTAAATATAAAATTTGCTAAAAATACATTGTTTAATATTCATTATTTCACCATTATAAGAGCTCAAATTTGTGTTCTTAGAAATAATTAAAATTATTTCATTTCAATTTATATTTCACGGGCTGTAAATTTGTTTTAATATAAAAACATCTACCGTTTTCTAATATTTAGTAATGTGTTTGCAAAATGCCGAACTCTTAAGAAACGAAATTCTTATTTCCTTACCTTCAAAATACAGCTGTTCGAAACTCATACATAAATTTTTAGAATTTACTGAATATGATGCATAATATTTGTGTTTCTGATATTAAATCGTATATTCTCACATATTCAGATTCTTGTTTTAGTGCATAAGAAGAGTGATACCGAATATAAATTTTACTTTTGGTATGAGAAATATTTTATTTTTCTATATGAATTACATTGGTATGGAATAAAACTTCATAATTTTTTTTATTGAAAATAAATCCATAGAGTAACATATTTATTTGAAAAATAAATGTTCTGTGTCATATGGATCATGAATTAATATTTTATGTAGGTGTGAATTAATTATTATTATTGTAGAAAATATTATTGCGCCTAATTCTGGTTTTTATTCAAGCAAATTTTATGAATAATTATTTATAACTATTTATATAAACATATAGTCTTTTGGAAAACAAAAAGTATTTATAAATATGAAAGATAAAGGAGTAAGTTAATTCAAATTATTCTTTCTCTTCAAATGTCAATGAAAATTATCTGCTTGCTCCAAAGTGGGTCTTATGTTCGATTTACTATTTTTGAAGTATTAAGAAAATTTCGATTTCATAAATATTTTTGCAATTTGTACGCTATAATTACGTAATTAATATATAATAAACGTAATATTTTTACAATATAATTAAAAGACAATTGATTCATTCCTCTAATTTAAGTAAAATAAGCTTAATAAAGTTTTTTATATCTCTCCCTCTCCAGTTTTCATCACATTTGAAGTAAAAATGCTACTATTACTAAGAATATTGCTTAGAAATATAGCACTTATAAAAATTAAAATAAAAAAATTTGTTTTTTAATTTCAATCACAACTTTTTACAAGGTGTAATTTTTTGAAATCAAGAAAACGAAAAATTTTTGTTTATATCATTAGATTAATTGATTGATTTTTTTATTAATCATACAAAGCTTATCGAGTATATTACAGGAAAAAATATAAATATCCAGGACTAAGTTGAACCCTGGTTTAATGCGACTGTATTTCTCTTGCTGAATATTAGTGATTAAATATTTTATGTATGCAAATAGATAAGGTTTAAACACTAATAATCGATTGGAACTCGATTGATAGTTAACAGAGGGAATAAGCAGAAATTCGAATAAATAGAATCTCTCTCAGTCTCAACAAAAAGAAAATATGTGTAAATTTTTTTAACATAAAATAAGATAAATAAGCTACCATAAATGCTCGCTGCGAATAATACTGCAATATAATCATTTATCAAGTACTAAATATAATGCTTGACATTTTAGTCACTTAAAATAAAACCCCATTCTAAGATCTTTTAACATTTCATACTATCCATGATTTTAATTTGTCCTGGTATTACTCATACCTCATTATAAGCTCCCATAGACTAAACAAAATTATTTCCAAAGATTCATACTGCATTCTGTGATAACAAAGTTTTGCCCAAAGACACAACCTTTTGGTGTAAAAATTTTTCTTAGCTAAGAAGTAAAATGTTATATTATTGAGGAAATTATTTTGTCAACACAAATACTTATTTAAATTATAGTATTGTTTGAACAATAATTTAACTGAACTTATAGCCCATGAAGTATATCAATACATATTATTTGAAAAATCTTTACGTATAGAGTTGACATTTACATTGAAGATTTCATTTATTTACCACTAATCAATAAAATAAATATTCATTTGTCTCAATCAAGCTGCTCTTCAAGCATCAAGCATATAATGAATTTCATAATTGTAGCTAAGTTCTAGCAGTTGTATTTAATCTTTTGGCACAGCTGTCGTATAATCCATGATTCCAAATTCAGAGATTGGCGATTTTTTGGCGGATTTTCTTATGTATCTGACAACCTCGATTTTATTAAGTCATGCATATGGAGACCTATAAGAATGATGCAGAAAATTCAATTTTGGTAACCTTAGTATTTATATCATGGCGCACGCCACGATACGTCATCTTGGCAACATTTCTTCATCGCCAAAAAAATTTAGAATTTGGAATCATGGATTATACGGCACCTGTGCCAATCTTTTTACAAAAGAATACGTTCGCCGGCAAAATAGATACATTTTCACAGAAATTAAATATCTGTAACGCTACAACATTTTCGCAAGAGGTTTTCTTTTTTCTAAATATCTAGTGATGTACTTACCACTTCCATGAGCTGTTCGATAGATCGATTTCTAGTAATGGGTGCGAATAGATGCCATTGTTAATGCTCTGATTCCATCAGGTGTTGTTTGATCACTTTCAGATAAACATGGTTTCGTAGATTGTCTAAGCCACACACAAATCCTCCGAAGCAACCTATATCACCTCTTAAAGGAGTAAGGTATCGATTCATGGCACTCTGGAAATCATATTTTTTTGAGCGCAGAACTAAATAGATAATCAAATTAAACTTCTAAAGAACGACTTTTCAGATTTTCTTGAGTGCAACACTTTCCAGAAATTACAATGGAAATCAATATATCTCATAGTTTTTTTTTTTATTTTATTTTATTTTTTTTAAAAGTATAAAGAAAACCAGGCGATGCTAAAAGGAATAGATAATTTTGAATATTAGTATTTAAGTTTTGAAAATTTTGTGATCTAGAAATATACATTGTATGCTATTATTTTTGATGCATGATATGTAATAAATAAAGATTATCCATTAAAAATGAAGAATATTAAAAAGAGTATGGTTTGGTTCGAATAGGAGTAATTGAAGATGCTCCTTTTCTCACTCGATTGCTATGGAATACTGCATTGTACGAAATAATTGTGCTGCTTTATAGATATATGTAAGGGTTCATTAGGAATTTAAAGTGGTTTTTGTTTTGTTATTCCAGTTTTGTGACAAAAATATCAACCTAATTTATAAAACGTATTTTTGAAAGTCTTGCTTTTCGTAATAATAATATATATCAGATGATATCCCGAAATCATGAGTTTAAACCGAATATTCTGAGGATAATATATGTATAATAAATATACTAACATGAAAATCATATATGAAAATTAAATTTAACTACACATTTTTAGTAGAGGTGCAAATATTTTGAAATTACTACCAAATTGAATGTGTGTTATGGAATATGTATTGGTAACTATAAATATTATTAGGATGAAAGGTCATTATTTCATAACAAAAATAGAAAAAGGGGATTAAGCATAAAAATAATAAATGATTTTGGTTAGAGATGTATTCCCAATTTTGAGATTGATTCTCAACTAGGCAGAGAATATAATAGAATAAATAGGAAAATTATGATTGTTTGAATAAATATCCAAATAATCAACATGCAAATTTTAGAAAAAAATAATTCTAAGTTTTGTTTGGCAATTTTTATAACTTCTATTAATGGCCATAAAATATTTTTATTATCTATAATATAAGCAGTGATAATTATTTCATAAGTGATATTAGTCTATAGAAAACTGAAATTAATTACGTAAAAAGTCAACAAACTTTTGTATGCAAACGGATTTAAGTGATATCGAAACTATTAGAATTTGAAGTTTCACTATAAATGGGGGATATATTTCATTTTAAATAATATAACTTAAAATTTTATGATTCATTTTGAATTTATATACTTTAAAATAAAGCATAAAATATCAAACAGTTGTAGACATATTTTTATTCCTTCGATAGAAAGGGTTAAGATTGAAATAAGAGGCCAAAGTAGAAAAAAAAAAAAAGCTTGTGTCGAAAATCGCTTTATTTGTACAGCAGTTAAGAAACACATTAGTGAATTTAAGAATATTTTAAAGTGAAACCAACATCATTAATATACTGTTTTCAATATGTAATTACTACTTAGATTTTATGTTTAAAAAGATTATTGCGTTTGTAACTATTATTGCAAGTGCACATCGATTTGAGTCATTTAAAATTCTCTAATAAAGCATTTTTTGGACAAAATATAACTTTCTAATTAAAACGTTTTGGATAAAGCTATAAAAAGTTCAAATAAAAAAAAAAAAAAAAAAAAAAAAAAAGTATCCTAATTTTGTAACATGAATTAATTCTGTCATTACCAATTATATTTTAAAGCAATCTGCAAACTTTAAGAATACAAATATATTTACATATGTTGAATGTTTACATCACATTTCATCACATATTTTTGTGCATTTTTATCCATGAACTATATCTATTATTGACAAGAAATGTACAGTAGTTAACTTCAGACAAAGAGCCATCTTACAATACACAATAATTTCTTTAGACACAAAATGATTTTAGTGAATTTCTTGGAGTATCTTTAATTCCTAATTCCATGTTTAATGTTTGTGATTGATTTTCTACTGTGTTTCCAATTTAATTCATTGTTTAAGCTCACCACGAAAAAATTTCTTTAGTACATAAACATAAATATATGTCTTCTTTAAGTTGCTCTTAAAATAAGAATCCGTTCTTTATCACTAACGGGAATCCTCAAATTATTTTTGCCAGATATTGTTTGACTGGGACAATCCCGGTTTTCAGACAAAATCCTAGTGTCCCGGCCGTTTAACTTAACGTTCCGCTAAAAATTAAATTGTTTTTCATAAATGACAGCAAAAAAGTTTCAAAAATTAACTTTGAAGGATTATTTAGAATAATGAATTTATTACTTGTTTCTGTACTGTATGAAAAAAAATGGAAGACCAAAGTACATATCTGAGAATCTAGATAAACAGTGTATAATAATTGCACACTTGAAACTCTAGGAAAATAGTTTTGGGAGTATTTTATATGAGAAATTTGAAGTGTTTTGAAAATGCTGAACAGATTTCACGGGCCAATTAGCCCAAAACAAATGTAATTGATTCGAATAATGTCAAAACTTCTTTTGAAATTATTAACATTAATTTTCTTGATGTATCGTAGGTGAAAACGAAAAACCATTTCTTATTCATAACCAGGATCTGCTATTGGCTATAGTTGAGCTAGCTAAGGATCATTTACTGTCCATTTTGAAACAGGTAAGCTAGTTTTTTTTTCTCCCTCATCGGTTACTTTTAGACCGGATGACTAATTAGACCGCGACCTATGGATTAAAGTGAATTGAGCACCATAAAAAAACATCCAAATCTAAAGTGTGATTCGAAACCATAAACTGCTGAAATGAAGGCTTTCTAAGAAGAATCCTAACCAATGGAACTTAAATGTAAATATCGTTTAAGTTTTCATTCCTTATTTTCATAAAAACGTTTTTTGCACATAAGTAACTTATATTAACATGTAAAAAATTACTAAATTTATATTATTACCTTTCAATGGTATTATTTATATTATTCTTTTTTATAATTCCTTATCACACAGTAATTATTTATATCATTAAGGTTAAACTGCTCTTTAAAACACTTTAAAATCCCCTAAATGATCTATCTGGGATTACCCCCGACGTTAAGAGCATTCCGTTCAGAAATCTGTGATAAAAAAAAAGCCTCTACCTAAAATAGTTTCATATTATAAAATTTCTATTATTCTTCAATTCTCTGCGAATCTAACTCTATTAAAGTCTGTTAACTGATTCAAACAATAGAAAAATGATATAATGCTCTTTCGGATAATTCTAAAAGTATTTAAGCCTCTGAAACTTCTAATTATATATGCCACGATTTCAAATTACTTCAAAGTACAAATTAAAAACGGTTTTATAATTTTCTTTGACAATTTCCGAAATCTCACAGTTTAAATTTTAAATATAAAATGATTTTAATTAAATGATTTTCTTGATTTACTTAATGCAAATTAAACATGATTGAATAAATAACCCGTTTTCATTGGGTTCATACTTTAAATTATTTCTCAGCGTCTCCATTCTATCACAGATTTTAGAAACGCACACTAGTACACTTCTATTTTGTTTATTACAACTCGATATATATATATATATATATATATATATATATATATATATATATATATATATATATATATATATATATATATATATATATATATATATATATATATATATATATATATATATATATATCTGTAGTCACAAGAGCTCTTTGTCTTAGTGGAATCAAAAAAGATTACTGAAGAGGCAGATTTGCAAGTATTGGTTTAGTGGCGCAAGATGATATCATTGGTCAGTTGGAAATTCTTATCCGTATTTGGTAATGTACATTTTGGAATTCCACAACAGGGGTGGTGTAACTCAAACAGTTGTTAAAAAGATACAATTACAGGATATATATATATATATATATATATATATATATATATATATATATATATATATATACAGTGAGGTGAACTACATGGATCGAACTATCTGGAGGATTAATATTCAAAAAACTTGTAGAAATAAATATGAAATTACTTTTCAATAAAATATTTTGAGAATGAAAAAGCCTCCTTTTCATGATTAAGATTTTAAAAATTAAAAGAAAAGAGATTCTATACAATATAAAAGAAGAATCGGATTTATAGTTTTTCATGTCTCTGAATTAAATAGGCAGCCCGATTTTATTTCAGCCTTCATAAGGTTTTAAAGTTGAGAACTTATAAAATTCACTGGGATGAAAATTGAAATTTACTGTGCTGATAATGATTACCATCAATTTCATTGCTTCGGAATTGTTATTTAATTGACTATCCATATTCATGTTCATGATTATTTTCAACTATTCTGAAAAGTAAATTATCTTTTCTCACCATAATCGAATGTGTACAGTAAAAACATATAAAGCATCTAAACTGATACCTATTACTATAAAATCTTTGCTGTTTTTTGATTCACAGTAATTACGATATACTCTTCCATTACTGTTTTAAGAAAAAAATGGTATATAATGTTTGGAATATTATACTAATTGATTTAAATCTCTCTCTCTTTCCATCTCGTTGATTTCCAATACTTAGTTTAGTTATTGAATCTTGTAATTCATGTGAAATTTAACTGTTGTATTTATTTTGGCAATAATGAATGCCTCAGTTAAATTGCACTTAAAACACATATTGTTGAACTGTTTTATTATATACTTAGTTCGACTAATTCTTGTCTGAATAGTAATCGCAAAAAACGATTGTAAATATTTTTTAGAGTCAGAGGCATGTTCAATTGAATTGGTTTTAGCTCTTTTTTAAAAAATGAATAATAGATTAATATTTTCCTATACATGATTACTACATACAATAGTTTTCTTACTGTTTCGCGTTACCTTCAAAATTGGTGTCACACAAAAATATTTATCTTGGAAGCGAAATTTAAAATGCCATTCAAACTAAATGTAACAAAACTGGGAAACATGCATGGATTTTCGATTTTTTTTTAATATATTGTACTTATATTTTAAATTTTTGTAATAAAATTCCTTTGTCTTATTACCATTAATGAAATTTTTACATTTTTCAATAGAAGAGAGTTACATATAAATAACCCTTACTCATATTGGATGAAAGTATTTTATTTTCATTTATTATTCTAATATTTCTTGTAATTTTATGTTATTTATATTATTAATCAAAATGCGGTACTCTTTTTATTACTGTGTCTTAATTTTTTAATGGAATCAAAGATGTGTGTGCAGCAAATTAAAATTATTTTAAATTTTAGAAACAACCTCAAACACATAACTTAAAATTTTATTGTTAAAATAACATGTAGAATGTTAAGTAAAATATTTATTCATTGCTTCAGTTAGATGAATATAAATTTTCTTTTATATTCAAAAATACGTCTCTCCCTCTAATTTTAAGCCACCTTGATTTTCAAATATATTTTTCAATTAAAAAATGAGATTAAAACAATTACCACTTACACTGATACAATATAAATTATTTATTTTTTATATAGAGTGTTTTTCCAATGTTAAGTTATTTAATGGAAAAGTACTACATCATAACTTAGACTTTACTGTCGTTTCAGGATGCGTGATTGGTTATTGGTATGCATATAACTTTACTTGTAATTACATAAATATCCTATATATCCCAAGAGATTTCTCGCCAAATCTGGCGTCCTTTGTTTTGATTGTAGTGTTGCTGGTTTTCCCTTTAGTGTTGCCAATTTCAGTTTTCGTTGCTTTTCTTATTTTTTGTTACCGGACTCGTTTTTTTCTCGTGTTTCTTATCTCACATTTTTGCGTCATATATATATATATATATTATATTATCTATATATATATATAATATAATCTATCTATATATATATATATATAGATTAGATTAGATTAGATATTATGTATTATGTGACAACAGTGTTTGCATTTCTTGACGACGAAGAAAAGCTGCAACTTAGTTACTTACTCATAGGTATTTCAAGTGTTTAAAATTATATCTTTTGCTGAAAAATATTTTAATAAAAACAAAGAAAATGCATGTCATCCCATCTCTTAAAATAAATAAACGCTAGAAATGTGAAAATTGCAATATCTTTATTCATACATCTATACTCTATAAGATACAAAGACAGGACGGATGTTAATTTTATATATATTTACAGCATACCATTCTGAAATTTACTTTATATTATGAGTGGCACACTCATTCTACATAGTTTTACAACAAATATGTTTGGTTAATATCTTTAAATTAACAAAGAAATTATTTTCGTTTTGTATAATATGATTCTATTTGTTATATTTGTTCAATGCTGTTCAAATATAATTTAGTCTCATAACAGCTTCTTTATTTTGAAATAAAATAATTAAATATAGTAAGTTTTAAGAAGGAAACAAAATTAAAAAAAGACATTATGATTTAAAAATTATCACTTATCTATTTTAATAATACTTACCCTTCAAATTCACGCTTTCAATTTTGCTACTATAAAGGCATACAAAAACTTAAAATAGTATAAATATCTGATTTTTCAAAATTTATAAAAAGTTGAATAATGAGTAATTAACTGGAATCAATAATTCAATTTTTTCTATGTAAATAATATTTGTTTTTAAATTATTAATATTATTTTCGAAATTTAAACATTATTTTTATTCCAAATTACATTTTATATAATAATGTACAGTGCGCATTCTTGCACATATATATAAAATTTAAGTCTCTAGTATAAACTCAATTCCCATGCTTAGAAAATACATTTTATTGTTTTAAATTTTATATAGTTGCAACAGTAGATTCTTGAATTTTATTTGCTAAAACACTTATTTATTATATTATCAATATATTTTAAACACACTCATGCACATTTAATTAAACATTTGAAGTGATCAACACCTGATTTTACTGTAAAAATTAATCTTAGTTCTGTTATTTGTAATTGAATTTTGCCTTAAAACTTGCTGCTAAACGTGCTTCTTATTTATGTTGAAATATTTAATATATTTAACAAAATGTGAATATAAAATCTTTTTATAAGTAGAAAAAATGAAAGTTTTGAAAAAAGGCATTTTTAATTAAATTAATTTATGTAATTATTGTATAAATACAATGGCTTTTGTAAGTTCCTAGTAAATGAATCCGAAATTATGCATTTTAAACCCATTGTACACAGATTATTGGAAAATCATTAAAGCAAGTAGGTCTAGATGCAGCAAGTTGGACATCAATGGATATACATTTCATTATCGCTTATTGCGACTAATTCTTCTAATTTGGTCTTCCTGCTCTTTGGAGCAGCTTACTTGTCGAAAAAAGTGTGTAACGAACATCTAACTGTCAGTCATACTGTTGGAGGAACTATGTCTGTAGTTGCTGTCATTGGCAAACTGTGTTGTCTGCTTGGCAATGTCCTTCTGGAGAAGAGAGGAAGAGGCGGCCATCCTCACAGGAACACATGGCATAAATACCCGGGTACGATTGACCACCCCTCCCAGTTGGAAGGACTGTGCGAAGATTTCGGAAGAGGACATGCTCCGAATCGAGCCAGATCTGTAATGAAATTGAACTTAATTGGTAAAACTGTTGTAACAGGTTAGATTTCTTAACTTGAAAAATTCTCTAAATATCCTAACGAGAATTTTTGAGAAATTATATGTATTTTGATGAAATATTTATGATTTGTTCGTTGTGGATTAATTTTGTGTAAGGAATCATATTTATATTCTTCTCAATGAATATTATATATATATATTAATTGTCTATATAACACATATATCTATAACATATATATATATATATATATATATATTGTATAAATTATATATATATATTGACATTAATATATAATATAATAAATTTATATTATATATTAATGTCAATGAATATTATATAATTATATATATATATATATATATATATATATATATATATATATATATATATATATATATATATATATATATATATATATATATATATATATATATATATATATATATATATCGAAAAGAAAAGCTTATTATATTGTTTATTATAAAATAAGCTTTATTTTATGTTGAATATTTCAAAATTAAAATGTCCAGTTTTACCACAATTGGTGCCTCTTACTAAGAATTAATAATGTAAGAATACTTTTGAGAGTCATTTTAACTAGAATACTTATTAACGTACAACTTTTGAATAGTAAATTATCAAAGACGCTCTTACGAATATTTGTATGCGAAAATATATTCATTAACATAATGGTTGATGAAGTAAATAGCTTAATAATGTTCGTTGATTAAATGTTATTACAACTGAAACACTTGCAAAGTGAGAGAAAATAAAATGATATAAAATGATGAAAATTAATAGTAATACTTATTAGGTAAAATTATTAAACTTCTGAAATTAAAAGTGATAAATATAAAATACAGTAAACCCTCATTAATTCAACTGACTCCGAGAAACTATTTAGGTGTACATATGTATGGATACATTGCACAAATAAAAAGTGAGTTTGAGCAATAATGTATTTTTGTGGTCGCTGGTAAACATCTCTCTTCTTTCTCTCTCTCTCTCTCTCTGTCGCTTTCTCCTAATGCAGAATTCCTGTATAATGCTGACAGAAAGATTAGATTTATATTCTTTTCAGCAAACATGACCTCTAATCCAGCCTACGGGTCAAAAAACCATCTTTACGACGAAATGTATTTATAAAAAGAAATTTCTTAATGAAATTTTAGAAGTTGAAGAACTGGTTGAAAGAAATGACGAAAGAGGGCAGAATACGCTACTGAATTGCAAAGAGTACAATATGCAATCAATGGTTTATAATTTTGAAGCAGCTCCAACAAAACAACGAAACGAAGCCTTTAACTATGATTAAAGCTTGGAAAAATCTTATGCGTATGTAGAGAAGGAAACAGACACACATGGCTTAGAAACTCAATATTTTCACATCAGCTCACACGTAGGTGAAGAAACTGATGTGACGACTCACTTATACATATATACATACATAATTGTGTGGGAAGACCCCAGACTGTACCGTAAGGTTAACGAGTACGGTCTCCCCAACACCTAGTGTGCTCCACATCTCTATGAGGTCCATGAGGGCGCCACCATCGTAAAATTTGAAAAGGTAAACAGATTGGGCTTACAAATTGGTAACAAGAAGTTACAAAACATTTTAAGAAGCTTTAAGCCTTGTTGAACATCAGGCAATAACATTAAATATTTTTCTGAATTAAAAATAAAATTTAACACTTATCTGACACTGGAAGACATTGAGTTGTGGTTAGATGCAGATGCAGATGATCCAGACTACCACAATTTAACAGATGGGGATATAGATAAGAGTGTGACTACAGCAGAAAGATCTTAAGGGGAGAAGACAATAACGATGAAAATAATAATAACCTAATACTTTGTGAAATTAAAGACTGCTTAAATTTTGTGATAAAATACATTGAGGACAACAGCAACTAAGAAGTTTGGATGTAACGACATCTCCGACGAATAATTTTGTAAAAATGACCACTTAAGTAAGACAACAATCAGTGAACATGTTAAGTATGGTAAATATTTTGAACGATCATGTTAAAAATAGTTTTTCATCTTATATTTATTGTATGCATAAGTAAGATATTACCTGTACATACAATACTTAATCTTTCTTTTCTCTTATGCTGTTTAAAATTTCATTTTCTTGAACTCAAAATACAATTTTTACTGTATACAGTAGTTTTTTCATATACCTCTGTTTACTACATATAGGTTATTTTGTTTAATCCGTAATTTCGTTAATTCGGATGACCGGGATCTCCAATTTGTCCGGATAAATGGGGTTCTGTTGTATTGATATTTAAATGCTAAAATATAGAGATTTACAAAATAAGAATCGATTAAATTGATCAACCGATTGAAAAGGCTTAAACTTTTTGAAAAATTTAGTATTGTATGTAATAGTTCTTTGCATTTTCATGAATCTTTACACTTAAAATGTGAAAATTTAATTAAGTATTATTTTTTTTCAGTATTTCTTAATAATTTTCCTGGCTACATTTTTATAGTTTAGAAAATTTTTATTCTCATTGATAAATTATTCTCTAGTTGTCTGGTCTGAAATATATCTTTTAAAGAAATGTTACAATCAATACACGAAAAAGTTACTCACGCTTCCTTCCTTCGATTCTAATCTCAAGTCATTAAGACAGGTGGCGCTAATGTCCCCTGTCCGCGACTCTATTCCAATTCCCTCTGGCGCCCGAACATGTAACTTACGAGTTGGAGATTCTAATCTGAAATATGAAATAGTTAAAATGAGACATCTATTGTCACATATATTCCTTAAGATGTAAAAACGCTAACAATTTTATTTACGCATAATATCTAACTAGAAACTATATGAAATTAAAAAATTGTGTTATCTGTTGAAAACTATTCAAAAGTATTTGTTTTGATTTTCATTTTTCATAACTGAATGCTTTCTCAAAATACATTTACATATATTTAAAGGATAAGATTAATTCAAGAATTTACTATTGACACTTCATTAATTGTGCTAAGCTTAAAAAATTCGAAAGATATTAATAAGAAGTCTTATAGCAAGAATTTTTAAGCCTTATTCTAAATTTACCATTTATAAATAGAGAGTTATTTGCAAAATTTAGAGGTTATAAATATTTCAATTTTGACGCCATTGCTTTTCCTGAATATTTCAATTTGAAAATAAAAAATAGTTTTCGATATAAAATTGCGAGAAAATATTTATGTTTTTCCAAGAGAGGATAAAAAATTATTTATCTGGGTGATGCAAATGACATATAAGAAAACTCTTTAACTTTTAAATTAATTCTTTTAATTATGTGTTTTAATGATGATGCTCAATATACTAACAGACTTGATTTGCTTAATAGTATTGTAAAAATAAACGATATGAAAAGCAATTTTATTCACAATTATTTAAATACTACTGCTGTTTATCAACCGAAATTTATTATCAAGTTTACAACAGTTAATTAAATTCTTTTACTGTTGCTATTTATCAACCAAAAAATTTAGACCTACCTAAAACTAAATGGACTCTTGTCATTTAGCAATGCAAACGAACCGACATAATTCTTAAGACAGACATCTTCTAACTCTTTCTAGACATAACGGAGTACGTACTTTCCGATGAAGGGAAGACTTTGAATAATATGGCACTAGATTTGACACTTTTAGTAGAAATAAGTCAATTTATATTAAAGAAGGGATCTGAAATAAAGCGATAATGTATGCGATGGCAAGTTGTGTGCCTAAAAAAATCATGGTAATATACTAATCACCCCAACATCTGAAATATAATCACTTGCTCTTACTGTAGATCAACTTTTGAGGCCATTTACTATCCTGGTTACTGACTCAGCTTTCTCTAAGCAATTCAAAAACAAATTACAATAATGAGTAAATTCAAGATTTTTATAAATGTATGAAATATGTAGAGAAGCGTTGTAAAGAAAAGAGGGGAAAAAAACAGACAAAACTGGTAATGATATCCAATAAGGACACATTCAAAGAACTGGAAGCTATTAAAATCTATAATCATGGCAGTTTTTCAACTTTGTAGCGTTTCTATTTCGTGGCTGTTTAAAATGATTGTAAGAGTTATTTATTGCTCTGAGTTTTGAAGTTAATGACGTCAATTTCTATATCTGGTTAACCAGTGATGAATCATTGGCGTCTCTTGATAAGTACCGAATGAAATCAAGTCTGGGGTACTTCATCTTACTTGTACTTCTGCATTGGTTTCATAGGCAATGTATATATGTTACTCTGGTAGCCTTTTCACATCGCATAATACAGGCAAATGCAAAGACGTTTCAACAACTGCTTGTATTATCACTTTGAATATGACCTTTTGAACAAGTCGAGTAAACATCATCATAGCTATATCTATAAATCTCTGAAACTCATAATTAAATTTTTATAAAATAATCTTATGGAATTTTTCTTCAGATTTCATATCAAGTTTTGTTTCATCTGAGTTACTTTTCAAAATAAATTTACCTTATTTCTAACTTTATTCTCTTAAAATAATTTCTTAAATTTTTAATTTTAATTACTTTATACATAAACAAAAAGTCTCTATTTATTTATTTATTTAATAAAATGTAAACATTTTAATACTAATGGTTTTCTATTATAAAATAAAATTTTAAGCTTTTATAATTTCCATCGTGGAAGTAAAATAAATTACATACACTAAACAAGAGCAAAATGTGTAAATAAGCGCTTTTATTACAAATGTATTTTCTTTTACGTTTATGTACAATAATTTCGGATTTTTTTAAAATTAATTATTTATTCGAACCAAATTATTTAATTCTTTTCGGGAAAGGTTTTGTTGAAACGAAATAACCATTTCTTTCCTGTCATTACAACACGCAGCCGGCGTCATATAATCAGATGATCACTCACGTCACACTACGTGTTATTGATATGAAGATTGGTTTCATGACAGGCGTCATTCATCTATGACTGCCATGAGACACAGCTTGCACGCGTCATACTTCATAGACGTCCAATTTGCTATATATGAATAACATTCTATTATCGCATGAGAATCCATGTAGTCACACAATTTATAGCTAATTATCTACAAAAGCTTGGGAATTATATTTTTAAACTAATATAAAAAGAGATGTCTTTAAATTTCTCCATGTCAAATCTGAATTTATGACAAAGCTAATCAGATGATTTATAAAAATAATAAAATTTCAGATTATATTTTTGTAAAATACAATTATTATGGTGCGAGAATCGCTAAGTCGTAATTATAAATTCAGTATAAAATACGATGCACCATGCAGGAATTTTAGAGAATTTGTCTTTAAAAAACTAATTTATAAAAATTAAAAATGAGAAAGTATGTTGAGAATAAATAATCTGCATTTAATTTTATATTCGCGTATCACACACTATAAGCTTTAAAATAAACTTTTATAATTGCAATAAAAACACTGTGACAAAGAAAGGCTCGTATAAAGTGATGTTATGATTAATTCACTAATTAAACTATGATTTTGTAAATTTTCAAAGCGTTATTCTGATGCATTAAAGGAGCAATAAATTAGACTGTTATTTCTACGGTATGGTTTCAGTAATTTTGTGATTACAAGTATTATTGAAAAAAAGTTTCTCATTCCAAAATATAAGTTTAAATTTAAAACAAAAATACGTATGTGCACTTTAAAGCGTTATTCTGATGCATTAAAGCACTTTAAAGCGTTATTCTGATGCATCCCCGTTGATAATTAAAAATATCAGATATAAATTATAGTTATGATTGATGAAATTTTAATATGAATCAACATCCCTGGTTTTTGTTCAGGATTTATTGCTTTAAACATTAGAAAGTACATAGTGAGTTTATTGAATTAGTTTACTCAGGATATCTTTAAAAAGTTTCCTTGAAAATTAAAAACACTAGAGATAAATTATAATGATTGATAAAAATTTAATGTGAATCAATATCCATGGCTTTTGTTCAGGATTTACTGCATTAAATTCTTTTAAAAGGATTTACTTCATTAAATCATTAACATTTAGCAGTATTTAGTAAGAGTATTGAATTAGTTTACACAGAATATCTTCAAAAACGGTTTTTTGAAATTTCCATTCATTTTGATTATAACCTATTGTTAATGAAGAAAGTTATGTACCATTTTTTTTACGAAATAAACACGCAACTAAAATCTCAGGGAAAGAGTAATTTTGTTTGATGATGATGGTCTGAAAAATATGTATGGCTTCATGTGCTTATGAAAGAAAATGGTTTAATTTTTGATTTTAGGTTTTTCATTGAGCAAAATACTCACTCGCATAAATGCAGTACATTGAAGTACCAAATTAAGCTTTATTAATCATGAAGAATTTAAGAAATTGTTTAATACTTTTACATTATTTTAATAATATCTAAAAGTAAAATAAAATGCTTTGAGGATAAGGTTCTTATATTTAACTAAATATATTTTTGAGTAAATATATTTTTCATTCCCATGTTGCTATGTTTTGTAGAAATTTTATATTATAAAGAATACAATAAAACATTTTAAAAATTCTTAAACGTCAGTATTTCCATGAGAATAAAGTAATTTCTTGATAATTCTTCATTGCTCATGGTGTTTTGCTGCTCAAAAATTATAATCAATGGTATGTCTCATTCCATTATGTGTACTATGATATATTTTAAAAAATAAAAACACTATTTTGTTTTGTTAACGATTACTGTATAGTTTTAAATGCAAATACAAGAAGTCTTAATTCGTTTCATATAATCTCTACAACTTCCTTTTTTTTTTAAGTAACTGTTTTACGTTTCTATTTTTAACCGAATCAAATTTGAATACGTTTCTTTTAAAATTATTTAGGAACAGAGTTGGATGAGCTTTTACAAGCAGAATTGGTTTTTGTCATGTAAGACTATATGACTAATATTATTGTTCAAATAAAATATTCTGGAATTTGTTCTTTAAATTTGTGGCACATTTATTATTATAAAATAACAAAAGTTCTTTAACTGCATTCAAATTTACAAAGTCCTTTCGCATTTGTTTCGTCAAAAATTTGAATAATTATTAGATGAACGTTTTTTTCCCCTTTTAGAAACATAATCTTTTAAATATGAATTATTTTGAATAATTCCTTTATAGTATTTCATGCGATTATCTATCACTATTTCTGTAATCAAATCCAGTTCAATTCACGCAAACTAATAATACTTGACTAATTCATGAATACAGTTAATTAAGAAAACGGGCATACGTAATTGGAAATCTCTTTCCAAATAGTATTGCTTATATTATCTCGTGATTTGCGCGTAATATATAGCTTAAAAAGAAAATTATAATGAAAGTTTTGCTTCAAGTTATTACCCAGATTATTTAAAATATTGCATGTAATATAAGTAATAACTGTTTGTTATTTAGAAGTATATTTTATTATTGATTTCATTAAAATTACTGTTACTTTCAGTCTATCTTTCTAATTCAAATAATCGTAATTAAAATATGTTAAATTTGCGAATTAGAGTATGATTAACAGGTGTTTTGTATGCTCACAATGAATATAAACATTGTATATTGCAGCAAATATTTTCCGCCGGATTTTTGTTCATTTAATGCTGATTAATTCATTTTTATTAATTATTACGTTCACATGAATTGTGTCCATACAATTAACTGGATACAAATTTTAAATACTTTATAATACTTTTTTAATAAGTTGAAATTAATTACATTGATTTATCTCTGCTGCATATTTTGATAAATGCTGCAGAGATAAATTCTCAAAATATATTTAATGCATTCGATTAGGTTTGAAATTAAATTTTGAATAATGAATGTTTAAATATGTCTACAAAATTATAAATTTTTTTTGTGAAAAAAAGAAAGAAAGAAAAAGGTAATTTTTAATAATTTGCGGGAAAAATATATTATTTGAATAATAGAACTTAGAAATAAATTCCTACTACTGTTTCCTTTAAATGTAGAAAATTATTATGATGACTAGCTGCTACGTTCACAATGTTATGACATTTTTTATCACTAAAAGTTGCAAAAGTGATGGCACTTCGTCAAGAATAACACTTAGTGTTCATGTTGTCTTGGACCTTTGAAGTCGGTGGGTCTTCATGATTTAAAAGCAGTTATCAAGCAACAGATCCCAAGATTTGGCCTGCTAGGTACATACATTCATAGCAGTTCAGGAAAAGCCCGAATTGTACCTTAACAGATTTGGAATACTCAGCCATCACCAAGCGCCCCTTAATTTTGAATCACGGTTAGATAACGAGCTCACACCTCGCTACAACACAGGAGGGAATTTGGACATGGCCCAAACCCATGGAGCTGCAGCAACCCAATAAGGGAGAATGCGGGATCACCCACCCAATCACCCCCTTAGGTATTATTTCATATGCAGGATATTGCTATCATGGCAAATATTACGTGCCCCAGTTGCCGTTAACGAACACGCTGGTTCTTCAATTGTAAAGGGATTCAAACTCACTACCTTCCGTCAATGAGAATAAACTCTCCAATCATCCAAACCATTACAGCCTCATAAATGCAAAACATATAAAACTGAACAATATTCATGAACCACCTATCGATCCAAGCTCAATTCCATGAACCAAAATCTAATTTCTATTTAAAAATAAATCTAGGCGTAAATAACCGAATGAAAATGGAATCACGACGTAATAGGAATTTTGGTCTTTTATGAGTGACTATAGGACAATAATTAATATAATCCCTAATAGAAAGAGATTATTTCTAAATGATAAGGCATAAATTGAATTCAAATGCATTCATCATGAAATGAAAAGCTCCTTCGCTTTTAATTACCTCATAAAAAGAAAAGTAAATTCCATATAGCGAATTTAGTGGTAAAAAATTAATCTGTCATTAATTAACATTCATCTAAAAGCGGGATGGTAATAATTTCCTTAAAATTATACGGTTAAAACTTAAAATCTTTCTAAAAAAAAGTCCCATATATATTTTTTTTAATTGCCTTCCGTAATCTTGTTAAAGAAATGTCATAAAAATATTTCAAAACTGAAATACTTCGATTTGTATTGGAAATCAAACTAGGTATTAAATTAAAAAAAATTTTTGCTATACATAAAATTCAGTGTCTTGTTGTGGCTATTTTCTAAGCCTAAATTCCTACACAAAAATAAATATTTTTGTAGGAATACATTATAAAACTACTTTCAAATATGAGATCATTCTAATTTTCTAGATTTCAGTTAAGTCAACACAATTTTGTATAATTTTAGTAAAATATTTAATCAAATTTTTAAAAAAATCAAATATGACAATAAATAATCGAAAATTACTTCTTTCAATTTTAAAGGCGGTTGATTCTCTTTTAAAAAAATATCAAATTCCAGTAAAAAGAAACATAGGTTAACAAATCAATCGTGATGCTGGAAACATTAAATTATTTAATGTGAAAAAGCTTGAAGGTGTAGTCTTGAGGGATAATATATTTATAATCAGATAGTATCGCGATTTTTCTAAGAGAAAAATACAACTCTAAATAAACAGTAAAAGAAAATCTAGAAATAAGTATTGCTTAACCCGACATAAGACAAATACTTCGAAGTGTCCTTCAGAATTGATACAAAAAATAATGTTTTACATAAAAGTAATTAGTATAGAAAAGTAACAATAATGAGAATTTCATTCATAAACGTTGAAAAGAAAAAGCACTACTGTTAACATAACGCTTGTGAGTTTTAATATTTTGAGATCTGTTAAAGTAATTATTTCCAATACAAATAGTCACTTGTGGAAGTAAGGAAAAATAATATGCATGGAAAAGGCCAAATACCCATTATGAAGAGCTCTATTTTAACCACCTACATTGAAACAATATGAATGGAATTCTTAGTTGAGGATGTACCACAAATACAGCGCTTGCCACTTTTAATTCCTGTATGGTTGAGTGGCAGCTGTCATATACGCTGACATTATTTGAAGTTGTTTGAAGACAAATGTTTAAATACAGAAACGTCATTCATGTTGCACTGCATGTTAAAACAAACACGGAAATAATTATTCTGGAATGAACTTTGGTTACTACATTCACCGTTTCAATCATTGTATGTAAAATCCGTAAAATGTACATTAAACCTCTAATTGATTTAAAAATCTAAAAACACAAAATTTTGATTATACAGGAGTTTAAAAAAACATAAGTATTAATTATTTTTATGTATTATTGTTCTATATTCTTTGAATATTTCTTTAACATTTTGCAATTTTCTTGGTAAGACCATTTTTATTGTTTACATTTTATTTATTAAATACATATTAAAATTTATGCTATTGTAGACTTATTTTTCTTCTCAATATAATTCAATATATTTAATTTACATTCAAACATATTTAATGTACTAAATATAAGCATTGTATTCTCTACCTCAAAGCTAAGTTACCCTATGCTTACTTACGATAGAAGACAGAAAAAGGGAAAAATTACGTAACTGTATTAGTTACATTAGGAAAGTCAACAAAGTATATCGAAAATTTTGCTTCCTTTATTATGCTATATAATTTTCCTTTCACCTCAGGATACATTTGTTTATTGTACATATAGCTGCTTGTCGAATGTTTAGTAACCTAAATAAATTATCATATAAATAATTTGGCGGCTTATGGGCAAGATCACGGAACATACAATCCTTACAATACCTATTTAGGTACGACATTTCCCTATTCCTAGAAATACTTTGAATTAGAATCCAAAACGTTTGCTATTTATTACTTTTATATGGAGAGGAGGTGAAATTTTATTACTTTTGAGTTCGTGTTAGAGAAAATTATGTATTTACATCGTTTAACTTCATTATTAATTTAAAATGGTAATTATTTATTATAAAAATTGGATTTTTTAGCTACGAAATTTCATTAGTATTCTTTAATATAATATAAACTTCGAGTAATAAATTCTATGTATTATATATATATATATATATATATATATATATATATATATATATATATATATATATATATATATATATATATATATATATATATATATATATATATATATATATATATATATATATATATATATATATAAGAAAATTGGATTTATATTACGAAAAGGCAGGTAAATGTTTTATAACCTGAAGACATTTTTCATATTCATATATAAAAACAGATATTATATAAATATAATATTCACAAGTGCATATTTTCTTAAAATGATATCTTCCTTGCAAATAATCCCTAAAAAACTTATTATATATTTTAACAATCTAAAAAAGAAATAAGAAAACAAATGCTTATGTATCTAAGAAATAATTTAGAAATTTGTAATCAATAATTAACTAATATTTTACGTTTTAAAGGTGAGTTAATCACTGATTACGAATATGCATTTGATAATGAGATTAAAAAAGTTATAGGTTTTTTATTCTTTTAGAATCATAAATATAAGATACTTTGTTCATCAAAATGATTAATGTATAAGATTTTTATATATTTTTACTCTATTGAGTCGTAAAATAATGTGCAGAATTATGTATTTTTTTCTAATAGTAACCGCATTACAAATAGTATAACTTTTTAATACATTTTTAATCTGATTTGAATTTAAAAATAGATCATTTTAAGTAAGCCTATCAACTGAATATTTTGAATGATACATTTTGTAATGAATTTGAATTTTTTTTCATTTTGATCTAGTTACAAACAAAACGTTCAAATCTTGGGAGATATTTAATTTATTCAGAAAACATTTTAGTAATATAAATTAAATTTTGTTAATTCCAAAAATGACTCCAGTTCGTGAGTATTATTTTTTGAAAAGTAATTAGGTTTACATTTTGCTTTGAGACACGAGCTTGCTATATGATACAAGCCGATGCTCATTGGTGTACGGAAAGTTTATAATTTCCGTACCCCAATGCATCAAAGAATATCTGTTGACAAGCTACAGAAACTTCTGCTTCCATTTAAAGGAAATGATGAGGAGGAATTCAATCATACAGTTCTGACTGCCAAAGTTGTCATTTAGATTTTTACAGATATATGAATTCTTTCCTAAATCATTAGAAATCGCACGTTTTTAAAAGCAGATTTTCTTGAGAATATTGCCCATCATTCCTAACCGTCGGGAAAACTTTGGTGCTGATCCTTGAAGAAATTGTAGCCAGCAAGAAATGATTCGCTATTCCAAATAAATCCAAAAAAATATCAATTAAATATTTTGTATAAAAAGCATCACCTTAGAAACTGTAAGATCCTGCATGTGTTACACATTGAATTATTCCACAAAAATATTGTATCATACAATCTGAGAAAAGAGCAGCATTTTGTATTCAACATGATAAAATTATTGTATTATAGCACTAATTATATTGAAGAAAAGTTACTCAAAATGTGAAGAATCATATTCTGCTCTTGGTATTTCAATATTTAGAAAAACTGGAGGTATACGTATTAAAAATAACAAATAAATTAAGGTCTTGAAAGAAACGAAACTTTCTCTTAGAACTTGTGTACTAACATTAAAGCTTCTTACGAGCAAAGAATCTGATGTCGATCGAAGGAATAGACGCAACATTTTAGATGCATATCATTCTTTCTTCACAAAAGCTTTGCAAGAATAAATATTTCAATTTTGCGGATTTGATTATTCAACAAAAATCGCTAACGTTGAGTAGGAATTTCCATCTAAAATCGACCAATGTCTTCATTTATTCCTATTACACTTTTGTAATTCATTCTATTTTAAGCAACTTATGCTGATTTTAATTCTTCTTCGAAAATGAACACACTATTAAATATGTCGCGATGTTTTTCGATGAGAAGAAATTGTTGAACCAAGTTATAAGAAAGATATAGTTCTCTTGCCTCATTAAACATAGTCTCTTATAAAACATTGCTATGCTGCATTGAATAAGGGAAAAAGGTGAATAAGCGAAGGAGAAATTAACAAAATGTCGTAAACTTGAATATTTTATAGTTTTTCATTTTCTTATTTTATGCAACTGATTCATAAATTTACACTGTGCTTATATCTTGCTTATGATGGATAATTCCTTATGCATAGAATGTTATAGCTTCTTCGTTTATATGATAAAATGACTTATAATACCATTATCAATGGGTATTTTCTCACTTTTCTGTGTTTCACTACATCCAAATATGTTGTAGTTCATATATTAAGACTTCTCTAGTGACTTTAGAGTCTTCTTTATTTAGATTAACGCAAAACAACTATAAAAACAACAAATCAAACCCTAATTACTTTAATTAATGCAGGCTCTTTAAATTAACACTTTTGTGTCGATTTAAAGAGTTTTGATTATTTAAATGAACACAAAAGGGAAATAAGAATAACAAACTAAATCCTTAAAACATCATTGATTATTAGAAAATAACTCAAAATTATTACAAAGAATTTAGCGTAGCATTTAGAATTTAATTTTGTATTCATTTTTAGCCTTCAATTCACAATAACCAATAATTTAAACGCAGAAATGAAAAGTTTTTGTTTTATTTATTACAAACGCCGTCCCTTATTTAAATGGTCATACTTTGCTTAAAGTTGTTTGCTATTCTAAACTTCTACTAGTAAATTGTAATTTCATAAATTTTACTATTCCTGAACAATTTTTTGAAATATTCATAGAAAATCTGTCTTTAAATAATAATTTTTGAATTTAATCATGAAACAAACACGCGCGCGATAAAACACCGGTGCATATTAAAATAAAACTTCAATAAAATGTAAAGTAATTGTGATTATCATATTTCATATTATATTTTAAAAGTGAATCTTATTTGTTATATCAGAATATAAAGTAGTTTTTATATAAAATCTTGGTTATACTAAAATTAATTTTTATTAATCTGCAAATCATAGTAAACTAAATAACAGTAGAAAGATTTAATTTCTAACTGAACCACATTTACATTTCAAAATTTTCTAAACAGCAACTTTTATTATAGGATTGAAAGTTTTCGTGGGATGCACTCAATACAGAAATTCTTTAGAAGCAGAAAAGTAGCAATTTCCTTCTTTGTTCCATAAAAAGCAAAAATGAATCTTATGATTTACTTTCCATTACTACACAACTGTGTTTTCAATAAATTTATTTATTTGTGCTTAAAGACCTTGCAGATAATTTTTAAAAGTCTTTCTTCAGTTTAGTAAAAGTATTATTTTGGTGTTTTTAACGTTGCTGTAAATTATTTTTAATATGGATTACACAAAATTTTCTAGATATTAGATATTTTTGTAGAAATTAAATGGGCACAGATGCCATATAATCCAGGATTCTAAATTCTGAATTTTTTTGGCGATGAAGAAACGTTGCCAAGATGACGTATTGTTATGTAATAACTAGGATTACCAAAATAAATAACTTCTGCATAATTTGTATAGGTCTCCATAGCTATGACGTAATAAAAACCAGTTTGTCAGATACATAAGAAAATCCGCCAAAAAATCCCCAAATATCAGTATTTGGCTTCCTGGATTAAACGACATCTGTGCCATTAAGTTATAAAATTGTCTATCTCTATAAAATATCTAAAATACAATTTCTGGATAACATTAATCATTAATTCATTATGGAAAGATCTTATATTCTATATTTGCCCTTTCTTTAATATTTCTGTCTGGATAGTAAGATTCAAATTTTTACTTTTAATATTTATGTTTATATTTGTGTAATATACATATTTCCTTTCATAATCAATTTAAGTCTGATACAGAATAAATATGATGTAGCAAAATAAAAATATATAAATTTTTTATAAATTAACCCGTTATTACCTTTTAATATATGTCATTATAAGTTAAAAATACTATAATTCATTAATTTAAATGTGTTTAGTTTTCTTATAAATATCTCTCTGTTTTTGATTCGGTGGTAAGCCTAAGTAAGGAAAGAGAATGATTGTGAAACGTTTTGATTTACATTCTCATAACCGACATTGATCGATTCTAGTTGTTTTGAAAAACTGGAAACAAGCCATTCATCAACAAGCAGTGACATATTACATTCAGAAGTAGAGTACTTCTCTTCCTCAGCAAAAGAAGTTTTCACGATTACTGACAATAAATAAATGGATATTTATTCGTGAATTTTTTCATGGGGATAATTTAAATCCATAAATTCTAAAGAGTAACCTATATTTAAAAAAAAATCACATTAATGCATTAAATTTTCTTTAATTATGTATGAAAACAATTGATTATTTAATGCATTCAATGTCATGAACATACCTCAGTTGTCTAGATGGCTCTGATTTCACTAGAGGGGTCTGTATGGAACCTTCAAAAGTAATTCCACCTTCACCTAAAATATAATTAATATATATTATGTAAATATTCAAATTCAAGAACGCGCGCGTTCTCAATTCACTTTTACTGAAATGCATAGTATTAAAATAATTACTGGCAAATATAGCTGAATTATCTTAAAACTAAAAAGACATTAATAAAAGTAATTGGAAATATGTTAAGATTGTGTTGAACACATCTGATGAAAATACGTTCTTCATCTTTTATAAATTATCATACAGCATTCATTATTCTGGTACATTGCTACAGCGACTATATTCTAATTAAAAAGCCAATCACACACCCTCATGTTTAAATAAATATCTTTATCATGACACTGACGACATAGATTTTAGAATCATGTTGTAAATAGATGTATCTTGTTGTAAATACTCTTGGAATTATCAACAAATCTACTTCGACAATTCTTAGTGATGACATTAAAAAGTAGCAAATGAAGATTTTATAAATAAAGTTGTCATTTGGTTGGTAGAGGAAGAGTTACGGGTGCGGCAAGTTAACTCCCGTATTTTGTATAACAATAACATAAAAAGCTTTATTTATATCTTTTAAATGATTTTGGTATACAAAAATTACATATTTAAAATTTCAGTTTACTTAATTTTAAATATCACATGGGGCGAGTAACGCCTACCATTGTCGATGATTTGGGAGAACCGAATTCTGCTGTTTCTCATCACTTTCTTCACCATACTGGTAGGTATTTCCTGTTTGAATGTTTGTTTTTAATTCTTCCAAACTTTGTAGGTAATCATTATAGACACGTGACTATGAATACCTTCACAAAAAAAAATCATAAGGGACTAAATCGAAAAAACACGCTTGCCTCTCTAAATCGCCTTTCATTGAAATATGGTTTCCGGAGAAGTGATTTCAAACCACAGCCATCGATGCCCTTGAAGTATGGACTGTTGTTTTTCCTGCTGAAATCTTACTTTTCCTAAGTGCATTTCATCAAATCATGGCAAAAATCAATCTTCCAGTATTGTTCATGTAACGGTTTGAAGTGACTCTGAGAGTCTGTTCCATTTCTTCGAAAATCCATCGGCCCACAATTCCAACTGATGAGACCATGCATAATACAGTGACATGTGGTGATTTCGAAGGTCAGTGATGAAGTTTACAGGGCTATCGACAGCTTAATAGCACCTGTTTTGTTTGTTGACAAATTTGGTTAAATGGAAATGAGCCACGTTCCTCAATAAGACAAGTGCGTCCAAAGGGACTTGATCAAACAGTGCTTCACATGCATATCTTCGAGCTTTAAAGTCATGTTTTCAATTTTCACGCAGTGGCTATATTATGACATGTCTTGTACGGATAAAAATGTAAGTTCGTCGTGCAAAATTCTTTTCACGGAACAGTCGGAAATTCCAAAGGCAGGCGCATGTTTGTGCGCCGAATACGGTGGTCAATCCAAAATATGATATTCTTACTGCTTCAATGTTCTCTGTTGATCTGATGGAATGTGCATCTCTGTTTCTTCTTTTCAGGGCAGAATAGTTTCACTGAACGTTGTCACCAAGAGAAGAATTGAATGAAATTTCAGGACGACTCTCAAAAGGGTAATATTGAAGTGATTTCTAAAAGCGCGCTGAGTTGAAATAACCAAACTAGCGCTTTAAAAAAATAGGTGGCAAATGCACGGTGTTCATTACTCTACTGCATAATGGCGCCTGAACCATTATGCTACACAAAACTTTAAGATCTCTCGAAGAGACCACGCTCATCTCATTATCTTTAACTGCTTTTTTGTTACTGCAATTCGATGTGAGGAAGTTAGTTCGCCGCCCTCTTTAGTTTTTGGAACGTGATTATTTAAAGTGTACACTTTTAGATGCTGTTAAGATTATCTTTCCTGAAGGGCAAAAAGTTTATCCCCATGACATTAATTGTGACATCCGATTCAGTAAAAATATCGTTTTTGCTATGGTAAATTGTTAAATCTTCACCTAATAAAAAATTGATATTTGAATGTTTTCCTCATGTATCTACAGGGTGTCCCAAAATGACTGCATAAACTCGGCACAGCTAGATTTCTCGTTGGGAGTACATAAAAACTGGCCAAAGAAGCGTTCCTGTACGACCTCCAGTTTACCAGAAAAATACAAGAAAAGTATGACGTCACTGCCAGTATAAGAAAAAAAACACTTTATTGGACATATCAACTACAGTATTTGCATATCTTTTAGGACGATGATGTTTAAAACGTTCACCACGCATATCGCGTCATGCATGCGCTAGTGTCATGGAATGACGTTAAGCCGCCGTTGAACTGGTATTTAAAAGGCTCCATCTTGACTTTGCTTGTCCGGTAGTCTTCGTATGGTGGCCATGTATTCCATGCGTGACTACAACGACATATACTTGATGTACGGCCGATGTAATCGAAATGCCTTTTGTTCCAGCATGATGCGGCTCCGGCGCATTTCTGTGCTCCTATACGTGGTTGGCTGGATACGAAATACCCGGCCGCTAGATCGGACATGGGACTCCGGTTCTATGTCTGAAAGATTCACCAGATCTTACACCGTTGGGTTTTTTCCTGTGGAGCCATCTCAAGCAACTTGCATATAGAGACGTACTGCCAACACCAATGGACCTGGTTGCCCGTCCGTATGCTGCTTGTACTTCGGTGGAACAGGCGATGCTACAACTTGTGATGACAGCCATTCCACGGCGTGCTCAAGCCTGGCTCGGCGTTGAAGGTGGACACTTTGAACATCTGTTTAAATTGTGCATATACTGCTGCTGATTTCTTAAATAAAGTGTTTTTTCTTCCCATGACAGTGACGTTGTATTTGTTTATGCGATCGTTTTTTGACACCCTGTAATAACAACCTTTAAATTGAGTGTTCTCGCCTACCAATAGCCAAGCTGACAGCTGAATGGTTAGTGGCTCTTGCCTTCGATTCAACAGTTCGTGGGTTCGAATCCCACCTTGGGCATGGATGTTTGTAGTGGTTCGGAAACCACTTTAAGCCGTAGTTCCCAGTCTAATTAGCCCTCATGTGCAAAAAATGACCGTTAAGCGACAAACAAGGTATGTATGCTCGCCTACCAATAATAATAACCTTTAAATGTTTTCTTGGAATTTTTCTGGAAAAATTCTTTACTGAAAATGGGCTGTATTTACATGCCACCTGGAAGACTCCCAAGCATCCATTCGAACAAAATTTCATGATGAAAACCAAACCTGCTCTTCAGCAGTAATTATTACCAAACTATGGCTCTTCTTCAAACAATGTAGTTTACCATTGGAATGAAGAAAGCACACAAATGACAATTATCCTGTAGGTTAAGATTGAACATCTTACAATGGCATAAAAGGACATTTTTTCTAAATTGGATATCACAATCCATATCTTAGAGAAACTTTTTGCCATTCAGAAATGAAAATTTTGGAAATTCAAAATATAAAAGTATACAGTTTAAACAATTACGTTTTAGCTTTTCTCCATCATGGTAATTCCAGCAGAATTTGTAAGATCTCCTTTGGAAATCTCGATTGTAAAATATTTTTTTATTTAATCTTTAACACAGGACAAAGAAATTTACTAAGAAAATAAGAACAATATTTTTTTTTCTACAACATGAATATTTTAATAATTGAAAACTTGATGCATTTAATTTTTATGTCAAACAATAGTGACCAGAACATATTATATACATAAACAAGCCGTTATAATATTTCTGCTCTAATCTTCATATCGCATCTATATTTTAATACCTGTCGTTTCTAACTAATCTACTTGGATTTAATAATCTAAAGCTAATTCATAAACTTTTTGTAAAATTCTTGATGTTTTGACTACATAATATTTAATTTATGTACACACAAAAAGAGGTGGATTTTTCGACAAGTCTTAACTGCTACCTAAAATAATAGATTTCTTCGCAGAAATATTGGTTATGAAAGTACATAAGAATATTTACTCACATTTAATTTTTAATAAAATATTCTATATAAGATTATAAATCATGGACTCGTTTGAAAACATTGTTTAAAATAAGTTATAAAGTTGTATATTTCCTCTGTCGGCCCCTAGATAATAAATGAGTCCATTAATTTTTTATTTCTGTATTATATTTTATTGTGCTTCATACATTTCATATTTGGAGATGATATTTCTTTGAATAAAATTTTACAAAGATTTGTAGAAACGATATGCACTATTTGTATTTCCCTATTACAGTATATATATTTTTGTTTTCCCACACACTTTCTTATTAAATATTCGAAGACTTTTTTCTCTAAGATTCCCGCCATGATTACGTGAGATTGGGTTCCTATTATTTTTATTCAGATGAAGTATCAATACATGAAACTCTTGCATATAAATTGAATTAAATTTCCTTACAAATTGTTTTTCACGTATTTTTAAGACTTTGTTTTTATTAAGAATTTTATTTGAAACGAAGCGAGGTTTTAATTAAGAATTCGTTGAAAATTGTATTTCATAGTTTTTTCAAGGTTCTCTGAAAACGTAATTTTTTTAATATAGTTTTATTAAATTATTTAAATAACTATGTGTCACAAACGTATATATGGTAAACATTCTTTTGATTTGATTTCTACTCAATCTTGTCTACTAAAGATATTTCTGATTCCTTTCTTAATATTTGTCTGAATAACGCTTGATTTCATATACCTTCCGATCTTCATAGAAAAAAATTGAGGCATCTATTTCTTCTTTCCTTCAAGATTATATAATTATAATTTACATTTTATTTTACTTAAAAAGTAAGAACACTTGTGTGCTCATTTTTGAAATGCTTATTGTTAGCCAATTTTTTTAATTATTCACAATTCGGAATTCTACATTATTGATTGAAATTCCATCCCTCAAAAAACTGGTTATTTTTACAAGATGTTAAAATCTCTAAATCCAGAAAACAGACGGCCGAGTTGAGATAAATTTTTCCAATTCTTGTTAATTTAATTTTAATTAAAATAACATAAATAATTTAATAATTTAGTGAATTTTCATGTGATTTCTAATGTCTTAAAATCACCATTTGATAATACATTATGAAAAATTATATGTTATCAATACATATCATACATATCAATTATATCATACGATATAGCGACCCCCTATTCATATTAGAATTTTCGCTATCAATAATTTAATGTCTAGTGATATAAGCCAAGTTATATTTCTTATTGCTTATTTTACAAATAATTGGATAAATAAGAAAAAACCTGATTAAAAATTAAGTGTTCAGATATAGTTAATTTATAACGAATATTCTACAATAACTCTTATCTTTATAAAAATAGTGACTTAAGTGCAGTTTCAGAAATATATTCAAACATTGAAAGAGGAAAGATTCATCAATATACAAGGCATTCTTCTTGAGTGGACCAGTATTTAATAATATTTATTTACGTTCTTAATTTCTTACCACTTTAAGAACTATTTTACAGAATGATTTAAATTAAAAATATAAAAATATTTTTTACTTATATTTATAATTTACATTATATATATATATATATATATATATATATATATATATATATATATATATATATATATATATATATATATATATATATATATATATATATATATAATCAGATAAAAAAAATTTTTTATTAACCATAAAGTGGTTGTTTCTTTTGTTCCAGTTGAGATTATGATTACAGCATTTTATTATTATTCTCTTGGCTTAAAATATTCATGACGTCAGATAGTGCTTCATTTACGTCACAACATATTAGACAATGTCGTAAATCCAACATGTTGATGCATTTGCTGCCTGCCTTCAAATCGCATTGCTCGGGTGGGAGCAAACAATGCAAAGTACATCATTGAATGTCTGAAAATACTGTCAAAGTTCATTTTGTTGATAAAACGATTCTTCACATAAAAACCAAAGCATCGGGTTCAGAAGCCGTTTTCCATTGTTTTAAGCAATTAACACGTTGACAATCGAACAGAAAAAAAAGAATATTGAATAAGACAAGACAAAACATCCATTTTATGATTAATTTTAACAGGCAAGGACTTTTACTAAATTTTTAAAAGAATTCATTAATTAATAGAATTCTAAATTAGTAATTGCAATATTTTACTTTCAATTGTTTTCTTAACTTATGACCCCACATTCATGGCGAAGATTTATCTCATAATAAATAAAATAAACTTATTTTGTGTTGAAGTAATGAGTTTAAAATTATCATCGACAAATCGTAAAGTTATAGAATTAAATCCTTACCCGAGACTTTCATTCTATCTGCTGCCATTATAACTTCTTTGTCGTCAACTTTTAAAAGCAAATCGCCGCTATATTTCTTTACTATAAACTGGGATGTCAGAATGTCTAATCTTCCATTACCTGAAATTAATATAAGAGTTGCCATTTACTTTAAATAACTTCATAAAAATGGGATACATTTCTACCCGAAGAACATTTTACAATCAGAATCAAACACATGAGGAAACTTACCCAAATTTAATCTACTCGTTATTTTTCCTTTCGTATTTCTTGTGTTTATCGTGATATTTCTGGCTGATTCAAAAAATAAAGGTTGGTCCTATAATTAAAAATGCAATAAAATTCTTTTTAATATTCTGAAAACAAATGCAGAACTTGTGTACTTCATAAAGACATGTACAAAATGCCGTTAGCATTTTAATAAAAATTTTATCATAATAGATATTGTATAATAATTCTATCTGAATATTTTTTTAATAACGGCGAGTACTGGGGGACGAACCCATCACCCCAACAAGGGCAAAAACTGCTACTCATTTACCGGCCAAATGTGAACCAAATTACGGAGCATTACCACCGCCATATCTCCACAAACCCGCTTATAGGATAGACCACATTCATACATCATCTCAGAAAGAAAGGCAGACAAACACAGAGAATAACAAACATCCATGCCCGAAACCGGGAATTGAGCCCGGGACCAACAGCGGAGGAGTCAGGAACGCTAACCAAGAGCATTCCTGACTCCTGGGCCATCATTTAGCCAATCTGAATACTTCATATCATTATAATTTATATTAAACTTCAAGTTTGTGACATGAATCTATGTGAAAGTTTCAAATAAAAAAAGAAGATAAATGCAGCATAGTTACGGTAATATTTGCAAGAATGTATAAGAAATAATAAATGGTAGAGAGAATAGAAATATATGTATGAAAAAAATATCCAAGATCAATGTATGATGAAGTTAAAATTATTATCATTAGTTTTTCAAAGTAAAATTTTAACTATTCTCTTAATCTGTTATGATTTAATTAAAGTTTTACTAAGCAAAGGGATTAAAAATTATGTTGTTATCTGTGTATAAAGAGTACCACTCTTTTCGCAACTTATCAGATTAATTTTAAATGATTAACATTAAAAAATATTAATTTAAAATTTTTAAATTGCGAAAATTTGATATTTGGTGATTTAAAATACTTGCATTGATTTTTAAATCATTAAAATAGAAAATTGTATAAAATTTTGAACTTCATAATATTGTTAAGAAAATCGTATGTAAATGATACTTTGAGTTGTTTTAGAAATTTTCAGAATCACACACCCACACACAAAATTTTTAAAAAAAAATCCATGCAGAAATGATATTTTTCAATACATCAAATAAAATATCATACTTCTGATATTTATCGAGTGTTGAATACGAATAAAATTATTCATACTGCATGCACTTTTCTACATGAAAATACTATAATGCAATACATGTGCAAATCATGCCAATTTTTTATTCTGCCATGTATAATTTATGAATACAGCGGTTGTTTAAGGTAGCATTGATCTGATTGGTAACAGTTTCCTTTTCACGAAGTTCGAAGCCCAATCACCGAATATCCGTCGTGTTTACTAAACGCGGTTGGGGAACGTTAAATGGGTCGCAATGTCCTCCATTAGAAATGATACCTGTTGATGATGCAGGTACAGAATTGGGAATCTTTTGATTGGTATCTGCTTCTTAATAATGAAAACTCTCAGCCAGCTGCTTCCACCTGATTGTTAAAAGCCATTTCAGGATTCAGTACAAGGAAGCATGGCTAGTGCAACAGCAACAGCTCCAGCTTTATTTCCATACAAAAAGAGGAGAAATGACCATAACAATGGCAAACGTAATAATGGCATAATAACGCGGAAATCAGTTGCTGTCATGAGAGGCATCTGATTGGAAGATGCGATTCCAATCGTTGCACATGAACATTATGCGCACATCACTGCTGAGAGACTCTTTAGCTCATTTTACAATTTATCTCAAAGTTTAGTTTGCGTCAAACTCTGTAGTTGTGTTTTTAGTACACTAAGGCTAATTAGATAAGGAACCTACCGTTTAAAATGGATTTAGAAACACTACAAGCATCTAAGCTCAAAATGAGTTTCGAACCCATAAGTTGGGGAAGAAGGCCATTACAATACCTATTCGGCTGCCAACTCGGCGAAACCTTATCTAAAAGAATTTATTACATGAAATAACCATCAATCCAGAACAAACCTATTTGACATTTATTGTAGTCCAATGGATTTTCTACATGATTTTAATGTCTTTGAATAGCTTTTATTCTATACTCTTGGCATTTGCATTAGAAATAGATGAATGCACTGTTGAATTGGTGTGATTTTGTTTGGAGATTAGTTTTGCTTTTGCAATCGCCTGAATCGTTAATACAGAGACCATTTTAAGGTGTACTTATATACTACTATTTTCATCTACTGCAGTTTTGTTATTCTAATTTATTTTCTTATGAATAAATTTCGTTTCCGGTCTTGGAGTGTTATTTGATTTCCTTCTTAGATTTCTTACGAGTATTACCACACACACAAAGACACAGCATATTGATCAGTCAATATTATAACCCTGAAATTTTACATCCTGTTTTTTTCTTTTAGCTACCGGATTTACTGAAATTAGGGAATTTTGCACTTTATATCCAAGTCAATATCTTAGTCTAAACAGTAGAATATCTACTAAAACCATTTAATTTTTCAGATATATATGCCAACTGAACGCGTTTTCAATGAATTCATCAAAGATTAATCAAAAATACACCATCTAAAATATCTCATACAGATGGAATAGGTCAATTGTGGACTTGTGAGGAAGAAATATGAGATGCTATCTCTCAACAACAAACAAATTTTTTATTCAATGATAAAATATGCAGAAGTAGTTTTATCAGCTTGTAGAAGAGATAATTAATGATTTTATATTAGCTTTCATCTGCAGTTAATATATATACATATATATATATTAATTAAGTACTTTTAGAACAAACTACATGACGGATCATTTAATATATATATATATATATATATACCAGGTGAGCCTAAAGTTCGTTACAATTTTAAAAATTCATAAAAAAAAGAAGAAAGTGAGATAAAGAAGTGCGGTTTGCAAGAAAGGGCTCACAAGGTAATCAGATTTTTTTTAGCAGCAAAAAAGTTTTAGTTAAAAATGTCACCTATAGATGGCGCTGACATCGAGAGATTCAGCAGAATTATGCAAATTAATCTTGCGATAAAAGGCCGTGATAATCGAGAATTTCTCATTCGCTTTCAGAATGTTATCATTACCCTATCGAGCGTTGTTGGTGAAGTTGTTCTATTTGAACGGGGAGTCAGCAACTATTGCGTTGGAATAGTTAAGCTTGTCAAGAGGTTAGAGGAAACTGGCTCTTTGGAGAAAGACCCTCTTTGGCGGAGAGCCGAATTACTGCGGTGGAAACCACAATTAAATGATTTGGCGGCGGAATCGTCCATTGGGAGTAGCAGTGCTCGCGAAGCTGGAAGAATATTGGATGTGCCTCAATCATCGATTCGACGTATTCTCCACGGGATATTGCATCTCTATCCCTACAAACTGCAGTCACTGCAGGAGTTACAACCGGGTGACACAGCTATGCGGGAATCATTTACCGAGTGGGCTATGGCAAGAATCGAAAACGACCCTCAGTGGTTGTTCAACGTTTTCTGGACGGATGAGACGCACTTCAACCTACACGGGGATGTCAACACCATAACACTCGTATATGGGCAACATCTAATCCTCGTAAATGCACGACGAAATTTCTGCATCCAGCCAAGTTGACAGTCTGGTGTGGCTTCACCTCATCTTTCATTTGTCGGACCTTTCTTCTTTGAAGAACCATGTCCCAGATTAGGCTGGAAAACGTGCACAGTAACCGCTAAGCGTTACCTCACTCTTTTGCGGGACAAAGTCGTGCCCGCATTAAATCAAAGAGGTGTGTTATCTGTAATAAACTTTATGCAGGATGGCGCACCACCACATTATGCCAATCCAGTAAAACGATTCCTTTTGAGTACCTTTGGTGAAGAGAGACTGATCAGTAGAGGTTGCAAGATCGCATGGCTTCCACGATCACCCGACCTCACTCCGGTCGACTTCTGGTTGTGGAGCTATTTGAAATCACGTGTGTACTGTTCATCTATCTCCTTCTACATTGGCCGAACTCAAAGATTCCATCTGTTGTGAGGTTTCTGCAATTCATTCCGACATATTGCATACAGCTGTAACGGGCGTTGCGAATGGCCTTAGTTGTGCCGTACAATGTACTGGAGGTCATATTGAACAACTGTTATTATCAGAATAAATGAATGGAGCGTACAATTGTCCTTTTCATTGTGTTTCGGACAGTCAGCGTCATTTATAGGCGACTTTTTTAACTAAAACTTTTTTGCTGCAAAAAAAAACATCCGATTACCTTGTGAGCCCTTTCTTGCAAACCGCACTTGTTTATCTTACTTTCTTCTTTTATTATGAGTTTTTAAAATTGTAACGAACTTTTGGCTCACCTGGCATTATATATATATATATATACATATTATATATATATATATATATATATATATATATATATATTAAATGATCCGTCATGTAGTTTTTCTAAAATTACTTAATTAAGAATACATATTAATGTTTTCAGGTTGAAATCCTAGTTCTGATATTATGAGTATTAAAAAAGGATATTTTATGAATATCTAAAACAAATGCATATATTAAAATCATTATATAAGTAGTTAATTATAATAATATAATATTACTATAATAATTAAAAATTAGTTTAAAAATAATAAGGATTGCATATTTCATAATGAAAGTTCTTAAGATTTTTATTTTAGATACAGACTTTATTTTGGAAAATATGAAATACTACTTTCATAAAACATTTCTAGCTTTGACAATGCATTGTAGGTTTCCTAATTGGCTCAGGTTATAAGAAGGATACAAGTTCAACATACTTGTAAATATAATGTTAAATTTAGTTACAGTTTAACGAAGGCCTTCTTTTCTATGAGTAATTAGAAAGAGGTATAAAAGTATTATTGAAGAAGGTATAAAAGAGTGGGTCGAATTGCTGATATCATTATGTACATTAATCTCATTTATATTCAAAGTTTCTGTACACTCAAAATACCTTAAATATGTATCCCATTGCAAACATTATTTGAAAAGGACAAGAAACTCTCATTTGGGTAAAATATTTTGAATTACATACACTTTATGTTTCCTATAAGTAGAAAATTTGTTAGAGGTAAACAACTGTAAGCAATTTATTTAATTTTAATACCATAAATAAATTGTTTATTGCTTATTTAATATAATATTGTCTCAATGGGTTTATTGCTGAGAAACATTTATAGTAAAAAAATATTTGTACACTATCTTTATCTATTGGTAAATGAAAATACTTTAATAAAGATCTCCTTCATTTTATTATTTCAGTAAGATGTGAAAATTAAATAAAACTTTAATTTATATTACATATATATACTCTAAACTGTCTTTATATCATAATACTTGAGCCATTAAATTAGTATTAAAAATCTTTATCTCTTTCCTAAAAATAATGTCATGCTTTTTACGGATTTTAAATTGTGACTATGTAAATAATTTCTTCCTTAAAAAAATAGTAAATTTTTCAAAATTATTATTAAAATCTATTTAAATCAGACGTGTATTTAATTATATTAGTATTAATAAACTATTTATCATAATAGTGTTATATTATTGTTGATATTTACGTTAACCATTCGTGAGAGAGTAAAGGACATCTACTGTTTTCTTAGTTTAGAACTTACGCAATACGTAATATGTTATCCGATTTCTAGTATTATCTGTGCAATATTTCTAACTTGTATTTAAAATTTTTGTCTTAAATTTAAAGATCACTTTTAGTTAAATATTTTAGTATTGAACTAAAATAATTCTATCATTAGGTAAACCTTTTTACATCATAGAAAATTTTGAACAAAAAAACGGTTTACCATCTAAAATAAGGGAGCACTCCTTAATAAAAGATACGATATAAAATTCTTACTTACATTAAAGTTTGGATTAAACTTTTAATATAACTAACTGAAGGAGTTATTTCAATATAATTCATTTGCAGTGATATTAAAAGATTCGCATTTTATAAAAGCATGCTAATTGCTAATTGAGTAATAGTAATGGATATAAAATACGTACACGTAAAACACATACTATTCACAGTTTTTTTTTTCTTAAAAAAAATAATATTGCAAAATTTTACATTCTTTAGAGCATTTTTCGTCTTTATAACAGAATTTCAAGAAACCATGTCAACAACCATATCAACGTTTAAAACAGTCAAACTATTCATAAAAGCACGAATATAGAATTTTAGTTTCTTTTATTATATTAGAAACACAATTATTTTATAAATGATCTTAAATGTTGCTATTTAGCTCAAAAAAAGAGAAAGTTGTTATTATATTAAAATTTTTAATATTTTTATATTATAACAAATGCATGGTAAATATCTTTCGATAAATACATGAAAACTTTCCATAACATTTTTTGAAATTTAGCAATTTATTCATTAAAGAAACTAATTTTGGAAGTAACAGAATAAATTCTTTAAATATTTCCAATGATTTGCGTGTCAATTTTGAATACATATTAGACATCATTATCATGTTTACATCCACCAAGCACTATTTTTTAAATAAAAACAATCTGCTCATTAAACTCATATCAACCAAATGAAACAGATTCCCTTCTGGGTTTTCTCTTGAATTTATATTTTGAGTGAATACGATTTAAAATTTACTTTTCCTGTGAAAATTAAACATAGTATATTAATGTAATCCAAGAAAAGACCTTTATGAAAATTTAGAAATGATAGTCGTGTTTAAATATGAAATATCTAAAGCTCTTTTTAAAAAAAAAATTTACATGAATATTTCCCTTGACTATTACATTTAAAATGTAGAAAATATAACGTTAAATGGAAGAAGCTTAAATAAAATATTTATTTAAGCTCCTCGTGTAAGGATATTCTTTAAACTTCCTCTGTTATTTAAATAATTACATTTTACGACGAATCGAAAACTAATATAAATGTAACACTTCAAATATTAAAGTGCAGAGTTCTTTAATGTTTCCTTTATTTGTTTAATATTTCAATTTTTTTTTTATTTCCGTTCATGATAAAGGAAGTTTATTCTTGTTGAAAACTTATATTTCTGTGAAGAAAAATTAATTTCTAATAAAATTTGTCGAAAGGGAATCGGTTAAATATTTAATATACTGTATGAAGTGAAATAAGTGGTTTTATATGAACATTTTAATACAGGATGCTATAGTATAAAAAGAATTTGTGAATGCTTAAATTTATGTGTAAATTAAGTGTAATTTTGGTGGACAGGGTACTTATTCCACTTTACTACACTTGACATAAAAAAACAACGTGTCCAATAATGGTTAAAAAACTATTTATTTCCCTAACCTGACGTTAAAAGTGAAATAAATAATCCTTTTAAACTAATATATCAATAAATAAAAATATTGGCTCCTGGAAATAATTTTAAATTTACATCCAAAAAAAGAATAAATTAATTTTGAAGAAGGCACATAGAATTTACCCTATCTTTAAAGACATTGAAACTTTAGATATTTACCTTTAAGAGGAATGCATTGCAACATTAAACATAAAAGAGAGATCAGTTTTAAAAAATTCTATCTATTTTGGAAAAAAAAAAATCTTGTTCTGTATTTTCTTTTACTAAAAAAATAGTTTCAGAAGTAACCCTCATAGAATATTCTTTAAACTCATCATTGTATCAATGGAAAATTTCCAAATTTGAACTTAGAATTAAATATCATAGAAATAATCCTTCTTCATTCCAGAGATCTTAAGAAGCAACAGAATAAGTTAAAAATTACGGTCCTTTATAAATACTTCTCTTTTCACATTTTAGAAAGTGCTGATTTTATTTTTACGCTACGCTGATAATATCGTTACCTACTTTATCTCTGTTTAAGACTCTTCAAACTCATCATTAAAATCAATCGTTTCTGATTACTTTTAATGTTCTTTCCTTTTTCCATTGATATGAATCCGATTGCATTGATTCCACAATATTTTCAAAGATTATATTTTCATTTAATTATTCTCGAGGTTGTTTGTTTTAAATATCCTTGACATCGAGATCTTTTACAACAATGATTTCAGAAACTATGAATTATTAATCAGAATTTTTAGGTTTTAGACCATTTTGTTATTTTAATTCTTCTTTTCAACATGCTAATGAAGTCGGGGTTTAGGCGTCATCAGATGTTATGTATTTCTTGCAGAGTATCTTTATATTGGGCAATCTAACAGATCCCCTTCGATTATTCTACATTTTTACTTCTTAATTCCTTAGGCAGGGAGATTATAGATAATCAAAAGTTCTGATAGATTTTCCAAATAGTAATGAGTATGCTGAAATTTATAAAAAGTGCTCTAAATAATACAAAATCATGTTGGTTATTGAATTTATTTAAATGCTTTTGGATGCAGCATATTCTTCACAGAACATTATTTCATCTCCATTTAGGTAAACAATAGAAATCACTATAAAGTGGCTGTTCCTTTAGCTCCAGTTGAGATTATAATTATGGCCCTTTATTACTATTCTCATTTTTTAAAATATCGAGGAAGCCACGTCACATCATATTGAGACAGTGTCGTAAGTCCAACTTGTCGATGAATTTGCTGCCTGCCTTCAAATCGCATTTTTCGAGCGGTATTAAAAAGGCAAAGTTCACCATAAAATATCTGAGAATCTTTGGCATAGAATAATAAAGAAATATCTTTTAACTACAATTTTTCTATTTGTAAAAATTTTCAAAATCGTGAAAATTATCCTTTGTTCTATAAGTAATTAGTTTGCAAAATTTCAAGTATTTAGCGATATTGCTTTCAAAATTGAACAGATTGAAAACAGAACAAGAGAAAAAGCAAAATGAAAAAGACAAAACAAAACATCCACTTTATGCTTAGTTTAAATTGCAAGGACTATACAAATTTTTTAATATTTATTATTTAGTTTCAAATAAAACGAATAGTGTTTCTATTTTTATTATTATTTGTTCAAATTGATTACATATATTTATTTTTAATTAATTAAATTTAATAGTTACCCATTGCCGTTTTCATAAGCGCATTCTTCTTCCATTTTTCCATATGAAGAATTGAATTGAGAAACGAATGTAGTGGTCAACAAAATGTTTAAAACCAAATTTCGTTTTTTTTCTTTTTTTTTAAGTTTATTGTAATATATTTTGCTTCTTTTAAATAATAATAGCTAGTCAATCGCTTTGTGATACTTAAGATATAATAAGGAATATACCTTCCCAACTTCAAACAAAACTGCACTGAAGTGTGAAATTATACGAGGTTAAAATAAAAAAGATTTCTAAACTTACAGGCATATGATATTCATGCATATGCTACTCAATCATATGCTCTAACATGAATGTTTTACTCTATCATATGCTCTTAAATCCATATGCTACTCATATATATGCTATTATATGCATATGCTACTCATGCTTAAAGAAGCTTGCATTTTTTATGAAAGATGAAATAAATACTAAATAATCTGATTATTTTGAGAACTAAAAGCTACAAAAAATAATTGTAGCATACATATAAAAACTGAAATTATCAATAATTTCAGTTTTCTATATATTATCCCAACAATATTTCGTCAAGCAGTTATCATCACGTCAAGAGATTATACTTCCTTTCAAAAAATAAACCTGCTGATTTGATTTTAAAAAAACATAAGGAAGACATTTTGAAGATTTAAAAAATTGCTTTTAATATTTCATAGTAAATAATAAAGTTGTTAAACTATTTAAACTGAGATTAGATTTCTGAGGGAAAATTCTTTAAATTATCTTAAAATATTGTGATACTTTTTTACCATATTATAGTATTACAAATATAACTATATTGATTGAAATATAACTCAGAATATTAAATTATTCAATCATGAATTGTTCAAAGAAATGTTACGCTCTCACTCAGACGTTTCGTATTTGTTTAATATTGGAAAGTAGATGAGATTAGATTAACCTTAAAAGGCAACCCACTGAAAATTAATCTTATCCCCGTATTAGTTTATATTATTTGTATATAAAAACTTCGAATATAATAACTACAAGATCGAAGTAATTTCTTGGATAATCAAAAAATTTATAAGTGGGAAATATCAATTTTTCCATTATGGAAGAAATTCGATAATCAAATTGAAGGAGTGATGGTAAAAATATTTCAGATCAATTAGTTTATGGGACACTCATAGTGAATCGTTATAATTCGATTACAATATCATTTATGCGTGAACTGATTAATAATTGTATCGTTTTTATAAAATAAATTGTATGTAAATACTAAGAAAAAGATCTCTTCTAAATGATGTATAACCCTCCATGTGATTACTAACCCTATACCTGATGACACAGATTGCTTCTAACGAGATATAGAATTTCTTATATTAATTCTTTTTCTTATTCTTTCTTTTATTTTAACAAATTCAGTCTTCAAAACAATATTATTTGTGACGTTGAGAAATGGAAGTCATAATTGTGTACATGATAATGTAAATTCAATTTAAAAACCTCAAGAAATGCTTTACACAGTGAAATTTGCAAGGTATTCTCTTTCAGGTGTTTCCTGTAATTAAATATTTAATGTAATCGCTATAATGATCCTAATGACACTACACGAAACAGGAAAATTAATTGCTGAGTGTGTATGTATACAAGATATTTTGAGAAACTAATGTCATATTCTAATAATATTTTTAGATCTTAATGTTAAAGGATAAGAAATATTAAAATTATCGTTGTCACATGAATAACTTATTATTAACCTTATGATTTATGATAATAATTTTTTTAACATTTTTATTTCCTTCTCTCTCTCTCTTTCTGTCATTTTAAGCAATAATTAAATAAGATTAGTTACAATAATAATTAAATAAGATAAACATTAGATTAGTTCAGAATTATAACAAAATATCGATGTAAATTATTCAATACGTAAAATTTTTATTATGTAAACAAAGTTCATGTACACAAAATTATTTAACTTCTGAATAATTTGCAAGATTTTAGTCACACAATTTAATGAATGCAAATAACAAATGAATCCTCATATTAAGTAATTAAAAAAAATAATTTAATCACTCGCACTTTTGGGAAATTCTGTACATATCATTTTATCGAATTTATTTAAAATTCTTCTGTTCTTATTCTTATTACTACTACCCTTCCCATGAACTTATCCAACTTTCCTGATATCTAATTATGGAAGTGACAAATACATGTAACCCTTCAGGAATTATTATTGAATACCTTCTTGTTATCAGCCAATATGTGAAATTTTAAAAGCAACCCCAATCTTCCAGCATTCAACACACATCATATAATATCGATAATAGAACTCACCAATTTAATCAATTTTCTATTTACGAATGATTTCTAATAATGAAATATCTTACTATTAAGTAATCAGAATTGCTTAAAATAATTTTTTAAAGTTCTTATATCTTGTTTATCTTTGTCGATTTTATTGTACTGAATAAATTTTTCGGAGAGAAAATAATTTACAAAAATAAATTCAAAAAATACATTAATTTATAAAAATTTAACTTATTAATAAAATTTCTAGGAGTAAAAGTTGATCTCTTGATTCCTTGGCGATTTTTTTTTACCCCAAATCGTGATTGACAAGATGGCCACTAAACAAAAATTATGCAAAGTAAAGTTACCAGGATTACCAGAAATTAAGTTTTATCGCCAAAATAAATCGCCAAATGTATTGCCAAACAAATAGATACCTCATTTTACACTGAATATATAGGAATTTAATATTACATAAACTTATAGAATATTTTATAAACTTATTGAGTCTTGTTATCAAACAAGTAAATAAATATTAGATTTAAGAATTCAATGTTTGCAGAAAATAGCGATTAAGTTCCTTTCAATTAGCCTTTGTTTCACACGATGTAACATTTTGAAATAGCAAACATGAATCGGTCAAAACTACCCATGTATGTCACACATAAAAGAGAAAAAGAAAAATAACCCATAAAACTTCTATAGCAAAAGTTTGTTTTTTCTTTTGTTTTTTATTACTCGCTTTTTCTTTGGCTCTTTTCAACAATTCTACTCCGCGAAGAACTTGAAACGTTGCCAAATTGAGTGGAGTAATTATATATATTTTTTTCACTGCATTCCTTGGAGTTTTTATGCCACGTCTGGTTGGAATGCTGTCATTTTGTAATGAAAAAATGCCCCTTTTAGAAATGTTTGCTTAGGATATTTTATCCAAGTTGGTATTCGAAGAATTTTTATTCTCTCTTATAATTTAATGAACAAAAGGCATTTTGCAGAAAAATGAAATTAAAATGTTAGCTAATATTCAGGGTTTTCTTTTTCACAGAAATTGCAAAACATACTTTAGGAAAAATAATAAACATATAAAATTCTCCACTTTTCTTAGATTTTTTTAAATGAAAATATTTTTCCATTAAATTTATAATTGTAAAAATAATGGGTTTTTAAGATGATAATTAAAAATATAGCTAATTACAAGTTATATAAAAATCTAAAATATTTTATTGATGTTATTTTTCCTAAAATACATCCTTCTGATACTATTTATTTAATATTTACTGTAACTAAAAGATATTTTTTAGTAAAAATTTCATAAAAAATTTAAATGTTTATTGATTCTCTATTCTTAAAATTCATTCCTATAACATTATTCCATGTGTAATAATATTTCTTGTAAATATAAAATATTCCTAGTAAAAATTACAGTTATAATTAAAATATGAAAAATTTTAAATATTTGTTTCACTGTTATAAAATACTAAACAATTAAAATTTTGTTCATTTTAAATTATATAGGATATTTAATTTTCTATATCTTTATAAAGAGATATGTAACATTTATTTTACTTTAAAACTAAATTTATAAGAACAAATAATTTCCTAGGCTTTGAATTTCTAATGAAATGTGAATTCGTTGTTTTTTACTTATTAGTAACTAAGGGAATTTAAATGAATAAATTATATCCATAATACAAATAAAAAGTTTTCTCGAATTTTTTCATTATTGACATTGATGTTAAGATATTCGAAATATATATCTTATTGCAATTTTTTTCTTATTCGTAATGTCCTAAGCAATATAGTTTGCAGCCGATCAAACTACTGATGATGATGATATTTATATAGAAAACATAAAAAAAATAAAAAAAACATTAGATTGATTACCTAAGAATAATGGTTTTTGTTCAGAATCTGAGTAGAAAAACTTTGTTTGGGAAGTTATACTAAAATAACTGGCATAGAAATCGTCTGTTTGAAAATACATTGAAGTATGCAATCATTTATGAACTAAAATGTTTAACTATACGCAAAAATTTTAACATTAAAGTCAAGCATTCTATAATTAAAGAAGATTTCATATTAAATGTGTTTGTGATTCAACGGATTATTAAAACTTAAATCGAAATCTTAGCAAACGTAGGAATATTAGAAGAATTTGTAATAAAATCTATTCACACCTAAAGTTGAGTGATAGCAAATATTAATGAAATTTCTTAAAAGACATATTGTTTCTATTTGTTGCTTTTCTATGATTAAAATTTTAATGTAATTAATATAATACCACAAAATTTATCGAAAGCGTATTACACATAGAAAAAAGATTTCTATTTATCCAAAATATTACTACGTGCTTCCAATTTATGAGTATCAAAATAGAGAAGTAGATTATTGGGATCACTTTTATGAAAAAACACCTTTAATTTTGTTCTATTTTTGCGGATTTATTATATTAAATCTAAGCTTAAAAGTAATACCAACTGAATGACTTTATGAATCCAATTATGTAGACCGATCAATAAAGCTATATGCCATGTTAACATACAACAAAGTCCAACATGTAAATGTTATGTACCAATTAACGATGTCACGATGATAACAAAGCAAGATCATGAAGTCTACAAAACAGAATTATGGTTCCAAATAATTGGAAGCTTTTTCCCAGCAATTTATAAATATATCCTAATTACAAATCAAATTATTAAACATATTAAGAATTGCTAAACTATCAGATTCACTGCTTGTACATTTAATGTCAGTTTTAAGCAATACAAATGTATTAAGACAAATTTATTCTAATGTAAATTTATACTTCTTAAAACTAAAACACTAAAGTTGATACGAATTTGTTCATTAACAAAGAAACTTGAAAGACAAATATTTTAATTTATGTATATCATTGAGAATTGCTTTAAACCATAAATGCAAACCGTACAACCCAATTGAAATTGAGTGTATTTTAAACATATGGTTGACAATAAATTTTCTACTGAAGTTCTCCCGAAACTCGAATTGCCGATTATGGAACATTTTTAATTTTTTAAATATGATGAAAAATGTTTACTATTAAAATTTTGCTTTTTACTGCGGTAACATCATGTAAAATACTAATAATTTGAAAAACTAAACATACATTAACGGTTCAAAACTATATTGACCATCATGATCAGTAGAAATATTTAGCACATTCGGAAGAAAAAAGACAGTTTTCAAATGAATACATTCTATGTAGAATTTATACAGAGCAAACTATAAGAATCTCACCTTGAATTTTGAGTCTAAAATTGTATTTCTTAAAGTGATAAGGGTATAAAAATTTTAATTTTCTTCACAAAATAATTATAATGAAAAGATTTGTAAATTGAATGAATGTAACATATCTTACGAAATTAATAGAAAGAGTTGTTAAAGATTTACCTGCCTAGATTGTATTTTTGATGCATACAGAGATTTCAAGAATACAGATTGTTCTTCCAATCTTATACCATCTTTTCGTATCCGTATGTTTCCCATCCCGTCCTGAAATGAACAATATTTTTACATGAAAAATATTATCACCTAAAAATATTATCATATAAGTAATATAATGATATTAATATTTCTGTGTAAAGGGTTATGAAAAAACTAATATTATTGGAAGATATGTATAATTTGAAGAAAAAGTTTATTTTTAGAATACATAAATATATCTACCAATATGTCATTAAATGTTGATTGTCTGGTAAAATGAATTACAAATTACTCCATGTCTGTGGTAGCCTAGTGGTTAGGGCCTCCATTCCCAATGCCGCCAAACCCAATACCCAACGCCACCGAGTACATGCGATATACATGCTCGTTGAGTTCGTGGAATCAAAAGCCCTGTAGTCTGTCGTTGAACAGTTACCATGGATGTCATGGTCTGGAAAATATTTCCTTTCCTTCGAGATCAAAGTCAAAATTTAGCGGGTGGTTTCTCTGATGGTTCCATCTATCGAAAGAGTCTCAGAGCAAAGACGTACTTTCACCTTCCGTTGTGCTTTGTTTAAACGAAAGACGCACATTTATGACTCAATTTCGCATAGCCGTCGACAAGCGAGATTGGATTGTCCAAATGTCGTAAATAACAACAACACAAACTGCTCCTCAAACGCAAATGTAGCCCAAAGTGTAAAGACGATTGTAAGAAAATCTGTCTTATTATATAAATATATTCTCATTATATAAAAATATTCTAATTACATAAATAAATCCAGATTATAAAATATCCTGTTCTCTCTGTAAATTTTTTGAAAAAGTGAATCATTTTTTATAGATATTAAAGAACCATAATTCCTTATGTTTATGTTTTTGTTTATGTATGCATTTCATTATGTTTATCATAATTCCTTAATGATAAATACCTTTGAAGGGCAATCTTGAGAAAAAAGTTTAACAAATGTTCCTTTTGTCTTCGTTGTTAATTAAATAGTATATAACTGTCAACAATTTTCCTTAGATAAGTTCTAGAAAGGATCAATAAACACGATAATCTAAAAAGGATCAATGCTACATGCTCTGTAAGTTGTTGATTACGCAACTTAAGACCACTAAAGCTTAAGACATTGATAAAGAGCTTACAAATTTTACTTTCAAATTTATCAATTCCTAAATGGACTAATAAGGCCTTATTTCTTAGAAAATATTGAAAAAACCCAGATAAAACTTCGTATTTAAATCAGTACACATAGAATCAGTGAAATTTTTTATAGGAACTATTTCTGAGCTCTCATACAGTGCCTTAAGAGCTGGGAAACTGCTCTGCAATTTCGATCTCATATATATATATATATACATATATATGCATGAGGGTCAGTATGAAATTTTTAGATACAACTAGGTTTTTAAAGTTATACTTACAAAATTTTAGGTGTGTTCAAAGTAGTCTACTCCAGCATCAATGTATTTTTTAGACGAATTTTCCACAGATTAAATCCCTCAAGCTATTCATTTCTTGGACTAGATGGAAAAATTCCATTTATAGTCATATCAACCAAAAGTCGCAAATAGCTAGAGATCAGATGAATACGGCGGATGTTCGATCACTTCCATTTGTTTATGTTTAAGAAACTCAACTGTTAATCCGGCGGTATGTGAAGATGCATTGTCATTGTGAAGCATTAGTCCCCTAATATTCAGTTCTTGTAGAATTTCTGGAAGACATTTAGTGGTATACCAGTTTGCTCTTTTTCAGTTTCTGTCCTTGCAACTTGATGACTTTAACCAATCCCGTACTTCTGAAGAAAACAGCATACAGCACTTTTTTCAGAGCGCGTTGTTTTTTCACCATTATTGGCGTGGAATCATCTTCAAAGACCCATACTTTGCTTTCTTGACGTGTTGGAGCGTCAAAAAATGGTATGTACGTTCCATCTCCTGCTACAATTTTAGAAATGATGTGGTGGCCACCATCGTTCAGCAGTTTAAGAGTTTCTCTACTGATTCTGACTCGCTCCTCTCTTTGGTGCTCACTTAGATTATGGGGAACCCAACGGCAAACTACTTTTTTCATACGTAATTCTTCATGAATGAGTTTGTGTATGGCTGCGGATACAATGTTAAGTTCCTTCTGTATCATTTGATAAGTAAAGCCATTATCATCCATTAACATTTTTCGTACGGCAGACACATTATAAAGGATTACTGCCGACGGCAGCCTTCCTGTGTGTTCTTCATCCTGAAAATAATTGCGACCTCTTCTAAATTCTCTAAATCATCTGAATACAGAAGCACGAGCTGGAGATTCATCACCAAATACTAATTGCAACCGTTGAAAGCATTCTTTTTGATTGAATCCTGTTTTAAAATCGTAGAAAATCATAGCGCGAAAATGTTCTCGCGTCAACTCCATTTTCTCTTCTGTTTAAAATTTATTCTCCGCTAAACAAGTTGAAGTAAGTGAATAAAACATCGTCTTCTGTGTTAAAATACTTTGTATTTTAAAATTAAATCGTTATTTTTATTTTGCAAATTCTCGTCTGTACGTATTTCAAAAATTTCAGAGTAACCCTGTATATATATATATATATATATATATATATATATATATATATATATATATATATATATATATATATATATATATATATATATATATATATATATATATATATATATATATATATATATATATATAAGAAACAATTCTTTAATAGTTAAATGTTCATTTTTTATCTCACTAATTAAAAACCTAATGGTAGAGAGATCATTAAATATGTAATGATGTGTGTGTGTTTTCATATAACTTAAATTAATAAATACCTTAATAATATCATTTATTATTTTATATCACAACGAATTTTTATGATGAAATAAAAAATATTTTAGTTACTTCCCTAACTAAAATAAAATATTTGCAATCATCTTGAGAAAATTGCTGTTTCAAAATGTAAGAATTAACATTTGTATACGAATAATAACAAATCTTAGAAAAATATTATTATATAAAGTGTATGAGTAGCTCTATTGCGCCAGTATAGTTTTTCATATATACTTAGTAAAATAATTTTAAAATAACTTACCATGCTTTATATATAAACAAAAATGAAAGAAAAGAATAAAAAGTAATTAATTCAATTACAATTTTAAAACAAACAAATGATTCTTAAGAATTTATGCATGAGACAATCTTTTCATATATTTGCTTAAGTAAAACTTTGAAGGTAAACTTTATTCATCCAATCTATTTAATTTTACACTAAAAGTCATTAATTTTATAAAAGGCTGTCAGACATTTTCTTTCATTAAAGGTAATTATTGTACTCACCATGGTGAAATCTAAAACTTTGATGATCCAGACGGTGAGCGAAAGGTTAATGACTACTAATGAGCAAAGTAGAACCATGAGAAAGTATAAACATCTTTTTCTCCATCCGTAAATGCCTATTCGGAACAGACAGTGGCTGAAATAAGGGTCGAGACAAACTTCTTGCCCACTGGTTGGATTCTGACAAGATTCATTACCATTCCATTGGGGAATATTGTGAGAAGAAATACCCAGAGATGTTGCCATACTGAAATTAAAAGTTAAATTATTAAATCAGTAACTGAGTATATACAAAATATATCAAAGTCACATTATTTATATTGAATTATGTAACATTTTGTTAACATTTAAATCACAGTTAAGGCTTTAATAGTTTATTTCAAGGACTAGTGAAACTCTATAGATTGTAATTCATATACTGATATAAAATTAACAATATTTTCAGTATAAGCGATCTTGTGAATAATAACTATATTTTTAATACACTATCCCATATCGGCGGATAAAGCAAAGAAATTTTATGATATAAGAGGATAAATGTGGTAAAAATCCTAGGAGATCCCACACTCTTAGAGACTAACTAAAAAAATTCGCCAAGCTAGAATCAAATTCTAGAAATGTTTGGTTTACCGTTTCTAGTACTCTTGATCGAAATAGGGTTATCAAGATTAGCGCAAGCCACAGTTATCGTCAACCAAAAGTATTCTTGCCAAGGGTGTGGGCTCTGCTAGGATCAAACCTGAAGAATATACCCTCTAATGGTCCTTTGCTATTGTTATACGAGCAACATTCTGAGGAATATTTTTTAAAAAATTGTGTAAATATAACTATGGTATTTGAATCCATTCTTTTTGCAGGGATTTCACTAGCTTAAATCAAGATATAGGACATAATATTCCTATTCAAAATTATCTCTCTATCTCGTCCTATAAATATTTTATGGAACTTAGGTTTATAAGCAGTTTAGGCAAGACATTGTACATCAATATAGTAATATTATAGCTTAGCATTCAATTGAGGTATTCTTGTTAGATAACTTTTACTTTTGTATAATATTAAACGAAGTTACATATATATATATAGTCAGTGTTTGTTGTATATATATATATACATATATATATATATAGTCAGTTTATGTCAGTGTTTGTTGAAATGCTTAAAGCTGGTTAAAATAAAATTAAAAAAAAAAGTTTAAGCAATTTTTTTTAAATGTATTTCAACATGAAATTATATTGGGTTTTAAAAGAAATACATTTTCAGCGTCACCTCTTAATTTCATATCTTCACAGTTTGAAATATCATAATCTTTTCCTTCCGTTCTTGTCTATAAATGTTACAAAGCTTGCTTGATTGTAAAAAATTCAAAAACATCACCTAATTTATAATATTAACGAACAATAAATGAGCTTCAGAATCAAAATCAATAATTCTTAATTCAGTTTCGTGTGCAAGGCAGCACGAACTCTGTTTTCAGCGTAGTATTTAAGTTAAATCAGATTTAAGTTTAAATTGATTTAAAAATTGCAGTGTGAACGGAGCATAAACACAAATCTTTCTTACTCTTCAGCATGCGACTAAATTTATATCATAAACCCAGATAAACAACATTTTCTAGAGTAATTAGCACTTGTAACGTAGTCTAATCAGGGCTGCTGTTACTAATCACAATTTTTAATTATACATGGGACAAAACTGGAAAAACGTTTGTTTTTGTCTTATCATTTTCTGAATATTTTATAAGGAAATCTGGCATAGATGTCGTATAATCCTGGATGCCAAATTCTGAATTATTTTGGCGATGAAGAAATGTTGCTAAGATGATGTATTCTGACGTGAGCGGTAGCGTAAATATACAAGGGTAGCCACAATAGAATTTATACATAATTCTTATAGGTCTCCATATCTATGACGTAATTGAAACCAGGTAGTCAGATACATAAAATAATCCGTCAAAAAAATCACCAAACGCAGAACCCGGCATCCTGGATTATACGCCGTCATTGCCAAAATTTACATTGCTCATCAGTATATCAGTATGATATATATTTACTAACATTACTTCTTTATTTCATATATTATATTCTACTTCAGAAAATAATAAATAAAATATAACAGAAAAACTCTTGAAGTAATTTACTCGTATTTAAAAGAATATGATGATCAATTTTAAAAAATTCTTAAAAGAGCATTTCTATTTCATTTTGATACCTGGCAAATATTTTAAATATCTAGTTAGATTTGTTTTGTTTTGATGTTGGCACTTACTTTTACTTAAGCATAAAAAGTTATCAAAACTGTGTTGCTTTCTATTAAGTAAATAAACTAATTAATATTGTAAAAAGTATAGTCCTTGTAATTTCAGTTGTTTTAAGATTAAATATCAGAGTAATTAGAATTCAGTATTTCTTATTCTTGAATAATTAAATATTTTGTCTTCTTTTTAGTTCAAAAAAATGACAATGTAATTATAATTACTTTTAATCAAACAGAAAAAAATTATTTTTTTTTTGTATCTACTATAAGGATAAGAATTAATATTTTTTTCATGAATATTTCTCCCATAATGTACCAATTAGTACACCAATAAAAGAATTAGCATTTCTCCAGGAATTTTTCTCCAACAACCAACCAATCTATGCTAAAATGATAAGAATTCGTGTATTATTTCGTGAATATATATATTTCTCCGATAATATCAACCACAGTATGTTATAAATAAGATTTTTTTATAAATATTTTTCTAACAATCATTTTATAAACTTATATAGAATTATTTCATGTTTTATTCTTAACAAAAATTTCACGATAATAAAAAAAAATAGAAGTATACTAAAATGTAATATGATAGTTGATAAAAGCAATTAAATATAAACTAGGAATTATGTCACACCAATTATTACAATAAAAATTTATAAATTGAAACTAAGAAAATATTAATGTGTATGGAAATTTATGACAACTATGATTTACAATTTGTATGCTTCTAAGTTTCTTCTAAAATTGTAGATTTAATTGTTTGTTAAAAACTGTAGAAAATTAGAACTGTAGAAAATTATTTATGTAAAAAAATTGTTTAGTAAATATATCGTAAAAATAATATGTAATTAAATTTACTAAAAACATTTTTTGCGTGATTATTGTTGTATCCAATCTAAAGCTAATTCTACCATTGCTGAAATATTTTTAAATGCAATTTTTTTATTTAAGAATATAGTGTCTGTAATTCAAAATTCAAATTATTATCTATAATCAGTGAAATAAAAGTAATATTTTTTTTTATTTTACTAAAATAGCAACAAAAGTATTTACTTTTATGCGCATTATTCTATTTTTTCCAAATTATAATTTTTCACAAATTTAATGACATTCTTGTATGAATTCTGCTTAAAACTGTATTTCTTAGCAATATTAACAAATAAAAGTTCTTAAGATTTATTGTGGACACAGTTATTATGCACGAAATTTCACAATCATTATAAATCCCATTCTAATGATTCAGTAAGGAATATCACTTTCAAAAATATATTTTGAGTTTACATATTACATTCTACTCCGGAAAATTTACATAACTTAATCATAATGAAAATTTAGTAGACAATAAAATTGCCTGGTTATATAATTATAGAGAGATTTGAATTTTCTTCCCATTAAAAATTAATTTTAAATATGTACACTGTTACCATGTTTCTTTTTTAGACACTGAATAGATATACTTTGTTTATATGATATAAATATATCTCTTTCAACTGTGTATTAGACTTTCATAAATTAGTTTGTTATTTTGCTATCCTTGAAGAACATTTACCATGTAACACACCATTATCATAATTACAATAATTACCATACAACCTATTCCTGTATAGTAAATATATGCATAAATGTGATATATCAGATATATATGTGTTGAATTTTATTAAATTAAGAGAGAGAGAAGATCTCTAAACATTCATTTCTTATTTTAATGATATTTAACGACTTTTAAGCAAAGTGGTTGAAATTTCAGTGACTATTTTCCATGCTTTAAATATCATGTGCAATATTCTTAGCATTTCATTTCACTTCGTTAATTAGTTTTGCTTAAAAATAGCTCCACATTATGAAAAATTAAATAAGGTAAAATAATAATTTTTTTTTAGATTTTTACTCTATTACAACAAATCTCTAATTTCATTTTCAGTTTCAGATAAAATTTAATGGTGCTGATAAAGAATTATACACTGAAGAAAAAAAATATATCAGGTTCTTTGCCATGATGCTGATTATTATTTTTTTTTTTTCCTTTTTGTTTCATTGAAGATCGAATTTCCCTTAATCAGAGATAGACCGTCTTTCCCTTCAAAAAAGGATCACCGTGTAGGAACAGATAAAATTCTTTTATTTTTCATTCTTCCCATTCCTGGAATCGAATTTCATTTTTAAAACAAGAACAAACGATGCTGAAATAATAGAACAAAGAGTGGAATGATTAGAAAGGAGTTGAGATGATTAAAGAGGCGAGATCGTTTGGTCTTCGTAATCACCAATTTAATTATTTTTTATTTATTTTTTTATTTTGGAAAGAATTTTTTTTTTCTCTTGTGACTTTGAATATCTGACGAATGCTAATAAAATGCATTGCTTAAGAATAGAGAACTTCCTTTGCTCTTGGCGGTGAAATTTGTTTCCGCATCATTGGAATGTGGATAAAAATTTTAGATTTCATGAGAAAAAACGTAATTGAATTTAATTATTATCATATCGCGTTTGCATTCCGTATCACCAAGCTTGAATTTCTCAAGGAACGTAGTTTAGTTATTTTAATATTTTTATTTATGTTAATTATATTATATATTATTTTCCCATTTTATTTTCATTACAAAATAATAACTGTGCAAAGAATTCGTTAGAAAATTGTAATTTTCTCATTATATTTATTAATAATAAGTGATTTGTGTAACCATATAATTCACAAATTCTATTCAAAATTTCGAAAAAAGAAAAATATAATTTCATATAATTCAATGTTTATACGTTAAAATAAATATGCACATTACATATTAGTTACTAAACTGATATCTGTATAACCAGTGCATTGGTTAATACTTCAATAGTCATAAATTTGACTGACATTTAGAGCGTCCATGTTTCTAACATTTCAAAATTTACTTTGAAAAGGATTTTCTGCATGATTTAGCACTTGAGTTCTAAAAGTAATTAATTCGAAATTGTTAGAATTTGAGAAACAGAACAAAACAAATCATTTAAGAAAGGACAAGTTAATATTTTAATAAAAACTGGAACTGATTTATGAGTAACTGCTTAAATTTAAATCTTTGCTGGTGATATCAGAGCTACAAAAATTTTTAATTTTTTCTCCAATGACTAGGCAAATAGAAGAAATAACACGAATACTAGGAATAGCACAAATAAAAACATGAAACATCACAAAATAGACGTGAGACGAAGACAGGACAGATGAATGCGGTACATAAACGTGATGAGCTGAGTCATTGCCCCAAAGTTCTCTGGCTTTCCAATAAAGCAATGATTCAGAGCTGCCATGCAGTGCATCACAGCGGTGGATGTGGGTCCGATTCATGGGTTCTGTCAAACTGCTGAGCGGACAGTCGGGTGAATTTAAAATGTTATCGCGGTACAAATATTCAGAGGAACAGTCATGATCCGCCAAAAGTTTTTAATAAAATGTATAACCTTACAACTTTAAGCATTATATACAATAAACAGAGATCTGTGTATCTATGTAAATCAATGATAGTTTACTGTAATTAAAATTATTTTATTATTTAATTACATGTATATCATTGAAATTCGCTTATTACTAGTTGTTAAATAAATCATTAGTGTCTGTTTAAAATGTTGTGTCACATCAGTGTGAACAGATCTACAATGACACATTTTAAACTCAACTGACATTTAATTCAATTTCTTTAATCTCAATATCTAAAAATTTGAATGATAAATACAAATTTCTTCTAGATATTTAACATCTTATAGAAATATCCTGTCTTTTCAAGGGTTAGAATTTGTGAGATAATGATTTAAATATATTATTACTCAAAAAAGTTTTATAACGCAATTGCACCTTTTTTGACATTTTTCTATCCTATTATTCTGAACTATATAATTTATACAGTTTATGCTGTTTTTGTAAAAATATGTATTTATGTTATCATTTCCAATCACCCTACTACCATTTATGGATATTCAAATTGAATATTTGCATATGACGTCATCGGATCCTAGCAGACGAAACTGCCTGCTTACTTTCTAGAGGAAAATCGAAAATAAATATGAATTACGATTCAACTTGTAAAGTGTCCTCAGTAATTTTTGATGAATTAATATTTATGGTTTACATACTGAAATGAAAAGAAAAAGAAATTTAAATGGCACATGAGTATGGACTTGTGATAAAAAGAAACATTTCTATTTATGCATTCAATTTTTGTGGGTCTCAAAAGATCTGCTGAAATTGTTGGAAACATTTAACCAATCGCCTCATTTTCCATCCTCGTTTGTCTTCCTCTTCTCGAAGTAAAAGAATATAATTTTTGCATTATGAGTTCTTTCAGTACAAAAAATTCAACATTCTATTTATCAAAAGTTGTTGAATTTTTTTTTAAATATAACTCACAGAAATGTAAATATTGAATGTTAAAGATTTTGATAAATTTCTCATAATTCAAAAATACCGCTTATGCATTGGTCCATTAGTGAAAATTAAAATCTTATAATAACTCAAAAGTAAACTGTTTAATAGTTAGATTCAAGAATTCCCCCAAATAGAAGTTTATCTAACAAAAACTATATTAATATTGCTAAAATCATTTATATTCTAAAACGTTTTTACGAAGAAATAAATTAATATCGTATTAACTTGTATTGAATTGTGCTAATTTTCTATATACATTTAATACGCTTTTCGTACCAGAATTAATTCGGAAAAATTTTCCGGGGTGTTCCATCGACATTAATATAATTGTTTGGAAGCCGTTAAAGTTTGAAAAGCCGTTAGAACACAACGCATGGTCATGACGCGCCATCGTGCGGGCGTGATACAACGTTAATGGAGCCAATCTGTCAGGCGCTAACAATCGCCAGATGTCGCCTCTACTTGCGAAGAAGTAACTGCTTGACGTTATTATCGTCTGCCAACCGCAAGATGAGCCAATCGCAAGACTCGAAAATTGGACTCATTTCGGGACGAGTTTTTGTTTTTGCTTCTTCTCTCTTGACTGACTGGCCGGTTTTCCCGATCTGTTCTGTCTCGTCCGTCATTTGGAAGAAATTGAGAGAATGGGGGAAATTGTTTTTGTTTCTGCCACGGAAGTTTCTTCAAACTCTATACTAATAGGAAATAAAGAGAAGCAGAGGGAGATAACAATATCAAAAGAATTTAAGGCCCAATTATAGCTCAAAATGGGATGATAATTCCATTGTCGAAATTGATGTCCACTCTGTTATTACATTCAGCGAAATTGACAGTTAACTTAAACAATCTTCTTAGTGGCGTTAAAAGTTATTTAATGTATCCAAAGGTAAAAGTTAATGGCTTAAATGATTTCAGTAACAAATACACGAGGGTTTTTTCCTCCAAACTACTAGAATGTTATAAGAATGTTTTAAAAATGTATTAATATCAATTTATTATTTCAATTTTATTTGGTATTCATTTTAAAAGTTAAATTTGGAGAATTGAAATAATTTTTTTTTTTTAATTTTTTTAAATTTCGAATAAAAATTTTTGTGATGTTAGCAATTCTTTTAGAATTTTAAACAACTCCTATTAAATAATAAAAATAAATTATGGGAAAAAATTGTTCTCACTGGTTTAAACTATTCCTAAAGTGCATGTTTTGTCTTGTCTTTTCCATTTTGACTTTTATTTCTGTTCTATTTTTAATGTGTTCAATTTTGGACAGGAATCTCTCCAAAGATTTGAAAACTAATTATTTAAAACAACAGGCAATTTTTATGATTTTTTGATTATGGTGAATTTTGCCTTGTTTGCTACCGCTCAAAGAATTAAATTTGAAGGTAGGCATGAAGTTCGTCGACAAGTTGGATTTACGGCATTATCTTAATATGATGTGACGCAGCGTCATGGATATTTTAAGCAAGTGTGAATCGTAATAAAGTGTCGTAATCATAATCTCAACTGAAGCATAAGAAACAACCAATTTATGGTTAAAAAAGCAAAATTACGAAAAATTAAATATATATTTTTCTTAGTTCAACATTTTTATGATTATTTTTTTCCAATTCTTACATTTTTTTTTATCTATTACTATACCATAAAATTTATGGAAAAAGTTACTTTATTATTTGGCTACTAAAAAAGCAAATTTTTCTTAGTAGTTCTCGATAGTATAAATTCCCTATTTAATATATTTAACTTTATAATTTAATTACAGATATTAGGGTTGATTTATGTTTAGAATTTACAAAGATTAGAATAATAAAATGACTGTGCATTTTTGCAGTGATAGGACAAAGTATACGAGAATAACTCTGAAATTTTTGAGATACGCGCAGACGAGAATTTACGAAATAAAAATAATGGTTTAATTTTAAAATAAAAAGTATTTTAACACAGAAAACTATTTTTTACTTACTTACTTCAACTTGTTAAGTGGAGAATAAATTTTAAACAGAAGAGGAAATGAAATTGACGCGAGAACATTTTCGCGCTATGATTTTCTACGACTTTAAGGCAGGATTAAATCAAGAAGAAGGCGTTCTACGGTTGCAATTAGCATTTGGTGATGAATCTCCAGCTCGTGCTACTGTATTCAGATGGTTTAGAGAATTTAGAAGAGGTCGCAATTTTCTTCATGATGAAGAACACACAGGAAGGCCGCCGTCGGCAGTAATCCCGGATAATGTGTCTGCCATCGAAAAATGTTAATGGATGATAATCTCTGTGCCTATCAAATGATACAGAAGGAACTTAACATTGGATCCGCAGCCATACACAAAATCATTCGTGAAGAATTACACATGAAAAAGTAGTTTGCCGTTGGGTTCCCCATACTCTAACTGAGCACCAAAAAGAGGAGCGTGTCAGAATCAGTAAAGAAACTCTTAAATTGCTAAATGATGGTGGCCACCGCATCATTTCTAAAATTGTAACAGGTGATGAAACGTACATACTGTTTTTTGACGTTCCATCACGTCAAGAAAGCAAAGTATGGGTCTTTGAATATGATCCCACGCCGACAATGGTGAAAAAAGAACGCGCACTGAAAAAAGTGCTGTATGCCGTTTTCTTCAGAAGTACGAGATTGGTTAAAGCCATCAAGTTGCAAGGATAGAAGACAGTAAGAGTAAACTGGTATACCACTGAATGTCGTCCAGAAATTCTACAAGAACTGAATGTTAGGACACTGATGCTTCACAATGACAATGCATCTTCACATACAGCCGGATTAACAGTTGAGTTTCTTAAACAAAAACAAATTAAATTGATCGAACATCCGCCTTATTCATCTGATCTAGCTATGTATGACTTTTGGCTATTCTTTAATCTCAAAAAGAACTTACGCGGCGTCGTTTTCATTCAGAAGAAGAGATTGATGTGGCTATAAATGCATTTTTTCATCTATTCCAAGAAATGAATGGCGTGAAGCATTTAATCTGTAGAAAATTCGTCTACAAAACTGCATTGATGCTGGAGGAGACTAATTTGAACTAAACTAAAATTTAAAAACCTAGTTGTATCTCAAAAATTTCAGAGTGACACTCGTATTTAGAAGCATTTGTTATTCAAAACCTGAATCGAATTAAAAGTATTTTCAGAGCCTTAAAACACATTTAATTCAGTCAAATAACTTAAAAATTATGTATTACCAAGCATTTTTAGAAATTCATACATTGTTTTAAAATTTCTTAATTTCATTTTTGTATGTAATTTATGAATATGTCATGACTACAATTCACTTCCAAATGATTCAAATCAACTGATTTTTAAAATACCGCCAAACAGCGGAAAATATTCCCTTAATTGCATTTTGAGCTAACCACGCCTGGAATTCTTCACCAATCAAATCCTCAGATTTGGATACAAAGACGTTGGGGAAAGGGGAAAAAATCCCTCTCTTCTCGGAGATACTGATTATCTTTATCCTTAATTTCCTACTCATCAAACTGGGGATCTAATCAATTAGAATTCGTTACCACCAACCTTAGAAGTCGAGGAAGACCCTGACTCTTAGGACAAAACCTGGGGAAAACTCCTTCATTCCTCCAATGAATATTAGTCTCTCGTATTATAAGGGACATTAGTATCAATTAGCACGTGAGGATGGAACTCTGCAGGATGACTGTAATTAGGCTAATGGTTGAGTTGATCATTCCTAATGATCCAAAGTCTTTAGATTTGGGGAGCTAAGGGGGATCAAGAGGTGCAGACGAATCTTTCTCCTCCGGGATGAAGTGTATAGTCCTCATATTGATTGAAAGGGAGCTTTCAGGGTAGGAAGGGGTGGGAATGAATAGAACGAATGTTTTAATTTAGAAAGTAGCTGAGAAACTGGAATGGAAATGTTAAAGGGAATAAAAGACTTTTGTGATGAAAATGGGGACGTGTTAAATCGTTTCGGGATTTAGACATCAATGAGTTCATAAAAATGATATAAGACTCGGGTTTAGAAAATTTAAAGGAGTTAAATGTGTTTTCCAAAGATCTTCTTATCTGAACGTAATTATATTCTTTGTTTATATCAATTTTAAAAAGTTCTGCTCTGTTTCAGGAATTAGAAATCTTTATTTTTTCTTATATTTTCAGCTTTTTTATTAAGATATGATTAGATTTTTATTTATTAGGAAATATTTATAAGTTATATATATATATATATATATATATATATATAATGGATATATATTTTCCTATTAGGTTAAATAGTTTTAAGCTTTAATTCATATTTTAATATCTCTGTGCAAACCGTTAAATGAATAGCTCATTTTTAAATTTGTTCTAACCATTAAATGAATAATTCATTTTAAATTTTTTCCAAATAGATTTCCTTTGAAATTTGTAATTTAAACATTGGTTAACTATTTCTTTTAAATTTTTCGAATAGTAAAATTAATTAAATTTGGTTTTATGTGACATTTTATTATTTAGAAGCAGAAATACCCATTTAAAGATAAGACAAAGTCACAGATGCCTTATAATCCAGGATTCCAAATTCTGAATTTTTTTTTTTTTTTGATGACGAAGAAATATTGCCAAGATGACGTATTGTGACATATGTGATGACATAAGTACTATAGTTGCCAAAATAATATTTTCTGCATAATTTTATTCGTCTCCATATTTATGACGTAATAAAAATCAGGTTGCCAGATACATAAGAAAATCCGCCAAAAATCACCAAACTCAGAACTTGTCATCCTGTCTGATAGGTATACGTGCCAAGATAAATATCACTTATGCAATTTATTATCATTTGTTTAAAATAGTACACTGCTCTAAAATAAAGTTCTTAGTTAAGATTTTAAAAAACGGTCGAATGAATTTTTGATTAAATTTTAGTAGGAGATAATATATGTTTCATGTTTTCACTTAAGTAGTTATTACCTAAACTCTTCATCTCGTAAATTGACAAAATTATGTTTAAAATTCGCTGTTTTTATGTCCATGCTATTATGATTTAACAAGAGATGATGACTAAAATAAACTTGGCAACATCACATTAATTTCCTTATATCCATAGAAAATAAGAAAATTCGCCAAAAAATCACCAAACTCATAATTTGTCATTCTGGATTATACGTCATTTGTGCCTTACAATGAATTGTATTTTAATATTTCCATGAAAATACTTTAAATTTAATGTATTGGAGTTGAAAATACCTGACTCGTAACAAAAGAAAAAGTAACGAATAAGACTCCTCAATCAAATTTTAGCAAATGTTGAAAACTATATAAAAATCATTAAAGATGATGACAGTGAGAAATTTGAAAACTTTTATTTAAATGGAAACTTTTTTTAACTTTATTATAAAAAGATTTAAGCATTAATTACAAAACATTAGCAAACCCAATGGCATACATTCACCAAAATTTATGTCATTATAATTACCTATATAATATGCAAAGTAATGTGAAAATTATCCTATAAGTTTAGATAGAAATATGCATTTTTCAAATTTATGTTCACTCATAAATCAATTTTTTTTTCAAAATAATCACAATTTATCTTACCAATCTTACTTTTTCATCATTTTCAACCCAATGTTAAATGCTATTCTAACAAACCTTCTTTTAACTAACTGTTGCTTATTTCGAAAATACCTCCAAAATAATTAATTTTCCTGTTAAACTTTCCCAACTCTAATTTTTAAGTGAATCTCGAATTAATACATCTGGAGAAAGAGTTGAGTTTCACATACAACAAGCAAGATCTGTTGCGGAAAAGAAAAGAAAAAAAAATAACAAATTTACCTTTTCCTCTGAATAACCTAACATATTCTTATAGTTTATATATAATTAAAGTTCTTTCTAACGCTTCCTATTTCATACTTGAAAGATTTTTATCAGCGGGGAAAGGAAAATATCGCTTTGGCACTCGCAAAACCGTAACCATGCCTTAATCCAGGGGGTTTAATTTTAGTGTTCCTTTTTACTGGTAGTAATACCCTCTTGGCGCGTTTATCGCTGAAATTTGCAATGGAAATAATCCTCCGTCTCTTCCATTTCTCTCCCGAGTTCATTTGTCGCTAGACGGGAAAGTTTGGGGAAATTGGATAGGAGTCAAGAGGAGAATTATTCATTTCTCCCATTTCTTTAAAAGGGATTTAGGATAGTCAAATATGTTCTTTCATTTTAAAGGAGTAATGCAATTCATCACGTTCTTTTCTTATTCCATTGTCTGGAATGGCTTATATTTCATCACAAATAATTTAGCTCTTATTAAAAGCAACCTCAAACTTTTACAAGGAAAACTTTTAAATTATGTCGTGTTACCGACACTATTCTGAACTAACCTTGATTTGAAACATGAAAATATATATAAATATCTCTTTATAAATAGAAATATTATATTTACAATATGCTCAGCAAAATATAAAATTTGTGTAAAATTGATTTGCATCTTTTCATACTGTAGTATTTTTTAAAAATTTTAAAATTAAACAAAAATTAAAACTCATATTTTTTACTTTTATAATCAATAAGATATATTTTCTAAAGAATGTTTAAAATTTCAATTATAAAGCTAATATTCTTACATTATATATTTTTTTCATCGTGTGTAACATTTTATCGAGACGAATATCCGAACATTTTAATTGTGTTTAGTATTTATTTCCTTTGTATATTTGCCGTACTAATTATATACATATACATATATATACATACACACACACACACATATATATATATATATATATATATATATATACTTTAACTTAATCAATATATTCTCCTTGGCATCATGTAATGCAAAATGTGGATAGATTTTACAAATGGGAATTTGTATAAATTAGTATATACATATACAGAGAAATAATAAAAAGTTTTCATTCCTTAGATATTCCAGATTTATCAAAAAAATCCGAACTATGTTCACCTGGAGACTTCGAACATTGTAACTACGGCAAAGAGGCCGTATAATCCATTCTGAGCTCAGTAATTTTTTTGGTGGATTTTCTCATATATCAAGCAACCTGGTTTTTACTATGTCATACATATGGAGACCTTTAAGAATCATGCAGAAAATTCTATTTTGGCAATCCTAGTATTTATGTCATCTCACGCGTCCCACAATACGTCAGCTTGATAACATTTCTTCATCGCCAAAACAATTCAGAATTTGAAATCCTGGATAATACGGCATCTATGTCGGAACTTCTTTGATATTTAAACTAAATCAATATATTATTAAAAAATTATAGGATTTCCGTAAAGGGCTCAACAATACAATTAAAATATATTGCAGATTAAATAAGGCTGAATCAACAAAAACATGTGACACTTCAAAGAATTTTATTGCTAGAAAAAGTATGATGCGAGTGGTATCAATTCATAAGCAATTTAATCTTAACAAAAAATAACTCCAGTAGCTTCTTATTACCATAATTAAATATATATTTTTAACTTTCTAATAATAGAAATATGTAATATTAATGTCTGTGATGACTAAAAATTTCGGTTCATTAAACACATGATTAATTACTGTATTAAGCTATATTTTATATAAGTAAATATTTACATTAATTCCTTATGAAGCTTTTCTCGCATATACTCAATAGCCTGAAAAAGCTTCAAATGTGCATATGGAAATATGCAACCATTGAACACTGTGATGAGTTAGACAGCAAAGAATATAAGAAAAGGTTTGAGTTAAAGTTTTAAGATTGTTTATTTCTGCTATATAGAAGGTTTTTAAAATGTAAAAGGCATCGATTGTGGTTGTTTATACGAAACACGTGTGACACAGAAACATAGAATCTCCGAAACACCAATTAAATTGGAAATTTCATGAGGATAATCTCTTTAATATATCGTGAACATCGATTATCTGCAAAAACATCAAATCTCGGACAACGTTGCTACAGAAAAAAAGACCCAGAAGGAAAATGATCATTTACAAATGATGAAATAATTTTAATAAAAACATTTAACACTTCCTCAAATTGCTGTAGCTGTTTGATGTGCTGGATCATCAACAAGTGTCATTATGTAAACTGTTCAGTAGGACATCATTGAACTGAGATTTCGAAGCGGAAAGCAGACACGTGTACCATTGTTGGCTGCACGGTGTAAAAGTTAATACCTCACTTAAACTCATCAACACAATTATTCGATTGCGTATGACTGAATTATATTGTTTGACCTGATGAGTCTAGTTTCCAACTGTATAATGTGAATGAAAATACGAGAATACGAAGAAAAGCTCTTTCGCGTATATATATGAACAGGGAAATCGGAAATATTCAAGCTATTGGAACCTCTTTGATAGTATGAGATGTCTACAGTTGGCCTGATATTGGATCTTGATGCATTTGCATCAAATACAATCAACAGATAAATAAGCAACTTGTCTAATCATTTACATCCACTCACATTCATTTTCCCTTCCATCCATTGCATAATTTCAGCTGATGTATGCGTCACCATACTTTATTAAGAGTACTTTTGAGTGGCACTAGACTCACTCTTTCATTTTCAAGCACCTTCCATTGGCTACTAAAATTTCTAAATGTAAGAATTATTGAGCATATTTGATATTCTTTATCACACAGAAAATATTTCTACAACCCCTCACTTTTATGGACTTGCGAATTATTTTACCAGAATCACGGCATTAATTGTTATGAAAGGGCTTCAAATATTAATCAAGCCACGTGGTGTTGCGATACTTCTGCTTTCATTCGAATACCCTATAGAATATTAGCTTGGTATACCAGTTTTTCTAGCACTTGAATGCTTATTTGTATACAATTCTAATATTTAAAAAATTTAAACTTTTTTACTGTTCAATTACTTAAAACAAATTTTTGAGAATCACTGAATCGAAGATAACTTTATACTTCTTAACTAAAAAAATAAAGTATTATATTCATTTCAAAATTTTCATAAATGTGTTTTAATGACTTTTTTGACCATTCTTATAGGCTGAATTTGTCAGAATCTAATATTTACATATATGAAAACTAGCATCTGTTGATATTTTCCATTTCATTAACTGAGCTCTTAAAGAGTTGCTTAATAAGAATTACAGCTTATGAACTATAACAACTTCTGCACAGTACTTAAAAGTACAAAGTTTAGTGTCAAGAAACAGCGTTACACACAAGGTCAAGAATTCTTCGCTTAAGTTTACCGAATAAGAAAAGACGAACACTACTGAAAACTATTCTTTGCAGTCTCGTGCCAAACTTAAAAATATTTTTTATCTTACTTCTTTTTGGAAAAGAAAACTAATTACATAAAGGACACTATTAACTTTTGCATACAACAGAAATTTGTTTTTTCTGTTTCTTAAATTAAAATACTTTGCAAAATTATGGTGTTTGCGTAATTCTTTCTTCGGAATAACTTAAAATTAGATAAAGTAAAACAAGCTTACGTGATTGTTGTGCACATATACTTTCGCTTTTATTGTTGTCTTTTTTAATTATTATGTGTTAATATAAGTCTGATTTATAATTTAATTGTATTATAAAACTTTCTTCGGAACAATTTGAAGTTTGATAAAATAAAACAATGTGCATATACTTTCACTTTTATTGTTCTCTTTTTGAATCATTATGTGTTAATACACAAGTCTGATTTATAATTTAATTATATTATTCATTAAACTTTCTTCGGAACATTCTAAAGTTAGATAAAGTAAAGCAATGTGCATACACATTCGCTTTTATTGTTCTCTTTTTAAATCATTATGTTTTAATATAAGTATGATTTATATAATTCATTTGTATTATTAATCTCTTGAGTATAATTTGTAAGCATTTCTACTATAAAAAATCTAGCCAATAAAAATATATTTCTCGTAGTTTTCATCGCTATATTTGTAAAATTATACAACCATTTATGCATAATATTATAGTGTAATACAATAATAATACGCAATTTTAGCGAAACAAAAGTTATTTTTTATTCATTTCTGTAAGAAAAGGTTCCTTTGTTCGTGGAATAGGAATATTTGAAAACAATTTCCGAATTATTTTTGATTCTTAGTTATTATGAGGAACACAGTTTACTTACGGAATTTTCAAAAGAAAAAAATTTCTTTCATGGTTTAAATACAAAAGGTAAGGAATTCGAGCCTCTTCCATTAACTGAAAATAACTAGGAATTTTTTTTTTTTTTTGCTTAATATTCTAAGTAAAAAGGATTCGTGAATATAATGATGTATACTCCTAAATAAGACACTCATTACAGCACAATGAAAAAGTGGAAGCAGAGAAAATAATGGCATTTTAATACATAATAAAGCTCATTAAGCGAATTTACTTAATAATTATGTGCATTATATGAAGTCTTTTGATGATACTGGCACGTGGTATTCCATGTTTACAGTAATGTGAGTAGATTGGATTAAAAGACCTTTCTGAAAAGTTATTTAAATTAAATAAGAAAATTATATTTTTCATTAGATTTTAGCTCATAGAAAAATTAAATTGCTTTTTCATGACCAAATTTTTTCATTTATCTATTATTCTTTGTCAGCGGAAGTAATAAAAATTAAAATTGATTTCTTTTTAAATACTTTACCCAATTATGAACTTAAATCGTCTAAAAATATATATTATAATCCAAAGTTTTAAAAGTTTAGAAAAATTAAGAAAAAAATTGCTACGCCATTAAAAATTGCAATTATGCTTTACGTGATTTTTTTCACGTTTATGCACATCATTATCTCATAGTAGAACAACAGTGGAGGGAGTTTTACTAATATTTAGGAAAACAGGAAAGATTTTCCCGAATTTTCAATAAATCATGAATTTAAATTGAATGAGTATAGTGTAATAAGGAGGAGCAAGATCATCTTCTCATATCACTTTAAAAGCGCATTTTGTTATTTCGAAAAAAAATATGCAAAATACTATTTGCATTCTCTCTGGATTAAAATTATGCACACATTTTTTATGATTGATTTAAATTTTATATTTGTTTGAAAACAAAATTTGAAATCTCTCTAAAAACTAAAAGGCAATCAATTTCAATATTTCATTAAAATTCAAGATTTTCTTATAATGGAGATCTGACCAGTAAATTTTGAATGCAGATTTGTAAGAATTAAAACACACTTTCATAGTTTTCTACGTGTATTTCCGGACAAATTTCCACATAAATAACATAGAAGACAGTTGCAAAATATTCATCTATATATGCTTGTGTAATATGACATCATGTAATATGTCTTTATTTTGAGGGTAAATGTATTTCAAACCATTGTTTCTACAATCCTTATTTTAATCTGAAAAATGCCGTATTTATTCCTGCAAACTACTCTAATTATAATCTTAGCCTCTACGGTTATTTGTAATTAAAGATAACTGTACCATTTCTATTTATAAAAGAGTCATACACGTCAAATATAACTTATACTGTATGTGTGGCATGGATATAAAGCTCGTTTATTTCACAATTTCTCATTAATCAAGTATTTCCCACTTACTTTGAAATCATATTTTTGAAAGCTCTGTTGCATTTTAGATTACCATTATAAACTTTTTTCTCGCTAACCTTGCAAACGTTAAAGAATTTATTCGTGACGTTATAAATATAAAAATCTTGTGGTGTTTTAGAGTAGGATTTAATTTTGTTATTTTTGATTTAATGATAACAATTCATTTTATCAGTTCTGATTTTTTCTTATGTAGAAAACTAATTTGCTTTTTCAACTTTTTTTCTCCCATTTGATAATGTTAGTACTTCAAGAATAATCAAGTTTTTTTAATGTGTGTTAAATCGATGCCTTAATATATATTTTTATATTGCGTACATACTCATTGTGATCTTACTCTTGAACTTTGGGGATGTCCTGACAGATGAACATGTGATACTTTGATATTCAAATCAGCAGATTGTAGTTAGTTTTCAACAATTCCAATTCTTCCGGACTTGGATGCTCATAAGAGACTCAAAATTCAGTATAAACTGCAGATCCCGATCCAAACTGTAGATTCGAAACTTTGTGATTACAGGCATTCTAATTAATGCAATTTATAACTGAAGCTGATTTAGACTCTCTGAGGATATGATTAAAAATTAATCATGCCATGTAATGTCTATATATCTCCAGGCTTCTATTTTTTAAGATAAATGTGAAACTTGTTCACAGAACAGTTTAACATAATGTATACTTTTTCGTGTTTAAATTGTAACCTCAGTCAGAAAACATTTTTAATACTTTGTTTTCGTCTCCTTATTTCATTATTCCGTGAATCATTTAAAGAAAAAATGTAAGTTCTTCTGTTTCCGTTACATTAATTTAATGTTTGCTTTTCAAATTTATAATTAGATTAGAATTCAAAATATTATTTTGTGATATGAAAATGTCAGATGCTAAACTACCAAACTTTATGTACTCAAATTTGAATGGAAACTCAAGTCAGAAATGACTTTATTTAATTCTCTGGTTTTTTTCGGTGTACAGATGATGTATGAAAAATAGTTACTAGATCAAGTTAATTTTTTTAAGGAGAAAAATATTTCTCATAATATCAGGATCCTCAAAATCCAGCTTAAACCTGATTGGTCAAGGCATCGTTATCAGGAAGTAGAGACTTTGAATCTTTACCCCACCAAAGATCTGTGATGTTCGCTAATGATGTTGAAACCCGTAAAGTATAAGTCGTGGTCCCAAAACTCTCCAAGTAAAATGACACCTCCGTAGGTGGGGGCCAATTGTGTTGGTATTCTACTTGCTAGCTGCTTTCAAATCTGAAGACCCAGGACCATTTTTATGAGGAAGTAGAGACTCTGAATCTTTACCCCACCAAAGATCTGTGATGTTCGCAAAAGATGGCTGAAACGTAAAATATATGTCGTGGTCCTAAAACCTTCCAAGTAAAATGACACCTCCGTAGGTGGTAGGCCAATTGTGGGGGTATTCAATTTGTTTGCTTCTTCTAAAATCTGAAGCCCCACGCACCTTTTAGGTGCCAACTACATTAAAATTCTGTTACTTCTACTTCTTGTTGAATTTGGTAAAATTACCTAGTTTTTTTAATGATGTTTGTTAAAATTGTGGATAATTCAGATGAAAAATAGTAATAAGGGATAGAGTACACAATTAATAAGAGTTTTCCACTAAAGAATCCATCAAAGTTAAAGCGTTTCATTACAATCGTTCCGTAAAAGCCAATATAATATTTCTATTGTATGCAAATATATGCTGGGCACAAAGAGTCTGAATACAAATATACATTTGTGTGAATAAAACAAGGCAAAACCAGTCTTTTTATTCATCGTGACATCCATCCAGTTATGTACGGTATTAACGTCAGTAATGAAGATAAAGCAGACATGCTTTGCCTTAATAGATATGTAAATTGAAACATTATGGAGTGAAATACAAATATATGAGAACGTATTCAATACAGTACAAATGCGGGGAAGTTATGGCTTGGCAGGTTAGGGAATTGTTCTCATTATAGGAAGGTAGTGAGTTTGCGGATCTCGGCTTAACCTAAGATACGTCGTCTTTGTTAAAGGCGTATGGGGTGGGTTAAAACTTCGCGTTATGGCAATGTCCTCCATGTGAAATGATACCTCTAGTGGTCGCAGGCCAAGTATTGGAGGTCTTCAGCTTGATCCCTACTTCGAAATCACGAAGACTCCACCTGGCTGCTTGTGTCTAACTGGTAGAGCCCAACTCAGGGTTAGGTACAGGAAAGCATGCTGTTGTAACTCTAATGTAAATGCTTGCGACACAATTCAAAATTGTTTTTCAATCTGCCTATGGAAGTTTTTCTAACTGTGTTTTGATTTATGTATAATTTTTACAGGAATTAAAAGATTTTAGGCATGAAAAAGCTGATTTTGAGAAAGGTGATAAATATCCAACTATAAATGACAAACATTTGTGGGCCAAATGATTTTACTATGATGTAACTCATGATCTGGTAAGAACAGAAAAATGAAGATTTCTCTACATACTAATTTCTGTGACTCAAAGACATCAATGAAAAGGCATTTTTTTGGCTATCAATTCTATAATTTAAACTTTAAAAAGGTTTGCTAAAAAGTAAATGCAACATTTGACTTAATTTTATTATACAAATTAAGGAATAAATTTTCGTGAAATCCTATTTAAAGTAATATAACGAAAGCTTCAAAAACAAATGACAAGCCCGATAAAATTTTGGAACAATTTTCAGAAATGATTATCTAGATATAATTTTTTTAAAATTGACAAATCATTGCCTTGATCACGACGATTAGCAATTTTGATTTTTGGGCATCTGAAAACTCAATTACTTGACTTTCATTTTCACTCTAGAGTTGAAAGTCAAATAATTGAACTTTATCTTAAGAATTTCTGTTGATAGTAAGAAGGTTCGTCTATGGATGACACAATTTTTAACCCTCATTAACAATTACATCAAAAGGTATGAGCCTTCAGTTAAATACTTTACTGGAAGAGCAAGCTATTTCTCTTTGTAGAGGATCGGTATATATAAAAAATATGGGTTGTGGTAACCTAGTGGTTAGGGCATCGGCCGTAAGGGCTGTGTTTGATTCCCATTTCCGCCAAAGACCCACCTAGTATATATTATGTATGTGTGTATGTATTTATATATATTTTATAACTTCACTGAATTCTAAAATATTCCAGCAGTTCTCAAATTTATCACCACAATTTTTGTAGATTTGTGAATAAATTGACGAAATAGTGTCATTAAAATTGAAAGGAAATTAAAACAGAAATATGCAAGAATTGAATTTCATCAAAGATAAAAATAGCTGAAAAAAGCAAGAAAAATCTTTTTTCAAGCACTTAGAAGCTATCGTGGAAAATAGAATGCAATCTCACTCATGCAAAAAATTTATACATATATATATATAAAGAGAGAGAAACATTTTAACAAATATTATATCACAAGAAAATTTAGATTTTTCAAAAATAAATTCTGCTCGGTATTTCACTTTTTATTTTTTGCCTATATTTTTGTTAAGAATATTTTGTACAAACTCATATCCGCATATTTTTGAAAAAAAGGTTGCAATTTTACATATCAATTGTTAAATTATAGCTACATTAAATATTTTTAAAAATATTTTCAATAATTTTAGAAGCTCATACTGAAAACATGAAAAGTTGTTTTTTGCACTGTGTAAGAGAAATGAGAAATCTAAATTTTATGACACAAATGTAATGGATAAAACAATTCAAACCAAACCAGGTAATCATTTACAAATAAAAATTGAAAGAATATTTCTATGAAATGTTAATGTTACATGCTTAATTAATATATGTACTTCAATGATAAAATTATATTAAATATGCAATATAAAAGTTATTATTATCCCTCTAAGTAGTAATTATTGAATTTTTAAATTTAATGGTTCCTAAATTCTTAATTTCAAATAAGAAATGTAAATTATATTTGAAAAATAAAGATTCACTTGCAAAATTAGAAACTGAGGAATTTCAGTATTAAATTAAATATTGCACTTATTTTATATTTTTTATATTATGAGACAGCGTCAGTGATCCCTTGCAGTTAATATCTGCAAAATTAGAAATTAATGCTTAAACTCGAAAACTCCGAAGAACCATAACGTTAAGAGACGCTAATGCAATCGCTATATACAAACTGAAAGAAAAACACATCAAAATGGAGAATCAATTATGAGTTATCAGTGCAGACAGGATCAGTACAGACGACATCAGGTCTTACAAATAATGTAGGAACTGCCGTTAGGGGGAGCTCACCACTGAACACATTTTTAAACTGCCCGGCCATCATAAGAAGCTTACGGGCTATTGATGAATTTCTCTTTTTCTGGGAAATCTCTAAAATAAAAACTGTACACATTGCCAAAGCTATGATTTTGGCACTTGGAATAATTTGACTGGACTTCAAATGGGCATGACACCAACACCAACCAGAAGTTAATGTTGAAAGTTTCTGAGGATATTTTCTAAGTGAATAAAATTTCTTCTTTCACTTATTTAATTTTACGCTTTTCGAGTAATAAATTTGAAGAAATAAAAGTTAGTATAAAATGTTTAGCTTGCTCAGCTACTGTCATGGGAATTACAATCTAGAATCTACTGTTAACAGAAAAATAAAGGGAAAAAGAAAAAGGCTGGTTGGTGCTAGTGGTAATAACGACCTATTTTGCACTTGCTGGACAATGCGATGGAATAAGCATTTTCCTCTTTTTTTAAAGAAGAAGACAAAATGTTGATAAATTTGAGAAATAGATGATTTTGTAAGGTTGTATTTCAAAACAATAAAGATGGTAAAAAAAAATAAATAAATCATAAGTGTGCAACCATTACAACATTAGAAATCAGTTCTTTTGTTGGTTTTGAGAGTTGGTTTGAGATAGACACTTCCAAATAACATTCTGAAAATATCAAATTTAATAAATCATTTTTCGGGAATATTTTCATTGCTGCAAAGATACTTGTTGAATAATACAAATCATCACGTGATTTCTCAAATGGAATAAGGGAGGGAAAATTTGAAATGAAATTCATCTTTTACGAGAAAACATATTCTCATTTCCCTATCATTTAAAAGATATCCAGTTAAGAGACATTTATTTAAAGAACATATGCGTTTGCAGAAAGCTGTTTAAATTCCTTTCGAAATGCGATTGAAAAAGAATTAAATTAAAATAATTTGTTTACATATAAATTTTTTTTTAAATTCGTTTAAATATTTAAGTGTATTCTTTTATTCAAAGTAAAATATATATATATCATTATTAATCATTATTATCTTTTTTCTTTGTGTTCAGTGGGACATTTTTAAGCTCTTTATTGAATATTAAACACAATCATATTCAATAAAAAATAGGTATGATAATTACTTTATATTGTTTACAATTAATTTTTGTTCTTCATACATTTAATTATATAAAAATATAATAAAATAAAAAACTGTTTAATTAAAATTTTAATATACATTGATTTATTTGTTTCACTTCTTTCTGATGTATAAAATTAAGAACTACGCTAAATAATTTTGACTTTCATAAAAAATAATGAATTTTTTTTTTTTTAAAAAAAACATATTTTTATAAAGTAATTTAATAATATAGTATTTTAAACCACACAAGTCTATAATTTAGAGCTAGAACTAGCGTGATCCGAATCGAATATACAACTAAACAAAAACAGCAAATCCGGTGAGTCATTTATGTAGAATATAAGCTTCCATCTTAAAATAATTTGTTTATATTTAAATTCCATAAAATTCTAAAATATTTTCCATAATTCGTCGCAAAATATTTTAATCTCTATTATTAGTGTTTTATCTTTGATTTATTTTCAAAAAGACATTTTAAGCTCTTTATTTAATATTTAATTTTTTATTCTATAAAAGATGTGCAATAATAATAAATTACATTTGTTTAATATCAATCTGTGATTTTACTTATTTTTAGTTCTATAACAATACTTTATAAGGAAAAGGATTTACTTATCTGATTAAAAATTTACATATTTCATACTAATTTGTGTTTGTTTGATCGTGTTTTTTTTTTTTTTTTTTTTTTTTTGTATGAAATTGAGAGCTATGTAAATTAATCTCTCTCAATAAAAATAATAAGAATATTTTATAAAAATATAGTATAAAGAAATCTGATAAATAAAAATAATACTTTAAATAAAAAAATCTATAATATTCACAGAAGGGAAATGCAAAATAATCTGTTTTATTTGCAATTTCTGTGTTTGGGTTTTCTCAATTAAAAAAAAAAAAAAAAAAAAAAATTGCTTGGAAAATACATACAATTGAAAAGCAAATAATCCACATATTTTTAATGCATTTTATTTATTTACTTAAAAAAAATATTCTATTCTTTACTTTTTTCAATACTGGATATTTTTTTAAAATAATTAATAAGTTGGCTGATCTTTTTCAGTCCTTTAGTGAAGAATAACTTTTAGCTTTTTTTTTCAAAATATTAAATATACACTAAATTATTTGCGAATTTAATTAGAAAAGAGGATTTCGTTAAAAATAATTTGCATATTTTGGAATAATTTCCTTCGAACGCAGATTCTATAAATACAGTTTTCATTAAGTTGTAGAAATGATAAAATATATACTCCCTCCAAATTTTTGATATAATTTCTAAGAAATGATATTTTAAAAATTCTGTACAATATAAAAACAATGTATTTCAATCATATTTCATTTGAAATATTTTTATCAAATTTCAAATAGAAATAATAGCACTCAAATATAAACTAGTTAATTTACATACTTGTGCTTTATTTATATATTTATTACTACTTATTTTATATTTGTCATATTATACTAGTTATTTTATTATCTCACTAATAAATAATCAACAACATTTATTCGAAAAACAAGTAAACAGTAGTAATTGTTTTTCTATGATTTTTGCTTCATGTATATAAAAATATAAAAGTGAGAATTTTACAGTCAAATGTGTGGATATGTAATGTTACACAACTGAAAATTGTATTCGAAATAGAGTTGGCATATATTCTGATTAATTGAATAATGAATTATATTTTCATGATTTATCTTCACTTTATATACTTAAAATTCAACAGCACATTTTAAATGAAATATCGTCATGTGGCAATACCGGGATAATGGATATAAAAATTTCAAAGCGACCTTGAATTATGTGTTGCATTGTTGAGATAATTAAAAACACGATTCATTTCCAAAGCACAAGACTCATTTGTAAACAGTACATCAGGATACTAAGAAAATCAACTAAGCTTTCCCTGTACACCATTATGAAGTTGGCGTTATGTGTCCGTGATTAAATGGGAATTTTTCTTAACACATATCATGAATGTAGGCAATGATATTCTCATCGGCAAACTATGTTTCTGTTGGGCATCGAAGAAATCTTGAGAAAATGTCTACAGAAGTGTCTGCGATGTCATCGTCGCAGATATGCTGAAACGTCTATGAACGCCTATCGAATTCCCTCTAGCAGTAATGCTCTCTTCGTAATGTATCTAGCAGCACTGCTCTCTTCGTAATATATCTAGCAGCATTGCTCTTTTCGTAATGTATCTAGCAGCACTGCTCTCTTCGTAATGTATCTAGCAGCACTGCTCTCTTCGTAATGTATCTAGCCGTATTGCTCTCTTCATAATGTATCTAGCCGTATTCCTCTCTTCGTAACGTATCTAGAAGCACTGCTCTCTTCGTAACGTATCTAGAAGCACTGCTCTCTTCGTAACGTATCTAGAAGCACTGCTCTCTTCGTAACGTATCTAGAAGCACTGCTCTCTTCGTAACGTATCTAGAAGCACTGCTCTCTTTCGTAACGTATCTAGAAGCACTGCTCTCTTCGTAACGTATCTAGAAGCACTGCTCTCTTCGTAACGTATCTAGAAGCACTGCTCTCTTCGTAACGTATCTAGAAGCACTGCTCTCTTCGTAACGTATCTAGAAGCACTGCTCTCTTCGTAACGTATCTAGAAGCACTGCTCTCTTCGTAACGTATCTAGAAGCACTGCTCTCTTCGTAACGCATCATTAAGACGCACTGCTCTCTTCGTAACGTATCTAGAAGCACTGCTCTCTTCGTAACGTATCTAGAAGCACTGCTCTCTTCGTAACGTATCTAGAAGCACTGCTCTCTTCGTAACGTATCTAGAAGCACTGCTCTCTTCGTAACGTATCTAGAAGCACTGCTCTCTTCGTAACGTATCTAGAAGCACTGCTCTTCGTAACGTATCTAGAAGCACTGCTCTCTTCGTAACGTATCTAGAAGCACTGCTCTCTTCGTAACGTATCTAGAAGCACTGCTCTCTTCGTAACGTATCTAGAAGCACTGCTCTCTTCGTAACGTATCTAGAAGCACTGCTCTCTTCTTAACGTATCTAGAAGCACTGCTCTCTTCTTAACGTATCTAGAAGCATTGCTCTCTTCGTAACGTATCTAGAAGCACTGCTCTCTTCGTAACGTATCTAGAAGCACTGCTCTCTTCGTAACGTATCTAGAAGCACTGCTCTCTTCGTAACGTATCTAGAAGCACTGCTCTCTTCGTAGCGTATCTAGAATCACATCTCTCTTCGTAACGTATCTAGAAGCACTGCTCTCTTCGTAACGTATCTAGCCGTAATGCTATCTTCTTAACCTATCTAGCAGCACTGCTCTCTTCGTAACCTATCTAGCAATACTGCCCTCTTCGTAAAGTATCTATCAGTACTGCTCTCTTCGTAACGTATCTAACAGTACTACTCTCTTCCCTCTAGCAGTACTGCTCTCTTTGTAACGTATCTAGCAGTACTGCTCTCTTCGTAACGTATCTAGCTGCACTGCTCTCTTCCCTCTAGCAGTACTGCTATCTTCGTAATGTATCCAACAGTACTACTCTCTTCCCTTTAGCAGTACTGCTCTCTTTGTGGCGTATCTAGCTGCAATGCTCTCTTTGTGACGTATCTAGCAGCAATGCTCTCTTTGTGACGTATCTAGCAGCAATGCTCTCTTTGTGACGTATCTAGCAGCAATGCTCTCTTTGTGACGTATCTAGCAGCAATGCTCTCTTTGTGACGTATCTAGAAGCAATGCTCTCTTTGTGACGTATCTAGCAGCAATGCTCTCTTTGTGACGTATCTAGCAGCAATGCTCTCTTTGTGACGTATCTAGCAGCAATGCTCTCTTTGTGACGTATCTAGCAGCAATGCTCTCTTTGTGACGTATCTAGCAGCAATGCTCTCTTTGTGACGTATCTAGCAGCAATGCTCTCTTTGTGACGTATCTAGCAGCACTGCTCTCTTCGTAATGTATCTAACAGTACTACTCTCTTCCCTCTAGCAGTACTGTTCTTTTCGCAACGTATCTAGCAGTACTGCTCTTTTAGTAACGTATCTAGCTGTACTGCTCTCTTCGTAACGTATCAAATGTCCCTTCTTTCAACTGCCTTTGACACTATTAGAGTATTAATGTAAGATGTATTAGATTCCTTAGGGCTACGATTAACATTGTGTTTGCAAGCATGAATGCAAATCTGATAAGTTCAAATGTAAAATATCTGGAAAATTGTGCTATAAATATCATTACAGTCTAATGTATCTTAATAGGTAAACTTACTAACAAATATAAATAAATACTTATTTATAATATCGGTTTAGTTTGCATTGACATGGAACTGTTTTTTACAAATTCTATTATAATCTAAATTGTTTTCTAAGACACAAAATTATCTTACTTAATTTAAATTTCTATTTTATTTACATGTATATCAAAATTAATTATTTACTAAAATTGAAAGTCAGACTTTTGGTAATTTTAATCATTTTTTTATTTTTCAATGCCTTTCACGCCAGATATATTTTTAATGCTACTGTCTTAAAATATCTACTGAAATGTCTGTAGAAAAATAGTCAATAGTATTTAAATTTTTAAATGAAAAATTATTATAAGTTTCATTCTAAGTCATTATAATGTTCTTTAAATCCTTAAAAACAAAATGTTTAATATCACTGGAAATAATTTTTTTTAATTAAAGTATAGTTTCTCTACAAAATAATAAGAATTTATCACATTCCGTACACATAAGAGTTGGGGACTACATATATTTACGAATAGAAGTGATATATATTCAATAATTGATCACATTTATCTAGTTTAGTGGTGATTGTGAATAATTACCGGTTATATTATATGATTTATATGTATATATATATTATATGTAAAGTATATTTCCAAATAAGATCTTGATTGATAATCAGATCATTGGATTTGTAATGATAATCAGAGAGGTCATTTGCCTATGTAAAAGCAATAAACTTTCAGAGACTTATCAATCATTTCCAGCTCATAAAACAAACGATCATTGACATTCAATTACAAAATAAAATCATATCGATCATTCATCAAAAATGAAACTATAAAAATTAAAACTTAAGTAATAAGCAAGTCATAATATCCTTGATTAGAGTTTATCAATCCTGTCATATTTCATACACATGACCCTTCTTCCTCAAATGAATTTTGATTAATGAGAGTTCAAAATTTAACTATATAATATTATATTGCATTAGAGGAGCTATAATATAACGAGTGTGGGCGTTGATGCAGCCGCCTTAACTGGTCGTTAAGGTCATGCTACATTACCTGCCGAGGCCATTTGTTACGATTTGATTTATCCATCATATCCTGATCGCTAATTAATAGCACTCCCACGCCATCTGTTGGAATACTCTAACGATATCACAGTTCGCACTGCACAAATCGGCATTGAGTGCGAGTTCAACACGCGCGATTGATTCGAAATGCAGGAAACCATCGCTACTCACAATCTTATGCACTCTGAAATTAATTCGATCCGTTTTCCGGCAATGATTTATGCCTGACGTGTACGTCGTGTTTTGTTCTTGGATATTTTAAAGGAATATTTATGTAAAACTTCAACTTATGAACACTTGTATGAAATATTTTTGTATAGATTGCATACACAAACTCATTTCGATATAATTTTATGATAACTTCTTAAAAGTTAGGATTTGTTAAGTATATTAATTCTATCTATGATTGTTCAACTAACATTTTCCGAACTTATATTTTGATTGTCATTGCAAAAAACCTCATACTCTGTTATTATTGACATTATTTAAGACGCATCAGAAAACTATATTACATAATTTGTAAATCTGATAAGATGCCGAATCAAAATGTGAATTTCCATCTTCCTCTCCAAATTTCATAATACAAAAGAAGAAATATGTAAAATATCAGGAGTCTTTTACTCACACACACACATACTTAGTATAATAGTTTTTGGCTTAGTCAAGCTTGAATAAACTGTTTTCAAATCAGTAATCCAAATTCTTATTAAACAGAACAACAACCCCTCCCCATTAATTGACATGAAAAATAAAGAAATACTGCGAAATGTGTAGGTTACTTTGAAGTTTTTGAGGAATGCCGAGATTAGTTAGTAGTGTCAATAAAGCTATATTTTTCACACTTTAGTGTGTTCAAAATAAGTTTGTTACAGAACAAATGCACTTCTATATATCAATTTTCAAAACATTAAATGCTTCAATGCATTTATTCCTTGCAATCGATTAAAAATGCATTTATAGCTAAGACAGCCCATCTATTAGAATGTAAATGACGCTAAAGTAGGTTCTTTTTTTATTAAAAATAATTAAAAGCTATATAAAAACATACATAATTTTGTCTAGTGAATAAAATGCATGTACCATCATTTTACTGTGGTTTTGTCACAACAGTTAACTATGCTAAATGAGAAGATTCATTTTTATAATGGAGTACGAGTCCTTATATATTCACTTCTTGTCGAATTTCTAAAAAGCATTTAGTTGTCTTCCAAATATTGGTGTCGACCTACTGTTTTTATAACTTGATGACTTTCATTATACTTCAACTTAGCACTTATTTCTCTCTCAGTTAGTGGTCCTTTCCTCATTCTGAATATTATACCACCGTGAAAGATCACCCCTATATTATTTTCTTAAGATGTGCGAATTTCTAAAAATGGTATGCCTGCTTCATCAATAGCTAAAATCTTAAAAATGACGTAGCCAACACCTTTAAATGATTAAACTTTACGCCAATTATGCAATTTTTTTCACATGCAGTTCTTTATAAATAACTTTATGTATAACATCAGATCCAACTTTACTCCTGTTCATCTACTTTCCTGCTTAGGACTCCAAAAAATATCTTGTTTTTCGAAGTCCCTTCTATTTTGGGGCTTTTTGTTTATTCATAGTCCCATGGATCTGGCTTTGCCTATTGGTCAACCAAATAGGATAAGAATCAACATCGGATCCAATGTTTTCTTTTGCATCACTTAGTAGTACAATGATTATCATCGGTTAATATTTTTCATGTTATAGACATATTTTTCAAGCCTACAGCTGACGAATGGATTTCGAGGTATTTCCATCCCGAAGAAAATTGCAACTTCTGTGAAAGAATGCTACCCCTTTGGTGACAGCAACACGAGATAGACTTTCATTTCAAACTGCTAATTGTACGTTAGAATCATAAAAAATCATTGCATGATAACAATCCCGCTTCAACTAAATTTTCTTTCTGCCTGAAATTTATCCTATGCTAAATTACTTGCATGTGATCGGTAAAAGATTTAGGTTAAAACAGTTATTTTTCAAATCTAATTATATTAGTTTTACCTTATCATATCTCATGTTCGGATATCTGAAAATTTAAATGAATTTCTTCTTACTGAAATCACTTGTGAAATGTTAAAAAACAAGAATTGTGTAAATAAAAGAAAAACAAATTTATAAGAAAACAAGAATATTAGTTTTAATCGTGAAAGCAAATTAAAATAATAATTCTTGTTTTCTTAAAAATTTGTTTTATTTGCAATTCTTGTTTTTTAACGTTTCATAAATGATTTCAGTAAAAAGAGTAAGTAAAGTTTTTTCTGACAAAATAAGGATTTGTTAACGTGATAAATTTTTAATAATTTAATTTGATGAATTTAACTTGAGATAATTCATTTTTTTTCTATTCCTAAAGATTTGCTTAAAATATTTTTTATACTCGGATTCGTGAAAAACCAATTAAATGCCTTAAAAATTAAAAAAAAAATACTTTAAATCATAAAATAATGACTAACTATTGCTTAAATATTTTTTATATCTGCTGTGAAGCTCCCTCAATGCTAAGTGTAAAATAATTAAAGCTACTAAACACTAATAGTGTATAAAATAACATGAGAGAACTATTTTGCTTATAAATTCTATTCTTACCTAGAATTTATTAAAGTTCAGTCGCATGCATTTTAACCAACAATGTGTGTTTCTACTGGATTTTGATTCATTAAAATTAACTTAATATTCTATAATTCTATAATAAAGTTTTGTTGATGATAGTTCCATCTTTAAAAAGTTTGAATGTTATATAGTCAATAAGTTAAACTTGTGATGTCTCAGGTCTCAGTAAATATAATATTCTTGTTCATAAAATTATCATTTTGAAACTAAACCGGAACTGGTTTTCCATTGCCAAAATAGAGCCATGAAATCATTGTGTTAATGGGATTCGTATTTTTTACATACTTAAGACATTGTGTCCGCTTTAATAAGTGCTGTCCAAGTTTGGAAAGCAATGACATTTCAGATGTCGACTTCGTGAATTTATCATAATGACCAAATTTATTTTTTTCCGACATACGTAAACTTGAAATCAATACTCTATAACCAACAGCTTACTGAAAAAATAAGCTATAAATTCCCCGAATGTAACCAAAAATTCAGTCTTTTTATCATGCATATCGATTAATAATATTAATTCATTTTTTTATATTTATATAATTTCATATTTATAAAAATTTTTTAAAAATATTGTTATTTGAATCTTTTGTTTGTCTGGTAAATTAGTGATAAAAAGTTGTAGAACCGCTCTTGGATCGGACAAATAGTTCATTTTAATATTGTTTTTCTTAGAATCACATATGAAACTGAAAACTTCGCCAAACATCTTTCTATTGACTATGCGTGGGAGAGGGAGATAAAATTCACCATTTCTAAACTACAATACAGTGCTTCTTATAAACAAGATATTAAACATTAATCACATAGTATTATGTAGCTCTAATGTGATGTAATAACAAAAATAATAACACCAAACCTAATTTCAGTATCAAATTTTTTTCTACCCTTGGATATTTTAAATCTACTAATTTCGCATATAAGCCATACTGAAATTAATAGAACACTTTCTTCTATCTTTCCGATAACTGTTACTTTCAGCATTTTTCGTAACGCAGTCTCTCCCACGAGAGATCCATCCCCGCGTCGAAAAGACCACTTTCTCGGGGACTTCTCCCCGCACGATTGAAGCTAACTAAGGCTGAGGGCGTCGGTGCGTTACAAAAGCGCGCTTCCTAACCAAAGTCGTTTAGAGGGGTGATAAATATTCATGGCCTTGAGTGCATGGGGGAGGGATGTCGGCACATCGCTGCTGAGGATGACGGATAACTCCTCTCCCGCGCTTGGACTTTCTTTTCTTTTCCACCGCCAGGAAACCGGCCGTGCGAGTCCTCTTTCTCCGAGAACTCTCGGAGACAAAGTGGATTTAGAACGCTATGGAAACGGTTTTTTCTCGCCTTTTGCTTTGCTTGAGAGGAGGTGGGAGTTTTTTTTAATGAAAAGTTGGGGAACTTTGTTTGGAGAAAAGTGTTATTCATTTTTTTTGACGAACAAAAAAAGTGGTAGAAAGATATCGTTAGTATGATATAGTTTGTTTCTCAGTATCTGGGAATTTGATGGTTAAAAGTAAATATTACGATAGAAATTGAATATTCTCAGCATGTCTAAAGAAAAAGTATATTACAAAGTATAATAATTCCTTGTGTTGTATGCTATGTAACTATAAAATCTATAAAATTACCATACTTTTCCACTGGAAAATTATATTTATAATTAACTTACATTATGTACATTAAATACGATTATCTTATTTATGGTGATAATGTTAATTTAATATTACACACTGCATTGCAAAATATGGGAATATTATTTTTGATATTACAAAAAATCTAAGAATAAAAAGTAAACTATTAATTTAGCAAACAGATAATATAATTTGAATTTTAATAAATTATTCATTAATAAATTAACCTTTATGATATTTGTTTTAATCTTATGCAAATGGTGCGTTGCGATGAAGAAACGCTCTTAATAGGAAACATTTGATAACATAATTAACAAACTAACAGAATCTGTTCGTATTATCCGAAAATTCTATTTAATACGTATAGCAGTATGCTATATGTGCACATATGATGTATGTATGTATACAGAAGAAGAAAATAATGCAGATTATCTACAAATTAACAATGCATATGTGTATGTGTGTGCTTGTTTTGTCACTCCGTGATCACTCAAAACCAATGTTTTCGAAATCATTATTACTTTTGAATGACTGTATGCGAACATACAATATTATATAATTATAATGTTGTAAATAAAATATAATATTATATGTTATAAATTCACTTAGAAGTAGGAATCGAACTCTCTAGTTACTAAAGTGAGTGACCAAAGAGCTTATCTTTCATTTAACTGATTTTGAAGTTAATTTAAGTGAAATTGTCTCTCTCTCTCTCTCACACACTCATTTCTTCATTAACTTATAAATTAGTTTTCCTTAAATAGTCAATTAATCAAAGCATTTTATCTCTTAGGTACTTATAGCAATGATGTTTGTAAGCAATATTTTGCAGTAAGATAATAATTTATATGCCTTTTACTCCATATAAGGATATAAAGAGAATATGTATTAAATATTAAGTTGAAATATTACTGTAACTATAATGAATAGGATTTATCATTAAAAGGGGTTGATTTATATATATATATATATATATATATGTGCATGTGTGTGTGTGTGTGTGTGTGTGTGTGTGTGTGTGTGTGTGTGTGTAAATCAATTATGAAACAATAATTAAATTGATTACTCAAAAATTAAATGAATGGTCTTTTAAATACTATGCCATGATACTTATGTCAATCTTAAGCAGTAATACAACTATGAAAATGGACAAACAGTAACAAAATTTATATGATAATTAGTTGTAACGTGCACATCAAAGTATTTCAATTTACAAACGTATAAATCACCAGAAGACCCAATCTTTTGGTTCCTGTTGTATATGCTGAAAACAAAATTAATATTTAAATAGACTCAGTACCGGAAATGTATCCTTGCACTCATCTATTGCAGCTATATACCGTACAGCTCCAATTATCCGAATCCATTGGGATCGGAAACCATTCGAATAATCAAGAAATTGGTTAATTGGATTTTTTTTAAAAAAGGGTTCATTTTAATTATTGCAAGTCGAGATTGGGAGAAAACATATTTTTATAAAAAAGAATTTTTAGTAATTAAATGAAAAGGCAATACTTTTACACGTTAAGGTACTTATAAATGCTGCACATCAATACAGTATGTATGTACCGTGTTGTAAATGAAAATTGCTTGCAAAACATCTCAATCACAGTAATATGGTTCAATCCCTTCATAAGTTTTCTGACAGCCAAGTCGTGCATCCCCTTGATGGTGAGAATCTGAATGTGCTCCGACTAGGACTGACGCTCTGTCCACTTCAAAGCTACTTAAAAAGCTGGCGAATGCCTCTCTAGCTAATATTTCTTTGTCTGTTTCAACTTGGACATTAAGGCCATCTTTTCTTCCTCGACGATTTCAGTAAGTTTACCATCAATTTTAGTTTAAAATCTAGAATGGACTCATAATCCATTCTCTTGTATTTTAAGCTTTAACTTACGAATATCCAGGAATTTTCAAAAGAAGGTTTCTGTTGTTGTTATTTATGATACTTGGACAAGCCAAGCTCACTAGCCGACGACTATGCTAAATTAAGTCAGAAGGATGTGTCTTTCGTTTTATCCAGAGCACCATAAAAGTGAACGTACGCTTCTGCCCTAAGACCTCTCCAATGGATGAGCACACTAGAGGAGCCATTCCCCCAATTTTAAGTTTCAACTGGAGGGGGAGGAAATTTTCTCCAGACTATTATATGCATGGTAACCGCTCAGTGACCGACCCCAGAACTTTAGATTCCACTAACTTAAGAGCACGAATATGAGAATGTTTTTAGATCCCTCATGTGACGTGTCATTCTTATAATTCCTTTTCTTGGCCTTTTACCTTTTTCTTATTTTTCGTATACTTTCTAGACTAATTTACTTTTCTGAACATATGAAAACGATTCGGATGAACGGAGCTCGAATAATCGAAGTTTTATTGTATTCAGATAATAGTGACAGAAAATATGTCTTTATAGCTTATTCTTGTTGTAACGTTTTACGCGTCATAACAAGGCAGAGGACATGCCATTTAACGTGTCTCGTGTATAGAGAATCTTTACATTTACAATTCTCTATACATGATAAATCCAGATCAACAAACTTTATCATGGTGATTATATAAATTTTTTTTTAAAATATAAAAGTGCTAAGGTCTTAATCTTTTGCATGATATGAAATTTCACATCTGAGTAAAATATTATATAAATTTTATATACTTTTAAATTAAAAGGCACAAAAACTGTCGAAAGATATCAAAGAATGGTTCTTATTGAAAAAATTAATAACGTCTTGTTTGTAAAAGCGACCAGAACACAAGTCACAGTCAAAAATGTGTTGATATATTGGATTATAAGTTATTAGTTTATATTTATTTCGTATAGTTGCTACTTTGATTACATTTTAATATAATAAATTATACTTACATCAATCAATAATGAGAATTTATTTCATTAAGAAATTAAAATTCAAGATATCTTTAAAAGAGAAACAGTAGAACGTAAAAATTGTCTCTTTGCACGAAGTAAATAATGAATAATCAAAGATAAATAAACCTATTTTTCTAACCGACTTGTTTCTGCAGATGTAAAAATCGGCAATGTCAATGTTTAAATACGCTATTTTAGAACTCTGCTGCAAAAATTTGCTAGTTGACACAGTTGTATAAAAAAACTAAAAAAAAAAAAAAAAATGGAATAGAAAAATAAGAAATAAAATACCTAGAAGCAAGATTCGCAACTATTTTCTATTTTTTGTCTTTTTAAGAAAAAAAATCTTTTTCTTTTCATTCGAAAGAAAAGAAAAATTTTTGTGTAAGTTAAAATAAAAAAGTTTTGTCAAACCATTGGATTCCAATGTGTGGGTATGTGTGTGGACCCATCTTAGAATACAACCTTTACTTCGCTTTCTTTTTTTTCCACATATAAACAGGATTTTTCTTCGTTTTATATATCTTCAGGCTAGAATTTCCAACTTTTTCTCCTAAAAGCTTTTTAAACGATATCTGATGCTTTTCGTATATTGTAAAGAGAAAACAACTGTTGAATTCTTATAGAAAAATTCATTTTATATGGTGGTATTATTTAACATAGAGTTAGTGAAAAAATGTAAATTAAACGACAATATCATTTGATATTTTTACATATAAGATTTTTTCTCTTTTTTATATAAAGTTTTATTATTTACTTATAAATTATTCTTTTAAATATGAAATTCATATTTTAAATTTATTTGGAAATAATTTTTAAAGGTCAAAGTTTATTCAACATCATAAATTTCAAGTTATTTGTCTGCATTTATTTATCTCTGACAACTAAATATTAAAATACCTATAAACTGCTTAAGCGACATTTTAATGCTTTGTTAATAAGTAACATTTATTAGGTATCGAAATGTAAGATGAATATTTTATTTAATCAATAATTCTGTGGAAACAGAGTTTACTTATTTTAATTAATTGTTTTTATTCATTTAATTATGCTTCTTAATTAGAATGTTTCGAACAAAGTAACGTGACATAAAAATTGCTTACGGAAATGGTCTATGGGGTCATCAGACCCCATAGACCAACAATTTTTTGGTAAATAGAGTATATTCTTGATGCTCCATGAAACTTAATAAATCGAACAGAACTATTATTGGAACAATCGAATCGAATTAGAACAGAATCGATAAATCGAACAAAAACATTATTCGTTGATTCGTAGCTCATCCTTTCCATTTATGACGTTGGTTAAGAAAGTTGTCATTCAGACAACTGCACAAGGTATTTGCAATAGCATCGAGATAAAGTCGCGTGGACCTTGGAATGGCTTGATGCAACATTAATAGATGATTCGTGATTTTGTTTAACCATTATGATGATAAAACTTAAGTATTTTAATTAGTTCATTTTAATATTCAGACATCAAATAGCTTGTTTAAATGTAAAAAATAAAATTATATTTATTCTTATTTTTCTTCATCTATACAAACTAAAGAACCAACTTATAACATTAATCGAATTATACAACAAATTAATTTTTTTTATATTTTCAATCAAGCTTTATTTCAAAGAAGAAAATTAGGAAGAACATAAATTCGTTTGAGTATTTAAAAACTTTGTTTCTTAATTCAATCAAAATTTTACAATTGTCAATTTTTTAAATAGGTGTATTGAAGACATACTTCTTCAATTTGCTGACCTTGTAATAATAAAAGAAAAGCTACTTCATTTTTGGAACATCAGATAATAATAAATTTTCTTTCGGAAATAAAATACTGTACTAAATATTTGGTCTTCCATTTTTATTTCCATGGATAACTCATGAAGAAAAAAATATAACTGAAATTAAAAAAGCGAACTATAAACTAGATTATATCCTTATATTTATAATTACTTAGATGCCATCTTATTCAGCAAGGTTACCAGATACATAGATATCTCACGAACGTATGTCAAATTTTACTCTCTCATATCATTATTTATATTTATTTTTTTTACCTCAATATCACATTTCCCAATTATCTTTGTGCATAATAATAAACGCTTAGAAATATGAAATAAAGTGTCTGTCATTTTTTTGGAATTCTAATTGTTTTTCACAGTTGATAAAATTTTATCATTAAAAGGAAAAATAGACTCCAAAAATACTTCTCTATTTATAAATTTAATTTTTAATTTTTTGTTAAAAATTCATCAGCAGATTTAATGATTTTTTTTAAATAATATGATGATTTGCGATAATTTTGTAATTTCTAAAATTATTTCGGCTAATTTAACAGATGATATTTATCAACCTTCCTTAAAGAAAATCTCGCGTAATTTTTCGAAATTATTATTTGTAATTACTTAATCGTTTTATGGAACTCAAAAATACTTTAAAAGCGAAAGCAAGTACTTACCTGTTAACTGAGACAAAATGTGAATGCTAAATTGCTTATAGTGATGTGCTAAAATAGAAGGATTTAATATAAGGAAATAAAATACATCATATCAACAATATGTAATCAGTTTAACTGCTAAAATCTCAAATAAACTGATGTGCTGTTTTCTTCTGAATAAATCAGCAACAATAAAGCAGGTAATCCAGAATATCCACGTTCCTCTATTTTCAGCAATCGCAAATCTCATATTTTATGGTATCGGTAATAAAGAAAAAGAAAATTAAAAGCTACCTTATTGAAACTTCAGAATGATAAAATATAACTACTCTGAACGAAATGGCCTCTAAACTGTTATAAGAGTCCATAACCTTATCTGTGCCGAAAAGCCTTTCTCGGCGAACGAAAGGCTTAAGAAAATGCTTATCACTTTCGACAAAGTGTGCTCTTACTCTGCAGCTGACGTATCATTCATTCCTGAAGGCTAAAAGAAGGTGGGCCCAATGGAACACATCGCGCGGACCATCTTCAAATAAAATAGACAGCCAAACTTAATTAATAAGAAAGCGAGGCAAGATTATGAGACTCGGTTATAAGAGATTAATAACAATAAAAATAACGGCCTCCTGTCTCTATATAAAAAAGATGAGTTTTCTATCTTTTTCTCTTGCCGGAAGGTTATAGATTGGAGAGTTATACGTCTGGGGACGTTGGATTTACAGCTGTCGTTTGCTGTTATCACCTCCCTCCAGAAACTCCTTAACTTCCGGTAGTGGGTACGGCTCCAGTAGGTGAATGTAACCGACTCCTACCGACTGTTTGAGTTGTAAAATGGGGGGAATGGAGTTGAAAATTTATATGTACGATCTTCTTCCACAGAAGGAATCGTTTGGTAAAATGCAGCTATAGAGAAATAACGAATTTAATGCTGAATAATGTGAAACTATATACATATCAGCTTATGGTGGTGATAAAAATATTCTATTTTATAATAAGAAAAACGATAAAAAAATATCTTTGAAAATAACTAATGATAAAATAACTGTTGATAAAATTTTATAAAAAAATACTTTTATTATATCGTTTATTTTAAATATTTATCTTAAACTGACAGCTCTGTTTTTACTCATGTTTTTATTATTATTATTTTTATTTTTTATTTTTGAAGTATTTTAAATTTTATGCCTCCTTTGAATGGAAAATAATTACTGAATTTAGTTCACTTTACATGAGATTTTATTTTAATGTATACTTAAAAAATGTATTTTAAAAATCAGAATATATAAATGAAATAGACTTTACGAAGCTATTTATATTTTATAATTCTGTACATTAAATAATGTATTTCACCATAGGAAAATTATTATTATTTTTTATTTATGAAAATTTCTGCCTATTATTGTTGTCGTGTGCCAGCTAGGCTGGCAATATGGGGTGCGCTGCTCCACTTTTCCAAATGAACCATATTTAGGTACGGAGTCCGACTCCCTCAGAACACACATACCATAGGTACCCGCTTATAGGGTGGGCAAGTATTCACAACACATTCATACAAGAAAGGACAAAGAGAGGATAGATAGAGAGAGAGAAAGTACATCCATGCCCGAACCGGGGATTCGAACCCAAGACCTTCCGATCCGCAGCTATCCGTAGTCAGACACGCTGACCACTAGACTAGTTGCTCGGCAGTTCCGCCTATTATATATATATAACCTTTGAGCGATAGACATATAAACCAAACCAAATCTAAAGTAAAGGTTTATGGAATCTCATCTTTAAACTGTGATCTGTAATCCTTGGTGATAAACATTAATGTGTAAAAACCTCTTGTATAAGTGATAGGCAATAAAATGTATGATTTTGATTTCAGTAAATTAATAGCAATAAGATTCTTTTTTAAATGTAAAATATTTCCTAACAATATATTAATTTGAATATCATCAAAATATAAATTTAAACATATTTTTATTACCGTGTATTATACATATTTACATTTCTCACTTTCAAAACTAATGCTAAGAAGATACAGTGAATAATAACCAAATTAAATATAATATACCTGTATAATAAATATAGTATATTTAAGCAACAGCGTTGAGAATTCTATAAAATATGTTTCTAAAGAGAGGATACGTAAATGAAAAATATTAAAACTTTCAAGATTCTAAAAATTAAGAGTGTTTATATTAATTAATAACTTAATTTAAAATTTCGATAACTTGCATATACATTTATATGTAAATTTAACTTTTAAATACATTATAGATTTTTTTTTTATATTTACATTTTAATTTCGTGAATTTAATTCAATTTAATACAAATGAAAAAATGTAAGACTTTGAATATTGTAAAATTATTTTTTATATTAATTAATAATTTAATTAAAAATTTCTTTAATTTGGATATACATTTATATGTATATTTAACATTTATATTAATTAATAATGGTTTTTTATATATACATTATAATTTCGTACATTTTATAAGAATTACGTATTTAAATTCAAAGTGTGCAGCCGAATCATTTAATAATATAAAAAAGTTTTTATGTCACAAGCGATTTAGATATTTAAACTAAGATTCATTAAAATAAATAGTCTGAAAAATACACATTATGAGAATTAATTTGAATCTGAGTAAAAAAACGAAACTAAATTCATATTTACTCTCATTCTAATTGTTATTGATTGCTTTTTATTTGCTTCATTTTAAAGAAAAAAACTTCATGAAGAGATACTCTAGAGTAAAAGTTGACTCGTTTTCTTTGAATCAGAGAGCAAATCATAAAACTTAATTATACTGATTGAAAAACGATAAGATCTCTTGAACAAAGAAAAATAGCTATCTTTCTTAAAGAAAAAAGGCATTTGTTTAAATTTTTGAATTCTTCTAAATTTCATTAATGTAAATCGAAACAAGAATATTTTAAATTTATAAATGAAGCAAAAAATACCGATTCATTTTGATATGGAAACAATCTTGCTTATATAAGTTAAGCGCTTTGATTTTTCATAAAAAAAATATATCATTAATTCTTCAATTTGTAGATTATTGATTTAGCTGCTATTTGTTTAAAAATTTTATTTTCTAAATTAGTCATTCTAAAAATTTAACTCTTAACTAAAGTTTTATCGTCTGAAGTATAACATGGATTTCAGACTACATCCATTATATTCTTTTAGTCAATTTTTATTTTAAAATAAGTATCAACTAATGCTTATTGATCTGGGGAAAAAGAATAGGGAAAATATTTGCTTGGTGACAAACTAGTAAATGATTTACGATTTTTACCGTTCTTAGTAAATTTAATTACTTAACATACTTATCTGTATAATGCATAAAGAAGTAAATATATATATATTTATTAGAATGATATGTGTAATTTCCAGAATACAGATATTATTTGCTGAAAAATCATTATATATATATATATATATATATATATATATATATATATATATATATATATATATATATAACAATTTATATTTTCCATACATATATATATATATATATATATGTATGTATGTATGTATGGAAAATATAAATTGTGATATAATCTAATTGTATAACAATCTACTATATAATGAATATATGTGTGTTTTAGAAAGATGTATTATATGAGGAGAAACAAATCAATGATGTCCAATACTAGCATGTTTCTTACTTAAAATTCTTAATTGATTGTTTAATTGATTTTATTAAAAATATGTTTACTCTCCCTGTGTTGTTAAGTTCTAAAATGAAAAACAGAGATTTATACTACTAGAAAGAGTATCACACTTTACACATTAGGAAGTAGGGAACAATGAAATTATATGCACTGCTTTTATTGAAGCTTTGATGAAATTCAAAGAGTTGACTGCTTTATTTCGCTAACGTATCTATTTTCTTCGCAAATGCTAGAACAATACTTTGCATTTGAAGAAAAATGGGTAAGTTTCCTTAATATTGAAAAATTCTGAATTGGTGATGGTCTTAGTTTGAAAAAAAAGAAGACAATTGTTGTATTTTTCCTTCGTACACGGATAATTACTATTGTAGATTCTTAGGAGACTTAAAGAATCCCAATATAGGTACCCAGCTAACTATCATTGAAATGTTCATTAGCATTTTTACTTTCTAATGCTCTTTACCTGACTTATAAATTGTTGGATAACAACTTTTAAATCTAGGCAATTCTCTAATCAATGCCAAAATAAAATTATGCTTTGAACCTTATAGACGTAAAAACTAAATTTTTACAGCCAACAATTTAAACAGTTAATTCTAATCATTGTCGATGAGTATAAATATTACATATAAATAACTAAAACGTAAAACTATTAGTAAAAAAAAAATCTTCTCGTTTTCGTTTTGCCGTTGAAAGAAATGTGAATAAGTATGCAAATTAGTGTATGACATGGTTAAAACACCGGTCAGTCGAGAGTAGGAATATCAGTCATTATAAAAGCAAGTCCGCCACGCACATTCATCAATCAAAACTTATATAATAGAGAAGAATGAACATGTCGAAGGAGAGTTCTTTCTGTGTTGTTTGCTTTACGACTTCAAAATGGTCTTATCAGCTGCTGCTTCAAGTCACCAAATATGTCAAGCGCTCGGGGATAGTGCTGTAAATGAACGTAAGGCAAGACATTGGTATCACAAATTCAGTTTGGGAGAATTGTCTCTTTATGATGAAGCTGGTGTCTGGTGGACTAGTCATCAAATAATTCTTTATGAGCTGCTACCAACGGGCCAAATGGTCACTGGGGAACTGCATTCACATCAATTGGAATGTATGCAACAAGCACTGCAATAGAGCCAGCAGTGGTTAACCGTAAGGATGTACAGTTCTTGGTTGGGAGACTTCCTCATCTAACCTTGCACCATCAGATTACCACCACTTCCATTGTCTGGACAACCATTTTCGTGAAAAATCCTTCACCCATGAAGCAGACATGCGCCAAGCACTTTGCGTCCAAAAGCCCCGAGTTTTACCGCAAAGGGGATGTGTCAACTGGAGACACGTTGGAAGAAGATGCCGATGGTGATTACTTCGAGGACTAACAATGGGCTACATTTTCTGCAGGTTTTTATATTCCTGCTTTTTTGGGACTTAAAAAATGGCAAGAGCTTTCTTATTTACCTCGTATTATGTGATAGCTGGGATCGAATCTGAAATCAATGTAACTATTATAATTGCTATTATCTAAAGCGAAGTGCATTTCTCAATTTTTCTCAACTAATCTATGGACTCAAAGTACTTCAGCTTTCAATCGTCCAGTTAAAAAAAATTCTTTTTTTTTTTTTTTTTAAATAATTACCAGAAGGCTATTCTTTAAAAACCATTAGATTCTGTTTAGTATATTTTATGATTTAAACATTGAACAATGAAACCAAATCTTTTGGAAAAATGTAGTTACTATTATGTTCCATAAATAACTATAAATTATATGATTGTTGAATCTATGAACGAAATGAATCTATTAAAGTACTTGAATTATTTTTATAAAACTCGAATTGAGAGAAAAGATTAATTTAACGACATTTTTAAACACAGCTGTTGGATGCGAAAATAAATCTAAATATTAATAGATATATTTTTTTACAGAATTCTATTGAATTTATATAGAATTTATTCTATTTTATTTTTATTTTTTATTATATATTTTTTTTTACTTAGTTTACAATGTAAATAAAATATTTTTACAGAATAAACGAAGTGTTTTTTTTCAGTCCTTTTTTTCTTATAAAATTAATTAATTTTACATAGAACAGATATGGTTAATATTCTTAATGGTGTAAAGTGAATGTTTTGAATCCCTTTAATACTGCATAAGGATCAGCCAAATAATCAAAAATCCTCATAAGGGGATTTTAATATCCACTGTGTAAATTTTCTTCCTGGATTCCTAGAGGACTGTTCATAGATGGTGGGCCGTATTCACGTGACATAAGGAAAAATCAAAAAAACTCCCAAGTCCTCAACCTCGACAAACTTGCATACCGAAGGCAAAAACGCAACATCCAACAGTGGCTAGAATCGAACCCAAGACATTTCCCTTTTGAAATGTCACCACCTCTTCTTGATTCCTTTTAAAACCATGTTTTGGATTGAATAACTGCCTGAATCTGTTATTGGGCATTTTGATGTTCACCGCATAGTTGCTTTTTGTAAGGTCTTTTCATAAATAGTGGGCCGTATTCACGTGTCACAAGGAATGAAACCCGGAAAACTCTCAAGCACCTTCTACATACGGAATATATAAGGGCAACAGCCACTTCGCTTAGTTCAAGTGTGGTTGGAATCGAATCTGGGACCTTATGCTTCGAAGAACGCTGTTCTACCACTGAGACATGGTAGGCTCTTTCTTAATCCCTTAAATGTATTTTAACGTGATAATTTTTTTTGTCTTGTGCCAGCAAGGCTGACAATATGAGGTGTGCTGCTCTACTTTTTTATACTGAACCATATTTGGTGTGAAGTTCCGACTGCTTCAGTACACACATGCTATTTGGACCCATTAATAGGGTTGGTAACCATTCACACCTCATACACAGAAAAGACAAAGGATAGATAGAGAGAGAAAGTACATCCATGCCCGAACCAGGATTCGAACCCAGGACCTCCCTATCCACAGTCAGGCACTCTGACCACTAGACAGGGTGGTCGGCCATGAGAACCATGAAACCAAAATTTACGTTTTATTTGCTTGATAATTTAAATTAAATTATGATGTTGTAGTATTGATTAAAAATTAAATACTGAAATGTATTTTCTAAAAAATTTTTCTTTATTTCTTAGAAAAACGTAAATGAGAGTATAACACATTTTGAAAGCTAAACACAGTTATTTGATTATCTATTTCTATGAATAAATATTTTGATCGAGCCAACCGATGGCTGAGTGGTTAGCAGTCCAGACTCCTGAACTGTGAGTCCCGGGTTCAAATTCCTATTCGGGCATGGATGTTACTTTCTTTCTCTGTTCTTTTTGTGTTTCTCTGTCCTTTCTGTGATGATATATGAGTATGACCTGCCCTTTATAAACGGGTTTGTGGAGGTAAGGCGCGGACAAGGCTTCTTATCTCCGTGACATGATTCACTGGTGCCTATTGAGTAACGACAAATGAGTAACAGATTCTGGCCTTGTTGCGGCATTGGGTTCGTCACCTGATTACCCATCGTTGGAGAAAAGAAATTTAATCGAAGGAAAATAAATGCCTCATAATTTCACTCTAGACCTATTTTCAGTTATTAAACATGGATCACACATAAAACAAATTTTAAACCCCAAACAGATTTCAGTAATTTATTTCATTGCTTTTGTGTTTGCACATGCTTATGCGAGATGACAACATAAGCCTACATAAGTAGCATTCTATGTCAATAATCAATATCACTAAAAGAAATAGGAATTTATGTTACATCTAATAACAAAGCCAATTTAAAATTAGGTATCGTTTTAATGCTTTTGTTGTGCACAAGTACAGTTGTTTTTGTAGCATTCAAGAACCGGATATTATTCTGATAGAAAGAGATTCGAAATTCAAAATTTTAAATTGTTGACTACATAAAATTCAAAGAAATTTACCATTTTATGTATTTCCAATGCAGATATTTTTTTAATATTATTCATATTAAAATATATTTAAAGGGCGTTTTTTTCTCTCTTGAATTGAAATAAAAATTTTCACATTCAAGCTTTTAAGTTTCGAATCACGCAAAATAGGAGGGATTTCAGAATTCAATTTGTCTTTATTAACTTATATATAACTATAATTCTACGATACAATTCGTATAAAAACATTCGATCTTTCATATAATTTGAATTAGAAAGATACGCGAATTAAAGTACAAGATCCGACAATCAAGTTTTTAAATCTCAAATCTGAAAATCTGGTGGGTGGTGGATTCCAGAATTATTTTTTCATCAACTCTTTTTTTCGCTAATTCCCATCGCTTTTTATTGCGCTAACTGTAAGAACAATATTAAAGCTCGACTGTACATAACAGAAATTTATATTATCAAAATATTATGAATTTTAAAAAATTTATTTTTATTGAATTGTTTTATTTATTTGTATGTCATTTAAATTAATGATAAGTTTCACACATTTTAAAGACTAATTAAGATTAGATTATCGTACTATTTTCTCTCAATTTTTGTCATAAAATATATTAAAAATTAAAAAAACATTTTTACTCGGGTGATGCGAAATATTATTCTAGCAAACGGTTAGCTAAATATTGTTATTATGTTACAAAAATAATCCTAAAAGATTCCTTATTTTTCATTAGGAAATGTAGGTAAGCAATAAGTTGAAATAATTTTAAAACAAATTTTTAAAAACAAAAAAATTAAATGTTTTAAATGAAAGTCTAAATTTTTAAAGAGTTTTAAAAATATGAAACAATTTTCTGTTAATTACAAAGTTATATGTTTAAAAGCTTATAAAAACATCTAAATTAAAAAATACAAAATAATATCAAAACTTACAAATTTATAATGATTCATTTTAAATTCGTTAAAAAGCAGAACTTTTCAAATTGCTCCGAGGTGTTTGTACACATTTATTTAGGGCATAAAAACACAATGAAAGTTCAACAAACGTTCAAAGTTTTCTCTATTTTTAGTTCCCCATCTTTCTATTTTCAACTTCTCGGGAAAGATAAAAATGTTCTATATTGTCTCCCAAGAATGAATTAAGGAGTGACTCACACTTAGATCGCTAGGTGCATTTAAGTTTACAGACGACTGTGTTGTGTAAAATAAAATAATTTAACAATTGCTGTTTTCTCTCGTTTCGTTAAGAAAGAAGTTATTTAAGAAAATAGAAAATTAAATGTTGTTATTATCAAAAATGAATTTTTAATTTCAAAACAAAAATTAAACCTTATTCTCTTTATCCAGTTTCCAACTTGTTTTCTTATAAATTTAATAATTTTCATTTACTGAGATCACACGTTTTGTTTTAAAATCGTTCATAAAAAATTAGAAATAAATTAAACTAAAGCATGTAGAATAAGAATAAATTAATTAAATGAAATAGTAGAAATTTCTATATATAGATAAAGTATACTTTTTTGGAGTATTTTGATTCAAGAATTGTTTTTTAGAAAAGTGATATACATTTATTATTAGTGTTTTTACTAACTTGTTGATTTTTTAAACAAAAATGTGATATTTTAATAAATTTTGGATAAGCATTTTTTTCTTTACTGTGTTAATGTAACATAAAAGTGAAGGCGATCTTTATAAATATTAAAATAAAGATGTTTCACACAAAATTTAATTATTAATATTCATATTTCAATGGTAATATAAATTATATTCAAACTTTTATCGTGCCTTTTAAGGCAATAAAATTCCTCTTCAATTTTAGTTTAGAAAAAGTAACAATTATTCCAGATAAACTGTTTTCATGCATGAATAGAATTTTTTATCATTTTATTCTATATATGTGATAAGATTTTGAATAAAGATAAGTAAACTGCTAATATTTTTTTATTCAAACGAGATTTAGAATTGAACAAAACTAAACATAACTGATCAAAACTTTTGCCTCAAATATTTAAACATAAATCAATGCATGTAATGTAAAATTGCATGTAAATTATTATTAGGTTCACAATTATACATTAAGCATAGAATATTGATATCATTTTGAATAACTTATGAGGTATTAAGTTTCATTACTTATTAATTTTAATTCTAAGCAATATTATTCATTTAAAATAAATAATTTTTTATGACATTTACCAAAAATGTTAGTTATTTCATAAATATTCAGATAATTTCAAAAATTCATTTCTCAGGAATTTCAAAACATTGATAATGGCAGCTATAATTCTTCTAAAAGTCAGAAGTAATAAAATATTAATTTTGCATGGCGCGAAACCTAAAAACTAATTTAAGGAAATCCATTCGATTTTTACCCATTGTGACTGAAATCAAATTGAAATAATACTGTTAATTTAAATATTAGAAAATAACGGAAAATGTATAATAATATATTTTAAAGCAAAAGACTATTTATTATGATTAAGGCATTATTCTAAAATCCTAAAATTTTAATATTGTGAACTTAAAAGTAACATCAGTAATTATACTTACTGCATATGAATAAAAGATTAAAAATAATCGATAAAATAAAAACCTTAAAATGAATTCATCATTTTGTATCAATTATACTTTTCAAAAAAATATTATTCATGAAAAAATTATTTAATAAAAGTATATTTAAGTTGAAAATATAAGAGGTATTAAATATCATACATAAATTGCGTTTAAATACTGTGATTTAGTTTTAATATATTTAAAATAACCGAGTTCTTAATAAAAGTATATATATATATATATATATATATATATATATATATATATATATATATATATATATATATATATATATATATATATATATACACTTGTAACTCAATGTCGTCGTCTCGTCGTAGTACACGAAAATAATTGCATTCTAAAGTTACTATTACGTTATTTATCAATGATCCGTAAAAATCTGCAAATATCGATTCAAAAATCGCACTGTATACATGAATCGAATCAATTATGTTTAAAATTTTTAATTAACATCTGCGTTTATTTCAACACCTTTAAATATCAGCTGCGATTTCAACAGCTAAATTCGCGATTGTTTCTACAGTATATATTTCTCATGTTTTCAAAGAAACTTTCCTTTTTTAACTAGACACATGAAGTCCTAATTTACTGCAATAATTTTTTCAATAATGTTTTTTCAGACACAGTGTTATTTCTATGCTGAAAAATATTATTTTGTATATAATATTCCTTTTTTTTAATTATCAAATAAAAATGATATTTGCGCTTTTTAAAAGTATACTTTATATCTGGTATATGTAATATCATTCAGTATATCACTCAGTATATATTGAATGTCATTCAGTGTACCACTCAGTGTATATTGAATAAAATTCAGTATATCACTCAGTATAGATTTAATATCATTCAGTATACCACTCAGAATATATTTCATATCATTCAGTATTCCTAAGTAAGTCAATGGTAAATTAACATGGTTTCTGATATAAACTTCACGTTGAAACATTTTCCTTTCCTGTTAGCTAAAATTTTATTGTTTATTTCATATTACACTATTATTCAATATATAGCTACTATTTTTTCTTTTAATCTTATTAACTTAACAGAAATACAAAAGTTTCCATCCTTTTTTACATTTAAATACATTACAATGATCAATTCAATCCTTCATTTTTTTTATATAATTTGAGATTATGCTTAAAAATGGATGGTAAATTTCGCAATCTTTTATTGGTCTTGATGTTTTAAATGCTCTTTTCTCTCAGAATTTTTATTATATAGATACATTCTCAATGTAATAGATTATACATCTTAACTTCATAGATGAAATCATATTTTGTGATTTATCTTAAATCTCTCTGATGACTCTAGTTGTCAAAAAATTCGTTTCATTTTGCTTATCTGAAATAAATTTAAATCTACTCTATAACATTAAATTTGTATTCTTGCTATATGAATAATAATTTTCATTAAGTAACGCAACATGCATTAGATCTCTCTCTCTCTCTCTCTCTCTTTATCTTAAATTATGCATAAGAATCGTATAATAACCCTTAAATATTATCTTATAACTAATTTCAGTATTTCCACTTAATACTTTGTTACCCGATAAATTGTTGATAGATATCAAACTCCCATTGAATGCGAAATCCTTAATATAATGAGGAGCAACACCCTATCGCTTATGTATCTCTCCCAGTATATCCTATACTACTATTCCTTCTATATGATTATCCACCCAATCCACTAACGAACATATCCGAGATAAGAAACTCGTGTAATCGAGAAAAATGATAAGATGTCATTTTCTTCACGGGATTCTCTTAAAAACCTGTAATTTCGTCTGGAGGATGCAAGAGGAGATGGACTCCCCTCTCCTCCTCCCACACTCCAGGATATCTTGTTCGGAGAGGGTGACTGATCACCATCAACGCCCCTAGGAGATCGTTTGGCAATGTAATTGACACCCACACCGGTTTAGAGGAGTCGGCCGGCAATGAAATAGACAGGAAAGTGACTTAGTTTCCATTATCTTTGGGATAACCAGCTCTTCCTGCTGATCGACTGGGACTCCGAATAGAACTTGTTCCGAAGAAGTTTCGAACTACCTCTTCGAATGTTTTCATTTTGAAAAGCCCTTTCATTTAAGAAAAAAATAAGTATATCTTTTTTTTATTTTTTTTTTTTTATTTTTTTTTAACAAAATGGAATATACTATAGTTTTAACTTATTATAAAAATCCTAAATGTTATGAAAGTATAAGAAAAGCTTTTTTATTTTTTGAATCATTTTTTTTAAAAATTAAATTGCCTAAAATAAAACGTGATCACATATATACTTGAGATAGGTATTTAATTTTAAGATATAAAAACATCTCTACTGCTAACTGCGCTATTTTATTTTTTTCATTTTAGAATATTTCTTTGAATTATGTGCAATTTTATGTTTATGAAAAATTAAAGTTAATGCAAATAATTTTTTATTTACAATTGCAAAAAATAAATAAGCTTAAAAAATATGAATCGCAAAAACACATATCATTTGAAGAATAATTTTTACTTATAAATGTACTAAATAAATCATTTCGAAGGAGCATTTTGGATTTTATCTGTAACATATTCATAGCGATAAAATTTACACTGAAAATTTTTGTTAGTATTTTTCTCTATCCAGTTTATTATATTTTTAGTTTCATAATACAAGAAAAACGATAAATAATATGAAAAAATTCGCTCCTCATTAGAATTACATTTATGAATTCTAGTAATTTTTTCTTAATATTTACTCTGTAATACTTAAAGGTTTAAAAAAAATTAGGAGTATTATGTTTCTTTATTTTAGGACAAAATACAGAAAATTTGTCAATGAACATCAGCAATCAGCAGTCACGGTTTCAAAACATTGCTGTAAAGAAAATTTTGACTGATTTGACTACTTCCTTGTACTTAGGTATAATTTTGTGAATTTTTATATAAAGAAAAAAATTGCGAAAACTTTTTTTATTCTACAATTAAAAAGGTTTCTTTTACACTCTTTAATTTCTTACCAATAAAATATAACCATGCATTAAACGTAATAAAATTAAAACATAACTGCTGTGGACCAAAATTATTTACACATATTTAACTTTTAACAATAAGTAAATTAATAAATTTCAATAACTATAAATAAATTCAAGTTTTTTATAGATAAGTACAATTTAATCATGTGTAGATTACGGAATTACAAGATTTTAAAAAATGTGATTATTATTTTAACCTCTAATAAACAAAACAATTCACGGAAGGTGATCATTAAAATTCATTTTCAACTGTAAGAAGATACATTTAATATTTTTTTTAAATCCTATATAACGATAAAATACATTTTCTAATGAAATGTGAAAAACATCCTTTTGTAATTGATAAATAAACAAGAAAACTAAGAAATATTATCTTTTAAAGTTAACTGAATGGTACAACGGATGAATCGTGAAATAGGAAGATATTTTGTGATATCTATAGAATTAAATACTTTTTTTATAGATTTTTAGATGTTCATGTATTACAAACAGGAAAACAACAAAACTTCTGAGTGCCATTTATGAATAACATAATTACGTTAAGTAGCCATATAACACCATAAGTAAAGATACGTCATAATGACGGAAAGTATTTCCATCGGAATAATATTAATCATGCTATTCAAACGGCAGAAAACTAATCTATGAACATAAATTTAAGACATTTGACTCATAATTTATGTTCTATCATTTTCTAATAAAAATCAAGAAGTTAAATTTTTACATTTAAAATATAAAGAGCGTTATCTATTTTTTAAAACATTGTATAAATCCTAGAAGAAAAGATGGAATCTCAAATATTTATGGATTTTGATAACGTCTTAACACTCTTATATTTACAAGTCCAATGATATTGATTGCCTAATAATATGTATATATACATACACACTTATTAAGTATATATATATATATATATATATATATATATATATATATATATATATATATATATATATATATATATATATATATATATATATATGTGTTAATTTTTGAATATAAATCTGATGATAGAAATTTTTTAGTAATCCTTCAATGACAAATATACTAAAAGTAAAATTTAGTTTATTTTCTTCTGCAATTAAAATTGCAAATTCAGACCTATCAACCCTTCAATTTTCCGTAAATAATTATAACAAATAATTCAGTGGTGTTGTGGTACGAGGAGACATAATTTATTCCAATTTTCTTTCCTAATTTAAATTCATTGATACTAAGAAATGAAACAAGTTTTGAAATTTTAGAATTCCTTCAAATCCTGCAGATTTTTTCCCCTTCTTTCTTTTGTAAATACAACTATACATTCCTTTTTATACTATCTTTCTTTTGTAAACTAAGAAATCAAATAACTAAGAATCAAACATATACTAAGAAATCAAATAAGTTTTGAAATTTTAGAATTCCTTCAAATCCTGTAGGTTTTTTCCCTTCTTTCTTTTGTAAATACAACTATACATTCCTTTTTATACTATCTTTCTTTTGTAAACTAAGAAATCAAATAACTAAGAATCAAACATATACTAAGAAATCAAATAAGTTTTGAAATTTTAGAATTCCTTCAAATCCTGTAGATTTTTTTCCTTTCTTTCTTTTGTAAATACAACTATACATTCCTTTTTACACTATCTTTCTTTTGTAAACTAAGAAATCAAATAACTAAGAATCAAACATATACTAAGATATCAAATAAGTTTTGAAATTTTAGAATTCCTTCAAATCCTGTAGATTTTTTTCCTTTCTTTCTTTTGTAAATACAACTATACATTCCTTTTACACTATCTTTCTTTTGTAAACTAAGAAATCAAATAACTAAGAATCAAACATATACTAAGAAATCAAATAAGTTTTGAAATTTTAGAATTCCTTCAAATCCTGTAGATTTTTTTCCTTTCTTTCTTTTGTAAATACAACTATACATTCCTTTTTACACTATCTTTCTTTTGTAAACTAAGAAATCAAATAACTAAGAATCAAACATATACTAAGAAATCAAATAAGTTTTGAAATTTTAGAATTCCTTCAAATCTTGTAGATTTTTTCCCTTCTTTCTTTTGTAAATACAACTATATATTCCTTTTTATACAAAAAAAAAAGCATATTTGAATGTGTTCTATAGTTTAGAGAGAATTGAAGGACAGTGTATGCAATTACTTTTGAAAGAGGAACCAAGCTCACCAACTGTTGAATTGAAAGCGACAGAATCGTATTCCTTCAACTACAAACATGACATCAAATTTTAACTATGACTACATGTTTTCTAAACAAACTTATTTGCTATTTTATTCAATTTTTCTTAAAAGAAATTTCGCGATCTCTCTTCATTCTATTTCATAATAAAATTCTGTTTGCCTTTTCATATCTTGTTTTTTATGTTTATTTTTTAGGTAAATACATTTTGAGTTTCTAAAATGAAAAAGGCAGTCCTTTCTTACAGTAATACAATTAAGTGAACGAGTGACAAATTGAAATAGTTAAAGTTTCAAAATGGCGCTAAAGATAAAGATACTTAAGGAACGTTAAAATAATGCAGAATTACATACTAAGAATAAAACTGCTATTCACCATTTTATAATAAACGTAAGCATTTAATCAAAATGTTAAGTATCAAATTTCAATATTTTTAAGATTTTTAAATAAAATAACAAATAAAAATTAAACAATGCTTTTGCTTTTTTCAACATAATAGCTAACAATTTGTCAGGATAAATTTAAAGTTGTAATATATAAATTAACTTATTCAATATTTATTTAATCAAAATTAAATTAAAATTAAATAATTAAATATAATAATTAATTAAATCAAAATTAAATTATGAAGTTAATTGATTTTCAACAAATTGAATGAAATAAACCTTAACTATTATTACTCTATTGTAACACACACACATTATTAACATATTTAGATAGTTACATAACTAAATTAAGTAATGTTTTATAAGAATACGTTTAAAATATTTTTTAACGCAATTCGGTTTGGTAAATGTGCATGAACTTGTATATATATATATATATATATATATATATATATATATATATATATATATATATATATATATATATATATATATATATATATATATATATATATATATATATATATATATATATATATATATATATATATTTTAATCAATATTAATAAAAATTATCATTCCATTAAGTATTTTGATTTTTAAATATGTTACTTTCAGTAGTTAAAATGTACAATGAAAATTTGCTACAGATTTCTCAAGATAATATAATTAAATGTGATATAAAATACTTTATTAGTACAAATATTTTTGATTTATAAAGTAACATTTCAGTATTTTCTCCTTTTTATATTATATATGTTTGTTTTGATGTATATCTGATATTTATCATCTTTGATCTTCAAAGCCTTCGTAAAATATAAATAAATGCGATATTTTATTGATTCAAGTTACTTTTTAATTCGTATGTGATCATATTTATTAAATGTAGTCTGTGAGAAATGCTTACTTTATAAAATAAATCCAGATTTACCTGAGAAAAACAAATTAAAATGTTAAACTTACTTATTTTATTTCTCCCTTATATCAAATTTTAGAATGTTGTCTTCATCCAGAAGTCCATTTAAAAGATAGTTGATATAATTATTACAGAATTTCTTTTCCTCTGTGCACAAACAAATATGAAAGGTTTTTGAATGCTGGTGCACGAAACGTGGTAACGCAGCTATTACCGGAATCCGGCGAAGAACAGTCCGGACATGTGTGGCAGAAAATCCGGCACCGGAGGAACGGAGCAACCGCAGTTCTCTCCCATGTTCTACTTGAGATAACTCGAGTGCAGGTTTCCGCCAGGATCCAACAGATGGCACTGCTTCACAACAACCTTAGAGGATACATTTCCTACCTCCCCTCTACCTATAAATTCTAAGATGGAAAAATAATTGAAATTATGAAGAATATTTAAGTTGTTATTGTTGACTATGATTGCCAAAAGTTTTTGCATATGTATTATTAAACATTTACAAGCATTTATTATTGAAAAACATTTCATAAAATGTTTATTCTTTTGCAAATATGTACAGAATTATTACATACACATAAATATAAAAATTCATACAAATAAGTGTATTTTTAAAATAGAAAAAAATATAATTATTAATTTTCACGGCATTTACTACCAAACTTGCAATGTGATTATGATTTGAAAAAAATATAATAAGATAGCAAGTCATAAAAAAATTCTAAGAAAAATTTTGTAAAGAAACTATAATATATTATATAAATAAAGGAAATAATTTTATGCAATAATATCAAAGCATTTTTCATGGAAATACAGGTATAAAGAATTTTTAAAAACTAACATTTTCAAAATGTTAATAAAATTAAAATAAAAAATTAGAAAATAAACGCAATAAAATTTGGATGAATTAATATACGTTTATTCTTATGGTTCAAATGAAATTTCAATGCTGATTTTCCTAACAATTAGATTTAAGATTTGGATATTCAATATTAAAGGGAAATTTTAAGCTTATTTTCCTTCATAGCAAGTATAACTATTCAAATAAATATTACTTATACGCAAAATTTATGAGAATTTTTCAGCACACTAATGTTTATTTTAAATTCAGCTTTAAATTTTATACTTGCAGTTTGTTTCATTATTTTCTACTAATTAAGTATACACACATATATAATATTAATAAATTATACACGCTTTTGCGTATCTAATTAATATTATACGCATTTCGTTGAAAGTGAATAACATAGAATAACACTTCATTGAGTCAATAAATAATTCGTGGTAACAAAATGATCTATTTAAGTTTTCTATAAAGAATCGAACAAATGTATTTAATAACCAATGAATGAGATTTCATTCTAAATTAAGCTGTATTATAAAAAATCAAGCCTACTCTGTAGTATATATTATAGAATAATATTGTATCGAAGAAAAAATCCATTATAAAAAATTTTAGTTTTTAATTTTTTAACAATATATTTTTGCAGATATTTTAAGAAATGTTAAATAACTTATATGGAGTTTGGATCTATAATGATTTATCAAGAAAATGTTAGTCTTTTCTAACAGACTCATTTATAATATAGCGAAAGCAATTCTGTTTAGGAAAGAATTTGTTAAGATTTCGGTTGCAAAACAGTTCCTATTGACGATAATCTAATTTACAAGCTCTTCAGCATTTTTACTACGCTGCTTTTAATTGTTTGAATCATTATAATTATTTAAGCAGTAGTTTCTTAATTACAGCTTCTTAAAATTTCTGTACAAATTTAATTTAATTACGATTTATAATAAAAGTTTATAATCATTCAAATCAACTATAAATTCACAGAATTTGAGAAATTATGTGCTTATGATGGCAGAAAAAGGTGTTCAATACTTATATAATGGTGTTCAATACTTATATAATTGTGTTCAATACTGGTAGCCGAATGGTTAGAGCTCTTGCCTTTGGCTCTACAGCTCGTGGGTTCGAATCTTACTTTGAGCTTGGGTGTTTGTAATGGTTCGTAATATACTCTAAGCCGTAGATAACTGTCTGATTTGGTCTGCGCTTAAAAGGACCATGTGTTGTGCGACAAATAAATCAAACCTCTAAATATGTTCCGAAATAAAAGTCTAGAATGAAATTCCGAATGAAAAAATTATATAAATGATGACCTAAACTATATAAAAAATTCTGAATTGTGTGTGCCCTTATTTTTTGAAATCAATAAAGAACATGAATCTCAATTAACTCCCGTATATTGGCCCCTAACATGAGTTGTATAAATACATGTTTAAATTAAAATCTGAACTACACCCCAAAACCTTAAACATTCAAAGTAAATTAATTCAATGGCAGATTTTTATTTAGAGCAGTATATTTTCTCTTGATAGAGATTAATTTAATTATTGTTGATAATATATTTTTTAATTAAGTGACTAATAGAATATCTCCCCATGCTTTTTTCTGAATAAACTCATACTTATGGATGGTATAAATCTTGTCCATATTAAATATCTCTAAGAAATTTAAGTATATTTTGTAAATAAAGAGCTAATATCTGTAGAAAAAATTGTTAATGAAACTCACAATACAAAAAATAACAACATTAAATTATTTTGTATATGTTTAATGTAAAAATTGTTTTTATTTATTAATTCTTAATTACTAATGATGAATGCATTTTTTTATTTTGCATTAAGATATTCGTAGCAAGATTTATTAAACTTTATTTTATGCATTTATTGTTTGCTATTTTTAAATAACTCAAAAAATAATTCTATTTTAGAATGCATAAAAAATGTGCAAGTATGTTCAATTTAAAAGAGTTAAAAAAAAACTCTTTTAAATAAAAGCAAGATAAGCAAAAACAACTCTCTTACACTATACTATAGTATAGTTATGGTTTCTTGCAACTGCACTTAAATTACGATTACGCAAAATTTATGGCAAATCTGCTCAAATTGCAACTGTGTATAATAAATTATATTGAACCGAATGCCTGCAAATTTTCTGCAGTTAATTCTACAATTATTAGGATTCTTCCTAATGATCATCTTCTTTTTTGCTCACAAACAATGTAAATAAGGATACAATCAACACCTCTTCTGTGAGAAACGTTTTTCTTTTCCTTAGCTACTTGTGAGATGACGTTTTATCTGCAATTGTTCTCGAATTTTTTAATATAAAATTGCTTTCAGGTCAATATATATATCATTCCTCAGAAAGTTTCAGTTGTTTTTTATTCTAAAGTTTGTAAGGTTTCAAACCATAACTTACTGATTGATATTACTATATGAAAATCATTTTTTTTTTATTTTTCACTCACGGATTTTAAATAAAATGGCAAGAATAGCTAAGATAATATAAATTTACATGTGTCTGGAACAGGAAAGTAATGACACCAGCCATTAACTGACTTTAGAATTAAGTTAAGTGATTTATAACAATTTGTGGAAGCTTTTATAAGTTAGAACTTTCATAAAAAGTATTTATATAAAGCAGGTGGCTTGGAATATTAGTTAACTTATTTCTGAATCAATTGCTGCAACTGGAAAAGCTAAATTCACATAATTTGCTATGTAATACTGTTAATTAAGTATGAGAAATTTTATGATGGATTAGTTCACTGAGAATGTATAGTTGATTCTGGTGTCAATTTATTCGCCCTTTTGTAAAGGTTCAATTCAGTTATGATAAAATAGTAGTACTTTTTTATATTAATATTTATTTTTAATAATTAAAAGTAACTTGTAAAATACTTAAACTATGTTTATAATTTTTAGTAAATTAAGTCTAGTTTTTAAATTTATTATTCTGAGAACTTTATTCTTCAAAAGCGAAATGATAACTTAAAATCTCATACATTTAAATCCAGGGCATCCTTTTTTTTTCATAAAAGATATAAGTTAAAATATCATAAATATTCATCCTTTTAAACTGACTTCTTGAACACATGAAGTTCAATTTGTACTCACTTTCATATCGGATATTTTCTTATATACTTCGAAAGCTTTTGTATTTAATAAAAATTTATTGATACTGTTGCGATGTATTGTTGGATTTAAGAAAATTACAATCTTGCACAAAAACATATATTACAGCTATATACAATATAAGAAATAACATTACAAAACTAGAATATCCAAGCGAACAAAATTATGAAAACTATTCAACATTCCAGCTGCCGTGCGAATACAGTTGATTGTTAGAATCCAAAATCAAGCACGAGTGAGTGATTATTCCTTGTAAAGAGTAATGTTTAGTTGTTTTGTTCCTGGTGAACCGGAACAAATACATTTTAAAGAGCAGCTACTATTCTCTTTATAAATTTACACAAAATATTCATCTAATTAAATATTCTCATTGATAACGCAATTCTTGAGCAACGTTACAAGTTTATTTATCCAATAAAAAAAAACTGTAATTCGAACTTTTTATTTTGTAAATGATCTTACAAGTATATAAAGAATTTATAAAATAATAGCTCTCTTTCAGTTCCTCCATTGCTTATTCTCAATTAAAGTTAACCAAAATGCTCTGTTCATAATAATATTATATAATGTGATCGTTCGTTCACATAAATATTTGTAAATATCTTTATTCTGCTTGTTTCCCGAAATTTTGGTCTGGTTTGTATTGAGAACTGCTGCATGGAACAGAATTCAACTATTATCACAATTTATGTGTCGCTAATTAATTTCAAATAAAACTTGATTCTTTCCACTATTTTGATTGCAGAATTAATAATTAATTTAAAATGTCTAATAAACACTAATATTGTAAAGTTGTTTTAACCGTGATGCAATTAATTTAATTGATGTAATGCTACACGTAGGAACTTTTTTCGCTTCATGAAAGAAGTGTCTCCTTATATTTTCTTTTTTTAAAACAATCATTTATGAATAACAGCTGCATGCTAAATGAAAATATTTAAGACAATAAGTCTTCCCTTTTTTTCTACATTTAAAAAAAAATTGTGAATTTTTCCTTTGATTTTTGAAAAATCAGTTTTTTTGTTTCTTAAAGCGAATGCGTTCTTTACTTTTCCTATATGTCACCTCTAAGAAATGCATCAGAATACTATCTAAAATTCCGACTTTAATATTGCATAGCTTAAAATTAAAGAGAATTTTCTAGCATTGCGCACCTTACTCGATCTATTTTTAGCTATTTAAAACTTATTTTGTGAGGCAAACTATAGTTTTGATAAATTATTTTACAATTTGTACATTTTTATGCATTAAAATGTAAAATTTTATGCTTCCACTTCTAAAATAAAGCTTCAGTCAAAAGTGATTTTTTTAATTCATTGTATTTTTGTTTATTTCAGTATGTGTTATGCAAAATAATGTGTAACATATGTTCTTCTTCTGTTTTTATCGCATTAAACCTTGTCTTTTCAATTCTGGCTAAGCAAAATTCCTGAAATTTAGGTACACTTTTTTCCCTTGATAAAATCTAATCTAAATAAGCCTACAATAAGTTAAGTGTAAACTAACTTACTTAGTGTAAATTCATTAAACATGCAAAATAATTTATTTAAAAACAGCGCAGTTAAAAGACAACATTCAACTGGTATTTCAATAAAATTAAGTAAAAAGCGTAATTGAATACTAGAGCAATCTAAGCAGAAAACACTGCGTTAAAAAAAATAAGGATAACTTATGGTTATTACAAGAATATTACAAAATGGAGAAATATTTCTTTACAGGAATATATATTTAAACTCATTTTGTCTAAAAAATAAAGTATATGTAACCATCGTGAAAATACAAAAAAAATATGAATAATTCCTTTCTTTACTTTCAACACTGTGACATGTTAGCTTTTTAAATGGTATAAATTTTCAGAAGCAGTGTACTTGGAAAGAGAAAATATTAAAATACTCATAAAACATCAAATAAAGTAATAGGAAAATAAGAATTTTTTTATCTACCGAAATAGAACGTTTCTTAATTTTTTTAGGAGCTACATATAAATTTTTAAAAAAATTTTTAACAATTATGACGCAGTCTTGGAAATTAATTATACATTAAATTTTATATTGTTATTATCTTTCTTACATTATTATTATTATCTTTCATTCCATAAATTAGGCACAATTTTCGGTAAAATAATATGATTAACAAATTGTTGAAAATGGTATTAATTTTGCTACAATATGTAGGAAACTTTTTCTCACAATTTTACCAATAACATCAACAATTATATTTATACATTTTTAGAAGGTGTAAGGAGATGAAAAGGAGAAAATGGGAACAAGATAAGTGCTTCATCTTCACCTATCAAATGGTAAGCGATTTTTTTACAACTCACATTCGATGGAATAAGGGCAAACACTTGCATGTAATGAGAATCTCCTTTTATTGTTCTTCTTAGAAAACTTATTTTTGCTGATGTCTTTTTTGTATTGATTTCTCTGGAGCCATTTCTCTCGTAAAATATCTTCAAAAGATAAGCGGAAAAACATAAAATAATAAAACGTGTATTTATTTCATTATGAAATTATTGTATTTTAATCATATATTTATTAAAACTATGAAAGCAAGAAATAAAATTGTAAACCACAATTATGCTGTACAAATTTGTGATTAATAAATTTATAAAAAAAAAGTTTTTAAATTATGAAATTAGTCACATGTAGATTTTTCTATTTGAACAAGTCGAAGCGGGTAAAAGTATATTTAAGAATATTTTATCTCAAAATTTGATGACAAATTAAACTTCTGTGCCGAAATCACTTGGAAGCCATCGCATGCATTTTAAAAATTTTATGGAATTCAATATCCCTCAGACAATGTGGCATGGCCTATAAAACTGGGTAACAACCACTGTGGTGATCTCTTTATTTAAAAGTGGTTTTAAATTCCAATGTGTTTAGTGCTCGAGGCTTCTATTTTCGGAGACAGGTGCCTGGAAAATTATCCTAATAAATTTCATTTACTTAATTTTATTTAAATAGTAAATTGCAAAAATATATAAAATAAATTGCATATATATGTAATCTAATTTGTATACGAGTACAATCACAATTTTTTTTTCCATTAAACAATGATTTTCTACTAGTGCCATTTGATACATATAAACTTAATGCTATTATCCATTGATGATTTAAAGATACGCATTCATCTTTCTTTACTTTAAACTTAATAAGAAATTCAATATAAAATATTTCAAAAACTTTTAAAAGATCAGTCCAACTTTGAATTTTTGGAATGATAGACAAATCGATAACAATTTTTTATGGTAATTTTTATCAATGAACTATTTGGTAAGTTTTTTCAGCTGTTCCTGTACCATTTACCATCCATTTCACGAATCGGCACTCTGTCAAATCGATGATTTAAGAAATGTTGAGGCAACAATCGAAATAGAATTGATACAAAATGTTATCACAGTGATTATAATTATAAATTTAGTGTTAAAATTACGGAATCAAATGCTTAATTTCTTAATTTAACATATTTTGAATCTATGCATAAATAATGATAAATAACGCAATTATTACAATATATCTAAGGTTGTTATTTAAATGATTTCCTCATTGCTTGGAAATATTTATCAATTGATGCTTCATAACTACGAGCGATATGCTGGATAAACTGAATACAACTTGTAATGACTTAGTTTTATTAATAATAAAGCAATTCGGTTCCTGATGCAGAAGTTGCTTTTTTTCTACTAATGCAACACTTATTTGCATGGGAATTTAGTACTTCTCCATTCCTCATCTCTTTTTCCATTAAATACCACGTGTTTGTCCAGTTTATGACCATAAAATATTCAAGCAATACATTACTTACGTGGGTTTAATGAAAGCAAACATTAATACACATATAAATATCGTATAATGGATTGGAACTTACATTTTACTTCAGTTCAGCAATTCGTGGGTTCGAATCCAACATTGAGTTCGGAAGTCTGCAGCGGTTCGGAGACCACTTAAAATCATATGTCTAATTAATTCGCGTAGGTAAAAAACCACCATTGAGGGATAAAGTAATGTACAACATTCTCAATAATTGTTTCTATCCAATAAGGAGAATGTATAACAAATTGATAGATTGTATCTACGAATTATGGCCGGCCAACTTGTCTAGTGGCCAGCGTGCCTGACTACAGATAATGTGGTCCTGGGTTCGAATATCGGTTCAGGAATGGATGTACTTTCTCTCTCTCTCTCTCTCTCTCTCTATCCTGTCTTTGTCCTTTCCTTGTGTGTGAATGAGGTATAAAATGGTGCCTACCCTATAGACAAGTCCCTATGGCATGTGTGAGGGTGCGATGGTGGCCCACCCCCTATGGTGCACCCGGGTTAATGCCTCGGCGACAAAGAGGTCGCTGTTTCTGGCCGATTCCTTGGGTATAAAGGGATAATACATCCCGGTATACCCCGATCATTGTAAAAAAATCTTCGAATTATGTTGTTACATAAAAAATCTATTTGTATTAACCTTGAATGTTGTTTCAATTTAAATTTATTTTTACATGAAGATTACTGCATTGCTTATTGCATTATTATCAGTTACTGCATATTTTGTATTGGTAGGAACTATTTGAACATTCTTGTAGAAACTAAAACCACATGATTTTTTGTTGCTTATAATTCATTTTAATATATTTAATCATTTTCCTTTATGAAGATAATTGATTTCAAAATTCTTGCATCTGCAATATTAATTACTTCGATATGTTTGAAGCAAAACTTATTGCAGAATATTTATTCGGTGATATTTTCTTTCGTTACAAATCTCACATAAATATTATTATTAATAAATCAAATATTGTTATTTTCAAATACTTTCCTTATACGTAAATATTTTCAGTTTATCATTTTTTAATCAAATTCAGATATTTTTAGGAATGATTGTTTTAGTACAGTTTGTTTCAATTTATTTTAATTATTAATTTTTTAAATTAATGTGATTAATTTTGTAAAATAATTTTATTTTAGGACCTTAAAACCGCATTTTGAAATGAAATAAGCACAACAATATTAACTATATTTAACGTCTTGTCGAATACAGTACTTTGCAATGTGATATATTTGACCAAATTTAATTGAAATAATATATATTTTAAATAGACAAATATTATAAAATAATGATATTTAACATATACGAGAAAAATTTTAACATTGAAATTTTTGGTTGGAAACTAAATATATCCTGTATTGAAGTTTTTATTATAAAAAACGATATTTGTTAAGCATTTTTATTATCAAATTTAATGAGAATTAATATAATTAAATTATATATCCTTACATTATATTAAATAATTCGTAATTTTATTTGGTTAAAGTACGATATTTAAATGAGTTTAAAAAAGATGGCTTTAAGGTACAATTTTATTTTAATTTATAAATAATTTAAAAATCACCTTTTCACAGTAATGAAAATTAACATATATTTGTTTATTGCAAAAATTTGAATTGTCATTATTTTAACATGAAATAAAAAATTTCAATTATAATTACAAAATATTTTACATGATTAACAAATTGATATATTCATGTTTTTCCATTGTTTTTAAATCTTAATTATCGCATTTGAAAATACTGTTTTTCGTAATTTATTTTATTTTTTAAAAGAATAATTTATTAACTTACATTTTTCCTTTTTAAAAAATAATAATCTCGATAAAGCTATAGCAACACTAATTTTTTACACACACTTTTTTAAATATTTAATACTAATTCTATTCTCATGTATGAAAAATAATTAGCTTATCCTTTATTTAGCATATTTAATTCGCTCATCCTTGTATGGGTCTACAGATAATTAAATGCACCCTTCTTTGGTAGGCACCTCTAAATTTCATTACTATTCACTGAGTGTCTCAAATATCTTATTTCACGAAATCAAATGTATTGCAAATGCAAATATATTCACGATACCAATAATTATACGATAATTTATATCTTTGAATAAACATTTGTACAAATCACTCATAAAAGTATGTGTGTTACAAATTCAATGCTCACAAAAATGTTATAAATTTGCTGAGTTGACTTAGTAAAGTAATAAGTAAATAATTTTTCAACCCCTCATTTAATAAATTAAAAATATTATTATTAATATATACTTATGTAATATGTGACCAGAAATGTGGTAAACCACAAATGATTTATAAATCAAGCAAAGACAAAAAAAGAGTCTTTTTACTATAGATTTCTATCTTACGATCTATTTTTGTCTAACAAATACAGAAAATCAAAAATTTTCCTCCAAAAATGGGACGTTTCATTATATTGTAATATATTTTTAAAATTACATAAAACTAATTCAGTTTTTTAAAATAAATTATTTGAAAATAATTCATACTCATACCCAGAAGATCGATTTTACGATTACGAATTCCAAGAATTTTGAAGAACAAATTGTGCATAATTTTTTCACAAGTTATTGCACTCAATGAACTGAAATAAAATGCAAAATATGAAATTAATTTAAAAAATAATTTATTGTGCTATTTAAAATCTGCAATTTCCTTTTCAACTACAAGGATCAAAAATGCATTTTAACACTTCATACCTGCACTCTTTTAAGAAAATACTTCGGTAACATTTCCAACTCAACTGACTTGCGTCCACCATGAGTTACATTAATCTGTCTATCAATGGCTAATGGCGGTGTGAAAGGAAGATATCAATAGAGTGATTGGAAACGTGAGAATTGTTAGAGAAAATTGTGTTTTCAGCAAAAGGACCTATTCGAAATGCAGAGAAGCATCTAATTGGAGCTTACCTTTCTAGTCAAGTGAAAGGTAAAAACCACTTACATGAAACTTAGAAACTCTCTATAAAAGCACAATAGTGTACGAAAACCAAAATTGAGTGACTGGGATAGACATACATACATACATAACTGTGTGGAGATATCTAGGAATGTACTTTAAGATTAACGAGTGCTGTCTCCCCAACACCTAGTGTGCTCTACACTTCTACGAAGTCCCTGAGGGCGCTACCATCGTGGTATTTATAAAGGCAATCAAATTGTATATACAAAATGGTAGCAAGAAGTTACAATACATTTTAAGGGGTTTTAAACCATGTGTAACATCAGGCAATAGCATTAAATATTTTCTCTGAGTTAAAAAATAAAATTTAACAAGATGGCACATATAACAATCAATGGAATAACAATTTACAATCAATGAAAAAAACAGTTAAAAATTTGTAAGGTAATTATGGCATTAAATACATTATATAAATAAAAGAAGTCTTATAAATGGTATGAACACACTTAATTATGAAAAGGAAAAAATGGCATGATACGAAAGATGATAACTATGTACAGACTGGAATAGACAAGAGTTGAAGATGATAGTCATTCCAAAACACCAAATTCTAAGATCATATTGTTGTTGTTGCTTATCTCGGGACTATTTAGCATAACCAGACAATTCCCATGGATCTGAAAGTATCCAAAATGTCTAAAAAATGATGAGAGTTCAAAAGGACTGCGTCTTTGCTATAATTTAAACACACCAAAATTTGAGTGGTGGAAGCCATGTCAGCTGTGCTGCAACGGCATTCCGTGCATCGTTTTAAATAACCAATTTAAAAAATGAAGTCTCTTATATGGCCACTCAAGAAGCGTGAAAATTGTTTCTTGGGATCATCAGTCACCTATGCTATCAGCCTTCCAGAAGAATATCTACCTTTAAAATCCCATATTTATTCAAATTGTATGACTGAAGTTACATGTGTTGTTCGTATTCTCGACAAAATAACCATCCAAAAATCATTAACGTTAGTACAGAATGGTATGAAGTGACGGCAGGGGTACCAAAATTACCTAAACTAAACTCTACAGGAAATAGAATAGAAAATTTGGTGGTCTGTTGTTTCAGAAAATGAATGTATATTCATCTGACAAACACCAACAGAGACATTTTCACTGTTGCTGTCTGATTCTCACCATAAAGTACACGAGAAACTCGATAATAATCTGTAGAACTAAGTATCTTAACTTGGCTTGTATTCCTGGTAAAGAAAGTCAGAGACTTGCTAGTATACATGCAGTTCATTTACATATCATGTTTCATTATCTCTTAAAGACGGAAAACGAATTCTACGTAAAACTGAGCAGGCTTTTCCTAATCACATCCCGAACAGTTTGGGACTTTCCAGAGAGGATATATACTCCTCCCCCCTTCTGGCCTTCGATTTTCTTAGGGTCAACGATCTGAGGGATTTTGTCTGACTTTGTCAGACATTTGGAAGATAAGTCACAACAACAGCAACGAATTCCATTCCAAAATGACAATGCCTCATGTGCGCATGACTGACTCTGTTGAAATCATCCCGATTAGATCAGAATACCTTAATGATAAAATGGAACATACTTGATGTGAAATCCTTAGTTCTTTAATATTAACTTCAGTGAGACTTTGAAGGTCTTTCTATTAAGCAAAGTCTGCGGTTGGCTTACTTCTCTATGCACTCTATCTAAACTTGATTTTTATTTGTCCCCCTCACCCTGAATATAAGTTATAAAGTTGGAAGCTAGTAGTCAAATACCATTTTAATAAGAATTTTGCATTCTTCCACAGATATTCGTATTATTTATCTTATTACAAAAGGCGTATAAAATTGCTCAAAAGTGACATAATCCTGCGGTAATAAGTGTTTTAAGTTTGTATCAAAATTGCTTTATAGTAGCTTCTTGCTTAATAAAATTTCTTATGGTTTATGTTTATCTTTAAATATTAATCTTGAAATTAATTTTTTATGAATAAAAACCAAAAATAATGTACCTATGACAGAAAAAAGTCATTTTAAATATTAAAGCTTGTTCACATTATTTGTTAGTTAAAAAAAATTAAAAGAAAGCAATTTAATTCGTTTGAAAATAATTTTAAAAGTAAAATTCTGTCTTTTATTACTAAGATTCATTTATTTTACAGATAAAATGATTTTTCTCCCTGAGTTATGAAATTAGATATATAATATTATTGCGTGCATAAAAAATTATTATTGCATTTTTCATTTCAGTTTTATTTCATAATAATCTAAATTCACTTTCAGATTTTATTGCTCATAAAAGAACTTCTTCCTCTAAGACAATTCAAACAAAAATTCAAATTTCAATTCGCGCCATTTGCTTTTCAATGCCTTACGCGCCCTTCTTATTTAAATCTGTCTCAAGGGACTTGCTAAGATTTATCTGAAAGTCTCTTCTTCCTTCTGAATTGCTCCAAACGTTTTGTTGACAGTTCTCTGATTTCTTTTCCTCTTATTGATGTTTGTGTTGTTGATGACCTTTGCGTGGAATTCTTCGTGCGTTCGGTGGCTTCCTTCCTTCCTTCTCTTTCCCATTTCCGACCCCAGTCACGGTTCTGGTCAAGAGAAAAGGAAACCCAAGTGTGTCACCTTCCGAACAAAGTAATTTGTTCGCGGTTAAATTCGAACAAAGAAAGAAGTGTTTGTTAATAAAACTGATGCCGGAGAGAGAGAAAAAAAAAGAAAAGACAAAGAATTCGAAATACCTGAGAAAGAGCCTTTTCAGAATACAAAACGGAATCCTACGACATCAAATACTCTTTTCGGTCAACCGCGGAGTGTCGGCAAATTGATTTTGAAGCCTTCCGAGAATTTAATTATAAAGGATTGAGAATTGGTATTCTCAGAGGACGGGAGGAACAGACTGTAGCAAAAAAAGTAGGCTCGGAGCCTTTTCTTTACCGGGATTTAAAATCTGTAAAGAAAAGTTGCAACAATAAATAGTTGTTTGGTTAAACTTGCATACGCTAAAATAGCAGTCAAACTTTACTGTTGTAAGGGAATTATTTAAATATGTCCATCCATATAAATTTTAAATCCATATATTTACAAACTATGAACATAAAAAGTATAATAAAAAAAAAGAATTGAAATATCTTATAACTATAACATTTGTATAATCTAAGCTGTTATTTATATGCTATACTGCTTTATGAGAAACTTTGTTTCTTTTTATATTAATAAATTTCATTCTTACGAAGCTATTGAATTGAAGTTAAATTATTTTTCATATAAAAACATGAATCACATTTATTTCAGGTTCATTAGAAAAGCGTAAATTTCAACTGTTTGGAGAAAATAATCGAGTATGAAATTTCCTAGTACATTCAATAATCTAATTTCCTAGTACATTTAATAATGAAAAAATATCTTAATATCAATTTTTAATTATTGATATTCCCCTTTGATTGAATTCTATTCAAAAATCTTAACTAAACATCGAACTTAATAAACCAAAAATAATTAGGAAATAAATTTTCTTTTTATTCTTCAAAAACTTCACAAATTCTTTGATTTGTACTCAACTACAGATTCAAAGATGATATTGGATACCTAAGTCAACATTTGCAATAAAATTCTGTTAAAAATTCCATTTAAGGTTACCACAATAGTATCTTATTCTCGAAGCACAAAATGACACTCCAACCATGTAAAATTTTAGCGCCCGAGTATGATTTCCAAAGAATAAAATATTCTTCAAACTATTAACACTTATTCTATTAGTAGAAAAAGAATACTAACATTAGAAGATTGTAACAACAGCGCTGCCAGCCATGCAAACTAATACTCAAGGACATAAAATCGAAAAAGTTGCCAATGACTTTCTGGAGCAAAATCTGTCAAAAATATCCTGAGGTACGTTTTATCAAGTTTATTGGTATTCTAAGAAGACTGAAGTTATTTTTCCCCAATATCCCATATTTTTTCCCAATATATTTTTTCCCTTAAACATGGGAAATTCAATAGCTATCTTCACCGTTTCCACATTAAAAACATGTGAGTTGTGCATATGAAACTCTGGGAGTGACAACCCTTCTCACATTCTTCTTGAGTGCCCATCTGTCTCTGAAGAAAGGAACGAGCTTTGTAAAGACTTAAATAACAGGTAGACCCCGATTTTGGTGGACCTAGTAAAGAAAGAGAATTTTGAATTTTTTTAAAAATTTATCCATGCTGTTATCTAACTCCTTTTTATTTTTACATCTCTTTCTTTTCCCTCTCTGCCTTCTTTTATTATTATTTTTTTCATCTCATGATTTATTTGGATTTGTTATGTAGTACATTTGTTGTACCTTCGGGCCCTGTGTGGTATTCCTTGATACAAAGGAAGATATTTTTGTTTTCGCAAATAAAAATATATATAATCTTAAACATTTTCAACTAAAACAAGTTCTGGTTACCTGGCAATCCTGGAAAGACAATTATGTTCTTGAGAACTTTTGTTTCAAAAATCATTTTGAATGAGGCTGAATAGTGCTTAGCTGACGAAGAAAGAACATCTGATATAAATAGGAATGTCACCAACTGCAAAATGCTCATCAATCGTCAGAGTACCCGTCATTGCAAATAAAAGTGATCAGCTGTCCTAATTGTTTGCTCAACAGACTATCATATTATAGTCATAAAAGTTTGCAACTCAGTAATTTAAACTGGATTAAATTATAGATTTTTCATGATACAAGTACTTATGCAATGGTACAGTTTGTATTAAAATATATATCCATCACTAAAAACACCTTTCCTTCAATCGAAAATTTTCTAATTTGTTGGTGATAGACACCCTTCTACATGACATCCACAATCAAGGAATATTTTAAGCTGTCTTAACAGATGTCGATATTTTTATAAATGATGCCAAACGATATGGATGATAGGTTTGTATATTTCGATACTTTGACAACAGAGAAATGACTTTGAAGTGATGACATCAACATATTAGTGTAGATTTGATGGTAAGATTCTTTCTCATGTTTGTAGCCGAGAAAATTTCAGCACCATGATAGAAACCTGATGCATTGTTACTGAGGTCACTCAATTATATATTTTAGAACATGCTAAATGATACGTCTTTTAACTCAGTGTGCTTATCTGAAAATTCTGACACCATACTTTTCAAAACCGGCAACTGTTCGAAGTCATTTCAAGTACAAATTAAAGATATCTTTCTTTAAAACATCGTACATACAAAATGGTAATCCTATTCCTATAACTCATGTTTTTGAGTAACGAATATCTGTCTTATAATTACGATATGCATTATACAAGACAATAAAGCTATTATTACTAAACCATCGTTTAATTATCAGTAGTTTAGATAACTCATCAAATTATCATATCATACCTAGATTATTGAACTAGTGATTAAATAATTTCATAGTGCACATATTTTTTTAAAACAGTAAAACTTCTTTTCAAACCAATTTAAAATTCATTGGGATGTTTTTGTTATTTGTATAGTGATGTAAAATATTGGAAAATAGGTTCCATTCCAATATTTTTATAATGTCAGCTTATTCATATTACAATATTACTACACTATAGATGAGAGAATATTTATTTTTCAATCCATATATTTTAATACTATTAAATAAATCTGTAAAAAGAAAATTTTACTTCATTTTTTTACTTTTATTCATCAAAAATAATGTGCCAAATGCAGCATATATTCCACGGCCATCATTTCAATTACAAATAAATTTTTTAGTTGTGAGACCTCATTTAGCATTCCAAAACAGTGTTTTCAACAAAACTAAATAAATAGTAAATATTGTTATATTTTTCTAAATCCCAATATTTACCAAAATCTATTCGCTTGTTTTCCACTGAAAAAAATTTCTCATTTCTTCATAAAACAATAGCTTGGAATAATATTTTTTGCTGTCATAAAATGTAAAGTACTTTGAATCATTTCACACAAAACTATATAATTTAATAAAAAGAATATAAAACCTTAAGCAACAATTTTCCTTTTAGATGTATATAGTTATTTTTTTTATTTGCAAAAAAAAAAAAATAATAATAATAAATAAATAAAATATTTATATTTATAAAATTTAATTAACTTGCCTCTTTAAAATATGAATGCCATTAATGCCTGTCTTGGATAAATAACTTGTAAGTGTAACATTTCCTATAAATTCAGACACAAGATTGTAAAAGAAATTACCTTTAATTAATAGAAACCATACTGCATTTTAAAACACTTAAGTAAATTCTTGACATCAGTTACTGTGAAGTATTTCAAGATGTTTCGTCAGAGATTCTAACCTATACATATTTTCAGTTAGTTTTGAAACCCATGTTGACTTCTGAATTGAAAATACAAAACTGACACAAGATGGTTTGATAGATATTAGATATTCAAATTTGAGAATGTCCTCATAAATTATTTTTCATGAAGAATTTGGCGAAATCAATTAATCATTATAAATTCCCTTCGCTGTTACAAATTTATGAATAAATGCTTATGAAGAGACTAACTCAAATTTTAATATCAGCCGGTAATATACATGTACCTTCAAGAGTCAACTAAGAAGTCATCCCGAGCATAATGAAACGAATAAAGGGAAAATACCTAAACTGAAATAATAAATGAATAAACACAGGAGTCACATTTCAACAACACAGCAAGTAAACAAGCAAGGAATAATACATTTTCTACAAGCTTATTATTCAAACACCAGGTGGTGCAAAGCGTTGAAACAGCCCCACCACTGCCATCCATTTTAGTGGAATATTCATAATCATCTTCTTTTGCCATCCCATTGCACCACGGTGACGTCACATTATGCCCCATTTCCATAAACAGGGCGACAGATGTTGACGTGTTGTTGTGGTCCCTTTGGCACTTGTAATTAATGCAAGGAAGGGCGATTTTATTTAATTACGGTTTCTGACGGCAGAGTTGTGTTGTTGCCCTCCTTCTTATAATGACCCACCAGTTATAATTCCTTCCTGCCATTCTTACAGTGAACCGCTTCGAATGCGATGTAATCTACCCCTTCTGAAAAGACCAGGGATTGTTGTTTGGTGCGCCAATGAGCTCAAAAGTTATTTAACCTTCCCCCCTCCCCCTTTTTTTTCTCTTCCCTGAACTGCTGTCTTCGTTTTTAAATCTAAAGGGATATGCATAACATCAGTCTTCTTCAATATTTAATTAAGTCTATATCAAGCTGGAAAACAATTACATGCAGTGTATATTTTAAAATATGCAATAAATACGAAGGAAAAAAATTATATTTGCATAACAAGCCAATGTACAAAGCCAATACTTAAAGATTTATTCAATTTTTTAGAATTATATAGATTTCACCTGCTTACACAATTTTTACATATTTTGAAGTGAAAATTTTTTTTCTTTTGAAATATTAAAAAAATTCAAACTATTTGAAACAATAAAATCTTTGAGTGTGATCTGCTAACCGCTACAAGAATAAATGGCAAAGATTAACGGCTGGCAAAGATTGGCGAATAAATGGCTGGGAATAGCAAAAAAATTTAAGGGCAAAAGATTCCCTTTTTCTTTCTAGATTCCCACACGAGTAATCCTTTTTATGTAAAAAAAATAATGATATTTATTTATTTTTTAATATACGTTTTGCTTTTTTCAGCGAATTCGTTTTCACCTTTCTTAATCCATCACCTGTCGGAAATCCATTGGAACCCGAATGAACAATTTTTCCCCTGACAATTTTTAGAATAAATTAAATACACTTTTCAAGCATTATACACTTCATCCTATTTGTTTTTAAGCTGGTCTTTTATTTTGATTTTTTATTTCTGATGCAAAAAATCGTTTTGATAATCTACTAGTTAAATTATTTTGTAATGTGTTCACACTGTTATGCCTTAAACTGTAGAATTTCGTGTTTTCGTCCTTAAAGTGAAACTGGTTAGAACTCTTTAAATTCAACTATAACGTTGCACCTTTTAATATTCAAACGAAGTAAACAAATAGTAAGTCAAGTACAAGTTAAAATTCAAGATTGTGAGGATTTCTAGAAAGTTGCAAAATAGCTAATTAAAATATGCATGTTGGTACTAACAATGAATATTATTTTCCATATAAAATTACTTAGTATAAAATTTTCGTATTACAAAAACAAAATTTTATCTTTGTTCACATTGAGAATATTACGACTTGAAAATTTCACAATTTTGATAATTTCTCTGAAAATATTACTTTAAATTACCTATTATATTATAATGCCTTACTATTTAGTTCTGTTTTTCAAATTATTTCAATGTACTGTTTAAGTTTTCTGTATTCAAAACAGTTTTAGTGTTTGGGTAACATTTGTTTACTCTCCGCTAATTATCCAAACATTACAAACATCAAAAATAAATATATTGTTAGTATTGAAGTCGCCAATTCAACCAAATTCGATTCATTTACGTATTATGAACACTAATACTACTACTATATACAATTTAAATTATTTTCTTATTAGTCAGAAACAAATCATCCATAAGCCACTTGAATTTAATATTCCTTACGTAAAAACGATTATCCATTTTTCTCTCTTTATTTCAAGAAGCATTTTAATTATTTAACAGTGATAATTAAGAATATGATGATTTACTCTCAACAAATTAATATTAATATTATTGCAATTATCCATTATTGTTTCTTTATTTCACAAAGCATTTTAATTACTTAGCAGTGATAATTAATAATATGAAGATTTACTTTCAACAGGATAATATTGATGTTATCGTTACTGTTGATTGAAATGTATGCAAGTATTATTTCACGACTGTTGAGTTTGAAAATAATATTTTTATAATGATTTATGCGCTCAAATTCACCAACTTGATATAAATTATGCAAATATTTGGTTGAATTTAAGTGAACTAAGTATTTTAAAACCAAAATTTAATAAAAGTTTATGTGAAAATACTAAAACACTGAATGGTTTAGTAACAGAAAACTTGTAAATAATTTTGCCTAGCTCTGAAATAAAAGAGACATCTTCCATTCTTTTTGCAGTTGTCCAGATGATAAATTGCACTTTGTCTTCAGCCCCGTTTTTGGATTGTCTCTAAGTAGAGAAAGGGTTTCGACAAAGTGGTTCAAAAGTCTTAATTAGCAGAACCCTTTTCAAGGAGACCGACACTCCTTTCGGTGGTCTGTCCTCTCTTTAATTCTATGCAAATGAGGAAGAAGTGTGGGTGGTGGAAACGGACAAGGCATGGGAACTTCCTTCGGATCGTTAATGGCGGACATCTGTTCCAGAAATACTGACAGACGAGCGACACGTGGGCGTACCAGTGTGATGAGACCCAGCTTCAGAAAGTAGTTGTACCAGATTGGATTATGGGAGGAAATCGTTAACCCTCAGTTATGGAAGAGGAAAATTATCCAGCTATAATTTTTTGGTTTTAACCATCGAAAACCAAAATAAGCAAATTCAGATCAATCCTTGCAGCTTTCAAAATTATACCTAATTGTGCTATCCTAATTAACTCACTAAACCGAAATAATCGACCAAATAATTTTATTACAAGTATGATTATAAAATCCAAATTTGATTTTCAATCTTTTACGTAAGTTAAACGTAGTATAAGATAGTTTTCATTCGATAAAAGTAAAATAGTTTATTACTACACAAACTCATTCATTGTGATAATTTTTAATTCCCAACTGAATAATGCTAAAAAAAAATTTAAAAATAAAAAATATGTACTAAAAATGACTTTTATATATACAACATTTCTTCTTCTTCCAAAGGCGTTAAAAATAGTTGTTAAGTATTTCTAAGTAGTGGCAGGAAATCAAAAATTATATTAATTATAATGATCTATATATATATATATATATATATATATATATATATATATATATATATATATATATATATATATATATATATATATATATATATATATACATATTAAAGTTTTTTTTTATTAAGTTTATAATCAAACTTAATTCTTTCCCTTATAAGAAATATATTGAATTATAAATATTTTAATTTCAAATGTCATAAATTCAGGTGAATAACTTTGCATATGTTTAAATAATTCATGAAAAATGGGAACATTTAAAAAAAATAATACGTTACAAATATACAATTGTGTTCCAACAATAAATCCTGTATACATCAATAGAGCGGTGATAATATTATTCTCTTCACATAAGGCATTAAATATGAAATTATCTCTTGAGTAAGAATGCAATTTTTATACTCCTAAATAAAATATTAAAAAAAATTATTTTAAAATAATAAATTATTTCATTATTTGTTCACCAAATGTACAACTTTAAAAACAAAGTTTCGTGTTTGTATTTAGTCTCATTTCAATTCATTCAATAATTTACTGTTATTCTGAAGAATTTTTCGCCTTCAGCTATTTATTATGAAATTATTTCGATAAATATTCATTCCATTGTGAATTTAATCTATCGTGTATGAAATTGTTAACATTTGTTAAATCTTTCGATTACAAAGATTAAGAAATTAGTGATAATGAAAACGATAGAGAGCAAAATGATAAATTAATTTTTATAACAGCAAAACTAGTATAAAAACTAATAATTTTTCATTAATTTAATCAATCATTTGATTAATTCAATACTAATCAATCATTTACCAAATGAAACTTACATAAAAATCTACTAATCAAATCGACTTAAATTGAATTTGATAAAAATTGAATTGAAGAAAATTGAATCACACAAAGATGAAACAGCTGAAGATAATAAGATATATCTGTTGAAGCTATTCGTATCACTTAAGTAAAACTTATCACAACAGTATGATAGTTAGTAAGCGTATCAATATCTTCTAATGTTCCATCATTTCTGAAAACCATCATTATAGAAAACAAAAAATATAGTTCTTATATTATTTAATAATTATAATTTCAATGCAAATTATTATTTATCAAATACCACGTCAAACTTAAAATTAAAATAAATCAAATGTAATATAAATTAAACAAAAGATACTGTTATTTGAAATATCATTTTAATGTTTCATCATTAATACTTTTGGCAGATGTTTACTCTGTAAATTTTGCACCATTTCTACAGATTTCAAAAACATTTTTTAGGAATTGGCCAAAAAACATTCTACTAAAGAACAAAATGTTTCATATTAATGAAATGGAAAGCAAAATATTTCCCCATTCCAAACCATATTACTTAACTATATTTTTGGCAGAAACATAATTCTTTTTTGCCAGTCGCCAAAAGTTTCTTTTGTATTTGATAAATGTGTATTTCAATTTATTTTTCATGAGGAATGGTACATTTTAAGAAATACATTACTAACATTTTTGAAGTTGTTTGCTTGTGTGTGCATTTATATTTATTAGAAAGGAGTTGGAAAAAGTTACACGGCTAACTTATCACTAGCAAAACTTCTTCATCCTTTCTAACTTGCCTGAAAATACGGAAATTCGACCGGACCTTTCTTAACGTAATGGAAGTATTTTCGATATTTTTCTTACTTTCTTATATTTTACTCCATTGTTGTACACCGACATCTTCGAAGAAATCGCCGCAGGGATTTCTTAATCCTACATGAAAGGTTGCAGTTCCAGTTACGTAATGGAATGAGATTTTTATTTATTTATTATTTTTTTTTTCATTGCATGTAAGTTTGGGTCATTTTTTTCTTTTCAGTTGAGACTTATTTGTCATGATGTGTTTTCGATTTTTCCCCTCCAAATCCTTGAAGAAAAGATTGATATCGAATATTTTCAGATTTGGGTAACATCCTCACATCCCATTCTCATATTTCTCCTCCAACGACATTGATTACTGAGTAGCGTGTGTGCATCTGCATGAAAGGGAAACGTATGCAAGCATAAATGTGTTTCACTTTCAACCAAACGTTGAAGCCCATTAAAAATATGCATGGATAATACAATGGTTTAAAAATTATTTATAAAAATTATATAAGTATTTTAATTTATTGAAAAATTTAAGAACACAATTTTAGAATTTCTTAGATTTTTCAGAAGTTATTAATATCTATTTGATACTTCACTTCTGACGGATAAAACAACATTAAAGTTTAAAACATTTAAAAATGGAATCGTTTTCTATATTTTATGTAAAAAATAAAAATGTTTAAATTATTTAATAAAATGAAATCTTACGCTCACATTTGTAAAATTTAATATTCCAAGAGTACAAATGCTTACTTTCAGTGAAATATTGAATTTATTTATAAAAAATTATAATGTCAAATTATTTGTTGATTAGAAGATAGTTTTCTATATTTTTTAGAATCTGATTCTTTCTTTAAACATTTATATTTTGGTAAGTTTTGAAGGCATACATGAAAATTTGTGATGAATGTTTTTTCGGACAAATTTATAAAAACCTGCGGCTTGATTTTTTTTCTGCAAAAGGAAATAAATAGAACTTTATTAGAAGATAGTTTTCTATTTTTTTAGAATCTGATTCATACTTTAAACATTTATATTTTAGTAAGTTTTGAAGGCATACATGAAAATTTGTGATGAATGTTTTTTCGGACTAATTTATAAAAACCTGCGGCTTGATTTTTTTTTCTGCAAAAGGAAATAAATAGAACTTTATATTTTATTTAGAAATTATTTACATTCTCATGAGGATATTGATAAAAATTAATCTTTTCCTCATTTCGGATAAATGTTTGTAATTCCTTGGAATTTAATTTCAATGGTAAATCCCGAATGAGTAGGATTTTGTTTGGAAATATATAATGCAAAATAATGAAGCGGCAACATAAGTCAAAAGCTTGTTATTTGATTGCCTATAAAAAAAGACAGCAAAAAAACGTAAATAAAAATTAATATGGAGTAGAAGATCAGATTCCTGATATTATGTGTCATGTCTACGTGTAGTAATATAGTTAAAAGCATGAGGTCTACTATTCAGAATGAATTTTTAATTCTGTTGTTGAAACCAGTGATTTGATGAGTACATATTTTTTTTTCCTCACATGAATTTATAATTTTAATTATTTTTAATAAGTATTACATAACCATGAATAAATTAATTTTATTTCAGCATGATTATTTTACCGATAACATTTGACTTTTTCGTTTTAACTAATTCACTTGAATACTTTCATATATTAGATTAGAAAATACATAATATAATGAGTTCTCAGTTAATATATATTTTAAATTTATGCAATGTAATTTCTTTACAATGGCCTTGTGACTTTTGAAAAAAATTTCAGTGCTTAAAAATTAAAAGAGAAAAAAAATTTTTTTTTAATAAATTACATTAATGTTTTTATATTATTATTTTGATTCGTGTTATGTAATTAATATTTAAACAAATATAAATCTTTACATATCAATATCATTTATACTATTGTCCTCATTAATTAATTTTCGCCTTTAGTGCAATAGAAACTTTAAGTCTCTTTTCAGAAATACTAATTTCATCATTTATAAGTTTCTTGGATGGAATATTTGCCTAATCTAAGTAGAATTAATTTTTTATTTGAGATACATATGTCATTGAATTTAGAGGAACTTAATATAAATTCAGTTACTTTCGAAATTTAAATGATTTAAATTTTTAAAAAAATGTATGACGATTTGAATTTAGGTTTTTATTTTTTAAAATCTAAAACGGATTCCTCTAAAAAAAATTAGGAAAATGATGCAATTGCCTTCAAAGGAAAAAATTAACTGATAGTTTTAACTTGGAACAATTATTGCAGTGAGCGCAATTTTTCGATTTGAAGAAAGAAGATAATAGATCTTCTTTCTCCACTTGGATCAATATCAAAGTTAATCAGTTTTTGTACCTTTTCTAGCAATTCATTTAACTTCTTATCTGTTAACTGCGATTCATTTCATCGCTGCCGCTGCTTTTACTGTCTCCGCTGGGATGTGATGTATTATCTAATTTTTCACTCCTCATTTCGCGATCGTCTTCACCATTATTATTTTTTTTTCTTTTTTTTTTTTTTTTATTTTTTTACACTTCCGAACATTTGCTTTTACAGTTCCCGAGATTTCTTTAACTTCATTTTCAATTGATGAAAGCCTTTTTAGGACATGCTACCAAATCATTCAACTTTGATGAGTTCATCTCAGTAACCATTCCTTCGTCTGTAGGAGTGATATAAGTTAAATTACTTTCGAATTTTAGGCACCTCATGTCATTTTACTTGCTTTATAATATTATATTTCCAAGGTTTTAATCATGCCTAATATGAGAAAAATTAAATGTTTCAATAATTCATTGATATATCAGTTACATTAACAATGTCTTGTTGCGATGTGTTGAAGGATTTACGGTGAAGTGACAAATACACCCAGAAGTATTTCTAATATACCGTGTATTAAAACTTCAGCATTAAATAAATTTAAAAGTAAACATTGTAACTATGAATAAAATCTAAATCACCATTTAACAAGGGCGCAGCATGTCCATTTTTTAACCTTGCGCCATAAAACCCAGCCAGCCAACCATCATTTGAAGAGAATTAAAGTACTATAAAATAATAACTTTAATGGCATACTTTCATTGAAATGTTTAGCGAAAATATCCGTAAATAGGCATAGAGTAGTTTATCCCATCCAACTGCAATAAATGCAGAAACCGCTTCCACCACTACACTGACACAAATAAATTCCAACTTCAGAAGAATTACCATTGCTGTTTAATTTATATTTGTCGTTAGGTCTTACTTAAAAGCCACGGTGACTTGACTGGTTAAGGTATCGTTCTGGTAATCGGAAGGTAGTGCGTTGGAACCACAAGTTAACAGAAGATCCGTCGTGCTCACTAAACGCATCTGGAACACACACATTTAATAGATCGTGGTCATAGTTTCCTCCAAGGAAAATGATACTTTTGGGGGTGGCTAGTCAAATAATGAGGGGTCTTCTGCTTGGTTCATGCTTTTAAATTACAAAAGTTTTTATTCCCAGATGCTTCCACCTAAATGGTAAGATCCAATTCAAGGATAGGTACAGAGGAAAATATTCGTGCAGCAACCACATTACATGAAATAAAATAACAATGAAATAAAAATAATGCTGTTGTGCATTCAATTCAAAGAAAAAACAAATATATTTTTTTGGAATATCAAAAGGAAATAAGTTTTTGTTGGTAAGTTTCATCAAAATAAATTAATTAATGAATCCAATTAAAACTAAACTTTGATTTAAGTGTTTTGCTAGTGATTCTTGAAAATATTCCTCCCCTCATTTTACATACTTTCTTTAGTTTAGCATTCTTCTCAGAGCCATTAACAAATAGTCATAAATACTCTCTTCAGAAAATACACTTAGACATTTTTCAATGCAATCGACAAAATATACTCTTTAAACAAACCTTATAATCATTTTAAGCTTTGAAATTGGATTTGTTTGAAAATAAAAATAAAAATATTTTTGCAAAAAAGCATCATTTTCCTAAAAATATATATATATATATATATATATATATTTATCAAAATAAAAATTATATTTACTTAAATTAAATTTCGCACAAAAATATTTTGATCCTAAAAGGGAGTTATCATTAAAAATAATTGCTCAATTAAAATTTTGTGACTTATTTTAAGCATTATTAAAATTATTAACTAACTACTTTTTGAGATTGATAACTTTTTTTAGAAATTATGTGGACTACTTTAAATTAGTTTAAAAGATTAAATTCTCTTTAATTAAATAATAATAACACACAGATGGCTATTAAAATAATGAAAATACCTTACATTTAGAAAGAATCATTTATTAGTATGGTGCAGGATCATCTTAGGCATGAAATACAATTCGGATTACCTAAGAATTTATTTATACAAATGCTGAATCGTGCTTAGAAGAATATTGTACCATTCTTGATGGAGATATTGTAAAAATTCTTGAAGAGATCCGGGCAAAGAATATCGATTCTATATTGAACACTCAGAAATAGACCATAACTGTTCAATTATATCGATATTCGGTGACTGTTCTGGCCAAATCAAATTTTTAACTTCATTCTCACGTTCGTCAAACAATGAATGAATAAATTTCGCTACATTTATTGGTATTATCTTGTAAAATTCTATCTCCTGCAAGAAACATAGGATGGATTTGGGTCATTTAAAATTTCTGCCCCGTGATTCTTTCTTTCAAGGACATGACTGCTACAGCAGAAAACCACGCCATGGCTGTCCATATCATAACAGATCCACCTCCATGCCTGACAGCTGGAAGGAGACAATCACGACCATACCTATATGCAGTTGTCCTCATTGCATACATCTGTGATATTGTAGAGAAAAGTGTGAAAAATGATTCATCAGATCATATTAATTTCTTCCAGTTATCAGTTGACTAAGCTTTGTGAGTGTAATATTACTATAAACGACATTTCACATTAACATCTGTAACGAGTGGATCAAGAATTATTTCTGTGACATAAATATTGCGTTCATGAATGGGCTATCTAACTAAAATCGTGGATAATGGAGAATTCAAATGCTTATTGAGCTCTATGGTCATTTTAGCTGCAGTTGTTACGCTTTCAGACATTATTATCCCTTTAAATATCCATTGATCTCTTTCACTGAGCTTCTCTTTCTTCCACTATTTTACTTTGCCGAGCTTATATTTGCGACACTGTGTGTATGATGGCATGATTTTAGATATTACCTCTAGAAATGTCTAGAAGTTGGGATGTTTCGGTCAGTTTTGCTCCAGCAAGTTGGCCTTCTACAATTTGGCATTTTTGCAAATCTGAGTGATCTAATATTTTAAGCTTTGTAAAATAATGCAAGGATTACAGGACTTCAATAAACTACAGCATACTACTGGATTCTATAGGTTTCTGTTTTAAAAAACTGGTAGCTATTTTAATATTTTAATGCTTATGAAGCGCATTCACACCAGTCACTTTTATTCAGAAATGTTTTCATTATTTTAATAACCGCCTGTACATTTATAATAAAGCGTTAAATGAAAAATATATCTAAAATATATTTAAGATTATATCACCTGATATTTTAAAAAAAGGTCAAAGAACGCATTTTTCATCCATAAAATAATTGGAAAAGCTAAGAACTAGTGAAATACGTAATATAGTCTTGTGTTTCCCAGTAAAAAAAAAAATCGACTTTATGAAAGAAATTTAAAAAGTGTGACACTAAAAATTTTAAAATAGAAAAAAATTACTCTTTTCTTTTTTAAATATACTTTTTCCATATATATATATATATATATATAAAGATCGTAATAAAATATTAAAGGAAAATTTATAATTGTTTTTGAAATATTTGTATCAGAGAAAATCATTGTCCATTTTAATATTGAATATTGATCTGCGAATACAGGGTGTTTCTTTGAAGTGGTCACAAATGCCTTGAAAAAGACTCAACAGCGGTAAAAAAGTAACAGAATATACAGCTAACAATGCTTAATCGGTAAAAATCAGAAAATTTGCAATAAGAAATGTGATTGCGACATGACTAGTCACTACATCAAGTAGCTTTGATGTTCGATATCCTTTACTCCATCGTTGTGGACTCGGCGATATATATATATATATATATATATATATATATATATATATATATATATATATATATTTCAACGGCGGGCAATTAGGTAACGAACCCTATCTCAGAACAAGGCCAGAAACTGCTACTCATTTGTCGTTACCCAGCAGGCACCTGTGAACCAAGTCACCGAGGCGAGTGGCGTTGCCCACGGCTATACCACCACAAACCCGTTTATAGAGTGGGCCACATTCATCAGTCATCACAGAAGAAAAGACAGAGAACGAAAGTAACATCTATGCTAGAACCGGGATTCGAACCTTGGCCCAACAACTCAGTAGTCAGGAATGTTAACCACTCAGCGATCAGTCGGCATATATATATTTATATACATATATGGAGAAAACTCTAATAATTTATCTTTTTAAAATTGAAATGAACATTTATTGCACTTGTATTTGAATTTTAAATATTCAAACAAAAATATCTTTTTCGATATAATCATGTGTCTAATATTTAAAAATTTTTATAGCTTAACACAAGTTTTCTTAAACTTTATGCGAAGAACTTTCATCTCAAATCGTCATTATATTACAGTATTTTTCTGCCTTTTGACCTTCAAGTTATTAAATTACATTTCAATAAAATTTCCTGACAAAGAAATTATGAAAGTGAAAACGCCAAAGATCAGTAATACAAAGAAATAATAATATATTCCCCTTATCTAAAATGTTTGCAAAACACCTGCTATTTTTATTCATAGATTGTCGAATTCTATGTTCATTATGTTTCCTGAGATGCAGATGAATTCAGTGCAGTAGGACTTCTTTTCACGTTTCCACAAAAGGGTTATTCTTGTACAATCTTTTAGCTTAAGAACCATCAACGATAATCAAGATATTACGCTAATGATTGGAAAGTAATAAAAATCAGGACAAACCACTTTTTAAAAAAATTTGTATTATTTCGCTTAACTTCTAATGAAATATTTTTTATTAATAGTACGTGCAAAGAATTGCTACTAGTTTGTTTGCCTAATACATAAAAATACTTAATTATTTTTTAAATACATTGTATGGATTCAGTATATGACACTCTGTGCAGACAGCCTCAAATTTTTCATACTATTCATCCCGAATCGTGCTCTGTATTTGTGTAATTTAACTGTAGAGGTCAGAAATAATGGCGTAATATCCAAATTTTTTGGTACTTGTAATAAATTAATTTTCATCTACTTTTAATATACACTGCTGGACAATTGCTAAAGACGGATCACAAATTGCAATGTAGCATAACATTAAACAACACATGAGGCCTAATAGGATAAAATATAGTTGCCACACTGTCTAGACATTAGAATAAAGAATATTTATTGTTCTGGAAAGTATAAAAACTATGAAACATCTGGAAGGAAAAAAATGTTCATTTCATGCTGTATACGGAAAAATGGAACAGTACAAATAAAAGTCAGCAGGCACCTTGAAGAAAGGTATCAGTACGAGAAATGTCCACCGTGGAGTGTGATGCAGCATTCCACACGTCGTATCATACTTTGCACAGCACTATCCAGCAGCTGTTGAGGCAATTTATCCCATTCCTATGTGAGTGCACGGATGAGGGTGTTCTTGTTTGTGCTCGATGACATGTTGCGTTGTCGTCCATAAAACAAATTTATCACCGAAAACACCACGGAAAAGACAAGCATGAGAAAGAAGAACTTCATTAATGTATCTTTGGCCCGCCATAATTCCATTCGCAACCACATGTAGGGGTGTGCAGCCATTGATCATGATGCCGGCCCACACCATGACACTGATTGTTGGATATCGGTCCCTTTCCTGGATGTTCTCTGGTGGCGTCTACAATCCGATGACAGACTGAACCTAGTCTCATCTGAGAACAGTACGCATGCCCAGTCCTGTTCACTCCAATTGCGATGCTCACGACACCATTGCAAACGGGCAGTACGGTGCTGTCTGGTCAATGGGACACACACAACAGGTCTGCGGGCGTATAGTCCTCCTCCCCTCAAACGTCTGGCATCAGTTTTTCGGAAGATCTGCTTTCCTGAGGCAGCAAGAAACTGATATGCCACCCGCTGAGCTATGGTGCGCCTATTCCTTTTTGCTGATAGGACGATATATCTGTCTTCTGCAAGCGTCGTACTTCTAACACGACCTCCCCGTGCCGCCTACTACACATTCCAGTAGTTTTAAATGACTTCCACAGCCATGAAACAACGGTGTGAGCGATATCGAACTCCCTGGCAACATCTGTTATTTTTCGCCCTTCTTCGATCTTTCTTATAATTTGGCCACCCATAAAATGATCTAAATGATGTCAGTAAGACATCCCAAAAATTTCAAGTTCGTCAATCTTTCCTGTAAAACTTTGGCTTGAAACAACAACTGTCCACTCGCGTCAAAACCTTTAAAGCTCTTATGAACGCTATGACGTGTCGAACAGACGTGGGGGGAAAAATTTGCATACGCATACTTCTTCTTACTATATCCCGCACTTATTCAAATTTTCCACTTTTTGATTGCCCTTTCATTTTATGGTTACTGTGGATGATAGTGTTATTCGTCCTTAGCAATTGTCGAGCAGTGTAATACGGATTAAAATTAATATTTAGTTTTAATCCATACAGAAATTAAATATTTTATGCTTATGATACAACGATTATTTTTTGAACAACTTGAAGCTAAATTCATAAATATAATATAACATTTTAAAAAGACAATTACTATTTAATTCCCTAGAACGTCACTATGGCCTAAAAGTTGTATTTCGCTTCTCATTATATAATGTTTCGTGTCCGATTCCATCTTCTGTTGAAAACAAAAAGATAGTGTTAATAGTGTGATATTGGTTTCTCATTTCTCATCTTAAACGTCTTCTTCAACAACATGCATTAAACCAATGACAAATTTATTGGAACATAGCAGAACAAGATTGGTGGACTGAAATTCTTCTTCCTGAAGTCTCCATCAATTATTTTATCATTAATCGACTTCTTAATCATTTCATTTCCAGCCATGACCCATACGCCTCATATTACAAAATATTCTGTAGAAGAGAAACCTCCTTATGTTCATGTGGTAAACAAGATTCACCAGTGCACTACATCTTCGATTGCCCTATCATATCCAGCAACCACATCAGATCTTCATAAGACATACCACTTATCCAACATCTCCAGTTTTGCATAAGACATAGACCATCTCAACGTCGCTAAACCAATATAAGGAAGATCCTCGTGGGCTTGGACTTGCACTTGTGCCAACAGACACCAAACCTTACAGGCTCCACCTAAAACTTTTTTATTAGCAAATTGAGAAGGAGTTCCATATTTTTGCTAATCAACGGTACGCCGCAAACATCTATCTCTGCCCACTGTCCAGTACACTTTTCTATGCATTTCTATAGAAATAACTTTTTGAAAGTTTTTCGGGTCTACTTTCTTGAGAAGTTTAAATATGACTCTTATCTGTTAAAATCCTCTGGGAGACGTTAAATGTTTACATGCTTTACAACGCTTTTATATAGCTATTATTCAGACATTATTATACATTATTCAGAATCAAATTCACAGTGTTTACTTCTCTGGAAAGAAAGACATAAAATATATTTAGTTTAATCATATTTCTTAAAAATACTTTTTGGCTAAAGAATTATATATAACAGATGTTTGGTAAACGATGTAAACATAGGATTGCTTTAACTAAGCTAAAAGAAAGTGGGTTATGATGCTTTGACATATTTCCATTTCCAGTCTGTAAATCCCAAAATTTTCCGAATGAAATGAAATATAAATTTCAATTTTTTTATACACATACAATCTACCTTTGCACCACACTTACAACACAGAGCTTACAGAAATAAATTAAATGGAATATTAAATGTTACATAGATAGATAAAACGAGTAACAACTTAGAACAGCAATTTGGACTTCACAAACAGATAAGTTTACTAAACAAATCACGTCGAACATTTTCAATTAACTCTGTAAGCAAAACCTTGAGTCATCAAAAGTAGAATACGAGAAAATCAAATGTTCAACATCATGAGATTCTTTAAACTTCAGTTTTATATCGAAGAATAAAATATACCATCTAAAATAGAATGCACATTTAACATCTATAAATGAAAAAAACATCATTTTCACATGAAACATTCCAATAACAAGTAAAAATTTTCATTATTTTCTATAATACTTTATTCTATCTAGAAAACCAGAATTAAATACAATGAAAAATGCTGCGCCATTTTGAGTCATGATATGTAATACAAAGATAGTAAATAGTGTGACAGCATCAACGATTTAATTCAAGTAATATGAGCAAAATAGAAGAAAAATGACCTAAAATAAACTCTTTATCTTACTATTATTTACGAAATAAAATTTTTCGAATTAACAAAGCTGCAGGGTAAACATTAAATGCAATAAACTGTGTTTCAACCATAGTTTTAAAAATTAAAAATGTGATTTTAATTTTCTAGTGGTTACTCATTTTGATAAAAAGTATTTTATTCTTTCATGTTCAAACTACGATATAAAAATCAAGATTTTATGCACATAAATTCCTAAATTAATTATTTATTGGCAACATTTTAATATTTTTATACTGCACATAAAAGAGCATTTTGAAAGCATCTTAGAAAAGGTATGAAAAAGCAAGCATTAACATAAAAAAGACGTTTTTATTATTTTTAAATAAAAAAGACCTTTGCCGGCCAACTTGTCTAGCGGTCAGCGTGCCTGACTACGGATAGGGAGATCCTGGGTTCGAATCCCGGTTCAGGCGTGGATGTACTTTCTTTCTCTATCCTGTCTTTTTCCTTTCCTTGTGTGTGTGTGAATGAAAGTATGAATGATGCCTACCCTATACACGGGACCCTATGGCATGTGTGAGGGTGCGATGGTAGCCCACCCCCTGTTGTGCACCCGGGGCAACGCCTCAGCGGCTAAGAGGTCGCAGTGTCTGGCCGGTTCCTCGGTATCAGGGAACAATAGATTAACAGACTCTGTTGCAGTTGTAACTGTCTACAATCTGCCATTGGGAAAAAATATATAAAAAAAACCTTTGATATATTATTATTATAATTTTCTTCTGTTGACCATTTTATGAGTTCATTATGACACAAACTTCTTTCATGTATGCTGACTTTTTATGATAAAAAATATATCTTTTATCATGTGTGTGTATTAAAAAATTTTACTTACACAAATCTGTAAAAGAAAAATGTACATTTATAGTTTATTTACTATACATAAAAATATCATAGGGAAATCCTAATTTGAAAAAAACAATGTAAAAATAATCTTCACTCAATATAATTAAATACTACTCTAATGAACATTAAAGATCAGAGCATGATATGCAAATTAGCTTCTTGTTGAATTAATTTAAAGAGCTTAATTAGAGATACATTCATTTGTTATTTGTAAACCATCGAGAATAAAATTAATTATATTTTCTTGGGAATAAAATATACGCCACAATCCACAAACCACCCAATATTTTCTAAAGAAAATTGAAGAGCTTTCCAAGTATTCTAGATTAGTCACTTTCCCAGAAAAGAAAGTTAAATTCTTCCCTCTCGAACATTCCTCCGAAATTAACGGCATCGAGAATTACATTTGAGAACGAGATCGCCAAAAACAGTAAAACTGGGCGACAACTTCTCCTCCTGCTAGTCTTAAAGTATTTACATATAAGGGATCACGAAGCCTTGATCGATGATAAAGTAGTTTCCGAATTGGCGAAAATTTCGCCACATTCTTGTGCTCGTCTTCCTGAAAACGCTCTATGAGCTTAAATTAAAACTTGTTATTTCCTCGGCGAACTATAATTACTGCTTATGGACCGGCGGCGGTTGTCTTATTGATAAGCATGCCTCGTGAAACGTATGTGGGAATTGTGCTGGTTGCATTTGACGGAAAAGCCTGCCTGTTCCTCGCCAACCCTTCCCAGTTCATAGTTAGATTAGACATTTATTTGAATGATGCGACTGGAAATTTGTGAGCCTTGGCGAGGAGATAAAGCCTTGTGTTCTATGGTCGCCCCCCGATTTACACTTCGGATAAGTAGCGTTTGTTTTACGGATTTAAACTTGCTCGGATTTGAGTTAACTCTTTGAGCACTCCGAACAATGACGATGCTAATGAAAATAAGCTACTACGCGCGTTAATTACTAAACTGGACAATTCATGATTAATTACGGGAAGTCTGGTAAAGTTTATATCAGTTTCCAGCTGCAAGCACTTAAATTTAATTAACTGTTTCCCTTCATTCTGTTATTATTTTTCTTAAGCTGTGGAAATATATCAGAAATTAATGTTATCTATCTTCTTATGAATAACATAAACTTCGAAAAATTACCAAGTCATTTATTTATTTATCTAATTAAACATTTCATTATTATAAGTAATGATGGATTAGTTTTTAATCTGTATGCAAAATTTAAATTGTGGTTTTAATTAAGTCTGATTAAACTAAATGGCTGGGTTCATAAATATTTCTACCAAGTAATATTTAATGAAAACGCATAATAGCTTTATTCTTGCATTAAAAATACGAATACATAATTTTGAATTGAGTTATTTAAAAAAATTTTAATAATCGAGAGATTATTGTTCATTTTGGTATGTTTTGAGTTCTAATTTCCCAAATAAGTATTCAAAGCATAGTTTGAGTTCGAATTTCTATCAAAATATATAAGCGTTAGTTGTTATTTATTCTGATTAATATTTTATATATTAATCATTATAAATATATTTATAGAAAGAATACTATATGTGTTAAATAAAGATTAATGAACAATAAATTGGTTTGGAGTACTTGAACTTTTATGGTAAATAGCTCATGATTTACTTAAAATGAAAATTCTTGCTTATAGCTATAAAAAGAATTACACAATGAGCATAAGCAAAACTTAAGGGGTTACATAAGAACATAACCCTAATTTTTACTTGTGCTTTTTGCTTAACGATTTTTATACCTATATAAAAATGTATTTAATACATTTTTATGTAGTTAAATTTTTAAGTAATTAGGGACATTTGATTAAAACTTTTTCTGCTAGAACTCATAATTATAACGCTTGAGAGATCAAATATAAAATCTCATGGTCTTAAATCACTAGTGAATAAGACAGACCCCATAAATAATTTAAACTAAAGTAGCAAATTAAAAACATAAATTTTTATTCATTTATCTCATATCTAAACTTTAGAAGAATAATCCTTGTAGAAAATATTCAAAGAAAAATAATATTTTAATTCATCATATATATATTGTACAAAATTGCATATAACTAACTGATCCATTAATTTTTCCACTTTAAAAACTTATTTATTTTAAGTTTCTCAAGAGTGATTTGTTGACTGAAATTTTAAGACTTTATATTATAAATGGTTGAAGAAATATCAATATGACTACATTTTTTAGTTCCAAGTCAAATTCAAAATGAAATTAAGTTTCAGATGATTAATCTATAATTAATGTCCTAAATTTTATACTAACATCTGAGTTATTCTATACTTAAACAAAAGTAATAAAATTGTATATATTTAAGTAAAATTTAAACTAATACATTATCATAAATAAATAATTGTATTGCATAAGTCAATTGAATGAATAAAAAAATGCGTAAAAATATTAATTAAAATATTTAAGTTTTGAGCAGTCTGTGGTCTGATGGACCTTATCTGACTTCATCAGACATTTGGAGGATAAGCCACAACAATACAACAACAACAAAACTTGAGCACTTAACAACTATTTTTAGCCAGAAAAATGTTAACTATCATTTCTAGAATAACTTATCATAATTCTAAATACATTTTGTCAACAATTTTTTTTTCATTTATTTTTGAGGATGAATGGAGTTTAGAATATTTTATCATTGGATTGAATATCTTTTGTCAAAAAGGAATGTAAAATTATCTGAAGCACATTCATTTGATATGAGAGCTTTTTCATTATTCTATAGTTAGATTTCAAATCCCTGTTTTGTTTACGTAAAATGCTAATTAGAATTACAATTTTATTCTATAGCGGTTTTTAAATGTTGTTTTAATAAGCTTCAATAAGTTTTGAATCCAATTTAGATATACATTTGGAAAATGCAATCAAATTTTTACTTTGATATTGTATCGTTTCATAATACTCTTTCCAGAAACAATTTCTATTTACCAAAAAGGCAGCAATTCATACATGTAATAATCGTTTAAATTATTTCTAGAGAAACATTCTAAAAGTTTAAATGATAAATGTCATGAATCTCTGAAATTATAAGCTTTTAAAGTGTAAGAAAGAAATATATTAGCAGATTTGCTCATTAGTTATCAATACTCGGAAACGACAACTTTCTTGATTAGTTGTCGAAGGGGGAAAAGAAAAAAAATATCCCTCATACTTTACAATCAACTAAAATCAGAAAAACATAACCCTAATTATTCTATATACTATAAACGGCAGCGTGTCGATTTAAATGCCTTTAAAGTTAATACTTACCAAACACACATTTAATTTATGAGAGGCCGTTTAATGCAGCTACTTCTGCGATAAAGATTTGAAAAAGCTCCACGGAAAAATAAATCTCTAATTGATTCCACCATTAACCTTGATAAATGGCTTATCAGCCAAAAAAGACGCGACGAATAAAAAGAAGTAAGGAAAAAAATGAATGGCATTTAAATCCTTTGATAAAGTGTAAACCGCGAAAGCGTTGGACAGAATTTTTACACTCGAATTGATTTTGAGGAATTTTGAAAAGTTTTTTTAGGGTATTTAAGTACTAATGAGAAAAAAAACTGCTTGGTGTTGTCAAAAAAAACCTGTAATTACCGACATTTACATTTCATAGAGAGTTAATGATGATGTATTATCAGTGCCACTTTCGATTCTGTTGTCAAACAAAAAACAATAAAATAACTCATTGTAAAAGCAAAAGATGATCATAGTTTACAAGTGGAAATGCGAATTTCATTTTGACGTTTAATTCTTTTTTATTAAAATTGTAACATTCTTTTCAATTCACTATGTATAAAATTCTATTTTAATCAGATATAAAAGATATTGATGTTATCCGTAAATATAGATATATTTTAAATTTTTTATATTCTTTGTCCAGAATATTAAAGGATTCTAAGGAGAATAGCTTAGCACGAAATTAAAAAAAATATTTCAATCTATTTTATTTTGATTTTTAATACACCGGTATATTTTATGAAATCTGAATTAGTAATTTGCTTCTGAAGATTTTCGCGCATATTTCATATATATTTGCGTGTGTGTGTATATATCGGTTTGTGACGAAAGTTTTCAGCTGCAGTTCAGCTGCAGCGTTTTCGTTAACCGTTTACATTAGCCTATTCGTTTACACTTTGTTAGAAGATTTTTTGATATCAGAAAAAAGAATACTTGCTTTAGAGCACTGTGTTAAGAGATCTGTGAAAACATATCATCATCATTAAGCAAATGGTCTCGAAAATTTAATAATCTCTCTACCAAATTTAAATAATTATTTACTTCCAGTTTTTTTTTTTTTTTTTTTTTTTTTTTGTAAAAAGTCAGCTTCAGAATGTCACCAAATCATGTGTACAGTAGTACTGTTGTATCACATGACACTATAAAGATTTTGTACCGAAAGTTCCATGGCATGGACAATGACATTCAAGAAGCAGAACAATCTGATTCTCCTACTGATGTTGATGAGGAACGTCTACGAGAACTTGTGGAAGAAAATCAGTATACTATCACTCGAGATCTAGCCAAGGAAATTAGACATTAGTGTTATAGCCATTACTTGTGCTACACATCTCATAAACTTGAAGCAGAAATTCAATTGCTGGGTGTCGCTTGAGCTGGCTTAAGCAGATAAGAACAAACGTGTTTAGGCCTGCACTCATTTTCTGCAATATCAACTGAAGAACAAAATTCTGGGCCGGATCATCACTTGTGATGAAAAAGGATTTACTTCAATATCAGGCTGGAAAGGGAGTTGTTCTGCTCTCGGTGAGACCGTCCATAGCATCGCAATTTCACTAACAAAAATACCATGCTTTGTATCTGGTGGGATCGTCATGGTATAGCCCACAAAGAGTAAGGGCCGAGGTAGCCTGATTGGTTAGGGCATCGTTCTCCTTATCGGAAGGTAATGAGCTCGAATCCAGACTTAACCGAAGATCCTTTGTGTTCACTAATGAAGTCTAAGCACTTCAAAACTGGGTGTGGTCGGAATGCCTCTTCAAGGGAAATGTTACCTATGGTGGTGGCAGACCAAGTATTGGAGGTCTTCTACTTGGTCCTTGTTTTAAAATCATGAGGACTCCACCCGGCTGCTCCTACCTCACTTGTAAAGCCCAACTCAGGGCTGGGTACTGGGAAGAATGCTGGTGCAACAACCCATAAAGAGTATCTGGAAAAAGGTAAAAACAACGACAGTTAGGTAAGCATCGAAATTCTAGTCCGTGTTGACACTGATATCCACTCTAAATGTCGATATGAGTTCTGGCTCTAGGAAGTACTCTTCCGTCAAGATAATGTAAGACCACATGATTCTGTATTTACCAGATAAATTTTGTATAGACTCTAATGGAATCACCCATCATATAGCCTGATCTTGCTTTTTATGAACTCCTCATTTTTCACACTGCAGTTACATCTTGCTGGTACCATCTTTGATTCCGTATAGGACTTCTACAATAAGTTTAATCTGTTTTTATACTCACGACCACCATATTTCTGGGCAGAAGGTTTTGAATAACTACCAAACCGTTGACAGAAAATCAAAGATTTTCGTAGTATTTATCACCTGTACTAAAGGTACTGCCTTCATGATTATATATAACTTTAACAAAAATATTTTTTGGTGGATAACTTTCGTTAGAACTCGAATTATATATATATAAAGAGAGAGAGAGAGACAAGAAATATCACAACGAAATTTATTTCCCTAACTAACATGTTAAGCAAGTATCAAATGATTAAATGTATAGACTTCTGTGAAGTGTGGTTTCTGCCAAAATTAATAGCTAGAGTAGCTGTCATCGTTGGAGAACATCGCTGTTACACGCCTCGACATTGATTCAGAGAGACTTTGGATGTGTTCTTGGGGTACAACCAATCAAACAGATTTTATACGTTGCCAAATTTGATCTGTGTGGTAGCTGGGGATGTAATCTGGGTCAATCGTTGAGCAAACATAAATCACGTGTTTTCTATTGACGAAAGACCTGGATAGTGAGCCGGCCAGGGAAGCAGTTCAATCTGGCCATTGACGAAAAATCCTTGGACCACTTGTGGTCGTGTATCATCTTGTTAAAAATATGACTGTGGGCAAGCTCTGAAGGTAAGGAAAAACAGCTGGCTCCAACAACTGAGAAATGTATCACTGGCTGTTTAAAGTACCACTACTCAGAAATGTATCATTGGCTATTGCGTACTAGAGGAGGGCAAGGGTGATATCCAACATCACCACATACCATAATACCCGGTACAGGACCAATATGGCGATGCATAATGCAGCTTTTCAGCATCCACACTCCCTGGTGTTTCCAGACTCGATGCCACCATCGTGTTATTGCTGACAGAAACGTGACTTGTCAGTAAAAGTAATTTCATCCCATTCTGCCACCTATATTATTTTTTCATCACACCATTGGTGGTGGAGATGTTTCTGGTTCTGCATCAAGGGTAAACGATTCAATGGACGTCTTGCCGATCCAAAACTCTTCTGTAAATGGCGTCAAATTGTACACGTAGATGATGACTTACAAACTGAATCTGCTGTGCCATGGTTTGTAATATGGCTGCGAGATCCCTCATTGCCATACGCACAATTTCGTCATTACGTTAAGTTTTGCGCTGAGGTGAATGTAAGCAAACACGTTTCCTGAAAGACGATCCACAGTCTCGGTGGGCCACTATCCTTCCTCGGTCGAACTCGAAATGCTTGATCAAAAAATGATTGCAGTTTTCAACAAACCATTATAATTTAAAAAAAAAAAAAACCACAAGGAAAACGCAATTACAGAATTTGAAATCGTCAAAATCTCCAAGTCTTAAATATCACTTTGAAGTGGCCCAACAGGCGCTCATGATGTGCGTCTGCGCTGAAATTCTAATCATTTGCATATCTCACCTCCGCTAATGCATGTTGTAAATTTCATGTTATTTACATCCTTCCTTCAGGGTGTTGCATTTACGGTGGCCAGCAGTGTTTATAAATTTGATTAGAATTATTACACAATGTTGTTGAAATCAAAAAATCTTAAATTACTTTTCATTGTTATTTCTGTTTTTCGAGAATTTGAGGGAGCTATGGCACCCTCAAATTCTATATTTATCATGATTAAAATTGTCATACTTAATTCCCAAATCTTAAAAAAGAAAATAAGTGACTGACGTAAGACAGAAGGAAAATTTTGATAACTTAAATTTTAATGTCATTAATTTAAGTATCTCCATAAAAAGTAAGAATGTAAAAATATTGTGTTATTTCAATTTAATTTTTTCGCACTAGGTAATTTAGCTTCAATCAGTGACACTTAAAACCACGGAACGTAAGCGTTTCCTGATATTTTATTGTAAAACTAATATAATATACTTACGCCAGCCAACTTGTCTAGTGGTCAGCGTGCCTGACTACGGATAGGGATGTCCTGGGTTTGAATACCGGTTCAGGCATGGATGTACTTTCTCTCTGTCTATCCTGTCTTTGTCCTTTCCTTGTGTGTGAATGATTGCCTTCACTATAAATGGGTCCCTATGGCATGTGTGTGTGTACTGAAGAAGTCGGTCTTCACACCAAATATGGTTCAATTGGAAAAGTGGAGCAGCGCATCCCAATTTATCAGCCTAGCTGGCACACGGAGAAGTATTACACCCCGCTCGTTGAACTAAACGGTGAGAAATGTTTATTAGAACTGAGAAAACAATAATTTTATTTTTAATATGGTAGATATATATATATAATTACTAATATTTCTGATGAAAAATTGGAGTTATCTATTGCTGGAACATTGACAAATTAATTGGTAAATCTGGAATTGTTCATTGGGCTTTAATCTGCTCAACAATACATGAAACATCCTTAGTAAACCAAAACTGCTATTCCTTCAGACAAGTGATTTGATCGATAAAACTGTTACATAACACCACTTTAAATGCAGAGATATTCAATGGCAATCACAATTTCCATGAAATGTTTCAGAACAAATCGTTATGATGCATTTTCTTACCGGAATATAATCTAAATTTATGTTTAAAACCAAAATAAAACCGGCTTCTTTTATGAAAGCTTGTTAAAGCTTTGATAATATATTTCATAGGCAAAGTGCATTGACTCATTCTCTAAGGAATTAGTATGAAGCGATATTTTATGTGATTTCCAATCCAGCTTAGTAGTAAATTGAAGAAAATTACTGTTCAGTGGTATGAAACAAGAACATTATGCTGCTACTTGTGTTATGTTTATGTAAATACATTCAGGGAGGATTTTCCAGCTAGATTATATTCTTTCACTCACAGTAAGATTGTTACAATGAGCCGAGATAACTCAGTCAGAAGAATGTCACAGAAAGTGAAGTCCATCCTGGAACATGCTAAAGACCACCCTGTTCACTAATAGCGACTGAGGCATGTTAAATATGTCGAGGTTGCTTAGTTCCCCAAGTTCTCATTCAAAATCAATGTCTCTGGGGGTAGCACACCAAGGTCTAAGGATTTCTATTTGATCTCTGTTTCAAAAACAGATCATCCACTTGTTTATGGTGTTGCCATCTAGTGGCATCTGAACAAAGGGGAAATGAACTTTTCAAACTGGACAAGAAGCTGTACTCTCTGATAAGCGCAGCAAATATCAGGATTGAACTTGACTGAATTTGGAGTTGGTACTAAACGCTAAATAAATAGTAGCGGTGGTGCCTTAATCTCCAAATACCTGTGTACTAAGACAAGATTGTTGCAAAAGTTTCTTCTGTGACTAATATACCTGTTACTTTAATATAATGCGTTAGAGATCACTTAAGATAATAAATTATACATCTTTTACTCTACTCTCTCTTTTCTTTCAGTTCATCTAAAATCTCATCTGTACCATTTGTGAGGAAATATTCCTCAAGATTTAAATGCACACTATATTCGTAACAAGCACTGCTTCTTATATTTGAATTAGTAACAGTGTAACTAATATTTAAAAGCAACATCTCATTATTGAATCTGTATACAATAAATAGTTCTCTCTTTTAATCAGAAATTTCAATCACTTGCAAACTTCAATATTCCCGAAATATTAATTTTCATTTAACTTTAAAATTGGTTTTTCAGTTTTAATGTTGAAAGGTTTATAAGATATATTTTCATTGCAGCTTTTTTTTTCTCCCATACTAGAATGTCTGATAAATTTGTATCTTAAGTACATTTTGCACAAAGTTTAATCACACTTTAATCGTTCTTTCCTTTTCATCACACTACAAACGCCTAAAATATGTTATGGATTCATCAGATATAGTACTTTGGAAAGAGACAGGTGTCTCACGCTTATTATATATTATTCACAAGTAGCTAGAGATAAAGTTTTAAGCCAGAAAAGGTAAGAAACCATATTTCTCTTTTTTGAAATTCTTGCATGAAGTGTTTGGGCGTGCGAGTTTAGTGTAACTCCAAAGCATTTTCCTCTATTTCTGCCACGCCTTTGTTATCTATCCTAATTTCTAAGTTTTACGTACCCTTATCTGTTAGTAATCATATTTAAGTAATAAAAATCATGATGAAAGTTATATAATTCCTAAAAAACCAGGATAAATGGGCTTATATCCTATTTTTAATTTGACTTAAAAAATAAAGCTGGTTTTCTTATAAATATTTACTTTTTCTTATAGCAAAAACATAATTGACAAAAAAAATTGTATGTGAATTTTGTTTAGCTTCATAGTTGAAATTCTTTTAACATTTTCGGTTCACTTCAATGAAATACTTTTTATATGAGATTCTTATACATCGTGAATTATAATAAAATATTACTTTTATATTATTAATTTATATACTAAGAAACTTTGAAATATATATTTAAGATAATTAATAAAGGAAAGTATGTTAAATAAATATTTATAATGTTTTTTAAAATATTAAAATTTATTGTGTTATTCATGATATTTTTGGGTTGCAAAAATATCGAATGTTATATATATATATATATATATATATAATTATTAAAGAGTGAAATAAAGCACGTGCAGAGTCAATTAATTTTCCGAACATAATTTTTTTGAGTTACAAAACATAATATCTTATTCATTTTTATTTGGAAAACAATTTTTTTAACTTATTTTAATTTTTTTTTAACTTTTAAATGTGGATCTAAATATTTTAAGAATATCCAAATGATACAATAAAGTTGAAATGTAGTATAATTTCAACACAATTTTCGTTAAGAAACCTTTAAGTCCATACTACTGCTTTAAAGGAAAGTTCTCATTTCCGAACAATAATTCGACAATAAGCTATGTAGCTCCAAATTGCATATGCCTCTTTCAGATGGTTACAGTGTTACACAAGTGGCTATGCATTATAAAAATTCTAAGTTTACTACAGAGTGCCGTACGTTAAAACGGGCGCAGTCGGTAATGTTAGAATATTGCTTTTTTTCTTATAATTATTTCTTTATATTCGTATATTACTTTCTGGCAACAAATCTCCTGGGTGTGGGGTCCATACTCTTGGAGACGACACTGAACAGTAAAATCGATCTGGAAATCCTAGAGGAGGTTTATACCAAATTTCTAGATGGAAAGCTCCAGTAATCTTTCAGCCGGACGATGCAACATATCACAGATTAGACCTTGACTGCCTCGTGTGTATGAGGTATTTACACCAAAGAAGACAATTGGCAAAAACTTAAATGTCTTCTCGTTCACTTTACCAGTGGTCTACTTGCAACATTTACTCGTGGGAACTGTTAAAGATAAGAGTATACGAAGCAAATCTACACGCAAATAGACAACTAAGAGCAGGATCCAGTTCGTCACCAATAGCATCACATGACAAGAATCGACAAAAGTATATATAAATCTTTCCATGCGTGCCCGCCTGTCTAGAAGGGAAGGCTGGTTTTCGGTGGCGCACTTATTTGTTAATTATAGTTTTGTTATTAGTATATTGTTAAATGCGCTTCTCTATATAGTGATTGATCGGTTAACGAACAGTTCGGACAATGAACAAATCGATCAACGTGCACTTTCACGAAAAGATTTTGTGTTCGAATAACGAATTAAAAAGAATTTTAACGAGCATTTCTCGGCATAATGTGCTGGGTTGCCAAACCCAAAGGATCAAAAATTGTTTAACATCTCCCTTGAATTATTTTGCTGGCCTAATTAATTTCAGAGTTCTGTATTGGAAAAAAAATTCCCCGATAGAATATTTATAGAATATATATTATAAATATTTGTATACCATCAGTTATTAAAAACGGATTTCATTCACTCTCTTCTACTTAATCTTGAATAACGACAACAATTTTACATTATTACAAACGATTACAAAACGATAATAACAACAATTACAAACTAAACGATAATAACAACAATGTTATTAATCATTTTTACAACGATAATGCCATTCATTATTTCCGAAAAATCCTGTAAAAGCAATCAACATTGGACCCTATAAACAAAAAATGAAAAGAACTGATTAATAAACAAGATTATATGCATTAATTATATTTTTTATAAATTTACTACGAAATTATATATCCTTTTTTCTAATTTCATTTTTAGGATCACCAGAACGAATTAATCGATTTTATAAAAAATCTATGGTAAATCAATGATCGGTTAACGAATAATTCGGATAGCTGACATAGTACTGTAACAGATTATGTTCTTTAACCCATCATCACTCACTGTACTGTAAAAATCACCTGCAATTCCAGATACTGTTATGTTTCTATCTGTAACAAATATTAATTAATGTAAGCAAATAATAACTATTTTAAATGTTAATTACAAACAAGTATAACATCAGACAAAATAAAATTTGTATAATAAAACAACAGACACATATTTCAGTAAGAAAAATGGCAATTGTTTTAATCAGTGATTAGTTGGCTCTTTTAATTGATTTAATGCTGAATTTTAGTCCCTGTATATTTGCACAGGTGAATATAGCAATTGAAATACTGGAAACAGTTATTAATTGCTTAATAATCAAATAATTTATTTTAGTTGATATATCAGGATCAAAATATTTATAACTATTGACAAAATTCAAAATGTTTACATGGACTTTTCGTTTATATAATAATTAGCTGGAATCTAGTGTTTATGAATTTATGTAATGTAAGAAATTTATAATATGTGTCAAACTACAAAATCCTTACATTTTTATAATGTCACTAATGTTACATATTAAACACATTTAATTAAGGAATCATTTTCAAAGAAAAATATTTTCATTAGCGACTTTTACTTAATAACATTGATAGATAAATCAATTTTAAATGTAACAGAAATTCGTGTTCATTTTTACTTTGTGTTTTTTGCGTCAAAATTTTTCATTATCTTTATTATTAGCATCATAATTTTGCCAAAGAATCAACTAATTAATATCAAGATTAATCATCAAAGAAATAGAAACTTTTCTCCTGACATCTATTTAATAGTTTTATTGCTTTTAATTTTATATTTTTTTTCCCCTGGGACATTTTTGATAACTATTCAAGATTTGCAAGTGATTTTAAAAACAAAAGAACTAGTTGTTGTTGCATTTTTAATTAAACATAAACACGTGAGTAAAGTGAAAACGTAACATTTAGGTGCAGATGTTTAAAACTCATGATGCAGCTTTTCATTTAAAAACGCATTTTTATACTTATATTGATAATAATCTGTATACATTCTCAAAAAAAAAATAAATAAATAAAATAAAAATAAAACTCCAACAAAAAAATTTAAAATTCTATTAATTAATGAAATTTTTAAAAATGCTTCTTGTCGATTTAAACAAACTATAAAGTGGATGTTTTGTCTTGTCTTTTTCATTTTGTTTTTTCTTCTGCTCTGTTTTCAACGTGTTAACTGCTTCTGAACTCGATGCTTTAATATTTATATAAGGAAATCGTTTTATTAAAAAAATGAGCTTCAACAATATTCTCAGACATTCAGTGATGAACTTCGCCTTGTTTGCTGCCACTCGATGAATGCAATTTGAAGGCAGGTAGCAAATGTGTCGACAAATCGGATTAACAACGCCGTCTCGAAATGATGTGACGCAGTTGAAACGTTATCTAACGTCATGGATATTTTAAACCAATGAGAATCATAATAAAGTGATGCATAGCCATGATCTCAACTGGAACGAAAGAAACAACCACTTAATGGTTAATAAAACAATATGGACTGAGTAAAAGAAAAGTTTTTTTACTGGAAAAAAATTTACGCAAATAATTTCTTTAATTCATTTTTTCTTCATTTAAATTAATTGTAGGAGTAGAATTTCTTCTACTTAACTTTTCCGCGCAAGTATTTTAAAAAAACAAATACAATTCGGGGAGAGGACACGTTTATTTAACTTCATAACATAAACAATTTCAAATTTTAGAAACTTTTAAATGCTAAGACGTCTGAAATAATCATTAAGTTACAAAACTCATAAGCCGGTGTTACTTTTCTTAACACCCCATTCCATTGGAGTCTAACTATACATCACTTCGATCCTTAGAGAGTTAAGGCAGTATTTCTCTGAAAACCTACTCCCCTTATACCCCAGATACCGGAGACTTCTCTGTGGATGGAGGTTTTAAACTTAATCGCCTTGGAACAACGACAACTTGGTTTAGAAAGTTGATTGATTGAGATTGATGTGACGTCACCGGAGCCCTCTGTTCCCACTACTTAATTTCAAAAGAGAAAGTTATCGTGCGAGGGACCCGGATAACATGGTATAAATTCGACGCGACAAAAACATCTTTCATAAAGACGGGCCTGAACAGGAGAAAAAATGACTTTTGAAAGCACTTTTAGAATAATTTACATCCAAAGTAATTCGCCGTTTAATGGTGGAAAGAAATTTTAAAGTTTGAAGAGTTTGCGAGAATGGAAGTAAAACTTGAATGTGATTGGTTGTTTCAGGGCACTTTTCTGAAAGTAATGTGGCGTTTTATACATTTTATAGAACAATGAAGTTTTGAAAACACAGCATAGATGAAAGTGTTTTTATGACAGCGAAAATTGTTTAATGGGAAAGTTATGACGAAATAATTAAGTATATTGGCTCTTTTTTATTTATAAAGACGTTCATTCGTAAATTGTTTCCTAAATTTCATACTGTACTTTAATAATTAATAATTAGTTTAAGAATTAAATATATTGTTTTTAGCATAAATAATGTGTCTGGTTAAAATTATTATTATAAAAACAATAAATATCAATATATTTTAGTATTTCATTTAAAAAAAATCAAAATGTCAAAAAACTTAATTTTTAAAAACCTATTTATTTTGTTATGCATTTTATGTGCAAATATATAAAGTCTTAAAACAACTTCAGTGGATATTTAGATTATTTTCACGGAACACAAAAATATTAACTTAAATCTTTTAAAAGATGATATAGAAATTTTCCTTTTTTTAATTATTCATAATTAAATGCTAATATATTTTCTTTATTGATTAATATACGAATTTGAATGCTTCTTTAAAAGATATGAATTGATATTTTCGAAATACAAATACCATTGCAAATTTATTTATAATTAAATTCCTATTTTTACCATAAAGTTTCTATGTAATCAGAAGATTCAAAAATATTATTCATGTTGAAATAAAATTCTCATTGGCCTTTAAAAATAGTCATTAATTCCTGTTTCTGCATCAGGTTATATTTATAAAATTTTCTATAAGAATATGTTTCATACTTTCCTCTAAAATAATTAATATGTTGTGCAACTAAATTAATATATTTTAAAAATATTCTAAGAACAATTTAATAGCTCGAAAACTTGTATTTAGGATTCATTTTATAATATTTTTATTTTATAGTTTGTTATTATATATAAACAAGTACTATTTATGCTTTCAAAGAACGAATTCTTCTGAAGCAAATTTTTTCCCAAAATTGGTTTTCCTCATTTTTTTTAAATGAATATATTTTATGAGTAATTTATTCCATAAAATATTTCCTCTTGTGATGTATGTGCTTATAGTTAATTTTCCTCCATAATATCTATTTAAACAGTTGTTTAAAATAATCTTTTCAGAGGAAGTTTTAATTTATATACATAAATGCTCAAACTTATATGTTAAGAAAAAGAACCCTATGAGAGTATAGTAGACAAAAGATTAAGTGATTATATTAATTGGGCTATTCTTTCATTCGTTTATTGCTCTTTTATATTTTTCCAGTGATATTTGGAATTTGGGAAAATAAGCCGTCTAATTTATAATAATTAGTACTCTTAACATAACGGAAAATAATAATAATTAATCATGTTTGCTACTTCCTTAAAAAAAATGTCGTCAGACATAGTCAATAGACAAGAATTGAAGAAAATACTTGGATAACACTGAAATATCTTTAGCATCATAAATTTCTAATTCTACATCTCGAAAAACGTCAATAATTCTCCATAAAATTATATTAGTTCATCGTCCTAATATTTTACACGCCTTTTAATAATTTTAATTGCGGTTATTTTCAAACTTTATCAAATAATTATCTTTTTCGCTTATAAATTTGCATCTATTTATACTTTCGTGGCATTGTATCAAAAATCAACCTTTATATTTTTTACCTTCATTTACTTGAAAATTTTCAAGTATCTACTTAATTTCAAATTTCAAGAAAAAAAAATTCACTAACATTAGCAGTGTTCTATATATAATCTTCTCTTATTTTTAATTCAAAATAAGACTCTTTAAATCTTAAATATATCAGACTATCGCATATTTGAGGAAATTTAAATACTTTAAAATGAATTAATATAGGAAAAAGGAGTTTATGTATCAATGTTTCAATGATTATTCAAAAGGCTTTTAGATATTATGAGACAAAAAGGTACTCTTTCCTATTCTGCTATTTTTCTCTTACAGTTCTAATTATTTTCATATTCTTGAAATTTTCATTTTTCTCTCCAAGCGGAAAAGGAAATTCAATCTTATATTTTCTCTTTACAAAAGAATAATTCACTAGTTTCCTTAGCAAAATACAGCAGATTAAGAAAAGTATGAATACAACGCGTTTATTGCTGTTTCTCCAGAAAAAAAAATAATTAAAAGTTCGCGTAGAAGTAAACGTCGCGTAATTTCAGAGCAACATTTTTAATTTGGTGGGTGTTCACACTTTTTTTTTTTTTTTACTTTTTAATTATTTTTGGACTCCCGCATAATTATTTTTCACCATTCCACTGAGGTTTCCAGAGTTATAAAGCGAGTGTCTCGCTCATGCAACAGGAAAAAAAAAATATTATGTTTTGGCATTTCATTATAAGCACTGGACTCCATTTATGAACTGAAGTGAAAAAAATATTGCAATGTTTAAAAATCGCAGCTTTTAAGGTATTTTTTATAGCTTTGTTTGAATTAGCAATGTAAAAGAAAATTATTATATAAAGAGAGTCCTTTTTTATTTTTAAATATATTCTGAATTGCTTTTTAGAAAAGCAAGAATTAAAATAAAATGAAACGAAGCATTTGTATGATATTTTATATTGTTCTTTCTTGCTATTAAAGTGTTTGAATATGTATGCAAAGGCTAATGAATAGTATAATTATACGCAATTTTGAATACTTTCATTCAAGTTGTTCTAAATTGTGGAACAAGAAACAATTTTCTTTAGTTCGAAATATATATATGTTGAAAAACTTTCTTTATTATAGTTTTAACTGTTTTTATGTTGAGTTGTTTCAATGTAACAGAAATTTTTTTTAGATTAAAATATTTTCTTTAAAATTTCTTATTTAGATAATTATGATGTAATGAAGCTATAGTTATGTACCCGGAACTAAATTCGGATAATAAATGCTATAGAAATTCCAAATAGCTTATTATTAAAGAAGCAAATGGCTTATTAAAAAAAGAGGGAGAAGTTTTACCACAAAATAATTTATCACCTGTTGAAGATTTTTTCAGAAGACTACTCTTTTATGTTCTACTATATTACATTTGTTTTCTTTAGATCTATTAGATAAAAGTGTTCATTTCTTCAAGTCTATAAAATGTTGCTTACACTTTTGTCTTACGAAATATATTTTCTTTAGCTCTGCATTAAAATTATAATATTTTCTCATCTAATTAAATTCTTCTTAATAAATCTTGAATCAATTTATGTACACAAGCAAGATTCACCAAAACATTTTATCATTCTGCAATTTGTTTTTTTTTTAATATGCAGCAGGTTATTTTGGATTCCATATAGAAATGACTGTATATGAATTGTAAATTTCAAAGTAGCTCAAAAATATAGATAATGTTCTTTTATTTTTAGGAAATATTAATTAAATTTTAATATTAAAATAACTGTCTTATAATCTCTTATTTACACAATTCCTTATTCTAATATTATAATATAAATACATATTTCCAGTATTTATTTTACAAAAAAGGACGTTTAAAAAAGAAAGCAAGTTTAATTAAAGGAAACAATCTTTTAAAACTAGTGAGTTTTTAGTTGATAACTTAGTGATTACTACAAAAAAATATTTCATTAAAAACTCATTGTGTCCTTGCAGTAAGACACATTTCTTCACTGTGAAATATCCCGGATTCGACCCCATCCACTATTAAACAACGTTCTACAATTGTTGCGTTTTCGCCTTCTGCGTACACGCGCCTGCTGTAGTGGGTGCATGAAAGTTTTCCGAGTTTCTTTCCTTCCGAGTCGTGATTTTACGGCTTATGTTATCAATAAAAAGGCTTTCCGGAAGTCATTTATAGTGTAAGCGTTAAAATGCCTTTCATTAACCGTAGGCCTTTACTCAATTCACAAACGGTGTTAAAAACAAATATTCCACAATTTTCATGAGGAAATGTGTCATGAAAATTTCATCAAGAACTCATTAGAACTCTAAGTAAATATTTAGTTTATAAAATAGAACGTGATAATTTTATGTAATAAGCAGCTATCAGAATTACTATTTTTCTAGTATAATATTAAGTGCCCTATTATAATATAATTATAATATATTAACCTATTATAATATTATAATTATATTATAATAGGGTACTTATTGCTGTTCTTGTAAAGCCTTGTGTTTTCATGAGCATAATAATCAATTATTAGCATTTATGCTGCTTAATAATATATTAAAAAACATTATTGTTTTGCTATTATAAATTATTGTAATACAAATAATGCATCATAAAATTAATTATAATATAAAAGTTATGAAATCTATAAGCGTGTATTTAGTCTAAATTTAAAATATTTATTCAATGAAATAAAAATGTTATAAATTTAATGCATTTTATTTTAAATCTTTTTCTGGTATTTTATAATAAGTATATAATGAACAAGAAAGTAAATATGGGATATAATTTTTCATAATTATATTATAATACTTGATTTTCTTATATATATATATTCAGTAATCATTAAGGGAAATCATTGATTTTTCCTAAGTACAAAAAATATTGTAATGAAAATATTAGATATTTATGAAAAAGGTTTTGATTCCTGCATCATTCAAATTTGAAAATATTTATTATTCATACATTAAAATAAAAATTCTAAATTGTTCTGCCGCATGCAACGGAACAGAAATTCAAATAATAAAAGTATATTTATGGATTAATTTCTCATTACTACAAGATACATTACTATTATCACCATTTCGCCTTTGCTTTGTGACTTTATCGCCAAGAGACTGTTATTTAGTTCTTTTTAAATACCTTTAATGAATTCTATTACTCATCATTAAAGGTATTTCGTTCTCATATTACTTTTTCTAGCAAACAATTCATAATCATTTCTTTAAAAAATGAAATGTTCCATAAGGTATATTTATACCAGTCAGTTATATTACGCGATAAATTCACAAGATTTCTTGAGATTCCACTTCACTTGGCGAGAGCAGATTTTCTTTCAGCTATGAATCAAAAGAAAAAGAAACCTATTATAATTTTAAATTCGCGCCACAACGATTTCTTGGGTATAATTTAGTCCTGAATTTATGTCTGTGCAATAATATCCTGGCGATTAGCATAAAAGAAGCATAAATGTCTAGTGTTCCAAAATTAAAAAAAATAATAATGAATTAATGAAAAAAAAGAAGCAACTACCTCTATAATGCAAGATTTTTTTTTCCTCCCTCGCCACCTGTATAATGAACGAGTCTCAGTTTTATTTGATTGTTTATAAATCGCTATTATTTACTAAAGAGACACAGTCGCGTGCTGCGTTCTATTGCGTCATTAAACTTTCGTTTTTAAATATAGTGGCCCCTAGAGGGCGCGGTGTTGAGTCATAAATGAAACAAAAGTATGTTGCTTGAAATAAAACTCTTTAATAGTCTGGGAACGAGATTATTGAAAAATGATTATAGTCAGAAACCATTTCTTAAATGAAATAAAAAGACCTAGTTAAAATTAATGGTTTGGGGTTAGAGCAAATTTATTTATCCCGAAATATATTTTTTTACTAATGGTTTTTTTTCAATAGTGTTAGATATTTAATTTAATTTTAAATTTATGTCATGTGGGTATGCTATCGTAAACATATGCTATCACAGTTTATCGCAATTATAAAATATGCATTACTGAGTTTTACTATTGCTGCATTAGAAAAAAATTTATATCTTAATTACACAGAACTATAGTAAAAATACAAAATAGAATTTGCCGGTATATAGGATGCATTATGTGAAAATTCAGTCCATGAAATTCAAAGTTTAACTGTTATACAATGTCCGAAATTAAGTAGTCTATGGAGCATAGTTGAGAAAAATGGTGGATAATAGTTTTTCCACTTCATATCCGAATAGAATTTGAATCAATTTGACAGCGTATAAACATAACAACAGTCCAAAGGCTTGTTTTAACGATAAAAATAAAGAACTGGTCGTCACATGGTGATAAAACTCACTCGTTGAAAGATACCCGTAAGTATGGACTTCCAAGTAAAGGAAAACCACAAATTTTAATATCTACACATTGAAACCATGGCAAGCTATATAAACGAGAGGTGAAAAATTGGGCATTTAAGTCTACTCCATACCATGATACAAAATAATTAGTCCTTACATCCTTTATTATAAACAGGTGTCCTGAATTTAACATAAAATAAGGATTCGCTTGAAAACATAGCTTAAAAACGGGGTTTCATTTTGTTGTCTAGTTTCATTTTATTATACAAGCCCTAAATTTCATGGTATTTCGATTAAAACAATTAAAAGTCTCATTAAGTAATAGATTATATTCCCAAGTAAACTACAATCCTGACTTAATCGAATGCTGTAATGTTGATAAGTCTTATAAGAAACCTTAGATGCAACCAATCAAATTTCAATATTATACAAGCAACAAAATTTAAATATTATTTAAAAATGACAAACTAATGGTAAAAACCTCTCCCTTGAATATATTATAATTAGCTGCCATAACATGAAATGCTGATTAACACGATAAACCAAAGCGTGAGCGCGCGAGCACAAAAGAAGTAGTATTATATTTATTTCTTTGCGAGGTAAGCCATGCATCATCAATCATTCAAATATCCCTTGGGCGCTGGTTTAATGTTTGAGAAATACTTCTTTCACCAAGAAGCAGTTTTTATAACCAGCAGTGTTATTAATTATTTCAAAAAGTTATTTTTGTAATAATTTAGATTAAATAATTACATTGCTGAAATATATTAGGATTATTTTGCAAGAAATCACTCCTTATATATTATTCACAAAAGTTATCTTTGAAATATATCTGTATATATTAAAAATGTATATAAAAAAATTAAATATAATTTTGCTTTTTTATGTATTTATTAGCTTTTTGAATTTGAACGCAAAATATGCGACGAAAAACGAATGAGGGGATTTTAGTGATGATACACATGTTTTACATTTCAAATTTGGTAAATTTTACAAACAATTATATTTAAATAAGAATAGTTTGTTACATTTAATTTATTCATGAGACTTTTATTACATTATTTAGAAAAACTTGAAATGAGAAATTAAAGTTTAATTTAATATTAATCTAGAACAATTCTTTTATTTTTTCCGAACAGCAAAGGGCATTTAGCATCTAATAAATTGCGTAGTAAAAGCAAAAATGTTTTAAAAGATTATCATTTCTTTTTTCTAAATAAGAAAGTCCTTATTTATATGTTTGGATGGGATTTCAAAAACTTAAGTTAAACAATTTAACGATGCCTTTACTTAATTCTTTTAACTTGAAAATATTTTCTTAAAGGGTAAAATTTATTATTAATAAAATATAACCTCAAGCATTCTGTAGCTTTTTGTTTTAAATGTATTTTTTATTTCAAATTCTTTTTTGTCGGTATATCTAGGGAATAATCTATTTAAATCATAACAATCCGAATTATGTTGCTGTTATGATAAATTATTGTTTTTTGTAAACCCCAAATAATCATTATATGATGTGCAATGCTTTTTCACAGATAAAAGCATTTTTAATAAGTTAATGGATGAAAATATTATATTTCTTAGGAAACAAAAATATAATTTAAAAAAAAGAAATGCGATGATACATGTTCACTTTATTCATTTGTTAACCATTAAGTGGTTATTTCTTTCATTCATCTGATAACTTTTTATCTACGTCGCATCATATTGAGAAGGCATCGTAAATCCAGTTTGACGACAAATTCGCTACCTGGCTTCGAATTGCATTCCTCGAGAGGCAGCAAACAAGGCGAAGTTCACCTTCGAATGTACGAAAATCATCAGCGATGTAAAAAAAATCCATTCATGATTTTTACCGGTAATAAAGAAGTAATTTTTAATTATAATTTTTTTTCGTTTGTAAAAGTTTTCAAAACCGTGAATATTACCTGTTATTATGAATAGTTAAGTTTTCAAATTTTTAGCTATATTGCTTTCCAAAGTTAAATACATTGAAAATAGAACGGTAGAAAAAGCAAAATGAAAAAGACTAGACAAAACATTCATTTTAAGATTAGTTTAAATGGCAAGGTCTATTTAAATTTTTTTAAATTTGTGATAGATTGAAATTATATTTTAAGATAATTTTTTAAATGCTACTTCGGTTTAATGTCTTTCCTTTGTCTATTTGCATATTTATAAATTAGGAACACTGAAAAAATAATATAAATAATGCAATGAACTATTTAAATAAGTTTTAAATATTCATTTAAATACGTGGAAATTTTTCTCTTCTTAGATTTAATATTATCAAAATATATGTTCAGAATAAGGACTACTTTTCTCAGTAATTGTTGTGTATTCATAATTTAAAAAAAAAATCTTATTATTTAAATTGATGTTTTAAATAAAGCTATGTTTGTCATAAGAGTTTGAACTTAAATCCAATTATTTTCTCATTTATACAGTATATTGAAAATTAAAAGCACTGTAAAGAAAAAATGGATAGAAACAAACTGAATTTTTTCTTAAGTAAGCAGTACTACCCTTAAGCTCCATCAATAAAATAACCGTCACATCAATGCCACAAACTCTCAGTCAAGAAATATCCTATTATCTTCTTTTAACCAACGAATCCTGAAACCACATGAATTCCAAAAGACCTTTCAAAATCGCGTTGGTGAGTTTTTTCGCCTTTCCTCCATTACTTTCCTCAAGCTTTCTCGTGAATATATATTTTTTTCGATCCACCAGATGGCACTAATGATCGCATTCACCACTTTCACCACTGCCAAATGCGAGGTAAGAATGTTCGGTAATGACGTATCTCACACCACCAAAGGTATCCCCGGCTATCGTAATTAAACGGTAATTATGGAAGGTTCTTGATTTTCTGCGTTTATTTGGGAAATTTTTATCAATCACAACCAAAGTTTATCCGTTTTTTGTGCAATAAAAACACTATTTGTTTGCGTAAAACAATGCATTTGATTTAAATTTTTCTGGAGAGTTCATTTTATTTTTCTTGATATTAAACAAGTTTTCTTTCATATTCCGAAACAACATTTTATCTAATATTAAAACATAGTAACTAATGATTTTTCATATAAATCTTTGAATTTTGATAAACTAAAATAGCAGAAAAAAACGATTTCGACTTCACGTAGTATAAATATATTTAGTCAATGCCTTTCAGTCAAAGTAAAACTAGAATTTGATGTATATTTTCTGAAAAAATATTTTATAAAAAATATTTTCAGTTTTGGCAATAAAAGTTTTTCTAAATTCAAATTTATATTTTGCTTCAATATGATTGCGGATCTTTTAAAGTTGAAACGTTCCAGGCAAAAATCTTAAAAATTGAATTTCACATAAATATGTATGCATTTCAAATGTTAAGAGGATAAGGGGTTTTACATACACATTTCTAATGACAAAAAAATTCATATTCCATCAATAACTACTTTTACTTTTTAAAGTACTTTTAAACTTTGTATTGAAATCATTACACAATTTTTTCAACATTTTCTAAACTAATGTTTAAACGAGAAAAAGTGTTCAAATTTGTTTTTACTTTTTATAATATTTTTTATTTGATACTTATTATCTAAATTTTGCATGAAATTTGTATAATCTCAAATTTTATTTATTTCATGGAACATACTTTGTTGGCGTTTAGATATATTTATTATAGAATTTATCTAATATCTTGAAAAAATTCATAGCATTCATTTATTTCTGTATTTTTCATGGCAATAATATACTCAGAATTAATCTAATTTTCTCTCGCATAAATTTTAATCAATAAAGAGGGTTTATTAGATTTGATTTCTTTTCATCACTCATATGAAAATTTAAGCAAATCGTGTCGCCGAAGAAATTCGAAAGAAAAATGTGTTAGAAAATGATGTATTTTGTTCATGTAACTATTTATTTTGCAATTATTTGTGAGGAGAAAAAAGAGTAAAATTCCAACTTAATTCAGAGTTTCTATATGTTAGGTTTTAGAAATTTCTCTAGAATACAACAAAGGAAAAAAAATTGTGAGTAATGGAATTATCCATTTCAGCTGAATTCTTATACATTTCATATCTAAATCTTGATAATGATAACTTGGAATATGTTATGATATTTTTACTTTTTCATCTAATGATAAATAAATAAGAATATGAAAGCAGAACGCTCACGGAATCATTAGATTGTTGTTAGATAAATATAGATTCATATGGGAATGTAATTTTGCCAAACACAGTCCATTTCACATCAGTTGGGGACATCGATTCTCTGTTGTTCTATATTTGACAGATAAAGAAACACAAAATGGTGGTATCCAAATTTTAAGGCAATCATACATTTGATAAACTTCTTCTGCGCAATGAGTGATATATATATTTTTTACATTCTCTACACATAATGCAGACTGCAACTATAGCTATCACACTAAAAATGATCCCTATTCACTTTGACATTACCGCAATAACAGTAAATGTACATTATTTTTCAATGGAATCCGAACACTGGACGCATTTGATTATTTGACTGATTTCAGATTGTTTTTACAATCTTGAAATAATGGATTGGGAGATGCCGAATAGAGAAACAGCTGCTGTTGAATTGTCTAATACCCGTTGCTTGAATTTTTCCCTTCATGCTCCAGAAGTTATGGAATAAATTTTGTCTTAAAAACAAATCGTACCAAAGGTCTAAATACGTTTTTATTCATATTTACAGGGACGACTTTTTAGAATCATTTTTGCATTTTTTGTCAACATGAAACACAGGTTGATTGTAACAAAACATTTTTGCTTGGTTCCGTTTTGTTTCAATGAATTGCGTTTAACATTGAACTCTGACTTGCTTCTAAAAATGACGATTTTCTAAAACATGGTTAAAGTCGATATAAGTATTTAAGCATGACATTTTATGGGCTTAGATGCAAATAACCTTCATTTAGGGTATTGACAAAGTCGCAGTTCTACCATTAAACATACTACATGACATAATCATTCTTAAGGAAGACAGATAGTACCTTCTTTTGTGAGAACGGCTTTTTTTCAACTAAACTATTGCGGCAATATAATAGAAACTATATATGTTACTGAAATAAAGTAGAAAGACGCGTGTCTTTCTACAGATTACTGAAAAACAACCAAACTTTGAAACTATTTAAGTTTCACACTTTCCTTTTGCATTTTATAGAATACATGTTTATAAAAACGAAAAATAACGCTTTAAAGGCATAAGAATTAATGGTAGAATATATACTTCAAACAGTGAAAATGTCCTCAATATGTTTCAATGCCTACTCTAAACTATGAAAATTCCTTTTTTATCATAGGGTGTTGAAATTATTTGAAGTAAACTAATTTTTATCGTAATTAATTAGGTCCCAGGTTTTCTGAAAAAATCGGATTGGAGTTAATTTGATAAATAACATTTAAAATTGGGCAAAATACGAGTTATAAAATAGTTAATAAATTGACCACCGTGTATAATATAAATGCAAAAATATTTTACAGAAAGTCTTTAAGCTTTTCTCAGAAGTTTCTCTACTCTTTCACCTGATTAATGCATATTGCATGATTGTAGAAACTATAGATTGTGTCCAGTGGTTGTGGGTTTAATCAAAGCAGACTTTAGTGTAACAATAATTTCATTATTCAAAGTTAAGTTACACATGATAACGAACAGAAACACTAAATTAAAAGGAGGATTGAAACACATCCAAAGAGTTTGAAATCAAATGCGTAACTAACTGCTTTTTCTTCTCTCCGCCAGGGGTGCTCTGGGAAAGGAAGAGAGAGAGAGAGAGTGACGTGTCACAAGGTCCGTTATGCAACGAGATTTAATATTAAAAGTTAAAGTTGATCAGCTCATTTAATCAATCAGCTTTAAATTTCCACATTATTTCATTTTGTAAAAATAATGTTATTTCTTCTGGTAAATTTCTAGTTAATTTCTTCAGTTAGATTTTAATATATAAAAAATCGTTTTTATTTGAATTGATATTTGGTTTATACATTTAAAAGGATATTTTTCATTTCATTTAATTAAAAAGCATAATACTACACAAATTTATAGAAAAAACTCATGTTTCATCACAGTTAGATTAACGTTCATTTTCTTCTGTATTACTCAAGAGCTTTCTTCTTCTTTCTGTAATACCAAGCTTATATATAATATAAGCTTTCTCATTTATTACCTTTTAAACAATTCTTATAATTATGATATTTCTATCAATATTTTCAAATATTTTGCTTAAAAACAGCATTAGCTGTTTTCCATTATGCTATTGTAATATTTACCATACTAAAATAAAATATTAAATAGTATAGATATTTTTTTTATTTTGCATAACAGAATCAAATAGTTGTAATATTATCTATGAATTTTAAACAGTGTGGGTTTTTTGTATTCAATGATTTTCTACCAAAAGTAAACATGTATTTCTAACACATTTTAATAAGAATAAAATGTGTTAGAAATACATGCGTATATAGGAATGCAAACTGTATTCGCCAATTAACATATAGGCGAATACAGTTTGCTAATAAAAAGAATATTTCCTGCAATATCATAACTTACTCAAATTAAAACTTCAGTTGTTTTTGTTCAATTTGATTCATAATTCAGCAAAATATAATTTTATGAGAAACAAATTACGACTCCTTTTCCTGTTCTAATGTTCCAATTATAATTAATTAGCAACAATGTTAAAATTCAAACATGTCTCCTAACTCAAGGGAACTTGAAAAGGACGCCTGACATTTCCACGAAACAATGATGAGAAATATTTTGTGCGAGGAAAAACTGAAAAATAAATCTATCGCGAACTGTTAATATTTAACGTGTCAACGAACTAGTTGATACGGACGCAGAAACAGCGGACTTTAGCTGGAGGTGAAGAGAGAGGTGTGAATGAACAAACAGAGTGAGACTGACATTTCCAATAAGGGCTTCCCTGCCGTTCCGCGCTTGACAACCAGGGAAGTTAGCTGCAGTTGCGACATCTGGTGAGGGCGACTGCAACAATGCGAGATACGCGAATTTATTTTTCTGTGTTTACAGGAGAATCCATTTATTGCATAGCTTTTGATGTAAATTATTTGAGGATTTTAAATGAGATGAGTTAAAATGTAAATTTGAATTTTATTGCTCCAAGTTTTTATGTCAAGAATTTATTACGAATTTTTTGAGATAGGATACACTTTAGACTGATAAAATAGCTTTAAATTTATGAGAACTCTCAAGAATGGGCTGTTCTTAAGAAAACGTACGAAGATTAATTTAAAATATTTTTTTGGGTTTTTTTATTTTATTTGCTAAATATAATAAAAAAATTGCATGACGAAAAATAGTCCAATAGCTAGAACATATATAAAATAATCTACTTATTTATATAAAAAATTAAAAATAAATAAATGTATTCAACCACTATCCTCTATTTCTAGTTATTTAAATAGTCAATACTTAATATAACATACAAATCTAGTTTTTAGATACAAACTACAACTTGTTTAAGCATATACGGTGATGTAATTTTTATATAGCTCAATCTATTAATTGAATTGTATCTATAAAAGGTTTCAAATATTATTAATAATATGACTTTCATATTATTACAAGTTATTTTGCTTTTAAATTATTTTTTCATGAAATCTGCTTGTTATTCTTCGTAACACTTTAGTGATTTACATCATTTTCTTTAATTAAAGGATTAACAAAAAGCCATTATTATATTTAATCGTAATACAAAATGTGTGCTTCTTGCACATATATCGTATAGTAAACAATTAATATTCTCTATACCACATCTGATGTGCTTCAATTCCTTTTAAGGTGATGAATATTATGAAACTGGTTGTTTTTGTACTGTTTCTTATCATTTCTAATTAGAATATATCAGTATGGTTGGAATGTTTATATTGTATTAATCAGAATAGGAAAACGAAACAACGGGTAACAGAAAAATTGTGAACAGAAACTAAAAAATGTAAAAAAATGGATTTTATAGAGCGCTAATATTTGAAAATGATATTGTAAGTTACAGTGGGTAATAGTCTATACACTATCAATTTACATTTTCCAAACAAACACATCATGAAATAATTCAAAATTTCCTTTATGTCTGCAATACATAAATGAAATTTTGAATTACTTCCTGAAAAATTTCCTTTGTCTGCAATACACATAAAGGAAATCGGATATTTATGGATATTGGGTCACATTTATTCATGGTTCAAAGGAAAACCTGAGTCAATGAATATTTCAATAACATTTAGGATTATATATATTTCGCACTATATATATATATAATATTATCTAAACATCCAACTCTCGATTATTATGAAGCAAAGTAATTCGCAAGCAATTTATGATTAAAAAATTTTCAGTTGTCATTTATTCCTTAAGTATATATATATATATATATATATATATATATATATATATATATATATATATATATATATATATATATATATATATATATATATATATATATATATATATATATATATATATATATATATATATATGAAGCAAAGTAATTGCAAGCAATTTATATATATATATAATAATATATATATATATAATATATATATATATATAATATATATATATATATATATAAATTTACGTGCATATCTATACTTACAAACGAGGAAATTTTTACCATTTTCTGAATGGTATGTATAAGTGTACATTATACTATGAACACATTTATACATAAACTGTACACCAACAGTAATGCCGGCCAACTTGTCTAGTGGTCAGCGTGCCTGACTACGGATAGGGAGGTCCTGGTTTCGAATCCAGGTTCGGGCCTGGAAGTACTTTCTCTATCTATCCTGTCTTTGTCCTTTCCTTGTGTATGAATGAGGTGTGAATGGTTGCCTACCCTACGAACGGGTCCCTATGGCATGTGTGTGTACTGAAGAAGTCGGACTCCACGCCAAATACGGTTCAGTTGGAAAAGTGGAGCAGCGCACCTCAATTTGCCAGCCTAGCTGGCACACGGAGAACGACACCAATAGTAATAGAGTTGTGAATGTTTTGATTAACTTAAATGCACACTATCATCGTTTTCAATACTAATATTTATTTGTATAAAAATATTCATTTTCAAAATAAATCAATAGAAAAATATAAATATCAGATCAACCATCAAGAATATCAGATCTCTCTTAAATAATTTCATAAATAAAATTGGAAAAACTTTATTTATGACTAAAAAAAAAATCAGTGTTTTATAAAATGTTTTGAAAAATGAAATTTGTTTCCATATATTTAGAAAAGAATGAAATAAAAGTTCAACAACATTCTTTGCTTGATTAAAAAAGAGCATTTTTTTATTGTTGAGTCTTATGAGAATTAAAAACAAACATTATAAAATTAGATTATTAAATAACTTTGTTAAAACAGTGAAAAAATGCATTAAATATGCCAATACCGATTTTAAAATTTAAACTGGTGATAGAAATTTAAAATAATTCTTTTAACTGAAAAAATTTAATGTAATAAATTTTAATTTCTTTACTTTTCTCATTATTTGTTTCCTAAGTTATAAAAAGACGTGAAGTTTCAGTTTAGTAATAGAAGAATATCTCAAATACGTTTTAAAACGTTCCTATTTATATTAAAATATAATGTAACTTAAAAAAATCCATTAAAATTAGCATATAAAAATAGTCCATAAAAATATAATATTTAAGCTTAATGTGTTAAAACTCTGCCCATTAAAAATTCTGACCTTTCCTTTATTAAAGTTGAAACAACGCAATTAAAAATTAAAGTAACCAGAACATATTATAAATATTCATCGTTCATTTTAGCTTTTTATTATACTATTTATATAACCAGAATAATGGAATTCAGTGTATTTTAATGAAAAATTTCTACAATAATATTAATATTTAAAAATAATAGGTTTATACCTTTTATTTTTAAATATAATTATAATAGTTTACCGCTAAAGCTTGGTAACCGTTAATATGCATACTAATTATCTAATTAATAAATCAACTGATTTCTACCATTATATATATGAAATCAAGATATTAACGCTTAATGCCCACATTAACAACTTCCACACTGTTAAATTTAAAATTTAATTCTTGAAAGAAAACTTGGTTATATCCAATAATTTGTTGATTGTTTGATCAAAAATAAATGTATAGAAATATAATGTTTTAACTTCTTTAGATACTAAATTATTTTAAGTCTTTTGTTTCTTTGCTCTATAGTTTTTTTTAATTGATTGGTAATATATTTTATATATTAATTTACTAATTTCTTGATGATAATAACTTGAATTTTTAAACATCGAAGAATAAATCTTTTTTTTAATATTAAATTAATTTAAGCTTACAAGAATACCGCTTTCATTCCAGAAAAAGTCTTTTGAGACAAAAGTGTTCTGTTTTTATCACTGTCTCTTTACAAAATGAAGATCGAATATTGTCTCAAACGGTAAAGGGAAATATATAAATAACATTCTAAGAGTGACATTCTATTGCAAAGGACTTCGGAACCGAACTATTCCAAATGTGCCAACAAAATGGGCAGAAAAGTAAGATATTTCCACGTGACTGTTGGCAACAGAATAGAAATGTCTATTGTTGAAGAATATATTGCATATCTTTCTAAGATTCAAACAGAAAAATGTCATTCGAATTCATAAATGTTGCTGTGTACATTTAGGATGAATTTTTTTTTCTATAACTTCAAAATCCATTGATAATTTCGCCTTCATTTTAATTTAAATATTAAAGCTAAACAGAAAATTTTTAAACTGAAAAAGTGGATTTATCTTTTACTAATATATATTTTTCGACTATTAAAGAGAGATTATGTATAAAAATGTTAAGTAATTTTGGTAATTTTATAACACAAAATTCAAAATGCCGGATATATAAAATTAAACGATTATTTATATGAAATAACTATCGCACATAATTGTGTTATGTATGAAATAACTATGGAGATTATTGCATCATATAATTAATTTGAGAAATATTTATTAATTATATAAGTATTAAAGTTAATCGAGTCAACTTAGCAGAATAGTATTTTATTTGCAATTTGTTGTTTCTTGAAAATGTGCAGAATGATCGAAAATTGCATTGATTGAAATTAATTAAAGTGCTATCTAAGTGGCTAAAAAGGATGTCTGAATATTTTCTTAAGAATTTACCCATGTAACACAATTAATCAAAAACTATATCTATCATAAACTAACCAAGACAGGTGCCGTATAATCAAGGATGCCAAATCCAGGGATTGATGATTTTTTGACGGATTTTCTTATATATCTGGCAACCTCGTTTTTGTTACGTCATGCATATGGAGACCTATAAGAATTATGCAGAAAATTCTATTTCGGTAACCCTAGTATTTACGTCATCGCGCACGTCACGATACGTCATCTTGGCAACATTTTTTCATTGCTAAAAAATTCAGAATTTGGAATCATGGATTATATGGCACCTGTGCCAACTAACTAAATCAAAAACTACAGTTAATTAATTAAAAAATATTTTAAATGAGAAAAATTGCAATTTAGAATATTAGTTGAGAAAATGGATTCACTCTTAAAATAATCGAGAAGATTTCACTCAGAAGGAGTGAAATTTCACTCTTTCATTGTCACAAAACTCAATCAATCTTTAAGATAGAAATTCACTCTTTTGAAAGATGTGGGTAAACCAATCCTTTTAAGTACAGTAACAACATATCGTCTAAACAAGTAAATTAGATGAAAAAAAATAATGAATTTTAATCTTTTATAGCAGTATTGCTGATGTTTTTTTATATTGGGAATTTAGTGCAGAAATTAGGTTTCAATTTCTTTATTTTAAGGATTTTTTTGACGATTACAATATAAAGATATGATTTCTTTAGTCAATAATATAACAGTACTGTTGAATATAACATTTTAATTGATTTGGATAATTATAGTGATTTTTAAATTACATACAATATTAAGCGATTTGTTCAGGCATTTATTACATTGCTTATATATATATATTTAGTTTTACGTGTGTGAGTGTAGCACTCTCCGAAAAAAATCGTCTAACTATTTATTTTTCAGTTTAATTTACTATGGGCCCATAAGTACAAAATTAGCTTTTACAAACATTATTAATAAAACAAATTGTACACAATTTAAAAAATACATAAATATTTTTTATAAGTAAATAAAATTTAAGTTCTTTTCAAAAAATCCTTTATTTAAAGTTTAGCTAAAAATTTATTTTTGAATATTGATAACATGCTTTTTTGAAGTTATAGCAGGATAAAGACAAATATTTACAGATTATTCTGTTGAACAAAACTGATTTATGTTTTTGCAAATAAATCTTGTTTCATGATATATTTTCCAAGTTTTATTTAAACTGAAAATAACTTCAATGAAACTAAGAATGAAATAAAAAATAAAATGCAAGATTCTACAAAAATCATTTATTAAATTTTTAATACAGAAAAAATTAAATGAAAATATGTATACAGAAATTCTTATGTTTATTTTTGATGTCAAATTAATATTGGAGCTTAATTTTTTGAATTGACAGTTTAATAGCTCAAAATATATAAGAATACTATTAAAATAAGAATTAAAATAATAATAAGCATTTTAATGCATATAATTTGCAAAATTTAGATCTTGATCGATTATAGTAAGAATGTATTGTTTCAATTAAAGGCCCAACTGGACCATTTTTCATTTCTAAATACAGTAAGTTTATCATCGTACTTAACATTTAACACATATTAACATTTATATAAATTATTGAATGCTTTTAATCTTGCACATTCGACATCAATAAATTATTATTCCTCTTGTAAAAATATTGCATATTCACTTCTTGCTTTTGACCACAGCCAAGAAAGTATAGTTGACTACTTTTGAGCGATGTTTTTCTTCTAAAGATCTCTTCAAATAATACGAGAGAAAAGCATAATAACTAAAATATTTCTATAGTGTTTGCAATCTCATTAGTATCTATATAAACTTTAACACTAAAATTATATAAGATAAATACTTCTGAAAAAATAAAGCCTTATTTTTCTGCAAGGAATCTGATATCTATGTAATTATATTCTGTATTAAAATTATATTCAGCCTAAAAAATATACCATCCTCAATTCTCATATGTTTATTCCATGTTATAAGGCAGGTTTTTGAACATATGATAATATTCTAAGAGCATATTATGCTGGACATTTACTAAGAAAAGTTAGCTTCTGGATATTAAATATCAAATTTCATATCAATCTGTAATAAAAAGAATATTTATATTAATTAATAAAACTTTTTATTGCAATTTAAAGCAAGAGTAATTTGTTAAAAAATGGCATTCTCATTAACTAGTTAATTAAAACTTAGTAACTGAAGTTAGTAAATTAACGATTATATAGCAGTTTTTGAAAATGTTTATAAGAATGTGGCAAAAATGATAAATTATTGATATACAATAAAACAAATACAAAATAATTTTGGATATTTTTCTTTGTTATGAAATAAATATAGCCCCTATCATAATTTACAAAATGGTTTCTTAAACATTAAATAAAAATATATACATGCATACATAAATTTATTTCTAATGTTAAAGCATTTTAGAATCAATATCAACTGTAACTGAAAAACAGATAATTTTTTTTAATAAATGAATAATTTTTTTATAAATAACAAAAAAGTTTAAATTATGATTTTGTATCACATACAATAATATTCAAATGAATTAGAAATAAAATGATTTTTTAAAATACAAGATTGAAAATTACAATATAATAAAAGGCATAAGTAATACTGCATATTTTGTAAAATATAGATTTTAATTACTTTCTAAAAATTAAAAATTGCAACTTGAAAATTACATTTTCCTAATAATTCAATTAAAATTTTCCTGCTTAATTACATTGATTAATAACAGCTCGATTCTCATATTAAAGAATCATCATCCTCTCCCTCAAGCAAATATTCGTAAATTGCATTCATCTTAAAAAAATATCTGGTGATAAATCATCAAATCATGAATATATTATTAAACTGAATGAAATAATTATTTCATATTTTAGGGTCCTTATTGTAAAATCTTAAATTCTCAAAAATGCACTAGTTTTATTTATTTATTTTTTTTTACTTTTGTGTAAAAAAAATTACTTTTTACAATATGTTTGAATTATTTTTGTTACAATTTTTGTGATATTTAGTATAAAAAGAAAATCGGTTACGAATAAGTGATGATGTTATCATGATGAGTATTATGAAAAATAATATTAATATTGTAAACAACATTGCCAACATTTTAAAAAAAATGACAAATATTAAGTGATTACATTTAATGATCTATGAACTAAAAATTATTTTTCATGGAGCTTAACTAGAGCAATGACCTCTCAGCACACTATAAATTATAAGTGAAAAAGCAGATCTAACACCCCTAATGATCTCCAAAGCAGCCCTCAGATCTAATGCCAACAACTAAGAAAGAGCAATCCATGTTGTTCAGTCACTGAGAAATTCCATTAATCAAATGGCTTGAGACCTGGCACGATAAATGTGGGATATAAAGGCACGGACAAAGCAAGGAAGGGGTAGTTATGAAGGGCGGCTAAATGGTCATTTAGAAAGCGATGTCTTTCGACAACTGGCCAATTGACCCCTCACTTTCATGAATCAAAGCAAAAGAGGTTGGGGAGGGAAAGTACATGTTTGACAGCAAAAACGTAGAATTATTTTTCTTTTTTTAACAGATGAATTATATCTGTGTAATTATATCGGTGTGGAATTATATCTGTGTAATTAAAAATTACAATGGACATATTAATTGAACAAATGTTTATTTTGTTTTGGATAAATCATTATCTTCCTGAATAAATTGTCATGGTTTTTTCCTCAATGATTTTCATAAATAATTTAAAATGCTACATTAATGAATAATTTTTCTAATTTCCAAATATTATACTCCCTCTGGAGCTTCAAACAGTCATTAGTATCAGTACCTAGTTGTATACTTATTTAAGCTTTACATAATATATATAAAACAAACAGATTTACTGTTAGGTTAATCGTGTTTAAAATGTAAAACATGAACAAATTATTAATTTCTTAATAATAATATCTTTTAGTTTTATATCACGCAAAATCCTTTCCATATAGTAAAATTACAATTTTATAGTATGCATATCAATGACAATAACTGTATAAAGTATGCATGTGTGCATAAATATATAAACACATATGTTATATACTAATGTTATACATAATGAAATTATGCGTAATATTAATATATAACATGCATTTGTATTAATATTATATTAATACAAATACTAAAATAAGTATGATAGAACACATGTTTAATATTAATATATAATATATTGACATATAATAAACTAAATTATACATAAGATATATATTTGAACTTTGAATTAATGTTATTTAACTATGTCAGTCCTGTGATCGGTCGTTGACAGTTACCATGAGTGTGATGATCTGGAGAAAATTTCCTCTTCCTCTAGATCAATGTCAAAATTTAACTACTGGATCATTTGGTGGTGCCATCTATCGGAAGAGCTTAGGGCAAAATCGTACTGTCACCTTCGTGATGCTCTGATTGAGAAAAGTTGGAAAGACGCACTCTATAGACTTAAATTCACATAACCGAAGTCATAGCAAGTTTGGCTTGTTTAAGTGTCATAAATAACTGCAACAACGACAATATCAGTTATTAGAATTTTTTAACAAGAGTAAATTCAATTGTAAAGCAGATAAAAAAAAGCACAATACGAAAAAGAATAATCAAAATTAATAAGACTAAAATGAAATTAAAAGTGAAAATAAAAAAATAAAAGCTATGTGGATATAAAAATTATATCCTTGTTTGAAATGTTAAAAAAGATTTTAAAAAAGAATGGAAATAGTTTATTTAAATAGGAAAATTAAACTAAAGAAACTATTAAAATTAATTGAAAATCATTAAATTATAAAAAACAATCTATAGGATGAATGCATTCAAAAAGATAAAAAATTTGATTAAGATTTTAAGAAAAGATTGAATTAAATTGGGAATGTACTAAATAAAGCTATTTATCTATTTTTTTAATCTTTTCAACCTCACAATTATGTAATATTAAGTGACTGAGATAACGTCACTGCTGTAATAATTATAAATGATTAAAAATATCTTAAATATTTCAAAAATATCGTAACATTTTAAAGTAGAACTATATTCAAAAGTGTGTTTTACTTGTGAATCATTTAAAAAAAATATTTAGTTATGACACAAAATCGAAGCAAAAACTATTAGTAAAGAAATAAAAAATAAATTTTACAAAACAAATATTAAACAGAATTAATATTTAGAATAAGTATGAGACAAATATGTTAGATTTTAGTTAATTATAATTAATTAAATTTGCAACTCAAAATAAATTTTAAAATATTTATTAAAATATTTATAAATGATATTATATCACTATATAGAATTTAATTTTAAAAATAAGTTTTATTTGGTTAGGCGATAAAAAGGGAGAATAAAATGTTATTAATTTATAAATAAATTAAAAAAGGACATCTAAGTAGTTATAAGGAATTATAGCAGTAATGAAAAGTCTTTAACAAAATTGTGTAATTAATAATTAAAAATAATAATAAATTAATGAAAATATAAAAACAAAGAAATAGAAATGAAAATCTCTAAATACTTAATTCTTAAATTAATCGCTCATAATGCTTCCAGTGAAATAAAAAGTGGTAAAAAAATGCAAAAGACCGACTAGAAATTTGACCATGTCAACTAAGACTTTAAGAATAAATTTTGTATGTTTTTACCTGGAAAATAATTAATATTTTAAAATTAACTGTAAGAAATTAGATTTTCAATTTTACAATTTTCTTGGTGATAGTTACTATATTTAGTAAGTACAAAAATGTTAATAATATAAATTTTAAGTAGAATATTACATAAATCAACAAAATTGTTGTTCAGTCTATAAATCCCGATAATGTCTTATAATAACGATAAAAACTTATTTGGAGTAGGAATTCAAATTAATACACTTATTACTATAAAAACTAAAAGCGATTTTAACGGTTAAAATATTGTTATTAATGCTTATTTATTTTGAAATCTATATGGTAATAAAATTATCGATCTGTGTTGTTTAATTCTCAAAGGGACATTTATTCCTTATAATTGTTTAAACTAAAACTTATCTGTTTACTGGGCAATTATAAGAATGATTTTTCTCATTACCTGAAATTAAATTCAATATTTTCAGTAAATGGAAGAAAAGCTCAAGAATTATGAAGACGGCTTGGAAAAGCTGTCTTTGGAGTTCGAACGCACATAGTAATATTTCAATGTCATTAAACAGAATCGGTTATTTTTACCCTGTCCTTTTACCAATGTAAATTTTGAGCAGTGAAGTTAGATTTGCAGCTTAAATTAATTGTTTTACAGTCTAACAATCGTCTTAAACAGTTGTTTCTAAATATTCCAAAGTTAAAATTTTACAAATCATTATCGAAAGAAAGTTTCTGAAATTTGATAGCTCACGCTTAAAAAATCAGTACTGTGTTTGCTTCATCTTATGTACATGAACAAGTGTTTTCAACTATGAATCTTAGAAAAAATTATTTCAGAAGTAGACTGACAGATGAGCATTTAGCCTCGTTCCTTAGAATCAGTATATCTATCTTCGGAATTCAATATAAGGAACTTTTAAAGAAGAAATCGAAATTTCATTCTTCTCATTAATATATTTGAATTGTGTTGTTTGCGCATTGTCTTTAAAATTTTAGAAAAATGTATCTTACCCCTCCAAATTTCTTTTTTTACGATTTTTAAACCAGCAATCTAAAAAATGTGTCCATACCTGGCTTATTCGATAGTATCTAGAGAATGTTTAAGAATATCTAGAGAATGTTTAGGAATATCTAGAGAATGTTTAGGAATAGCCAACAATATATAGAGACTGTTTAGGAATGGTAAAAGAAATAGTCTTCGAATTGTTTTAACGGTTTTCGATTACAGCTGATAGATTGCGATAGAAGTACGATTTCGGGTAAAAATCTATAGAGTACTAATCAAGTACTGACCTGTAATATTAATTATCACATAAATATTGAAAATCTGAGACATGAAAGGAGAAGCTTTTCGCAAACACAGATTCAAAAGACGATTTTCATAAAATATCGTTCGTAGCAAATTTTCCGTATGTGTAAAAAATATGGATAATTTGCCAGTTTGATTATTACTCATAAATATCACAGGTGTTTCTCAAGAAGATGTAGTAGCACTCATCTCACTCAGAAAATCGAAAATTCAGTTCCCCATACTTTTGGCCAAGTAAGAATCAGATTTCGGAAATGGAAGGTCACCATGTTATCTTTATGGAACAAAGTTCGTAGCAAGTGTTTTACACGTGTAATAAATATGAGATATCTCACCCGCTTGATAAAGTTTCATAAATATCAGAAGGTATTTGCAAGGAAGATGCAATACCAATCATGTTGAAAATAAGAAATTTCAAATTCCACTGTTTCTCAAAGAAAAGGAGTTAAACCACGAATGATTTGGTTTTTTTCTCATCAAATATTCATTCATTCCTTTTGGCAATCACAAGTTGTTTTCAATATTACCAGCGTTTTTTATTTCGATTAGATTCTGTAATTGTTAGAAAACAGTGCGCAAAATTAATGTCGTTAGTTTACAAGATGATGTGGACCAACTCATTTTTTTTATTAAAAATATGATTTAACTACAAAGCTATCAATTTAGAAGTTCATGTATTATCTCCTTATTACAGAGTTTCGCTATGATAGCTGTCAGAAAAGGCCTTATTGTTCTTGACATACTTTTATGGCATGACAACGTGACTTTAGAAGTCAACTTGCATGTTTTGATTTCTACTATAAGAAACTTTTGTAACTTTTGTAATTTCTTCAAAATTGAGCATCTGAAAACATTCATTACCATCTATTTACTTAATTGCCAAATTAACTTTAATGTATTTACTTTTTAATGAAGTTTCTTAAACGGTAACTTTTTTTCAATAATCGTTCAGTATCATGTTGCGAACTGTGATCATATTTTCTGCGTCAGTGTAATGTAATAACTTATAGAAAATTATTTTTATTTATTGTTCAGTTGTTATTTTAAGAATGCTTATATAATGACAATACCAAAACTCAAAGCCATTTTCATAACAAATTTTTTGATTGTATCTTATTCTAAAATGGAAATTTTTATATACAAAATCTAATCGTTAATAATAGCAAAAATGTCTTGATTATGTGTTACAAAATTGACTTTTTCATGTTGTGTTTTAAATAGACTAATGTTTTTCTTTTTCAAATAATGTATAGTATATTTTTAAATAATCTCTTACTTGCATAAGCATTAACAAAATTTTAAGATGATATATTTAGTAATAAAAATGGTTTTAAAATAATTTTAAAACACAAATTAAACTAGCTTAGTTTTGAAAAATATTTCCACAGCATTTATATTCGTGGCAAACATTTTTGGAGAAATCTTCAGGCAATGTTTTTCACATTAAAAATACCTTTAGACTATTTTATTTCTCACCAAATATTAACTATTTCTAGTTCATTATAAAAGCCCTGAAAAAAATAGATTTAATAAAATAAAAAAATTTTTACTTAAATTTCACTATAAACTGTCTTGTTGCTTTTATTTGCGTAAGACCCGTCTATGAAGCAATATTGAATTTTAGCAATTAATGAAAATTGTATATTTTTCCTTTAAAATATTGCTTAAAAATTAAGCAAAAAGTATTCCCTAACTTGATGAATTTCAAAATATTATAATGTTACAGTATTAAATTAGCTTAAGTTATGCTAAATTTTTCGCGAGTATGTTATTTGTCTCGTGAGATACGAAATTATGAAGTCGAAAACTCAAAGAATATTCATTACTTAGCTTGTCACAAACTGTTATTTTCGGACAAAGTTCTTGTCCTCGTCTTACCATATTTATGAACCCTGCTGACCAAGACAATTGAGAAATCTTCCGTCCCTTGGGGCAAGAATTGTGGGGGGGAGCAGTCTTAATGTCATAAAAGGGGCTTTATCAGCCTTTTCAGCTGCCCTGGACCTTCCCCGGATCTCGTTAATGAAGCAAGGGTTGATTGGGGTCAAAGACGAGCGTTGATTGGCCCTCGGGGAACGACGAGGGGTAAGGAGAGGGGAACCGAAAAGCAGAGATAACGAGATCATGGTCGAAGAGTTGGCTAGAGCTGTGATTCCCCAAATCCCATTGATGATGAACTTGCCCGAAGCATTTAGGGAAGACGTCGGAAAGAATGAAATCAATGAGAGCAGAGGCCATGAGTTTATTTTAGAATCCAATAAGCTCTACCAGAAATAAATTGAAGTGGCAAATATCTCCTGAAGAAAAAAGTATTCCTTTCAAAATTTAGGGAGAAAAAACTCCCACATGTTGTTCTCAGTTGTGCTTAGGTGAGTTTAACAGAATCAGAGTAAACAACAACGGATGATAATCCTTTTTCTGTTTTAAATATAAATTAATAATCCTTTGAAAAAACGAAAATATATATTTTAGTATCTAGAATTTCAATTTCAAAGAAGTGAGTCTCAATCCGTTGTTTGACACTGATTTTTGTGGTGAATTAGAAAAACAGTTAGATCTAAAGTGTATTGAAATCTAAAGATGATATTTTGATTGCTATGGTAACCGAAATTCAATTCTCAAATTTTAATTTCCTAATAATGCTCCATTTAATTTTATCTTTTAAGTTGATTATAAGTATTTATTTTTAATTGTTTCATTTAAATATCAGCATAATTTTCCGAAAGGTTAAGAAAAAAATTTTTTATTTTAAATTTCTGCAGACATAGAAGAAATTATGCTATGGAACTTAATGGAAAATATTCTGCAGTTCAGATATTAACAGATTAATATTAATAAGATAATGGAAAATTATTTACTGGTTGATATATTTAATATTAATGAGATATTTAAGACGTCTGAAGTTCCAACGTGAATTTCACCTCAGTTTACGAGAGATTATTTCTATTTGCTTATATGTATTTCATAAAATCAATAGGAACTAAACTTACTCACTACTTTTACTGTACATTTCATAAGTTGCTTTTAAAGGAATTATTTATTCACAATACCTCATGCGCTTAAAGAGAAAGTTATTAATTTCAGTTCAATCCGTTGGTGAAAAGCAAAAGTTAAGTTTGCATAATTTTGCATAACTGAATTCATATCTATAAAATTAGCATTTGGGTGTTGTCTGGATTGCCTTCCTTGCCATACGTGAACAAGGCTCTCTGTCTCTAAAAATCACAAGGTATTAGAGACCGTGGCAATATGATTGGTTAGGACTTCAATCTCATTTTCGGTAGCTATTGAGATCGAATCTTGACTTAACTGAAGATCGTCGTGTTTAACTGAAGGAATCTGGTCGTGGTTTCAATGTCCTCCAAGTGAAATGATATCTCTGGGCGTGATAAGCCTTGGTTTCTGCTGCTAAATTAAGAACACGTCTATAGGTGGCAAACCCCACCTATAGCCCAGATACAGAGAAGCATTCTTGTGCAATAACAATAAGGAATATTGCATGATGACTGCTAAAGGCAACTTTGCATAGTTTTCAGGTGTTAGATAATTTACTTTCAGACTTTATATTCTGAGAGCTCAGTTAACCTTAGTAAAAACCATATATATATATATATATATATATATATATATATATATATATATATATAAATTACACACTCCAATATTAAATTACAAGTGATAGAAATTTATTTCACTTTATTTAATTAATTTATTTATTAATTTTTAGAAACAACTTATTTTGAAAATTATTAGTCTTTTAAGCTTATAATACAGTAAACCAATATTTTTTAATAGATGATTTAAATTATAAAGAAATATAAAATTGAAGTAAAAAGATGTAAATCTTTTTATCTCTTTTATCATTTCTTCTGTAATGCTAATATAGTTATTTCAGATATTAAATTTCATAATAATTTAACTTCAAATATTATATATAATTATTTCAGATATTATATTTGAAACTATCTCATTCTGTTCTCATAAAACACTTCAACATCAATTACTTTAAATTTTGTGTGACTGTTTTATGATAAAAAAAACATTATTATTAAATACTTCTGAAATTACTTGTGAAAAAATTAATTTTTCAAACTGTTTAGGTTCTCAATTTTTTTCAGGCATGTCATAATGATCGAAAATTAACTTTAAAACTTTAATAAAATGCAGTCATTGTATAGTCATATAAAACGCAGTCATTGTTAGATTACAAAAAAATCTTAAAGTAATTTCTGTGTATTAGTTTTTATTTTAAATATTTTTTTAATTTCTTGTGAACTAAAATTCCAGAACTGCCATCTCATTTGAATCAACTTTTTATCAGATAATTATATAAATATATATATTTTGGTTTTATATTATACAATAATTCTTATAGAAAACATTATAAAATAATGTAAATTTGTTAAAACTATTGTTCTTCTATGCTACACTTATTAACCTAGTTAAATTTCTATTACATTCTCCTAAATTGACCTCGGCTACCTCTTTTCCTAGAAACTAGGAAGTTCAAGCTATTAATTCAAACGACGTTGGCAGACGAAACGCTAAGTAATCGAAATGAAGTGAAATGAATGTCTTTGTGTTTCTCCTTGGCAGCAACTAAATCGCAACTTTAATAATGATTGCGTTTCGGCACTGAGAAATTACCTACATTATTAATGAATTCGGAAGAATTAGATGACGGGGAAAAGTTTAAATAGAAGTCTACTACATTCATTTCAAATTTATTGCTGTAAAATTAATGAATAATTTGAAAAAAAATGGAATTTTTAATTTCTTGTTCAATGAGAAATTAATATATTAGTTAATAATGAAAGTTTATTCACACATTTCGGATAAAATGAAACATGTCTAAGATATTTTATAACTAATTATATTTTAAAAAAGACTGAAGCTTAATTTTAAAGGAATATTTCAGTAAAAATTAATTATAAATATGTGAAAGATATTCTCTCATACATATCTACTTGAATTTAAAAATCATTATGATAATATTAAAAGATTTTATCTCTTATGACATAATTAATGTGTTGCAAAATTATATGTGCAAAAAAAGATTTGGAATTTTGGTAAAAATCTATTTCTATTTGAAAATTATATTAAAAATGTATTAATAAAATTATATTATGCTAATTATCTATCAAATTTAAAGATGTCTTTCAAAATATGTTATAAATTAAAAATTATATAAACATCTCAAATTTTTTAAACTAACATTAAATTTATTTTATTTATAAAAACATAAACTTTAATGAAAGGTTGAGGGGTAAAATAATTTTTTATATGGGAATTGTTGCAGTTTAAAATAGTTTCAATGCTAAAAATAATTTTTCTTACTTCTTAAGTAATGTAACAATCAATTTTTGGCACCATCAATATCAAGCACCTCTAACTCTATCTATAAAAGTACATATCTTATAATTTTTGAAGCTACAGTGTTATCATATACAGTCCCCTATAACATGGTATATTAGTTCCACATTCTAAAAAAAAAAACACGTTGTACGAGCATTCTTGTAAAACGCACTCATACGACCCCGTATAACGCGTTATGTGCAAATGATTCACTTCTCTCGTTAAAGGTGTTTAAATCGAGTATTAAGGAAAAACTATGTTATGGATGTGCAATGTGTGCGTTTTATTAAAATCAAATTTAAAAAATTTTAAATTAAAAAAAAATTTATACAAAAGTAATTAAAATCAGTTCATTTCAAATAGATCAAATAATTCAAAAAATAGTTTTATTACATGTTTATTCGCTGGAAGAGCAATCTGAAATAATGTTCCACCGACATCTTTTTTTGGCAGAATATATATTTAAAGGTCAATAATATAATATAATAAGAACACAGTTGACACAATGCGCAAACGTACTCGAAATCGGTTGTGAGAACTGTACAAATTATTATTAAATTTCGCTGTACAATATTATTATGTGGGGAATCAACACTTTGTATGGGGAAAACACGAGTTATACGAGGGACATGAAATCGTGTTATATGAAAACGCGTTATAAGAGTACCGTATTATACGAAGGAATTACTCTACCTTAATTTATATACATTTTTTAAGAAATTTTCACAATTTTTAATATAAATTAACCTTTACTTCTCATTTTTATCATGCGCAACACGAATAATATTCATTAAAATTCGTTAAGGCTCTTTAAACTATAAGCCCTTTCTAAAATTCTTTATTATTCGGTTAGGAAACATGTAGGATAAGGAGAAACGTAATTAGTCAAATGGTCATTGGAGAATACTACACTAGCCCTTGGTTTACAATTTTTAATGTTTTTGATACAGTAATAAATAAAATTTCAAATAAAACAGTTTATATATATATATATATATATATATATATATATATATATATATATATATATATATATATATATATATATATATATATATATATATATATATATATATATATATATATATATATATATATTTTCTCTATAGTTATATATATATATATATATATATATATATATATATATATATATATATATATATATATATATATAAAAAAATAATCACGATAATTCTCGTATTAATCAAATTGGATCACTATATTTCCACTGAAAGAAAAGGAATGTATTCAATCTAGAGAACAAGAAATAACAACACAAAATGCTTCCATTGTTTGAAAGAAATTTTCCAGAATTAATTTCAACTGCTTACGCTGCTTCTGAGTAATAAAATTGAAATGTGGTGCTCTGAAACGTTCAAAAAAAAAAAGTTTTATTTAACTTCTCTAATTATTCCCCATAAATGCCCGCCATCATACCAACAGAGTCGGTAAGAGAAATGTTGGAGTAGGAAGCTGTTTGGACGTTGCATTTGTCGAAACATCAAGTAAAACTTCCAGCACTTATAATTTTACGATAAATCGTAAAAGAGGAACCACAGTTCATGGGCACTTGAACATGAGCAACTCAGAGAGACATAATGACTTTTAACAACCTTTTCCCGCCAGACAAAGTGAGGGGAGGTGACCAACAGGCGATAAGTGCACGGGACTCCACTTCATGGTCCTCTAAGGACCTTTCCTGTAATCAAGAAGATTCGAATCCTCCAGAGTCCGATTTAGAATTGGAATACGGAACGCCACGTCTTTGATTTCCCTGGGGGCAACGGGTTTTATTGACATTTCGTTGATTTTATTTTGACTCTTTTATTTGCTTCGCAGAAGATGAGATTTTTAGTACACCCCAGGCTAATACGGAACGCCTTGTGTTGCTTCTTTTTTTTATTTACTTTCTTTTTCTACCTTCATGAGAAATAGTAAGTCTTCATCGAGCTGGACGATTCGCAAACGCTTTAGTATGGCCTTTACTGCTGAATGTCCCTTCGTTTTCGAGTCAAAATGAAAGTCTACCGAAAAATAGTGCATTTCAAAATATTTTCAAGCTCAATGAAGAAGTAAATGTCTATAAATAGTAGTTTTTATTTAAAATCACAGGTCTTACACATTATTCTTTACTGCAGCTACTATTTTTATTCTCTTTATGTTCCAAAATGATATTAGCAATTGTTGATTTCAATTTGTTTAATATTGTATTAGGAGAATAAAATAAACATAGGTAGCAAAATTAGCATTAAAAAAAAAGTAAGCTAAATTAAGTAAAATTTAAAAATTATACTAGTTTTTAACTATTCCCGTAGATCTTAGATTTTAAATAATTTAATAATTGTTCACAACTTAATACGATTTTATGGTATTGTTTGCATTTACTTCCTCGTTTTCGTTTTCTTCAAAGAATCATTGACCTTGACATTCACCTTCATGATTATTTCGGAAATCTTGTTTCCAAATGTTTCATAAAGGAAACATGAAACATTTACAAATATTCCAAATATTTCGGTTGTACTTGGATTGTTTTGTAATCGTTGAATTTGCATTTTCCTGAATTTTTTTATGCCATTGTCCACTGCTTTAGATCCATTCTTAAAATCTTTATTTTTACAACTGATTTATATCTTGATCGAATAAAATAATATATTTCGATCAGTTGATGAAACCATAAAAGAAAAATTGTAATTCGTAACAATTGGCTAAAATTAGAAGCTAAGCGATGTGTCAAAATAAGTGACTGGTAGAAAACATTGATTTTCATTAATAGTTTGGTGAAATTTTGAGCTTCAACTTAACTGAATTCATCAGTGTAGTTCATGCTCAAATATCCAAATACTACTATTATTATATGACAAAGATAATAATATCTTATAAATATTTTCATACAGCTTTAAGTTTATTTAAATAAAATACAAATAAATCTTTCGATATATATATATTTTTAAAAGAAAGATTTATGTTTCATTTTCAAATTCTAAATAGATTTTCATAGAAATTTTAAATTAAAGATGTTTTAATTTAAAACAAAGAAATTAAAATACAGCAGATTCTCGGCCATTATATCGAATTATATTTTATTATCTCAAAATGCCACGCAATAATTTATAAGAATATTAAATTTAAAATTGACAAAAATTACACGTTAAATTCTTAAATTTATGAATCGTGCTACTAAACATAGATCATCTGTAATTATAATAAAATTTTTTATTAAGATATTTTAATATTAATATTTTAGTTAATATAAAATTTATTGTATTTCATAGGAAATGTCTTTAAAATGTTATTGATTTAATATATAATATACACACTTTGTAACTAAAGAGTATTTATATATATATATATATAATTTATATATATATATACATATATATATATATAATTTATATATATATATATATATATATATATATATATATATATATATATATATATATATATATTTATATATATATATACATATATATATATATAATTTATATATATATATATATAGATATATATATATATATATATATAAATATATATATATATATATATATATATATAATTTATATATATATATATATAATAACTCTTTATTTACAAAGTGTACTTATTATATATCATGAAATAATTTCTATGGAATCCAATCTAATGAGAGTTTTTACTAGTTTAAATATAGAAATTATTTGATATTTTTATAACCATTTAATACATTAGATTATAATAAATAATAAGTTAAATAATATAGTATAAAATCATGTAAGAAATGCAGACACTGTATTAAAAAATAGCATAGGTAAGTGTATTAATAATACAAAAAAATTGTTTTGAATACTTTTGTAAAACAGATTGTATAAGTTAATCTTTATTATTAATTGAATTGAACATAGTACTTTTAATTAATATGTATTTTCCTTGCATCATAATATATATTAAAATATTAATATTTATAATTAATTTTTAAATAACTCATTCTCTAATATAAAAAATTTTTCAGAAAAATTCCAAATATTTGAAGTGCTTTGTTATCGTTGAAAAATTGTCTCAAATTCTAAAAAAAAACAATATTTCCCATGTCTTATAACAATTTATAGTCAAAAAATATTTCTATTATTTTCGAATAAACTCATTTAAATTTTATAAAAATTTTATAAAATTCATTTTTTTGAAATAAATATTGCATTTCTAAAAAATGAAAACAATATAATCAATTTTTCAAATTGGTTACATTGTTAGACATTCAAAATAAAATCAAATAAAGCTATTGCTTATTTTCGAAGAAATAATTTACTATTCAAAAGATTGTATTTCCTAACCAGCGTATAGCATCACTACTGTACTAAATATTCTTTTCCTAAGATTTTATTTGTGTGTGTTTTATTTTAAAATTTTATTTTGTCCTCCTACGCTGTTGATATTATAATATAAAATAATTTATTAAATTTTTCTAAACGTACATGAATTTACATATGAGTGTTCTACATAATGTATTCAGTATGCTCTATAGTTATTGATTGTCATAATAAAAATTTTGTTCTTTCTTAATATTTTTAAGTCGTTCAGCAAAGTATATATACCGATACATAAAAGTAAAAATAACTATGTCTATTAAAATAAGACGTATCTGTTATAAAATTAACACTTGTATCACTGTTAGCATTATTTTATTTTAGTTAATTGTTTGAGAAATAAAGAAGATGGTTTTTATTATGTTGGGGAATAAGTTCTTAGTATTTTTAACAAATATTTTTATTTAAACAAAAAACAATAATTATATCAATAAATTAATCAATTATGTATTCTCCGTTGCTGTTTACAACCTCTTCCCACCTCTTGACCCATTAGTTGATGCCGTTCCGCCAAAAATCACCTGGTCTGATGTCAAAGAAGTTGTTGAGCCAGTTTTCAAGGATCTCTTTGTTATCGAAGGTAACATCCTTCATATGGTTTGACAAGGAGCGGAAAAGATGGTAATCGGTCGGTGCGAGGTCTGGTGAATACTGCGGATAGTGTATAACCTCCCATTCGAGCTCTTGGAGTGCGGCTTTGACGAATTGTGCAACATGGGGACTGATGTTGTCGTGAAGGAGTATGGTTTGACGATGTCGATAAGGTCTTTCCAGTCGAATTGCCTCATTCACGCTGTGTATCTGGGCAATGTAGAGCTCCTTGTTGACCGTGGCATTCTTTTCGAGCATTTCCCAATGCACCGCGAGGTCCTTAAAAACTGACTCAATAACTTCTTTGACACCAGACCAGGCGATTTTTGGCGGAACGGCATCAACAAATTGGCCCAGAGGGAGGAAGTAACAGCAACGGCGAATATATAATTGATTAACTTATTGATGTAATCATTGTTTTTTGTTTAAATTTGTATTTTCTAAAAACGCTACGAACTTATTATCTAACCTAATATTAAGCGAAAGTTACTTTTACTTCAAATGATTATATAAAAGCATGTTGAAGTTTTTCTTTCATTGTTATATCTTCGATGTGTGTTCTGTTTTGTTATAATTTCTATGTATAGTTTAATACTTGAAAGTCTTTGGATTGAATTGGCGAATCATGATAAAAAGAATTACAATTAGAAGTGAAAGATTTCGTGGATTACTAGGAAATATTGCAGAAAAATAAAAAAATTTTACAAAGAGCAATGTAAAGATCATTAATACTATTGATTTCATTATGCTGTTATATGTGTAAAATTATTATTATCACAAGAAATTTTGGTGAAAGCTTTTATTTGGGGAGAAGAATTGAGAGATGACTTATGCAAAAGTGGATTATGTGTAATGAAACAGAAGAGTTAACTGTCTGTATTATTTAGACACATCGTTTTTTTTTTTTTTTTTTTTTTTTTTTTTTAAATTGTAAGATAAAGCAAACAGAGATTTTTGAGTTCTGTCATGCATCAAATGCTCATAAACCAATTATTTATTTTAGGCATAGTGAGAATTGAAAGAAACATGGAATGTCTCTCATAATATCGAAGATTAGAATGGCAACATCAATGAAAATTACCGCTGTTGGAACAAATGGCCTTAGTAATAGTCGCTAGAATTCGAAATAATCTTAAAGGACACAAATGAATAAAATAAGAAGAATAGTATTTAGGAATGGATTCTTGTATTCAATGAAGAAGTATGAAAAGAAATGGAGGCAACTTGTTGCCAATCAGGTTAAGGAAATTCAAATCATATCGAATCAAAGTGAATGGTACTACAGTCTGTCTGATTATAATCTCATAGATTTGCTTAAGAAGAAAATCTCGGCAGAGAATTATAAAAAGGTTATTCAGACCTGATTTCGCTTCGGAAAAATTTTGATAGTTATAACGTATGAAAAGGCATTTGCCAATACAACAGACATAACAACATAGCAATCGAGACGGTGAAGTATAGGCTAATAATGTCTAAGATTCATTCTGTTACAAAATTTTTAATAGAACTTTATCAAAGTACTTAAATAGATAGTGATATACAACAGTTACGCGCATGGTGGGTCACAGGTGCCGCATAATCCATGATTCCAAGTTCTGAATTTTTTTGGCGATGAAGAAATGTTGCCAAGATGACGTTTCGTGACGAGCTCGATAACGTAAATACTAAGGTTACCAAAATAGAATTTTCTGCATAATTCTTATAAATCTTCTAATCTCCTAATATATGACGCAATAAAAACGAGGTTGCCAAATACATAAGAAAATCTGCCAAAAAATCGCCAATCACAGAATTTGGCATCATGGATTATACGGCACCTTTTTAATAGAACTTTATCAAAGTACTTAAATAGATAGTGATATAAAAATGTGGCATTGCAGGAGCAACGAACATCTATGCAATATATTGAGAAGTGAAAAACTGTGTTAGATTTTGTTCCAACTCGATGACGTAAATACTAAGTGATATTCTGAAAACTTTTATTCTTCTCTTATTGTGACGCAATAAATCAAATACATAAGAAAATCTGCCAAATTCGCTCACAGAATTTGAATCATGGATTATACATAGTCGCTTCTTGACATCTTAGACTGCGAAGAAATAAAAATGAGGCATTGCAGTAGCAACGAACATCTATGCAATATGTTGAGCTTTTCAGTGATCTTAGTTAAATAAGAATATATTGCATCCTAAATGATATTTCAAAACGTCAACTGAAATGTCGTTTGAATCATTAGTTGGAATATTTAGAGGCTTGTGATACGAATTTTGTAGGTGGAAATAATTATATAAAAGCCTATGCACAATTAAGACAATCGGTACTTACTTGCCTACAAATCCATCAAATGGACAATGAGTGTTCCATTATCACCATATTTGAAAGCAGCAATAAAAGCGTTAGTTTCACTTGAATTATGTTATAGGATCGTAGATATTCTCACAAGTAGCTATTTTCTACTGGCTGAGTTTCAAGATGGAAATTCATTGTGCCGATTTATGAGTGAAGGATTAAATAAAGTTGATAACGAGCCGCAGCATAAATGGAAAATGCCACAAGTCCATATTATAAGAGAATTAACTTTAACTATTGCGTAAGAATAGTGAACTTGGAAGTTATTTGCTATGAAATGATGAAACTAATATATAAACAGGGCCCGACTTAGTTTAATTGGGGTCCAGGGCTAGTATTTCTTCGTCGGCCTCCTCTGTTTCACAATAACAAATTTTTTATTCGATTTGAGGAAGCCCTTTTGATGTTGGAGCTCGGGGCAATTGCCCTGTAGGCCACTGGCTTAGTTACCCTGGTTAGAAATGCCCCTGACCCTTGGTTAGAAAATTCTAAGGAAGTGGTCTATTCCCCTGGTTAGATAATTTACGTTATGGTTTTGCTTAGATAATTAGCTTTTGATCGATTTTCATTTGACATTCATCATTACATGAAGAAATCTTGAATTGCCATTGAATTACTGTGGTGACAATATCGTGAAGTGCCGAGAGATGGCGCTATAGTTGTTGCTGCGCCAACATGCTAGTGATGACTCTGTAAAACATTTCTTCCTTTTTATATTTTATAAGAGTGCATTATGATTTAAATAAAGCATATTATCCTATAACTGCTATGCTTATTATCCTATAACTTTTTATGCTGTGCATAATGTAATTTCCATCCTGCTGTACAAATAATGTAATATTCAGAAAATAATGTTGTTCCACAATGAATATATTAAGTTCCATTTGTGAAGATCTCCTTCAGCCTAGAATATCATAGAAAATTTTAATTTCAAAACTTTTCTAGAACTAGAGAACAGTTGTTAGAGTTTCTAAAGAACTTGTCAATAAAAAATGTGATTATAACTACAACTTAAAAATGCGACTATGAACGGATTTTTAGACATTTTTTATTTGTTAGAATTATTATTATTTATTAGAAAATTCAGTTCACCACTCTATTTCGCTAATATGTTAAGAAAATGTAAATAATTCCTAAATTTCATTGCTTAATTATTTATATGCATGTTAGAGAACTCGAATCTGTACAAAAGACAATGACAAGAAGATATTTTTTTCCAATGGCAGATTGTAGACAGTTACAACTGCAAGATAGTCTATTAATCTATTGTTCCCTGATACCCAAGGAACCAGCCAGAAATAGCGACCTCTTAGCCACCGAGGAGTTGCCCCGGGTGCACCACAGGGAATGGGCTACCATCGCACCCACACACATGCCATAGGGACCCGTTTATAGGGTAGGCACCATTCATACTTCATTCACACACACAAGGAAAGGACAAAGACAAGATTGAGAGAGAAAGTACATCCATGCCTTAACTGGGATTCGAACCCAGGAACTTCCTATCCGTAGTCAGGCATGCTAACCACTAGACAAGTTGGCCGGCTTAGCAAGAAGATATTGTACACAAACGAACATAAAATATAATTATTTCGTAAAGATTAGTTAATTCCATAAATATTACTTTACTGATTAAATCTGTTTGTTATTCTTAAAATTAGAAGTTTATGATTCAAAAAAAAAAATTACATTCATTCAAAAAATATTTTTGAATATTGTTCTAAATTTAAAATAAAAATGTTGCTTTTTTGTTATCTTTTGGAATGTAAACTCTAGATTTCAAGGTATTTGCAACACAGAGTAAAAATCGATTTTACATTTACATTTATCTTAATGAGTAGAATATCTCATGATATGAAAATTTAATGATATAGATTCATTAATGAGACAAATTCTATTTTTAAAAAAATGAATTTTTTTACTTCATTACAATAGATTATGCTTTATCAAAAGATTTGTTCTTCTACAGCTGTGTTCATCCAATTTTCATAGACTATTCAAACGTCTCGCCAAATAAGAAAAATTTCAGATACCGAAAATTATTCAAACACATTAATTATTCATGGTATCCACAACTTGTCCTCAAAATCACTTCTACTCTTCATCAACGGATTTCCGATTCTCCCATTACAAATGGTCCAATCACTCTCAGAAAAGGAATTACAGTGGTAATTTGAGTAGGAGTCATGCAGATTACTTTCAAAGTAGCTCTGTTACCCCTCAACTCCCGCTTGCAAATGAGAAAATCAACTGCGTGTAGATTTTACAATTAGGAAAATGCAGACACGTTCCTACTGTTTCCACTTCCGCTGAAGATGTTGTCATTTTCTGAGTGTCGGAATTACTTAATTAAAGTTTTAGTTCACGGAAAATGAATGCTTTCAACCTTTATGTATTTCCGTATCATTTCCGCTCCAGGAAGCAAGCGTAAGAAGAATATGAGCAACTGTTGGTTTGGATATCCATCCACGAAATGGCTCATGAATCTAGGAAATTTTTGGCGTTTTATAAAACATAACTAGTCGTAAATCAAATATGGAGATAGGGAGAGCATATCATGCTTCCTGAATTCTTTTGTCAGTTAATCATAATTAGTCACCCCCAACTTTTTAATTAAAATTTCACTTAATGCATAAATTTGACTCACAGAAAATAGTTTTGTTCCTCATATATTCATGTCACATTCAGGAAATCTTCTGTGTGAACAAACTAAAGAACTTAATACCAAATGTTAGAATATGTCCATAAGTAGGAAGAATATCGGAAATTTAGTATAATAAATTGAATGGGTGTGTGGACCTGTCGTATGTAAGTTATATTAATTCAATGCAAATTTTGTTTTTTCTTCTACAATATTTCTTTCTAAAATAACTTATCGTTAACTTTAAGGTAGTTTAGAAAGTTAGTTCTTATTTATTTAAACTTTCCTTGAAGATAAAATTAGTGAAACTAAAATAACAGTCAACGCCTCAGCTACTTTTTGTTACATTTTCTACACAGAGGTAAATTCGACTGGGATGATTTAAAATGAATCTCAAAGAGCTACAAATATTAGCGATTGAAACGAAAGTTGAATCTTAGAATTGAAATCTAATCGTTATCTAATTACTGTGTTAAGAATCAATAAAAATATGGAAATAAATGTGTTCGAAACTCGGCATAACAATATGTCCATCGTATTCACTAAAATCGGCTGTAAATACGTCATGTTCACAGTGTCCTTCAAAAAAATAATATTTCATGCAGGGGCAGCTCAAGTACTTGGAGTCTTCTACTTGGTTTCTTCTTCTAAGCTATAACGACTCCCACTTAGTTGCTTCCATCTACATATAAGGAAAGTATACGATGATGCTACAACACCATTTATGTAATAAATATATTTAAAATAAAATTAAAAAATACAACTCATACATAGATTTAATTTGCTAAACTTTTAAATTTCCATTTTATTTACTCTTTTATTCCAGTAAATAATTTATTAATCTGTAAAAAGTCGATGAGAACAATGTCAATATTAATACCACGAGGAGCTACATATCATAAATTAATTTCATCTAGATGTATAGGTAGAACTACATTAAAATGCATATTACATTTTGATGAGCAATATTATATAAATGGGTTGAGATTCTGAACTTTATAATGGTATTTGTATGCAAAATATTTTCTTCAGCTTCAATAACTTTTCAAACACAAGAACTGAGAAAATTACTCAAGAATTTTTACTTAATGATTAAGTTCTTCGACCTATGCTTCAACATACTTAGTTGAGTATGGCTATCGTTTCTTAAAAAAATGGTTATTCTTCAAGAAATAGGGAAAAAATCTTCATTCTTAGTAATTACTTCATTTGCTTCGTTGACTTGCTTTCATTTTTTAGTTAGAATAATAAATGTCAAATCAATGTATCAAATACAAGGAAACACATTGACAAAAGGAAACCAGAATTGAAATGACGTTAAAATATTAAAGTATTTTGCATTAAATGTAGTATATATTTAGAAAGAATATATAAATAATTGGCTAGATTTAATATGAATTTATAAATAAATGACATTGTTGTTATTCCGAGTGATGTCAAAGTTTGCTACAGGAAGCCTTGAAAATATATATTCTGGAATTATTCTTTAAAATTTCCTTTAATGGCAAAAGAAACTAATATAATTACGATGCGCATATATACTCACAATAATATGAATTACTAGAGAGGAAAAACACCTCATTTAGAATGTTTTAATATTAATCATGAAAAGCTGAACTAGCTAATTACAGTTACATAACATTTCCGAAGCATTTAAAAGAAATAATGGTAAGTTACTTTTAAACTAGTTTCACTAATCACAGAATAACTCCGAGGTAAGTAAAGAAAATATGTGAGCATATCTCAATTATTTCCGTGAATGTGAGAAATTTATATATATATATATATATATATATATATATATATATATATATATATATATATATATATATATATATATATATATATATATATATATATATATATATATATATATATATATATATATATATATATATATATCAGTTCTAACGCAAAAAATGTAAATTATAACACTTAATTTGATATAATTACACTTTTCTAAACTATGTAAATGTAAAGAACATTGCCAAAGAAAGACAGAATGTAGTAAAAGAACCTATACGGTTTTGGTTTGGTTTGTTTGTCCCTCAACGGTCATTTTTTGCACACAAGGGCTAATTAGACCGGGACCTACGGCTTAAAGTGGATTCTGAACCACTATAAACATCCATGCCCAAGGTGGGATTCGAACCCACGAACTGTTGAACCGAAGGCAAGAACCTATAAGAAAAGAGTGCACAATTATTTTTGAGTATTTTGGACTACTTAAAATTTAGAAAAAGTTAATCAATCCAGAAATTAATGTTCTAGAATTGAGAAAAACTTAACTTGAAATTATTTCGTTATCAGAGTTTTTTATTATTGAAAATATTGATCTAATTCAAATCATAATGTGCTTTTTAAATTTGAAAACTTTTACGTAAGAATATTAAATAAGGTAACAATTTATTTAAAACTAAAAAATAATAAGTTTAGAGACTATATTAACAAGTTTAGAGATGTCGTTTACAAAACACATTTTAAAAAAGTTTTTGAAAATTATAAAAGTTAAATGTGTAAAAAATCCTATATATATATTTTTACAGGAAACTTTTGGTTAATAAAAATAATTAATGTGTTATTAACATATAAGTAGTAAGTAAGTAGTAAGTAAGAAACATATTAAGTAGTTAACATAATTATTTTAGTAATTTATAATTAGTAATAGCAATAAAATATAATTATTTTTATGCTATTTAAAATATAATTTTCATGGTGAAATCATAGCGATATTAATCAAATTTGATAAATAGTATCTCTTGATATGTTTTCCCTAAATATGTAACTAATCCTGTAAAAAACTAGGTAGTAAAAAAAACATACAGTGTGTGATAAAATATTATGTTAAGCCATTTTTTTCAAATTCTATTTTTTCTTGCTTGTGGCTCTATCTATATTGTTTTTCAGAAAACATGATTAATGTAAATCTAACTACAATACATAACTAATTTTAAATACACATGAAATTATTTTATTAGCTATACAATTTGTAACTTTTGTGTGACTTTTACAAGAATAGTTTGAAATGAATAAACTAATAAAAATAATGATACATATTTATAGTTTTTAATAGGAATCACTTTTGCACATTGCAATTATATAGAATTAAAAATTACTAAATTTAACTTAAATTGAAATTATTTCGATAATTCATAAAATGAACATCTTTATTCGATTTTCATTAAAAATTTGTTAGAATAAACTTAAAACACAATCTTTTGTAAATTATGTTATTTTAAAATTAAGTTTTGCTTAAATAAATGCTTAGTACAGACATGTTTTCCTTTAAGTAATAACTAACAAAATTAACAACAAGTAGATGTGTATAAAGTTTATTTATTGTTATATATTAAGTTTGGTGTATATAAAGATTTCATCAGATTAATAATAATGCAAATTTCCTTTTCAATTAATTTCGGATTAATAACAATGCAGATTTTTTTTTAGAATGTAGTTTTATTTTGATTAATTTGATAATTAGTTTTATTTTGATGTATTTCATATTTCGAATTTCTAAAATTATGAAAAGAATCATATATTATAAAAATATTTTCAATGTTGTGTAATAACTCTCTAATTAAGCTGTTAAAGTTTTAATATTCTTTCTCAGCTCGAATGAAAATTACTCACGGCAAATAAAAATAATTGGTAATTAAATACGCGAGCCTTGATATAACAGAAAATTTACTCTTCCATTACATACTATAAGCTGTATCGTGCTATGTACTATTTTCTGTTAGTCACCTTTTCTCTGTAGGTGGCGTTCTTGTCGCATCTTCTCAACCAATGACAAGAGAAGAAAAGCAATTAAATGCTAAAAACTGCTGGAAATCCGTTATCATTTTAATTTCAAATGAATTTCAACGCAGTAAATGAAAATTCATGTTTCACGATGCGTAAAGATTTGTTAATTTATACCAATCTGCTCTCCGTGCTTTTGTAAGAGTAAATTAAAATTACCTCGCTGTGTACGTGAAGGAATTTTTTTTTTTCCTCTTTTAGTATGTGTGCATATGAAGACAATTTTTTTTTTTTTTTTTCAAATCTCGCAAACGTTTGTCTCAAACAGTTAATCAAAATTAAAACTTGAAAAGGGAAGTTTCCATTCTTTTTAAATTCTTAGACTTACATTTCAGTTAAATATTTCTATAAATTAAGAATATTCCTTTTTGAAAAAGGCGTAATATGTATTTGTTAATCTAAAAATGAACATTCATTTCTATAATTATAAAATTTCATCTTTATGCCATAAATGTTTTTAATTTAATATGATGAGGAGATATTCTTTTATATTATTTTAATTTTTTCGTATTGCTAAAGTATGCATCATATTTATGGAGAATTTTTGAGCAAAACACATAGCATTTTAAACAAATAAAATCATAGTAACAGGAACACAATATATATATATAGTACAATAAATATAATATTATATACACTATGTATATATAATGTTGCGTTGAGCTTTAGACTTAATGCATTGAATTTTTTCAATGAAACTTGCTTTGGATTTGATGTATTCATTACGAATAAGTAAAGTAAGACGATTAAATGAAATAGAGTTTTAGTGGTTTAATTTAAATTCATAAGCTTTTTAATATTTGGTTCATGTTACGAATTCCTTTTCCTGTAATTTCGCTTGTGTGAAACATCATTCACAAACTAAATTATTTTTACATTTTCCTCCCATGTTTTAAATCCGTTAGAAAATAATCTGTGGGAAAGCTACTAATACTGATAATTTCAAGCAAACAATTTACTAATTCTCCTATATTTTTTTTAAAAAATGGTTTTATCCCTATTTAACTAGTTTTAATTTTGCTCCTCCATTTCAATTTTAAAATATTTTTATTCCTCATGAATATTTTTCGCTTGAAATTGTTTTCTTTTTTTGTTTGTTAGTTTAACTTAATTTTAACTTTGTATTTGCATATGTATTAAAAAGAACTGAGTGTCACAGGGACAACTTCAGTTACACTGGCTTCCCAAAGCTAAACATCTTGAAGATGATTAAGGGTAATATTAATGATTTTATAAAAAAAATAAATAAATAAATAAAATAAAAAATAAAAAAATTTCTTTAGAATTTTAAATATTCTTTGCGTTATATCATCAATCAGTCCGCCATGTTTAAATCTAGAAACAATAAGCAAGAGAATTCATTTATGAAAATTATTCATTATTTTACGAATAATAATGAATATGTTTGCTGAAAATCTCAGTGAAAGAAGTTATCTGGTGTTAGATCGAAAAATATCACCAGATATTCTTCGGTTACGTGGTCGAAGAATTATGTACATTCTAAGAAAACACAATAGAAGATTGTGCAATAAAATATGGATTAATTCAACTTTATTCACAAATTTCCAGTAACCTTTATGTTTTTATACAAAATGCATGCCACCAGCACAAAATATTCAGAAATTAGCTATAAAAATAATTATGGATTTTCTGTGATCGAATGTGATGAAACTGATGTCATAAAAAATAAGATATATCTTCCCACAACTTAAATTTTGAGAAATGAGAAATAAAACCATTAGATGGATAATGGGCTGTTAGATAAGAAGTCGTTAAGAAGGTTATAGTGACAAAAATGATTCCTTAGCCAAGTAAATAAAAATTGTTTAAATACACAAACGCAATACTCGAAATGAACTTAAGTGAAAAAAAGATTAAACGTTTAAAATTACAGATAGTATATAAAATGTAATTTTAAAAAAACTCTGAATTATATATATATATATATATATATATATATATATATATATATATATATATATATATATATATATATATATATATATATATATAGATATATATATATATATATATATATGCACACATTCTTTTTTTCTTATTATTCTATGAATCTGAAGGAAAATGTTTCGTATAATTACCATTTTTATTTATTTTTCAATTTATTCTTATTTTTCCTGTTTTTTGTGACATTTTAAATAGTTTGAAATAAATGTTAAGGTTTTATTACATTATTTATTTTTATTAATGTTTTCATTTTATTATTGGCTCTAGTTGATTTTTTATTGTAATCGACTGATTTCCACTTTTTGTTCACGATACATATTTATTAATTTTATTCGTTCTCTTTTTTAATTTTTTGCTTCATTAATTTTTTCTATTCATATATAAAGAGCATTCACATATAAAATCAGACATATGTAAAGTAATTTATATTAAATAATAATAATAAAGGAACATTAAATGCATAATTCAATGCAAATATATCGCAATAACAGTTATGTTATTGTTGCTTATCTCAGGTTGTCTAGCTAGGCTAGACAACCCCTATTAAACCAAAAAATATCTAAAATGTCTAAAAAAGAATGATGGATCCTGAAGGACATCATCTTTTTTAAAATTTAGGCAGGTTAGGATATGTCCTGGGGAGGCCATTTTGACGAAACACCAAGAACAGTCTAAAAATGTCTTTTGCCCCTGCTGAAAGGTGATTCCTGTCGTGTGCCCACTCAGATAGCGGGAAAAGACAGTTTGATAAGATCTTGGTCTCAGATTGAAGGTCTCACCCGGTCTTTTGGCGAAGTACCATGGATGGTTGGGAAGAATTTTCATAAGCTTATTGAATTCAGTTTTTGCCAGGGAAGAAATCTCACTAGATGTGAACTCTCCTCCTGGGTTTACTCCCTCCTCTGACGCCGATCTGGCCAAAAAATCCACTTTTTCATTCCCCTCTACTCCCACGTGAGAAGGGATCCCTTGGAAATGCACTGCGTGTTCGGGTGACAGTCTCACAAGAAGATTTAGTGTGTTCGGGCTAGTTTGATCTCCAACAGTGCTCCAATTTGAGAAATGCTGGATTGAAGCACGACTGTCAATCAATATTCAGATATCCTTTAATTGATCCCCCACCTCTACTGCATACTGTAAACCTCTTCTAATAGCTATTAGCTCGGATCTAAACACGGAACAATTTTATCTGGGTTGCTTATTTTAAATTCTAGTTCTCCGGAGACTGTTTCAGAATGAGCGGCATCTACAGCGTCTGTTCTCCATGTTAGGAGCGGCTGGCTTTTGGGGGCTTCAACCTACGGTGCCCCAGACCTTCAGATCCTTGAAGATGCTCACTTACTCTTTACCATGAAAGCTCCCACAATAACAGATATAAAAATATGAATTTAAAAATTTTTTTTAATTATTTAGAAGAGTAATAAAGAATTTTTTGGAAGATATTTTATTTCCATGTGATTACGTTATTATCATATATCACTAAATCTTTATTTCAAATTAGTTACAAAATTTCTACCCTTGAAGCATTTAAAGAAAAATTCTAAAAATGTTTTAAATACTCAATTTGGAAAACATTTCCGACCCTATTACCTTGATAATGCTCTTCAAAAATATCATTTTTTTTTTACATCTGTAATGATTTCAAATAGTCCAATAATATTTTTACTAATACTTTGATGACATACCAAGTACCCTGTTTGTTCAAAACCATATCAAGAGTAGAAAAAATATTTTTTGCCAAACTACTAGACGAATCAGTATATAAATATTTTCTAGAAGTTAGTCAAGAGCTCTTTTCTAAAAACAGCTTACTAATCTTCTACAGAATTCTTAAAATAAATATGAAATATAAAATTCATTCACTAAGAAAAATAAAATAGCTTTTGTTGAAGAAAATTACCTCCGACTTTTGTGAATAATATTTTTCCTGTTGTTTTAAAAGTCTACTCATTGTGTGATCAATTGGAGAAAGTTGATTTTGTTTGATAATATTATTTTGGAATCGTTCCTTGTTCTTATTTAATAGCGTTTTATATTGTTTTAACGATCTCCTATAAAATATTATTAACATTTATAATATCGTATATTATAGATAATAAATGCAGATATATTGCGAGAAATACAACTATTAATATTCGAGAAACTCTTGCTGTAATAGGATCGAAAGACAAAGACAATATTTGGCTTTTTTTTTTATCGCACGTGCATTGTCTTTAAATTCTAGAAAACTAATTATTGATACACTAAGGAAAAATCTATTTCGTATTAGCTAATTCCAAATTTAAATAAAATGTTTTTTGAATTATTGCATCATAATTGATTCACAAGACAAAACAAAATCAAGGACATTCCTGATTTATCATGGAAATTTTATCAATTCACATTTGTCCCAATATAATAAAATATGTAATAGCTTATAATATTGTTTTCTAATCGCAGTGTATATACATTAAATCCATGCAAATAAAAGAAAATAACTATTATATCCAAAAACGTTTCTCCTTCTTATTTAAAATTTTTTAATTAATTTCTGTTTCTAAATTACTTACTTTTTTTCACTAATATAAATTATTATTTTCGATCAGAATTATTTTATAATTATGTTCTGCTTACTCGCATATTTTTTTTCTTAATTTTAAAATGATAATATTCTCTTCGATAGCTAACATGTACATAAAAAGCATTTAGATTTTTTTCAAAACAAAATTCTTATCGAAAGTATATTACTTATCTCATCGATATTTTTCATTATTTTTAGTTGAATTTCGAAAGAAATATAAGAAAATACCGTTGTGAAACATTATAATATCGAGAATATAATTGCTCTTTGGTTGGAGTTTTCATATAAAGTTGGCCATATTCAAGTGTCGCAAGTAGCATATTCCAGAAAACTTCTAAGCACTCACTCAAATAGATGACCATGCAGAAAGATGTCGTTACTTATGACACTTGAGCAAGCCGCTATGCCGTTGGTTATGCGAATTTAAGTCAGTAGGGCGCGTCTTTCGTTTAACCAGAGCACCAAGAAAGCGAACGTATGACTTTGCTGTAAGTACTCCTCCGATAGATGGCACCACCAAAAAAAGCTCCACTTCTTTAATTGACGCAAAAAGAAAAACCAGCATCTATTTCCTTGCTCAACAGTGGCAGGGTGTTAACTGTAACGATTATTGCCAAGAGATGGCGCTCCTTTTTTGTTTCTTTCTCGTATATATTTTTATTTTCTTTTATCCTTTTTTTAGTGTAAAAATGGGTGAAAATTGAAGTGTGTTTTATTTAGGTCTATTACTATTCTATTCCTCTAATTTAAAATCATGTTTTGTGTAAATATAGAGTTAAAACCCGGGACACTTTAGATTTAAACTGAGACACCTATTTCAGAATTAATATTCTATCTTTTCAGTGCTTCTTCCCCAAACCTGCTGAATTCCTTTGCCTCATAAATATAGTCTACTTGAAATAAAGATCTGACTGAGACTCCTGTGTCAGACATTTATGTTAAGTTCATAATAGATCTTTAAGAGAAATGAGAGAAATATAGAATACATAATTATCAACTTAATTTTCCAAATTGTGATTCAAATTTGAAGTCCAGTAAAAAAAATTTAGATTTTCAACAATAATCTATTATGTCGAATCTTGTATAAAATACTTTTTCTTTATTTTGTGCGCGAAATTTCATTTGTTAATATTTTTATAAACTCACTGTATAGATCCATTTCGACTCCAAGGAACAAATTATTGTTTAATGATTATCTTTTGTTTTTATTATGGTATGAAAACAAATACCTTAAATGTAGCAATTTGTGGTCTTTTTTGTGTGGGCTTAGACTCTATCCAAACCATTTAACTTTCAGTTTAAAGTTTGTTCCTCAAAAAAAAAAAAAGTTATGTAAATTCATTATATGTTCTTGAAAATTCTTATAAATTGTTCTTTTTAAAATTCATTTTCTCCTTTGTTTAAATAATTTATTACGTACTCGAAAAATTGTCGACCCTCAAATATAAAAAAAAGGAAATAGAACCATGTTTATCTAAAACTTGCTTACAAAAACAACTTTTCCATCTATATTTTCGTTTATAGGCTGATGAAAGAAAATGTACGTTATAATTTCATTTTACTACTCGTGTGTTTTATTGAATCAGTCAATATTATCCATAAAATATAAGTAATCGCGTATTGTCGCTTCTCATTCATTCTTATTTTTGACGAAAATAAGTCTGAATGAGACTTTTTTCTATTCAAATAATAAATATTTAATATTTATTTATTATTTGAATCGAAAAAGTTGGTTACCATTTTAAGAAAAGAATTTGCGTTTTTTATTTAAGTAAATTTTGGGAATTCATAAGAATTGTGAAGGGAATTGTTATGAAAATAAAAAAAAAAAAGTTTAATTTGTTGACGATTATTTTTAACTTGATTGAGATTGATAATGGCATTTCATTGGTTAAGAAACGTAAATTAATTTAAAAAATAATAAATAAATATTTAAAAATATGTAACTCAAAAAGATTATTCATAAAATTGAGATTTATTTCTAATTTTAGAAAATGCTAAAGTTCTAATGTGTATACTAAATAAGCATGTGTATATACGATAAATTCTTGATGTACATACATACTTAGTTTTAAGTTTTGTCTTAGATGTATTATTTAGATTTATCACCAATAGATGGCAGCACCAGAGAAGAGTATCAGATGCCTGAGCAATTTTGAATATGATGAATAATTTTTTAGTTTTAACATTTGCGTTTTCAAGTTCTTCATTACTAAAACCTCTACAAAAGAAATATAAAATCATCTATATATAATCATCAAATCATATAGGAACTAACTCCAGAACATATTTTCAACTGCCTAATTATTATAAGAAGTTTACGGGCTATTGACGAATTTCTCTTTCATGGAAATCTCTATAATAACAAAATTGTACTCATTCACAAGGCCGTGATTTCGGCACATGGAATGATTTGAGTAGATTTCAAATGGGCACTACACCAAATCAAACCAACCAAAAGAAATATTTTTTAGATGCACCTACAACACTTCAAAAATATTTTCTTATTCACTACTCATAGAACGAAATGAATCGTATATGATGATATTAGTCTTTAACAAACTTAAAATATATTTTATTACAAAACTTTGATTACAGTATAAATTATTAAATAAAAAGAAAATAGTGATTTGAATTCGCTACAAAATTGCTTAGATCGCAATGTAATTAATTTAAACTTTATGACATTCTTTTCCGGTTTAGCATTTTTGCCTCAAGATTAGTGGTACGTAGTTCTCTTCCCTTTCCCTTCTTTTTTCAAAAATGTTATTTATGTTTAACCACTGGAAGAGTGTGAAAATTATTTAATTACTTCGAAATTTTTGATGTTTATCTACGCTTGGTTCATCCCTGTTTTTAATTCTTCTTGTTGAATTAAAAAGAAAAAAAAAAGGCATTAATTTTTTTTTTTCAGATTTTAAAAATCAGGGTTTACTTTGTGTGCAATTTCACGATCTTCATTTCATGTTGAGAAACAGAATTAACTAAATATTGCTATTTTTCTGTCATTATTTTTAGACAAATCTATGTTTATGTTTTCCATTTGAAGCAGCGTCTCTTTATATTACTATATAAATGCTCATAATAATAATAAATATTAAAGTGAGCTGCTAATTTACCATACATGTTTTGGCAACTTAGCTATACTAATCCCTAAAAAGGGAATTTTGCGCGCATCTTCCCTAACCGATGGAGGAATCAAGATTAGTCTACTGGATACGGTTTCATGAAGATAGTATTGGCCTTATTTATTCATGGCGTGAAACAAACTGGAATTAATAATAGGAAATCAATTTTGCGTTTAAATTCTTAAATTGTTAGAGTAAAATGTTAAAAGACTTTAGAACTTGTTACTATATGAATAAGAAAACCTGTAACCAGAAATCTGATGCGACATAGATAGTTTCAGAAATAAGATACCTAGTTTAATTTCTTAAATTTGTTTAAAATGCTTATGATTTACCATCGAATTATATTAAGCTATGAGCTTTTAAGAAGAAATCAAATTTACAAATGCTTCCTTGGTAATTTCTGAATGCAAAGTGAAAAATACCTTCAATTAAACATGTTCATTCATTAATGTTGTTATTTAATTCCTATATGTTTATGCTAGCATTTTCTTTGTGGTATTCTCTTTCATTTCATATATTCATTTATTTTTCTTCAACCTTTGTATATAGACGTACTTTCCATATTGCTAAAACTAACCATTAAGAGAAAAATTATTTTAAACTAAGCCCTTTTCAGTATTAAAGACAGAAATGATAAATATATGTTTAAAGATGATTGTCAATATAAGATAATCTTACGATTCATTGATAATGATAAAATATAATACCTTGTACTAAATTAAACTAGCAGCAATAGCTAATGTTATTCAACTACATCTACTTAATATAAACTTATAGAATTAAATTTCTTAAATTTCAAGAAAATTGTACTTATGAACGAGAAAGTAACCCTAGACTCACAAGTAAAACAAATAACCATAAAAAACAAATAAATTCTCAACTGATTTTCATACTTAGTTCAATAAACATAGAAATATTTTATCAAATTACATAAACATTAAAAGAATGAACAGCTAGTTTTTAAAAGGTAAGTTATAGCTGATAATTTACCCAAAGCAATAAATTAAATATTCTCGCCTGTTTTTAAATAGCAAAATGTATACGAAAATGCTTTATGTTATCAGAATACACTGAGAACCAGAAAGCTCTTTTTATATCTATTTATTATCTTTGAAAAGAATCGTGATTGGCTTGGGAAATGTGTAATTGTTTTTACAGGAGGTTAAAGGTTTTATAATCAATCAAGCTGAATAGCTGTCTTGTTTACTAATGGAGTCTACGATACATAAATTATATATTCCACAATGTCATTTAATCAAAATGGGTGTTTTAATAAGAGTTTCGGGTCAAATCTGAGATTCTTTTACTTTGTATTTCTAAATTATGATGATCCACTTCTCTGAGTTAAATCAGTCATTCATTTGGATTTTCCGCATCATGAAATTAAAAAAAAAAAAAATCTGTGATTTTCTTTTCTTCAGATATGAAAATTAAGATATAACCTAGACTAAACAGTGGAATTACAAACTACAAACAACCTTTGTTACGAAAAATAGGCATATCAGCAAACACATCCATAAGTAAATTGTGAATAATAATACGATATCAAAAGTTAAACAAATTTATCTCAAAAAAGATTTTGACGAATGATGCTTTTTATATGCAATTATCTTTTCACAATACTCTTTCTAATCTAGTAGGTGTCAATTTTCTGGGGACCAGAAAAATGAAAAAGAGAAACTGATATCATATTTAATTTAAATGCTGCTAGATAAAAATATTTCTGTTGTATTCAAATTTATTGTCTGTTAAGCGAGCAAAAATTACTCTTATGAAACAATGCTTATTTTGTCATAATTTTGTGTAATCTCTGTAACTTTGCAATCAGCTCTTTATTGAATAAAATTCTGTTATAACACCTCTCATAACGAATAACCATATTTACATCAACGAATCTAAATGGTGAATGATAAATAATATTATTAATTATTATATAAAAAAAAGTTTCGGAAAAATCGTTAATTATTTTTGTTTTAAATATTAAGAAAATTTCAGAAAGATACTAAGCGTAAGCTAATTTTTGAAAGTAGTTTACATTTTAAAATCTGTTTGTAAAGTTGTTGACAAATTTGAAATATGATGAGATTAATTTAGCTTCATGGATATATCTTTGGTATAGGATATATTCGCTAATAGTTGATAATTGCACTCACCCTAAAACGAATGATAACCAAAATTTTGATCATTATTAAGTAAAATTTAAGTGCTATTTTTAATCAAAGTTGTTAGTGAAAAGAACTAAATCAATTCAAATTATAATGACATTTAATTAATTATATACAAATCGGTTTATTAAATAAATTTGAGCGTCAATTGGAAAAAAATGAATTTATATTCTTTAACCTTTGCTTCCAAATCTATTAAAATTCATTTAAATTAAATGAGATAATTTCATTATTTTTACGTAAGAAGTTTAAAAATTTCCTTAGATTCACCTCTTCCCAAAATATAATGAACTAATAAAGCTCTTGGTGCAAATGAACGCGTTTTCCTGCTTGTGTGCCATCGATATTTTCTTCAAGACACTTGTCAATAGCCTATTAAGTAAATTTGGAGAAATCTTTAGGTGTAAATATTTTTTTCTCTTTAGAATGATCTAGGATTAACCGAGATAAGAAAATTTTAAGGCACTAAGGAGAGAAATCAATTGAACAATAAGAATAAAGAAATACAAATTTCTTACTACTAAGCAGTTTATATATTCATTCTTAATTACAATTACATATTCAGTTTCAATTTAGATTGATAAATGTAATGAAAAGGAAGACCAGTTAACTAAACGACGACAATATTGATCTTGCTATAGCTTATCCCAAATCTTACTGGAAATATATTGCTCGAAAAAAAAACGAGGTTGATAGAATTGCTGAAGACCTTGTAACCTCAATACAATGAACTAAGAAGTTTCTTCCAAAAATTTCACAGCATCTGAAATATAAATACTTCTCTCCGGAATTTAAGCAGACTCAAATATTAACTGACCAAGTCAGTAGCAATTATTCATTTTTGATATCGTGGAAATGGGGTTTTGTGCTTTATGCCGTGAAGGAAGTTGAACAAGTTTCGTAGCACTGCATTTTTAGAATCTAATTAAGCGTCTCTATTTGTTGGGCCCCGATTTCTTCTAATATTTTTCAAGTGTTATAACGATTGTTTTTCTGCAGAAATTTGTCATTTAAAAATTTAATTCTTTTATTGTCCTTTTTGTTTTGTAAATGTTTTTGGGATTGAATGTGCTTGCTTTTGTATACTTCATGGCAAACTTTGTACTCGGTGAGTTTTATTTGACTTTATTTAATAAAAAATGTAACAATCTTTTTGACAAACAAAAATTTTTCAATGACAACTATTCTTTGTGCAAACAGTTTCTAATTAAGCGTCTCTATTAGAAACAAATATTAGTTTCCACCTCCCTGCATTTTAGGTTAGAATGCAGGGAGGTGGAAACTAAGTTTGGATCCTGTTCTACAATAAAACCTCAGATCTTCAAATATCCATGACCACACGATAGTGGAGTCTTAATTAAGATATTCCGTTTCAGCATTATGATGATTTAACATTTGAATCAGACCACTCATTTGACTTTTCAGAAAAGAAGTAGTTCTTTAGAAAATCAAGTCTAAGGTATGAAGAGGATATTCGAGAACCTTCGATAATATATGAACGTTAAATTCATTTTGATTTTAAATCCCACCTCTGATTTTTCTGCGGTTTGTGTAAACTGTTAGATTTTAATGCATTGGGCATTAAATCAATAAAATTGTATTTTCTTCACGCATATTTTCAAAGTAGATTAGATCTTATTAAAATTAAATTTTGCACACACACACATATATATATATATTATGATTAAATTTTTTTCAAATTGCAAATGATAATAAAACTTAACTATTACTTAAATTGTCGATTAAGAAGATGACCTTAATATCCAAGTTGAAACAGCAGACACAAGGCCATCAGCTACATCAATCATACTATACAATCATACTATACGTCAACTCGACTGAGACCACCAGCAAATTCTCACTACTAATAAGGTGCGAGTCTTCGTTAGCCGGAAAAAGCGATGGCAGTGAAACAGTCTATACTGACCGAGATCTTCAGCAAACAATAATTTCTAATTTACAGCACAGTACATACATATCACTATATTTATGTGCATCATTTGTAAGTCCTTAACATGTAAAAGTGTAGCATTTTCATTTAATTTATTAAAAAAAATTTTAAAAAATTTTCTTTTTTCCTATCGTTTTCAACGTAATTAATTAAAATAGAGTTTTTTTAAAAAACAATTCAGTTATCCGAATGGAGTCCAGTCCCAATTGATTTGAATAGAGTTCTATTGCGTGTACCAATTTTTATGCTCTCTCTGTATGTATGTATGAATATATATTATATATATAACAAAAAAATGGAAAGAATGGTTACTAAGAGGGCTAAATCGTTATCAAATGCTGTTCTTGTTCATTTTAAAATTTAAACTACATTGAATTTTTTAAGATTCGTACTCATAATGAATTTAAGCGGATAATTTTTTATATTTTGGTGTTTGAAAAATGTGGTATAAAATTCCATATACATCAAACATTTTTAATCAAAAATACTGATACAATACAACTTTTGAGACATCGTATGCTCGTAACTTATTCCAAGCTAACATTCTTCAATTCCTCTTGAACTCCAACATAAAAGAATCCTTCATCTTTAGTTGCAACAAGAGTAGAGCCACTGATTTTGTCTTCTAAGAGTTTAATAACACCCAGAGCCATATCATCAGGCCTACAGAAATCAAGAATTAATATTTTCATTTTAATATCTTTGAGAAACATAAGAGTTTATATAAAAAAAATACTGTATACCATTAAAATCAAATAAAATTTTACATATCCTTACTTCAGAAGCTTTTTATTATCTCTATATTTAATTTCTTTGATAATGGAATTATCTGCCAAACAGTTCAGAAGATCTGTATCGACGTAGGACGGGCACAAAGCAGACACTATAATCCCTTCTTTCTTTTTATAATACGGATGCTACAATGATAATCGAAAACATTATTTATTTTTCAATTCTACAATGATAATCGTAATTGATTTTTTATTTTGAATTAAGTAACATTTTTGATATTATGCTGCAAATTTAGATTAATAGGTAATTGTTTAAATACATATTTTAAACACAATTACATAGAATTAAGGATAAAAGAAATTAAAAGCATCCAGTGTTTTTCAAGTTATAAATTTCCTCAGCCTGAGTTCCTCATAACGTGATAAGCAACTAAACTCTGTGGCACGACAGTCCATTTATGCCAAGGCCTACAGTACCCAACTCTGTTCTCTTGACCGAACGGCCCTGGAGGGGGCGAGGCATGTGTCCCGATTATGTGGTTAGCCTAATGCGAAACACCCAGAGTTTAGTTCCCAATCATGCTTTAGGTTTTTATCCATGCATGCTTGATATTCGGCAGTTTATCGACTCACAGAAGGGATGAAAGGCTGAGTTGACCTTGTCCAGCTCGAGGTTCGAACCTCGGATCTGTATCTTGGGAGCGTGAAATGTACTCATAAAGCCACTGGCCTATAAACGTGTTAAGTATGTAATCGTAAATTTAACATCATAAAAAATAGCGCAACAAATGAAGGCTGTCCTCTGTATTTGCTAATCTGTCACATATTCTCTCTCACAGTTTAATTTCAGAGGTATTAGTCTGTATTCACCTTAAGCGATCCAGAAAATTTCTCAGTACCATTTCTCGACAGACACTGAAGAAAATTGAAATAAAACATCCATCTTCTGTTATTTATAAGAGTTTTATTTGTATAAGGGACCTTTCCATTCCAATAGAGTAGTAGTACCAACAGACTATGTTAAGCCATGCATATTCGTTTTTTATTGATACTGCATGTCGGACAGCTTAATAAGCTGCAGTATATAAATGATATAAAATATTTCAGAATGCTGAAAGTCACTCTAAAATCATTTATATTTACATCGATTATTTCTTATTGATAATATTTTCGAAGATTTTAGATAGATTCATGTGTTATGAGGAAGGAAAGAAATAAAATTCCGAATCATGCGTCAGATTTGCATGCAAAAGACAGGAACAAAGCAAACATTTTCCTCTGTTCCACAATGGCTGGGCTCTTCTTTAGGACAAGAAATTCCGAACAATTTTGGTTGGTCACGAAACCAAGTTGCGCTGTTACAATACTAATTGCTTTAAAGAAAGTACCAACAAATATAAATCACTCTTATTCATGTAGCCATTAACTCTCCCCAATTTTCCAGGTTTTAATTCTTAATAGGACATCATCATTTATTTTTTTTCTGACCAAACTCTAAAAATTCTTCAGCAAAATTAAAAAAAGAATTAATTCTGGATTTAAAATAGTTTTGTTAAAACTATTAAATGCTTAAACCGAAGTTAACTATAAGTTATATACTTTAAATTAAATTAGAAAAAAATAAATTTTATTGTTTGTTTACTATTAGAACCCGATATTTTAATATTCTCACTCACATTTTTTAATGTATCACGATTATTTTAATTTTTGTCATTGATAATATAACGTGAAGCTGAACCATCCCTGGTTCAGCAGGAAGACCCTGGGAGCCATGTTAGAGTTCGTAGGTGACAGGCATGGTCAAACGGTGGTTTCAAGACTCATTAGTTGGTCTCTGAAAAGCATAACATTCAAATTTGGGCTCAAAGTCTTTTCATTGTACTCAAAATGCAACTTGAAGCCGGCTTCCCCCGATCACATTATGGATTGTTTGGGGTTAGCTTTGGCCAATGTTTTTCTACACAAATGATTGATGTAAACATTTATTAACTGATTGTGATAGCAAGATAAAACTATGATATAACTGATTGTTTATGAAATATTTGACATCGTTTTAATAGAGTTAGAATAAATGTTAGATAAAGTTAATGTAAACGGTCTTTATTGTTTCAAGCATTTAGGAAGCTGACATCTGAAACAGCTTAACATCTAACACATCTTCAAAGATGCGCAAGTAATGATAGATTTTTTTCAGTTTAACAATAAATTATGTTACCTAGCAACAGTTATTGCTAATTGATTTGAGCTTCATTTATTTAATTAACATTTCTTCCATTGAAATAATTTTTGCAGTCTTGAATTGGCTTAAATATATATATACAGGGTGTCCACTAAAGTCCCTTGCCCCATCCTCTTAACTTCAGAAAGGCTGCTGCTATATTCATAAAAGTGGTGTCTATGTATAGTAAAGCAGCCATGCGCTACTGAATAAAACAGACTACAGCGTCACCTGGTGGAAAACAGCGGAGTTAGCATTCCTATCTCGAAAACGGAACGAGATAGAGAGAAAAAGTGATTTACAAAGTTGTAGAGCATCCTCGATTTAGTACGAAACGATACCTTGTAGGCATGAATATGAAGAATACAACGGTTAAAACGCGCATTTGTTGTTTCGTGCTGTGACGTAGCACATCGTACGTGTGCATAATTAAAAAAACAAAAAATCGTTTTCGTACTTAAATTTTTCACTTTTATTTCGAAATGGGAAGAACGGAAGTATTAGAAATAATTCCAATTAATTTGAATGCAGTATGCAAATACGTAAGAAACGTCCCGCCTGTTCACCTGAGACAGCTATAAAAGAGTCATCTTCTTGGGGCTTTGATGCTCATAATCATGGCTGAGTATTCCAAATTGAGTATTGTGAGATGGTTTTACTGTACGGTGAATGTCGACGCAAGGCACGATCAGCAGCAAGGCTGTACCGCCAACGTTTCCCTGCAGACCCGCATCTCCTTCTCATCAAACCATCTTAACTGTTGTAAAACGTTTAAGGGAGACAGGTTGCATTACTAGTCAACCTCGATCTGGCAGACCAGCTAAGGTAGGAAGGCAAGTTCAACCGGATGAGGTATTAGCATATGCACTCGCATATCCGAAATGCAGCTTAAGAGAGATCAGTCAACACTGTGGTCTCTCCAAAAGTCATGTCTGGAAAATCCTTAGCGAACAATATTTACGATTGCTACAGAATGTATCACCCGATTTTGTGGAGAATCTGCCATAGTTTAATCAAAAAATCTATGGTTTCAACATGGCGGCGCGTCTGCTCACAAGACATCTCCAGTGAAGCAGTACCTCGTCAAGGAATTTAGCAACCAAATACTACGGTAAGGTGGTTTCGAAGAGTGGCCTCCACGCTCTCCTGATCTGACTCCACTGGACTTTTCCTGAGGGGATACTTGAAACAGCAAGTGTATGCTATCCCTCCACAAAATTTGCAGGACCTTAAACGACGCATTACGGTCGCGTGTTCCAACGTGTGCAACGTAATCTTCAAGCGAAGATCCAAATGTGCATTAAAGCTGACAGTGAGAAGTTTGAACATCTTAATAAAGTATATCGTTATAATTTATTCCTTTATTTCTTTCTTAGATCGTTTTGTGACGTCACAGCACGAAACAATAAATGCGTGTTTTAACCGTTGTATTCTTCATATTCATGCCTACAAGGCATCGTTTCGTACTAAATCGAGGATGCTCTACAACTTTGTAAATCACTTTATCTCGTTACATTTTAGAGATAGGAATGCTAACTCCGCTGTTTTCTACCAGATGGCGCTGTATTCTGTTTTATTCAGTAGCGCATGGCTGCTTTACTATCCCTAGACACTACTTTTATGAATATAACAGCAGCCGTTCCGAAGTTAAGAGGGCGACAAGGGACTTTAGTTGACACCCTGTATATATATATATATATATATATATATATATATATATATATATATATATATGCCGCATAGCATTTTCAACATTTCATACAGCAGCATAAAGGTATTTTCAGCATAATATTTTGAATATTGCAAAATAATCATAATTATGAACTTTCATACAGATTATATTCAGTCAGGGCATTCTTAAAGTCCTGTTACGTCAATAAAACACAAAACTGCTTTGCTGCAGATAAAAAGTAAATATTTCACACTTCAATATCTATAAATAGGTGATGTAAGAAATTTATTTTTTATCGTAAATTAAATACTAATAAAAGTGAGGTTTACTGCAGTTGTCTCTGAAATTTTTTTACAAATACCTTTTCAATTAAGAAATACAGATATACGATAAATTTTTATATATTTAGTCCTTTTGAAAATTATATATCAAGTCATATGGAAACGAAACTATTCAATAAAAGTTAAGCTTTCGAAGAGAACATATCGAAAAATATCGAAATATTGCATAATTTTCAGTAGTGGTTCATAATAAAAACTTAGATTCCGCCCTTCGTTATCTCTTTTATCATAAGATACTAGTTAAAAGCTTCTAATCATTTCCTTATCTCTTATAATAAAAAAAGAATTGATAAAAATATTTCAAGGGTAAAAAATATTAATTTCAAGGATAATTTGTCATGATAGATTAGAAATCAGTATTCAGTGTATTGTTTCATTTCCTAATACATATTTTAAAAAAACATGAACATATAAAAATATGTACATGTAAAAAATATATTTTATATATTCAAAGGTATTCAAAATATTATTGACAAATAAGTCGCCAAAAAATCAAAATTTCCATTATTTTGAAATTAATGGAAGAAGTATATGTGAAAGTTTTCGAATTGATATTAGTTATTAAAATACGCATTATATATTTTCAGCGAAATGTGATAACAGAATGTATAACATTCTTTTAGCATTTCGCTGAAATTTTCCAGACCGAATTTCGAAGAAAATGTTAAAAACAAATAATTATGATATTTATTTTAAAAAAAATGAAGAGAGTTATTATTAAATTAAAAATTATATTTATTATTAGCCACATTCGCAGAAAAATCGAAATATTTTTACAACATATCAGTTATAGTACATTAATATAAAAGATAAATTTAAACTATAGAATGTACTTCCCTCTTCCTAAGCTTTTTACCTTTATTACTTCCTTCGGCAAAAGTGTCACGCCTCGTCAATTAGCAAAATATTTTTCGCTAAACAGAGGAGACATAGGCATTGGAATTTGATTAGCAACCCGTAAGAGGGGCCAAACAACTTTTGAAAAAGATAACAGCCATATAAGAAATCTGGATCTTTTTAAATTTCATTACATGATTAGCACATTTGGCGACTTTTGGGGCTTGGCGAGCTGTGACTGTAATCTTCACAACACATTTTATACGAATCTCTATGGTCGAAATAAAGAAAACATTCTTAAAATTCTATTAGCTACTGATGCCCGTAATAAAACATACTTTTTGCAGCATCAATAGTTTACTGTCTACTACTTTTTCTAATCAATAATCATTAAAAGTAATTGTTAAAAACCAATGTCATATAAAAATTTGTTAAATAAAATTTATCATTTAAATAAATAATTCATTAATAATTAATCATTTTTAACATTTCTTAAAGAAATAATTTTTCAAAGAAACTAACGGAGAAAATTTAAAACTGATTTCATTTGCCAATTTCTGAAAACATTTCCAGATTAGAGAACTTAAATATTGTAAATAATCAAAAAAATACAAAGATAACACAATAACGACTCTTTCATTTATTGTAGTCATTTCCACAATTTTCTTCCTATGTTTAAACTTTGCTAGATTTTATTCTTATGAAATCTCGTTTTATTGAAAAATGACAAATCAAAACTGAGTAAACACAGTACTTTTCCTTTATAAAAATGTTTTAATAGGTTGTAAATGTGTTCTGAAATCAATTATTTACACTATGTTGTTCTCTTTTGTCTTATCGTGAGAAACTTTTACTATGAATTTATAAGATTTCAACTGTCTCATTTAATTTAATTTAAACGTGTACGCAGCTGAATTTACCTTCATACATCCCAATCAAAGTGCATTTTACTGTTCACAAAATACAACGGGGAATAACCATTCCATAATATTGATGTAAAAAGTTGAAATTACTGACCTCAACAAGCATGACAGCTCACACAGATTCGAAAGCTCATAAACAGACTCAAAATTAAGTGTGCTCAAAATGTAATTCTATTTTTAAAGATTTAAAAAAATTGTTAATTACTAAGAAATTCTTAAACATAAACAATATTTATCATAACCATTTCATTTTCTGTTTTCTTAGTAAGAAATTATCCTTATTTGTTCATCAGATTATTTTAATATAATTCAGAGCATTTTACAATAATTTCCGATAAAAAGAAAAATTTTATGACATTGCAAAAGCAGTATAGCGTTTCGTTTTTAGAATATTTTTACATGAAATTTTAAAATAATTATAATATAAATCAAATAAGTTAATAAGATAGTGACTAGTCGAGAGTAGGAATATCAGCCTTTATAAAAGCAAGTCCACCGCGTTCATTTATCAGTCGTAACTCGTACAGTAGCGAAAAGAAACGAACGCATCGAAGGAGCTCGTTTAGTGTTGTTTACTTTACGACTTCAAAATGAGCATCAGCTGCTTCATCAGGCCGCCGAATATGTCAAGCGTTTGGGGATAGTGCTGTGAATGAACGTGTGGCAAGGCATTGGTTTCACAAATTCAGGTCGGGAGATTTGTCCCTCTGTGATGAATTAGGAGTCTGGTGGACTAGTCACCAAATAGTTCACTATAAGCTGCTATCAACGTGCCAAAAAGTGACTGCGGACTGGTACTCGCAGCAACTTGACATGTGCAATACGCGTTGCTATAGAAGGAGGTAGTACTGTTAATTGCAACGATGTACCTTTTTTGGCCGATAACGCGAAACTGCATGTCGCGTGGATTATTATGAATACCATGCAGCGACTTGGTTGGGAGACTTTTTGCCATTTTCTTACTCCCCATCAGATTACCATCAGACTTTGTGGAACCATCAAATTATCGTCTCTTCCCTTTCCTGGGCAATCATTTTCGTGGAAAATCCTTAACCAATGAAGCAAACTTACGCCACAATCACTGATGGACTTCTTTGCATCCTAAATCCCCAAATTTTACGACAAGGAGATTCTGCATCTGGATACATGTTGGCAGGTGGTGATTATTTCGATGACTGACTACATTTCTATAGGTCACGCTCTTTTGAGTCATTAAAAACAGCAAGAGCTTTCTAGTTTCCATGTTCATTTACTGAATGTACTTTAAAGTACTGTATCTTCTACCGTCCACTCAGTATGTCTTCCGAAACATTATTGACAACGCGTAGCGGACAACCTAACTATTGAAGGTTGTTGTAAATAATATCCACCCGCGTATAGTAAACTTCATGCAGACTTTTTATGGGCATGGGAAACTCAGAGCACTCCGAAGCGACCCTTTCTGACAAAAGAACATAGAAATTCTTCATACAACCGTCTTCTTCATACAACCAAGAACATACAACCGTCTTCACTGGATCATCAGTGGCCGTGACTGAATCTGGAGAATATCTTATTTCAGACAAACTTATCCAAGTACCTCATTTTAGGTTGTAAAGAATGAAAATTGAAACAGAAATACGCATTTTTTCGCCTGTTCTATACTGTGCACCTTCGTTACCTGTGTTCTTCGTTTATGCAATAGCAGTGAAATTTAATTTCTTAAATAAAGATGAAAATATTGATAGGAATAGAAAAATACATTATAAATTAATGAAGTATTTCACATTTTAAAATACCTCTGTAATTAATGATGTATTTTTCATCCAATTTATGATAAGAGATTTGAAAGCATATGTTTTAGGAAGAAAAATTTTTAAATGCAATTTAAAATTAAGCTCGTTGAAATGTCTGCGGCTTTTTGTAAAATTCTAAGATGATATTGTTGTTATTATATGTACCTGTAATTCAAAAATGCCACCATTTTACTTAATACGAAATGTTCAGTTCAAATAAAGATGAGGTTTTATTTAGTTACCAAAGTATTATTTCATTTTACACTAATTTAAGGTTATAATAAGAAATAATTAATTTAAATATAACATTAACTCTATATTGCTGTTTAATTTTTAAACTTTTTGGCCAATGGTTGTTCATAGTTACTTTGGATAAAAATTAAAATCGCTCAGAAAAAAATGCTTGAAAAATTTTAAAAATTAAATATTTAAACAAATTAAACATTTCGACAGAGAAAAATTGCAATTTTACAATTTATTTAAGAGAGACATTAAAAAATCAAATGATAAATTAAAGATTCAGCGCATACAATAGCTTAACTATAAAATACATTAACTTAATAAACATTCTTTTAATTTAATTTTTATCTGGAATAAGTTTTTTCATTCAAAAAGCTCATTTGTGATACAGATCAAAGTAATATATTAACAGCTGCTTCTGCTAAATGACACATCAAGTTGGAACACAACTAATGGCCAGACAAGTATTTTACAAAGATTGTAAATTAAAATTAAGTAATTATTTAATTTCAAACTTGTGACACACATCGAATCATATAAATAATGCGAAGCATATAATACATACGATATAAAAAGAAAAAAATTGCTCAATAAAATTACAAAAATGTAAGAGCTATGCATTACACACAAATTCAATTATATTGTTTACCAAACAATGAGTTTACTAGTTTCATTTATCGGTGACTACTATTTAACACTTATAAAAATGTGAGAGTATTTTTTTTTACATATATACTTAAAAAATAACTATGCTATATATAAAAATTTTTTACATACACCGAAACCTCTTGTTAAACCAATAACGGCATGCTTTGAAGTACAGTAGATAGGAAATCCAGGATGAACTATAAATCCTGAAAAAAAGTAAAAAAGAAAAACGCATTTCATAACTATTCATGTTAGACATTTGTTTTTATATTCGTTTATAATAGAATATTATAAGACATACATTATATAGTTTTCTATTGCAGTTAATTAAGTGGAATATCTCACAGTTAAAAATTAATTGCTATTCCCGTAAAATTTATAAGGCAGAAAGCTATTGATGAACAGAGATGTGCAGATAAATACTTCAATAAATAGATAAATTAAGATAATACGATAATCAAAAACCAATGGAGTCGATAGTCCTGTGGTCGGTCGTTGAGCAGTTACCATGGGTGTAATGGTCTGGATAAACTTTTCCTAATCAAAGATAAAATTGAGGGAGTGGATCCTCTGGTGTGCCATCTATAGGAGAAGTTTCAGAGCATCGTACTTTCATCTTTATGGTGCTCTGGTTAAACGAAAGACTTAATTTCCATGGCCGTTGGCTAGCGAGCTTACTCTATCCAGGTGTAAATAACAACACAAAAAATTAAAAAAGAGTGAACTTTATAAAAATTTATATAATACAATTATACATTGGTACCAACTGATGACAAACTGACTGTATCTTCTTCGTTGAGTTCCGTTTTAATTATTTTAGATCTGATTCATTGAATTTATAATTTGTACTTAAATTACTTACTTAAGATTAGATTTTATCAAGAGTTAAGCGAGTACTGAGATTATGAGGAAGCTTAATTATGAAATGAAAAGACAAACATTATTGCACTGAAAACAGAAACAGAACATGCGTTAGATATTTTTTGAATGGGACATACCGAAATAAACAAAGTACGAGGGTTGCTATTTATATTTCTGGCCTAATAATGAAAAAACAAATATGTAGGATCGAAATTGGTTTTATTGTTTTTCAAAATATTCTCCATGATGATCAATACACTTTTGCATGCGTTTGAACCAATTTTCAAAGCACTTTTTCCAGTCCGATTGAGGTAACTCCAAAACATGCGTTTTGAATGCATCAACCGCTTCTTCGGGGGTCGGAAATCGTTGTCCACGTAATTTATTTTTGATGTGTGGGAATAAGAAGAAGTCATTGGGTGCCAAATCAGGTCTGTACGGCGGATGACCCATCAGTTCTATCTTTCGCTCCGTCAGAAATGCCTTTGTTTGAGTCGATGTGTGAGAGCTCGCATTGTCATGATGAAGAATGATTCGCCTGTTCTTCTGCTTTTTTTCGAATTTCTCCGATGACTTCTGGCAAACAAATGGTCGTGTACCATTCAGAATTGACCGTCCTGCGTTGCTCTAACGCCACTGTTGCCACATGACCGTTAATGCCGAAGAAACAGGCAATCATTTGTTTCGATGTGCTTCTTCCTCGAACAATTTTTGTTGGTTTTGCCTCGTCTTGGAAGACCCATACAGTTGATTGCTGTTTTGTTTCCGGCTCATATGCATAGATCCATGATTCGTCACCTGTGTAGATGTTATACACAGCCTTTGATGTACCTTGAATGTATTTTTCCAACATTTCCTTGCAACAATCGACACGAGCCTTTTTTTTGAGCGTTTGTCAGATTATGCGGGATCCAACGCGAACAAATTTTTTTTTACGCTCAAATGTTCATGCAATATTTTATTGATGCTAGTCATACTAATGTCCAAAGACGCCTCTATCTCACGGTATGTCACAAGACGATTTTGCTTTATCAGTTCACGCACAGCATTGATCTTTTCTGGCACAACAACGGATTTTGGACGACCTGCACGGGATTCGTCCTGGATCGAACATCGACCACGATTAAATTCGTTATACCAATTTTTTTACAGTGCTGTAGGATGGCGCTTTATCGCTGTATAAAGAATTAAGTTCATCGAAGCACTCTTGTCTTGACAATCCACGTCGAAAGTTATGAAAAATAATGGCACGAAAATGTTCACGATTCAATTCCATTTTTTGACAGAGAAGAACTTTTCAATTTACTGTCAACAACACAAATAAAGCTATAATGGTAAATCGTCTGCTGAATTTATGTTTAAAAATATCAAACTTTCGATTAAAATCGTCTTCGGTCGCCTAGCAACACTTACTGTTACCAAGGCCAGAAATATAAATAGCAACCCTCGTATAAAGAAGTAAAAATTATCTTCAAACTGAAGTTTAAAATATAAAAACATGAAATTTTAATACTTAATATATATATACAGTGAAAAAAATATTCGTACAGTAGGACAATTGATTTAAAAGAGATCCGTTAATAATAATTATAAACATAAATTTCATTTTAATTAATTATAAATATATAATAGAACATATTTTCACTATAGTTTCATGTGAAATTTACACAAAAATAATTTTATACATGAATAAATATTTACAAAATTGAAACAATCCAACATCTTGTGATGTAAAAAGTATTCATACATCAGGCACATATTGGCCAATACAATCATAGTATTTCAGCTAATTCCTTGTAGGATATTCTTTAGTTCAAATAGCTGCCTTGAGTCTCTTTGGCATCGATTCCACCAAATTTGCTGTTATTGAGCTACATATGGCGTCCCATTCTTGATTAGGAGCTGTTTCCAAATTATTTTTATTAGAAATATGTCTGGATCTAATATTTTTATCAAAAAGGTTCCATAAATTCTCGATGGGGTTGAGGTCCGGCGATTGAGGAAGAAATTTCATGAACTTTGGGTATTATATAGTATCAGAGACTTGTGCTTAGGATTGTGTCTTGGGGTCATTATCATGCATAAAAATGTAATCACCATTCAAGCCCATTTTTGTTGCACTAAGTCCTAAATTATTGTTTAAATGTCAATATAAAGTTGATGATTCATAATGCCTTTAATAATGACTAATTTGCCCACCCCAGAAGCACTCATACATTCCCAAACAAGCAGACTTCCACCCCCATGTTTCACTGTTGGCACTAAATTCTTAGGAAGCATTTCTGTATTGCACTTTCTCCATACCATTCGTCACCCGTCCGATTCATATATGTTGTATTTACTTTCGTCTGAAAAGATAATCCTTTTTCAGAAATCTGGACTTTCATTAACGTATTGCTTGGCGAAAGACAATCGCAGCTTCCGAGTCTTCTCACTAACAAAGAAGAATTTTTCGTCTCGCAACACAACCACGGAAACCTTCATTTCTGCATACATTTCGAATAGTACTTACGAAGATTGCTGTTCTCATGTTTTTTTAATTCTGATATTAATGTAGGAGCACTTATTTTGGGATCCTTCTTTAAGGAACGTACCAGAAACCGTCTGTCAGATGATGTCAATAGACATGGTCGCCCAGTACGAGAACTGTTTTGAACCGTTCTAGTGGCAGCAAACATTTTTATGATTGACTGCACAGTTGAACGGAGTCTACCAATCAGATCAGAAATCTTGTTGTACGATTTACCATTTTTAGGTAGCTTTAAAATCAGTTCTCTTTCGGTAACACTAGTCTCTTTACTTTTACTCCCCATTATAGAATTCCTAATTTCTCACTACATTAAAATTTCCACTGAAGAACCTTGTAAGTAACTTACATGATAACGTCAATTCACTACATCTTAATGGCTAAACCAATCATAAAATATAACTAAAAAAAATTGCACATGTTTCAGTGAACGAATACTTTTTACACCACAAGATGTTGGATTGTTACAGTTTTGTAAATATTTATTCATGTATAAAATCATTTTAGTGTAAATTTCACATGAAATTAGTGAAAATATGTTCTATCATGTATTTATAATCAATTAAAATGGTATTTATGTTTATAATTTTTAGTTTTGACGGTAAAACCGGGGGACCTTGGAGAGAAACATTGTGATGGGTAGTTGTCTTTGTTCTTTCTTTTCCTTAAAATTTCTCTGCACTAGGACATTACCCCATCAAGGCGATTGCTGATATCGACAGTTCGAACCTATTGTCTTGCGCAAATTATTGTATCGTTCTTGCAATATTGCACAGTTGTTGCCGATTCTCCAGAGTAAGACCAAGCGTTTCAGTTTCTCCTTCGATTTCTTACTCACTTGCAAATTTTCTTTTCTCAAGGAAATCTTCATCGGCCTATGGGTCCGAGTAGCAATCGATAAGGGCGCTGATGTCTCTTTTGCCATGTTACAAATCCTTCATTCCTTATGATGTAAACCAGCCTCACCGTACTTTCATAGGTCGATGTGACACCGGAAACTAATCACGCATTTTTATGAGAGCCTGTGGTATGTACTCTGAGTCACCTCATCTCTTTCTTTGATATGCAGATATCCTTCTCCCTCGCGTGTCTCAACTTGAAACAACGCTTCTTTCCCCAATGTTACAGCATAAATGGTTATATTTTTTAATGAATATTTTGGAAATACCCACGAAGCACCGAATCCGCAAAACATGAAGCGCGAAGTGGCGAGAGGGAACACTGTATCATTATTTTTTTAATTATACTGTGTGAATTCAGAAAGAAAGGGAATCTGTAGCTGTATATATATAAATATACTTTACTATTTACTTCCAATGGGTAACGGAAAGATGACAATATTGAATGGAAGATAAATGAAATGAATGACTTTTTATTGAAGCAAAAAAGTTCAGGTGTGGAATATTACTTCATTTATTGTATAAGCAAATGTACGGGGTATTCAAATAAGACTTAATTATTTTTAAATTAACTGTAGACGTGGTAATCAAAATTTCAAAATAAAAGCTTTCTGTTTTAAATTAAATCAGAAGTCGATATCCTCACATAAGTTTCAGAGTTTATTCAGAGTTGCAGTTTTCAATTTTAAACCTAATATAAAAATTTGGCAGACATATATATAATAAGGATTTCAATCACTTGGATATAATTATGAAGTACTCATTTTTATGGAAGAGATTATATAAAAATTAATACTTATCAGAATTATTTCATACTTAATTGTATTATTTTCTATTGCGCTATTCTTGGCCATGAAAAACTAAATCATGTTTTTGTTATGAGTGAAAAACATCATATTACCATTTGATTTGTTTTAATACTCGTATATGTTATCATTCCATTTATAGGTAGTAAAGCATTTTTATCAATAATTTAATTTAATCTTTAAAAAATTTTGACTTTAAAAATCAATTTGATAAAGAAAGTACTACAAATAAAATTTTCATTTTCTCTTCATTGTTAAAAATGATTTAGTAAAATAATATGCTTTTATTTCTTTGAAAATGCTGTTAAGCATATTTACCATAGATTAAATTTTTTATTTAAGTGAAACATATCAATCATTACATATTGTTACACAGTAGTAAAAAAACTTATTAAGAAACAGCAAATAAGTTTTCGAAATTATTGTTTTCTTCTATTAAAACATACTTTATATTTATATTCTCGAAATAAGCGGAACTTCTTTAAATTCTTGAAATAGGCTACTTTATTTTTAGTCAAATGAAAATTTTCATATTAGCAAAGTACATTAATGTTGTTAAATTAATATATACACGCGGGCGAGAAAGAAAAAAGATATTTCTTAACATAGGGATGTTAGTATTAATATATACAAGAAAGAAAAAAATATTCCTGAACATTAGGGTGTTAAGCGATAAAAGCATGCATTTTTTCTGGTAATAGTTTGCAATATTGCCAGTAAAAATGAATTTTATGTCATAGTTTAATATCATTTTTAATAGTAAATTCAAAAGAAAATATCACGAATATAATACTTAACGCATACATACACAAAAGATGCTTATAAAATTTTCCACTTCATAAAATCGTTAAACTTTATTTTTCAATTACAAAAATTATTCTCCCATTAATGCAAAATTTGAGCTTTTTTCATTTTAATTGTAGTATACTTTTGAATGCTTATTATCTTTTAAATGAAAAGAATATAAATTTGGGAAATAATTTTATTGGCAAATTAACTCCTCGATGGATTAACAATAATTTCACAATTTCTATTAACATACCATATTTGATCAAATATAAAAGACAGCACAAAAACCTTTTCCCTGGAATTTATAGAGGAAAAAAAAATCGTAAATATAAGCCTCACTAAGTTTACAAAAAATTCAACTGGTTTTAGACTGGATTTCATCAGAGTCAATAAGCAGTCAAGACGTCATCTTCCCTCAAAATCAGCTATTTTGCAGGATGGTCTTCCAGCGAACTTTTGTAATCGAGTAAAAAAATATGAAATGTGACTTCATGATTATTCTTGACGTCATAAATATGTGGCAACTCTTGGATGTATGAATAAATGCTGAACACAAACGCAATTTAAAACAAGCCACTAGAAATTACATATGAACAAAGCAACTTCAGCCCTAGGCCTTTTTCAATGTAAGCCCATGTCAGAAATAAGCTGTGGAATTTCGAATACTTTGTGGTCCATATAGGGAGAACTTTTCTTTTCATAAAAATAATTGTAACAAAACTGGAATTTTTCAAATATTCTCGATGTCCTTAAAGATAAACCTTTTTGTAATATTGACTCTGATAAACATTCTGGATCGTTCAAAGGGTATAAATTTCCATAAATCTTTGATAGTCTCCAAAATTAACAGCAGCAGCTTGCAAATCTATCAATTTCAAGATGCATATACACGTTATTTTGAAATTAACGATTTTAAATCTGAGAGGAAAATTCTTGATTATAGACTGCAATGTGATTTTTCAAGCCTAATTTTAGGAAGAAAGTTCTGCAGATATTTACTCAAATAAGGAATATATTTTTAGAAAATTATATGCTTAAAGTGAAATTTCGACCTTTTTCAATGATAAGAACTCACCAGCTATTGAAGCAACATTTACAACAATTCCTCCTTTTCCACCTTTGCTCTTACCCATGTAATCAAATGCTGTGTGGATGCCATTTATAGGACCCATCTAAATGGAAAAAAAAATATTATTAGGGAAAAATTTAAAAAGATTGTAGTATAATTTAATGATGTAATGAAGTAACTAAAACATCCACAGAATTTTCTAATCGATGAATACATTACGTGGTTCTCATATTACAAAACCTAAAATTTTCAGATTCAAAATTTTTGAAATTAAATTTTTTGGTAGTTTTAATAATTAATTCACTTATTTATCCATTCTAGTATGAATGCGATCAAGATAATTCTGTAAAAATTGCCATTTTTAGAATTTCTGATCCACATGTTCCAATCAAACCTACCTACACAATTCAAAAGAGAACTTTTGACTTCTCTGAAAAATAGTATCGCGTATATTAATCTAACTCCTATCATATTGTACTGCACTGTTAATAATTTAAATTAATTTTTTTTTAAATTTACAGAAATCAGTATTTTTAGCAGCATATTTTGATTTGAATTTCAATTTGACTACTTTATTAATAAAAATTAATTAAAATTTGACAAAAATTATATACACTGTTTCGAAAATAATATATTCATTCAATATACCTTAATATAGCTTAATAGAATCGTTTGCCACATTAGTGTCAATTTATAATGTATAACTGTATATATAATTTTGAAAATAACTTTTTTCTCAATATTTAAAAAATTAATGTAATATAAAACAAAAGTTTAATAAATGGAGTTATCAAAGATAAATTTTCAATAGTATTAGCATAAAATATATCCAACAGTTAATAAAATATGGTTAAAATACTTCTTTAAATTTTGCCAGTGCTAACATTATGTATGTATAATTATGTATTGAACTTTGCGTATGCTGTAATTACATTTGAGCTTTCATTAAGCATTTTTAATTAGAAATATTTCTCATTAATGTATGTTAATATGCAAACTAATTAAAACTTAATTAAATGATGATAATTTCAAACCTCAATTCGATTTGATAGCAAATCAGTTTTTTAAGGAAATGAAAATGAACAATATATAACGAAATTTAAAAAAAATTGAAACTACAATTTATAAGAAGTGAGAAAACAGATGCATAGAATCATTTTATTTCTATTCTTAACTAGAACAACCTGTTAAAAGATAAAATCATCTTTCCAGTTCTACCCCACTTGCTCGATCCCTCCATTGGTTTACTTTAATTGCTTTTACATGCTTTTATATCTCATCCAGAGTCATCTGGTTGAGGGGTCTTCACATTCACCGATTGTTTTTTCTTCCTTTCAACATTGAATATATGACTCCTTTTGTGGGGAAGAAACCGCCTTATCTGTTATCAACAATTTGCTTTATCTGTAATTATAAATCATCAATACATTTCCCAGTCACTTGATACAAAATGTTTTTGTCACTTTTAGGATTTCTGGTTCTCTATACTTTTTCTTACATATTTCGCAATTTATTGGAGATAATTCAAGTGTTATTTTATATAATTGGTCCAAAAAACTTCTTCAAAAAGTTTTCAAAACTTAATAAACGATCTTCTTTTGCTTGGTTAGTGTTTCAGAATCCACTCTAATAAATGACAATAGACCATAAGGTCATATATACGCTTATTTTTATTTTAGAGCTAATGAACTTATAGTTAATTGGTTTCTACGGCTATAGAAGCATCTATTAGAAGGGGCTAGTCTTCCTTTACTTTTAATTTTTAGATCATTCAAGCTTGAAATCATTTTGTCTTCATATATTAAATACTTTCATTAATAACAAAAAGACAACTGGAAACTACAATTTATGGGAAGGGAAAAAGAAATATAAAATCTGTATAGTCACACATATTGATGTTTAAAAGATAACATAATTAATAATGCATTAATGAAATGCACTAATATTTACATAACTAAAAGATACTTACAACATTAACAGATAAGGTTTTCATAGGATCTTTTTCCGAAATGATGCCAGCATTATTTACTAAAACATCAATTCGATTAAATTGTTTCAGGGTAAAATCAAAAGCACCTAGAAGAAAAGAATTCTAATTTAAAATCTTTAAAAAAAGATAGTCACATAACTTTTACTAAAGTCATAAAAACTACTTCGTAAAAATCTAGATTTCAAAGAAATCTTACATATCTAGAGCACGCGGGCACACACACATACATATATATGCATACTTCGAATAGAGAATATTTGAGTACATAACAAAATTTGCACGCTTAAAGTTTAACGAAAAATTTTCACAGAAATCTCACTTTTATAATCTTCCAATTTCGAAACATCACACCGAACAAAAGACACTTTTCCGTCTCCATATGATTTCGCTTGTTCTTTCACAAATTCTTTTCCTTTCTCTTCTTGTATATCTGCCACAACTACCTACAGAATGTTTGTATTTAGATGTTAATCATTATATTTTATCTGAACGAGATCTTATTGACTTATATTATAAATATATAGGGAATAGTTATAAAATTTCAGTATAACAATTCATTATTTTTATGTAAACTTTCCATTAAATTTAGCCAATTATGACTCAGAAATCTACAACCTTTGAAAATATTTATATACTTTTGTCAGTCAATATAATGTTCAGTCACATGTTTCAAGTGTTTAAATTCCTACTAAAAATTATGGGTAAATATTTATAAATTTACAAGGATTTTTGTATTATCTCAATTTGAGAAACGTTATACATTTTATCGAATTACTAGCATAAGAAATATTTTAGATCATTAATTAATTTTAATTTAAGAATTTTTTTTAATTCATATCGAAATTTAAAACTTCTTTATTCTTATTTTTTAAGTTTTAAACATCATCAAATCGATAATTTCTTAATGGGATGAAACTAAAACGATTTTGTTAGCATGTAACAGTGTTTTTTTTTTCTTTTTAAGTATTGTTAAATATATAACTAAATGTCTTTCTCAAATTTTTATCTTAACTTGTCGATATATGCAGATTTTTTATCCAACGATTTATGCGTAAAATCGAAATTTTTTCTTATATTTTTTACAAATAAAAAATGACGATTAATTAAAAATAGAAAGAAGATGGAAGATTGAGAATCTAAAAAGTTTTCAATCAATAATAGAATATCATATTTTTATACCTATCGAAAAAAATCATTTTGGAAAATAGAAAATATACTATATCAGAAATGTATTTAATAACATTAAAATTATTATTCTGAGTCTTTGTTTTTAACCATAAAACAAATAAGTCTCTTAATTCAGTTTTTAATTTGTACCTAGTGACAGCTAAAATGTTTTCTCTAGTAATAATTTTGCATAAGGAAAAATACTTCCTTTACAATACAGCAATTTTATAAATTATTAGCTAATGTACCCGCTTTGCAACGTTTCAGTTTAATCCTTTTAGATTAGGCTTAATTAATTCATAATTCGAACCTAACTTATCGCATAATTACTTAGTTCTAATTTAACCTAGAGAAAATATGCATCAAGATTTCGAAGATCCAGCCTAATATGGGGTTGCATGAACTTCCATCAAGTTATTTCATTTTATTTGGCATATAAAAATAAACAAAAATTTAATGCACTAAAAAATTACTTTTGACTGCAATTTCGGATTAAGCATAAAAATATGAAATTCCACAGTTTGACACATAAAAATTTATACATTAAAAACATATTTAAAATTTTAATGTAGTGATAATCTGCTATAAAGACAGATATTAAATTCATACAATAAAAATAGATACAGAATTAATATTATTTCCTTTTTCTACATTGCATATCAAAATATGCAAGAAAACAAATAATCAGTTTAATTATATTTTCGACAGAAGATACAGTTGAAACACTAAAATATTAAATTCTACAATTTAATAGATAAAAGTATACTCATTAAAAACATATTCTAAATTCTAATGTAGTTATGACCTGAAAGGAAAAACATTAAATTAATGCAATGAAAACAGATACAGAAATATTAGTTCCTTTTTCATTTCTATTCAGCGTATCGAAATAAACAAGAAAACAAAGAATTTTAATTAAATCTTTTCTCACTGAAGTTGTAGTAGAAACATGAAAACATGGAATTGTACAGTTTAACACGTAAAAGTTATACATTGCAAAATAAACTAATTATGATAATGTCTCAAAATGTTGTTTTGCATTACGAAATGAGTTTCATATCTAGATAAATTAAAAACATCGAAAATGAGATACTAAATCTTGAAAATTTTTTTACTAAGTTATTAAATATTGAAATTGCGATTATTTCACCCATTCTATTCCTATACCAAGCCACTACAACTATATTAAATTTTTAAAAAGAGGAAAAAGGTCACAAAATTCCATTCATAGAACGAGGCGTTTCAGCAGAATGTTATTTCCTTTAAACTGAACATCCTACAAGAATTTGAGGTCAGTGTTAATTACCGTATAAATTAATTATAAACAGATAAAAATTCTATGTATAAACAGAATAAAGACTTCATTTATACTGACTGAGAAATCTAATCTTACCGAATCATTCATTAAAGTCAAAATCAAAAATAATTTATGTTAAAAAAATTTGCTCAACCTAATTTGTTTCACATTTTTCTGCGAATGATTTCTAAAATTATGAAACGCTTTTTGTTAAATCAATCTATATTTTCTTTAATCAGATCAGAAAATATATTTTACGCAGTACACTAATGGCAAATGCATATTAAAACTACAAAAATAATGCCAAAATTGTTACCATAATAGTTTTGTTTTAATTTATTTCAAAAGAAAATGCTCTCACAATTTATATTTACATGTCCTTAATTTTTAATTCTTAAGGGATATCATACAATAAAATAAAAATAATATTTAAAAAACTCTCAATTTGTACTTTCTAGATATTACTTTTAATGCATTATTTTAAGTTGATTCAAAATTTGATCTTGTGTAAATCAATATACATTTATGCATTTAATTGGTAAATTCTAGACAATATCTTCATAACTATCAATATATATACATGTGTGTATGTATATATATATTTACTTGAAAAGTTTCAAAATATTTTCTTTTTATAAGCAAATGGATGTAAATATTTAAAAACTGAAAATTTAACATAGTAACATAATTAAGTTTTTTATTTTAAGAAATATATGCAAGCATGAAATTTTTGTCGATTCATACCTTTCTAATTTCAAAAAGAAATAATATAAATTTAATCTGTTTCTTACACGATTTGACTACTAGAATGAATAAAAAAATTATTTAGCTTCTAAAATTCATTAATAATTATTGATTTTAAATAAAAGAGATTGCTTTTTATAAGTCAAAATCGGAAGAAAGTTACTTATACAAGAGACAGTAAGCATAACAAATGTAATATACTATAGTATGAATTTAGGCAACGAAGGACAGTTCATTTAGTCACAACTGTAACTGTTGAAAACTGCATTGGATTTTTATAAAACTTATAAATGTAGTTATAAGGCTACACTGAAATGGATTCTTTTTTAATTATTATTCAATATTCCTTAGAATATACTTAATACAAGTAAAAATAATGTAAATTATATCGCAATATTAGAAAATAAGATGTTTTATAATCTACAAAGCAATATCGAATCAAAGGTTTGTTTGACAGTTTGTGATTTAAACATCTGATATTTTAAATTTTTTTCCTAGGATCATTCCAGTTATTCGTATTAAAAAAATGATATAAGCAAGTGTTAAATTTGCAGCGTACATGTTATCCGAGACTTAAATTGCAGTTGGCAGTAGATGACATAAAATGACAAACGAGGACAATTGAAGTGAAGAAGCTGTTACTGTTAAGACTTTATTTTCGTAAGTTAAATACGCAATTTTAAGATCATGAGTAAGTTCTCTTAATTTCTCTGTCTGGATTATTTTACTTGAAATCAGCTGCGATACGGAACTTGAAACCAGCTGCGCTCATTGGGATTTTAACACAATGCCAACCGCTTAATCTTGAAAATAAAATTTTGCAATAATAAAAATTCTAAAGAGAAATAAATATTTAGTAAACGTTTGTTAATAATAAATTTACCTTATACAAATAAAAAATTTTTAATTTTAGCACCTATAAGGATATAACTATTGCCATGGAAAATAAGTAATTTTACTTTAATTCTGGAAATATTTGTAAAAGAGAGTGAAATATTTTAATCTAATAATACTTTTAAGAAGTATATTTTTTGTAGTAACGTATATCATTAATATATCATTTATATTCTATTATGCCACCAAAATATTCTATTATAAGTAAGTATCAAGCAAATTAATTAATCACATAGTTTTATCTGAAAAAATAATTTATCATGAATAAAGAAATGCATACACTTTGAAAATGGTGTTTGTAAATAGCGCCCACGATTAATAATTAATTAGGGATTATAATTAATAAAATTATATCGGCAATATTTAATAAATACTATTATGTTTTCTTTAATATATAATATAAAAATTTTGGAATATGAACTATTACGTAAGACACATTATTGCAGTTGTTGAATTATACACATGAATACAATAATACTGTTAAAAAATTTCCAAAAAGAATATTAGGAAATATGTATCTAATTGACATGGTTAAAAAAATTTAGGGCAAAGAATTATACTTACTGCATAACCTTTTCCTAACAGTGCCTTCGTTATGGCGGCTCCAATTCCTTGTGCTCCGCCGGTCACTATAGCAACACTCCCGTCAGCCATCGCGTCTTCAAATGGAGGAACTGGTTTAGTTCTTATCTTATTTATCCATGCCTTTTTGGTGTCCGGCGCCTACATATTTCACCCAGATAAAAACAAATTGAAAAAGTTGCTATCTGTGGTAGAGTGTCGTGATAAATCGTTCTCTGATTATCATCAGAATGCTTGACTTTATGTATGAGAAATGTAATCGTATTTTGATAAGATTAAAATAATTATGTACTCTATATAGAGTAAAATAATGAGTAATATATTTTTTGACAACGAAAAATTTATTTTGTTAATTTTTATTTTATGCAATCATTTTTTAAACAAGTTCAACTATTTAAAGAATTTGTGTAAGACAGAAAATGATTATGGATTTAATTATGGACTTAATACTTTAATTATGGAAGACAGAAAATTTCTAACTACATCAGAACACATTTGAATGCACTTTATTTATTTTCTTAAGTAATATTTGTGAATAAATTTGTAGATTTTTTTTTCTTTTATAAACAAAAATATATTTTTAAAATAGAATATTGGAATGGAAAATATTTCAAGCTTAACATGTAAATAAATTTTGAAAATTCTTTTTAGGCTTAATGTATTTCCACTGAATATAGAATGTATCTCTCTAACTTCGAATAATTTACGATTCTCAAAGTCATGTTTTCAGATAAAATTTAGTTTAATAACATTAATTTGAAGGTCTTGAGTCCAAGTTTTAAATAATAAATTATATATAAATAAGAAAATACTATTTACAAATTTTGGTTTAATTTGTTAAAGAAAATTTCATCTTTCTTAGTTCCTTTTGTCAGAAATTTCTTATTGAAATATTTTTTCATAAACGGTAAATAATATCTTATTTTGATTCGCCTGCAAGTGTATGTTCATTCATAATTCTTCTTATGCATACCTATTCATTTTAATAAATAATGATTTTCAACCAAAAAAATAATTCAAAAACATAAATCTTGCAAATTATTATATGTTTTCATCGGAAAAATAAGTATTTCACCTAATAATATTTAATTTCGAAAGTGAAAATTACTTTTTTTTTTAATTTTTAATCAATAGCATGATTGTTTTGCTAATCACGATTGAAACTATGCAAGGAGATGTCTTTCATAAGACACATTTTAATTGAAATTATAAAACGATATTATATTAACGATAAATATTACCTCAAATATAATTATGGAATGTCAACAGCACTGGTAATATAAAAAAATTAATTTTGAAATTCATAAAATTTAATTGTTTTCTGTAGGTGACACATCTCAATGAATTTATTATTGAAAGCACATTCTATAATTCTATCAAAGTTCAGGAGTTAAATTTCAATTATTTGAAAATTAATATTTCATTTTTTTTTAAAAAAAATTTAGATATATTTAAACTGTTTATTCATAATTTTTTAAATAAATTAATATATTTTTTAATATTTCAAACAATATTCAACTTATTGAATAAATCAATACACGTTCCACAAACAAAATGTCATTTTAAAATCTATTTTATTCCTTATTTAATTATATCAAGGAATTACCATAAATTTATGATTTTACAATTTAAAAAATAAGCAACTCTTATCTACAACATACATCATAAGAGACAGGCACCGAAAGTACAATTTTCATTAGCTTCGTCATCTATGGCTATGCTTAAGTCATGTATAGACGAAAAATAGACGTATTAAAATCACCCTTTCTGGGGAAAGTGATTCCCCCTGAAGGGGTGACCTCGGGGAAAAACTCGTAGAAATTCATGTACCGAAAAATCGTATTTATTCTACGTCGGCATTCCCTTGTTTTTATACTTCCAACAGTATTAAAAACATGTTAGGCCAAAATTTCCATTTGGAAACTAAATTATTGACCCAGAGATGATGTTTCGAGAAACTTCGACAATGCGTATTTCGACATACTTCTGGAATCTTGTAAAAGGTAGGCAAAATCTGTAAATATTCTTCTGTTTTTCGCAACGATTCAGATTGCGTCAGGTAAAAGACGTGACTAAGATTAAAGAAAGTTAGATTGCTGTTGCTCTTTGAATTAGACTTTCGCTGTTGTAGGTGAAAATTGGCAACTTAGAATTAACTTTCTTCCACAACAGCGATTCTTTCATTACATTTGTTCTTCTTTTAAGAAAGTTTATTAAAGTATTATAGAATCCCTGCAGATCTCTAAATTACTCATTGCTAATGCCAATTCTAAATCCTTGAAATCGACTTAATGAATCAGTCGATGTCAGAAGCTGGTTTTATGAGTGGATGTGAGTTACTCAAATTAAGAGAAAGATGTGGCAAAGGAACAAAACGATTTAAAAAGGTTGTTGATAAAAATGAAATCTAGACAAAAGAAGCTAATAAAAAATGTTTAAAACTTGGTAAAAATAGATCAATTCTGAGACTAAATTTAACAAGAAATGTTACAGACTTATAAAATGAAATAAAGTTTTTATAACAGAAACTGCATTAATAAAATAAAATAAAAAATTCAAACCACCCATGCGGTAACAGTCACGTGAGGCAAGATCGAGAGAAAAATGTTTCCCGAATATCGTCACAAAAATACGTACATTTCTAAATTAATATTTCTGTAATTTTCAAAGTATGGCCGATGATTTAACAGGCACAGGTGTTGTATAATCCCTGATTCCAAATTCTGAATTTTTGTGGCGATGAAAAAATATTGTCAAGATGACATGTTGTGACGTGCGCGGTGATGTAAATACTAGGGTTACCAAAATAGAATTTTCTGCATAATTCTTGAACAATTCCATATGTATGACATAATAAAAACGAAATTGCCCAATACTTAAGAAAATTCGCCAATCTCAGAATTTGGCATCATGGATTCTACGGCACCTCTGCCATTTAACAAAGTTAATTCGCTTAATGATTAATTTTAAATTATATAACTACTTGTTTTTGCTTTTTTTTTTTTTGTTATATTTTTATTCATTTATACCAAAGTTGGCTGCGGAACATAGATTGGCTGAAATAAGCAGTTCATAGGAAATTATATACATAAATTGTTGAATAAATATAACTCTAGTTGTATCTTTGAATAAAACACTGTCTACAAGAACTCTATATCCATAATGTAATGCAAAAATATTCGAACTTTTGTGATGGTAGTTGAAAGTTTAAAAATATTCTGAATGTTTCTGATTGTTTGGAGAAAAAGATGTGTTTGTTCTACTCATTTCAAGTACATACACTAAATCTATGGACTAGGTAGAATGTAATAATATATGAATATTATTTTTTACATCTTTCTGTGTTAAACCAATGATTAAAAAAACAAAGATTTTCAATGCATAATGAACTTGAAGAAATTTTTCAATAAATGGAACAAAAACTACTCACATGTATTTTTAAAGTGACTGGCAAGCATTTTTTTTAACTTTCGTTAAGAGATTATTTTCATTTCAATTGTTTAGTTTTATTTTATTCCTAAGAAAGCGAAACTTGTTAAGAATACGTGAAAACCTAAATAAAAATTGAAGGAAAAAAGTTTAATTTCTTTGTTACAAAAAAAAATTACTTTTGTAGCAAATTAAAACCCTTATTTTACTTTTGAAATTGTATTAAGGATTTAAATATTTATTCAATTATATTATATTATTAAATATTTTTTTAAAAAGGTTTAAGTATTTAAATATTTATCCAATTAAAGAGATTTTGGCAAGACCATAAGAGTGTATTTATATTTTCTCTCTCAATTGCATTGAACACGTATTACTGATAAAGTTAAAACTTTGAATTATCCTTTTACTTTTTATCATCAAACTCAATAGATAAAAAAATTTATTTAAAAGATGAAAGCCAGACTAATTGGTAAATGTCACAAGAATATTCAAAGTATTGTTTCAATTTTGATGGAATTTTATTAGATGATAAATATGTTAAAAATATTCTTCCATTGGATATTTTGGATACAAAAATTTTAAAATTTTATTCGATTAAAATTAGAAAAGTGAATAGGCATAAACATAAATTTTATCAATAAATTCGTGTTATTAAAAATGAAGATTTTTAAAATTATTTAACTGTATAATCATTAGAAAGTCTTAAGTGGAAATAAATATTGAAATAATTTTTGAATTTTCTCAAACTTTCGACAAAATTAATAATAATGTAGTATAGATTAATTTCAAGACAATTAATAACTAAGTAAATTGAAAAAGAAAAATTATATTCATTAATAGAAATTTTGATTGAATTGCTTGCTTCAATTTATGAATGAAACGCTATTTCAGAGGATTTTTTTTTCCAATCATAATAAGCTATTTACAATTTTAAAAAAGATTATAAACAATATATTTATTTTATTTAAACTACAGTGAGAAACACATAATTTATGAAATTCACTCACAAGTATCCTTAACTAAACACATTAAAACGACTTTTAAGAAAATCATTGCTATTCAAGATTTGATTATAAATCAATTATCCTTTATTCAGACTACGTAACATTCATAAATCTGATTGCAAAATGTGTTTTGAAATAAAAAAAAATTCTATTTGAAAACATATCAAAGTACATAGTGAGATGTTTATACTATTATAAGGCTTATATAATAAAGTTAATTTTATATAATTAAGTTAGTTTTAACAATAATCTTTTACGCTAAAAATATTTGCGTGTGTGCGTGCTTGTGTGCGTGCGTGCGTCCGTGCGTGCGTGTGCGTGCGAGTGTGTGTGTGTGTGTGTGTGTGTGTGTGTGTGTGTGTGTGTGTGTGTGTGTGTGTGTGTGTGTGTGTGTGTGTGTGTGTGTGTGTGTGGAGGAGTCCTGATTTATATTGATTCCTGATTTATACAGAATGGATACTGCAGTGAATCGTGATCTTTTTCTTGAAAAATTAAATGTATTAATTGCGGGTAAACGAAAAGAAAAATTGCTTTTTTTTCTCGAGAAAAGTACTCTAAAATACTTTCTGAAGTATTACTTTCTGCTAAATTTAAGTACAACACACTTTTGGATTACAGACGATTAAAACGTTTTGACGTTTTAAAATTTAATGATGAAGAGAAGTTAATTGTACCATTAAAACCAGGAGAAGCGAATATATAGTATTATGTTGCCAGTGAGGAATTGTTAAGTATACTATATGAAGCTCACACACCAGAATAGGCCGTGGAGGAAGAACACGTATGGTTAAAGAGTTACAAAATAAATACAAAATCATACATGTGAAGTTTTATAATGTTGTATTTAAATCTATGCAAACAGCGTCAAATGAAACACAGTGCACCTAAGAAAGGTATTGTTGTGAAACTAATGATCAGTTTTGAGTTAAACTCAAGATGTCAAGTTGATCTGAAAAGTCTGCAGTCAAACTCAGATGGTGAATATAAGTTCATAATGGTGTATCAAGATCACATTTAACTATGTTTGTCCAGCTACGACCTTTGAAAGTCCAGAGGGCTGAAGAAGTAGCGTATCTCGTTCTCCCAATATTTTTAACATTTTGTGCTCCAGCAATATTGCAATCAGGTAATGGAAGAGAATTCAGTAAACAAGTCATATCCGAAATATGCGCTATATGGAAAAATGTTAAGATAGCTCATAGAAAGCCTCGTCACAGTCAAACACAAAGCTCAGTTGAAAGGGCCAATCAGGATATACCGAATATGCTAACAGCATGGATGAACGATAACAATACAAATAAATGGTCAGAAGGTTTACCCTTTGTTCAATTTGCCAAAAACACTACATACCACGAAGCAATACGTCAAAATCCTTATGACGCCATGTTTGGCATTAAGGCGAAAGCAGGCATACTATCGTCTTTTTTGCCTAGCGAACAAATCGCAAGTATCGAAACTGAGGAATAACTTGAAGAAATCGCCAATACTTTTGAAACCGAAGAACGGTTTGAAGAAACTGGTAATACTTCTGAAAAAAATTTGAGAGGTGGTCAAACCGAAAACCAATTCCAAAGAAAAATATTGAAGAGGACTTGCAATCTACTACACCATCACATCAAGTTCTGAATGAAAAACACGAATTAATTCCTATGAAAAGAGCGACCGCGAAAGAGAGAATCTTCTACTGCAAGCAATTCAAGATTAGAAGTATCATAAGCGAAAATTGAAAAATACAAGTATAGATATAGAATTGAAAAGAACAGGAATAGATTAAAATATTTATGTTTAACAACATGGTCAATATCCCCTGACGAAGTACCCATGTTGGTATTTCGTTCCATTTTATATTTTTCTTCGAAATTTTAAAATATATATTGAACATTTTTCCAACTATTTACTATATTTCGTATTTTCAGTGTACCCATTCAATGTTTTCCATTTGGTTTTTCACACCGTATTATTCTCCACACATCTCATATTTGATTATTAATTAATTATATATATATATATATATATATATATATATATATATATATATATATATTAATTAAAGATTTACATAGACTATTGGGATATGTAATAGAAAGGAAAGGAAAAGTACTCTGATTTGCTATCGTTCAGCAAAAATACGTTCTTTATATAATTTGATAACGCTACGAAAGCAGATTTCAGTTTGTTCTCAGTAGCAAAATATTCGTTTCAGATACTGTTTTAAATACTTGATATTTCAGGCAAAAATTATAAATATTTGTTCTACCAAAGTCAACTGCAAATGTAAAAGCTGAAAAATAGGCCTACTGGGGAATATCGCCAAGCATAAAATAAAGGAGATAATGAACTATTTGTGCTGCATGTACTCGCTTTTGTGTTGTTGACAAATCAGCACAAATTAATTAGTAGTGTTTTTCTTTCTCCTTATAAAGTTAACGTGAAAAATTTTTATGAATTTTAATTCAATACAAATTAATATATATATATATATATATATATATATATATATATATATATATATTTCATTTAATTATATAAAAATTTAACTATCCGAAAATTATTAAATATAATAAATTTATTATAAAATTATAGTAAATGGAAGTAATTTAACTTACATATCTTTTAAATAAAAGTCGCAGCAATTGCTATCCAAAGGAAGTATATGTCACATATCTTAAAATCCATGGAGCGCACAGTTTTTTTTTATGCCTTAAATCAGCTTCTCCGATTTCTATGTTTCATTCTATTAAGTAAGTTCATATATTTTAATAGCCAGCCAACTTGTCTAGTTGTCAGCGTGCCTGACTACGGGTAGTGGGGTCCTGGGTTCGATTCCCGATTCAGGCATGGATGTACTTTTTCTCTCCCTATTCTGTCTTTGTCCTTTCCTTGTGTGAATGAGGTGTCTACCCTATAAACGTGTCCCTATGGCATGTGTGTGTGTGTACTGAAGAAGTAGGACTCCACACCAAATAAGGTTCAGTTGGAAAAGTGGAGCAGCGCACCTCAATTTGCCAGCCTAGCTAGCACACGAGAACAACAACAATGTATTTTAATTAAAATTGTAATATGCTAGTTTTTCTTATAAAGGTATTCTATCTTATAAGTTATAATTCCTTTTCAGAGCAAAGTTTGTATTATTGTTTTGTACAAATATCAAAGGTATCTCTTTGACCTATTCCAATATAAGAAATAAATCCTTTCCTATCTTAATAAACTCCAATAATTTTAAAAGTAAACCTGCTCTCGTTAAATTCGCATTGCATTTCCTCAGAAATAAAAAAATTTTTCTCATTCCAACGCCTTGAGTTGTCATCGCGTTTAGTTGGCCATGATCGAACCAAATCCCACCGTTTTAATGCTTCTAGTTGAATTAAAATTATCCAAATTTTTGCAAAACCTCAACTAAATGTGAATCGCCAAAACAATTCATAGTTTCTAGAGAAGAAAAAGGCATCGGTTTGCAGGAAAAAGGGGGGTGGGCTTTACTGCTTATTTCGATTGTTTGTGAGAATTAGAAGAGACCTCCAATTCAAATCCCTTCTGGGCCGATTCATTTTCTAATTGTTATTAATATTTAAATTTAAAATAATAACTCTCTAAAGAATTAAAATTGCAAAAATAAACATTAAATAAAATTGTAAAAATAAAATAATTAATTAAATGATTTATAATTAATATTAAAATGACGTCACATTCTGACTATAACAGGTTGCAAGGTGAGTGGGGTTTTGGACCACGTGATCGAGCGTTTTCCCCATTCCTGCACTTCCCCCTTATTGAGTTGTTTCCTCCTTCAGCCCCGTCAAGACAACCATACTTCTTTGTTGAAAGAGATACATCAAATTTGGGTGGAAAAATTAAATCATATTTAATGCTTTGAATCAATTTAGTGGTAGGAAGAGTGATCACTCTTGTTATTCTTATTTTGGTCTCTACGAAAACGGCCTTCCCGGCTATTTCCAATAATAAATTTTGTACTTCCGAATGAATTTCCGAATGCAAAAAGATTCTCAAGGCTCTGACTGACTCTAATCTCTTGCGTTGGACTCCTGCACATAAACGGAAATCGAGATCTGATTTCGTATACAACTATTCTACAAACCCCTAAAAATTATGTTTGTTAATTCGGCCAAACTCCTATTTAAATTAGAATTTCAGAAAAGATCTAACTCCTGCATATCAAATAAAATTAAGGATAAGTACTTTGAATACCCCACTTTTAAGAAGCTTGTTATTCCATATTTTCCTCGTTTGGTAGCAACAGCGTTATTTCGTATTGTGAGTAAGCAGGATTGTCTGAATGTGCCCACCTTCTTAAAATTCGATTTTAATGAACTTCTATTTGTATTCTCGGTAACTCTGTACTACTTATAATTAATGAAAGTGCAGTGCTATATATATTTTCTCATCATTATACTATTTTTAGGTAATAGGAAGAAAAGCCAAGAATGAATGGCTTACTGATCAAATATTTGACATTTGTATTAATAAATATTTACTATAATACATGCAATTCAGTTATATGTTTCATTGCTTTGCTGTTTAAAATCTAATGTTAGAATGGGTGTAATGGTCTAGAGAAAATTTCATCCCCCTCCAAATCAAAGTCAAAATTGAGAAAGTGAATCTACTAGTGGTGCCATCTGTCGAAGGAGTTTTAGAGCAAAAGTCGTACTTTCATCTTCGAAGTGTTCTGATTAAACAAAAAGAAGCACCCTTTTGATTTTATTTCGTAGCCGTCGGCTAAAGAGCTTGGCTTGTCCAAGAGACATAAGTAAAAACATAATCTAAATTTAAGCAACAATATAGTAAATATTTCTACATCATTAAATACTTCTAATTCATTTAAGCTAAAATGAACATAAATTTTGATCTGATTATTTACAAAACTAAATTTTTACTCTCCAAAACTTTTACGTTTGTATCAGGTAATAATTATTCATATTTGTAACTACTGTCATCATTATTCCTTTACGCCAATTCAACATTCTGGTGTTAACTTTGATTAAAATTCCATTCGGCAATAGGACAAAAATAATTCCATAATTTCATTGAGAATAAGATAGCTAATTCCCAATAAAATTATGGAATTTTATGTTCATAAAGATCTGCGATTATTAAGTTAGTTTCTTTATTTTTCTATAAATCTTGTTACTTTATCCGAAGTTGTAAACTTAAAATATAAATGGTTAAATTTGAAAATAATCTTTTTAAAATGACTTGGAATTGATGGTAATAGTTTGTAAAAGCAATTACAAACAATTGATTAACTGTTCCATTTAACATCTGGATATCGTCAAATGGCATAGCACATCATCACATATTCTATTGTCATTTTTTTCACTGAGATAACGTTGGTTCGCAGTTTATAACAGTTTAAAATAAGATTGACTTTTTGATGTTATTTTCATGTGAATGAACGTCTTATTTTTATATGTAATAAACTGGAATATTCCATGTATTTCACAAACATTATTAGCAAACCAGAATATCAGCAACAATAATAGAATTTTAAAATTCCATTAGTAATTTTTTATTTATTATTACACAATTTAAGTACATTAAAATTGATTGTATATTTAATTAATTTTTTAACAAAATAATGAATAATAGTAAACATAACTTGAATAATGTTGCATTATTAAATAGTAAAATGTAGCTACTTTGAATAGTTTGATTTAAATCTTTAATTATAAATCTTTGTTTTTTTTGTATGTGAATCATTTCAGTAACTCCAATAAAAATGATCTATGCAAAAATGAGTTATAAAATCTTTCAATACAGGTGCTGTTCGAGACATAAATGGCAGCTGGAACAAGTGTTATGAAATGAAACCTGGCGTGAATAAACTCTTAAGAAGAAACCTCTTCTACTAAACACGCACTTTAAAATAAGTGAGAACATAATCTCTTTGTCTGTTTTATTCGAAATCTCTAGCATAATTGATGATAGTCGAAATTTGAAACTTATTGCAATTTAATCTTCGAATCAAGGACGTAAAAATAACGTTTATTCCCTAACAAAAATTGTAAAAAAATAAAAGATAAAATTAATTTTTAATAAGATTCAAATAATCTAATATTAATTTATGTTGTATTCAATAAAATACATTTATTTAATGGGAAAAAATTAAAAATTATCTAAATAAACCAAATAACTAAAATTTTATGCTGAAAATAGGATTCCTCAATTTCATTTCATTGATATATTAGAAACACTTTTAATGAAACTTATTCCGTAAATAAAATACCTCAGTATTTAAATCAAACTTTAACAGATTTTAATGTATTATAGTTACATTTGATCACGTGAAACATAAAACATTTTTTTTAAAAGTGTTATTCACTTACATCCTTCGCGATACATTTTTAAAAACAATTTAAGGAAACTTTTAATCCTGAATTAAAAATTTTATCGTGAGTGCAATATTTGATTCATTTGTCAATCTTCTTAAAGTTTTTTGCCCAAGTAGGCTATTAGGATAAGGACCAAGAGCATTCTAAACCACGACATCACATGAACGAAAGCCAAACTGATTACCAATCATTTGCCAGCTAAGTGCAAATTTAAGAATACATTTTATGTATGGTTTTTATTACAGACTCATGATTAATAAATTATTTTCAGTGACTGGTAACAAAGATTATTTCACCTTTTGACATTTGAATATACAAAACAAATGGCAGATCTTATGTAAGTGAGTGTACTATCATATAAGTGAATGGGTCCTGGGAATTTGGAAACAGAGACTAAGTAGAAGACTGCTAGGGATTATTAGTTTATAATTATAAGTTAATAATTAAATATTTCATTTAAATGGAATATGTTCCTTATATATATATATATATATATATATATATATATATATATATAAGATATTTTGCCGAAAAAGGGATTTAGTACATGAAAGTTTATCATACGAATACATTCTGATGTAAGACAGGAAATAATAGGAAAAAAATGTGTAAAATTTTAATTTAATTTCTGTTGATATGCATATGACATTAACATTGATTAAAATAGGATTTGTTATATAATTCTTTTTTCATTCCATTATCTAATAAAAGGTTTGGCTTCTTGTGAAAAGATACGACATCTTTCATACCTGCTAATGGGAATACTGATCAACGACTGCGAAGGTAATTCAATTCTTCTATAGGTTTTACATAAAAAAAAATTGTTAATTTATTTGAACTTCATGTATAGTCCAATGAATAAAAGCAACCAAAATTAATTTTAAAAATTTTTATCACATGCATACATAGTTAACTTCTCCACAAGAACATTTCATACATAATTATACTTACTGCATAACTTTTAGCTTATAATGGCTATAAGAGCTTCAATTCCCTGCGTTTTATCAGTTACTATTGCAACAGTCAAGTCTGTCATCACGACGTCTTGGAATCCGTATGAGTGAATGGAAAATATGGGTTTAATTCCTCATCATATTTATTCATGCATTTCAGTATTCGGTGCTTACAAATTTCCCTGAAGTAAAATAAAGCTGGAAATATTGCTGTACTGCTGCGGTAAATCCTCCTTTGATTGCAGTAAGAAAAGTAATTGAACTTACTCAAATGAAATTTATTCCAACTCCAGTAAGCTAAAATAATGATGAATATAAATATGATAAATACAGCATATATTTAATAAATGCTAAAAAAACGGCTTTCATAAATGAGAGAAAGTTATTTTAAAGAACATTATTTGAATTAAAAATGATCAATCCACTCAATGCGAAGATCGAATATTGAAAAATTACATTAAATTAAATATGCATCGTTCTGTACTGCATTAAAAATAATTAGTTCCTTTTTTATCAAATAAATTTTTAAGTAAAATTTAATTTATATAAAAAGTTATTTATTTCTAATTTAAATCAAATATTTTCTTTGCATGATCTAATTTCCTTCAATTTATCATTTATACCCACAGAACCTAACCTAAGTCAGGGGCAGTTACCCCGAACCACTACATCAGAAGAGCCCCCCAAATAGAATGAAAAATTTATTTTACGTTGTCAATTCAATAAAATATCATTTGCTAAATTGAATAGAAAATTTGCTGTTGTGAAGCAAAGCAATTCAATAGAATATCATTTGCTAAATTGAATAGAAAATTTGCTGTTGTGAAGCAAAGGAACTCCAAAGAAGTTTTTGTTCCGGGCCTTAATTGGACTAAGTTGGGCCCTTTATACCCACATACACTGGTGTGCAAAACTTAAGCAACAAGTGAGTTTTTTGTCATAACTCTACAAGAAATCATCCGATTGACATGAAATTTGAATATGATGTACATTATTCTGTACTTAAACGATGGTAAAAGAATAATGGCGCAGAAATGAATATAAAGCTTAAAGTAGGGTATGGAACAAAAAAGGCTTTATTTGACATATAGTGGCGTTACACATGATTGCCTGAAGAAGCGTAAGTACAACTGGCAGATGTTCCCTAGTATGGGATATGCCCTCCCCTTACTGTAATTGTTGCTTGGCATGGTCTTTCCATGCTAAGCACCAGATTATCCAGGAGTTCTTGGGGTAAACGTCTCCATTCCTCCTTTAACGCTTCTTTCAGCTGATGGGTGTTACCAGGAGGATACTGTCGTGTCGCAAGACGTCTCCTAATGCATCCCACACACATGCTCTATGGGATTTAGATCTGGAGAGTAAGCTGTCCAGTCCATTCGTGTGATATCTTCACTTTCCAGTAGCTCTTGAACATTAGCAGTACGGTGTGGACGGGCATTGTCATCCATAAATATGAAGTCTGGTCCAATGGCCCCTTGGAACAGACGCACATGGGGTAGGATTACCTCATTGCAGTAGCGGTATCCAGTTACAGAACCTCGATCGAAGATCTGAAGCTCAGTCCGCCCGTTCAACATAATGCCACCCCAGACGAGAACACCAGGACCACCGTAGCGATCTCTTTCCGCGATGTTATTAGGATGAAATCGAGCTCCAACCTCTCTCCAGATCAACTGACGTCGAGAATCGCTTGTAGCACTAAAACGACTCTCATCTGTGAAGAGGACGCGACCTACTGATGAGGTGTCCAGGTTTCGTGTTCTCTGCACCACTCTAAACGGTGCCGCCGATTGCAAACTTTTAAAGGTATGCAGCGTTCAGGACGTCTAGCAAATAAGTCACCTTTGTGGAGGCGTCTGGACACTGTAAATCTTGATACTTGTCGTCCTATGGCTGTGCACAGTTGCTGAGATATTGCGCTCGCTGACTGAAAACGGTTTCTTTTCGCCTGGAAGACAATGTAACGGTCATCTTTTGGTGTTGTTTTCCTTAGACGGCCACCACCAACCTTTCGAACAGCTGTACCAGTAGTTTTAAAGGCATTCCAAGCACGAGAAACAACATTTTTGTTGATCCCGAACTCTTCGGCGATACTGGTCACACTACGCCCTCCTCAAGCTTCCCAATCATTCTTCCTCGAGTAAAGTCGTTCAAATGATTTCTTGAAGACATGTTCCACAAAACAAATCACTTGCACTTACAGCGAATGTCTTTAAGTATGGTGCTTTTCATCCTTTTATTATAGTTTTGACCTGCGCGCGCTGACCCACAAGGTTTACGTACACTTACATCACCTATGACGTTTTATTTCGAAAATTTGCATGCAAATAATCTTTCTATTACATTACGGGCATATTATACTGCAATTTCATGGCTATCTTATACTTTGTTGGGGAGCTGTGGCCGAAAAACCACTTGTTGCTTAAGTTTTGCACACCAGTGTACTTTAAAAATCTTGGACACGATTACTGTCAATCATTAAAAACTTTTTCAATAAAAATTAAAGATTGTAGACTTAAGTAAAACATATCTTTCTTTTAAAATAAATAAAAAAATGCATACATTCAAAAGGATGAGTAAAATGTTTACGTATGAATAAAACATGAACAAGTACTGTATACCTAAAAGTAAGATATTTTTATGTGTGTTTGCAGTGCTCCATTTATATTATTATTTTCAAAAAATTAAGGATATTAATTACTTAATAGTATCTAGTACCTGCCATACTAACTAAAACTAGGTTTTTTTGTTACCAATATTGTATTCATTATATAAATTCAAATCAACAATCAAAATTGTTATAACTATTTAAGCATTTTATTTTTCTAATGTACTATAAATTTTCATTGGAGATTAAAAATAATGCACTTTTAGTCTAAGAATCTATGAATCTTTCAGTCTTGCCCTATTTCACCCCTTCTTTATTTTTTTCAGAAGGAACGAAATTAATCACTTATCAGCTGTTTCAATATCAGAATTATGTTCACTCACCACCTACTTCTTTATTTCAGCACAAAATTAAAGTGGAAAGAAAATTCAAAACAAATCGTAAAATGAAACAATTTGAACAAAAAAATATAAACCCTGTCCTTGAACTGATTCAATAATCCTGGAAAATTTACGCTTTGGACTAAAAAAGACATCTATTAGAAAGAATGGAAACTGAAAATTCAGAAAAAAAATTAAGTATCGAGCTATATTTGAGAAAATCAAATAAATTTACTCTCGCACCGTCGGTATTGTGTTCGAGTAAAGCTGTTGCAAGTTAGATACATGATTTGCTTATAAAACTAAAAACTTTTAACCATGCTAAATGTAGAACCGAAAATATTAAATCATCTAATCAAACTATATTATAATTTTAAAAAAAATTCAAACTAAATGTACAAAATTACAAATAATTAGATTAATCATCTGAAATTGTAAAATATTATTTGAAAAAGGAAAATAAAATGTTGCCACTTGGCTTGCTTAAAGTTATCAATTTAGAAATTATTATTTGAAGCAATGCAATTCAATAATATAATCAAAACGACCTTCTGATGATATTTAGATCTGTATTTTTCTGTATATTTGGCAACATTAACTAACGACTTTTCTCTTTGCCAACGCATTCAGATGCAAGGAACAATAAACCGGTTTAGTTAAGTCCTTTAAATGGGACTATTCAACGGTCATGGTAAAGTGCTAAAACATTGTTCTTCATAGCAAAAGATACCAGTTTTAATGTCAGCCTCTTTTGAACATCTAAAGATGGATGTTGCTCTGAAGTTTTCCAATTTTTGCTCCTTTGCAACATGTGAATATTATCCACCATTTACAAAAAGACCTTGCACAAGTCAAAATTATCCGATGGATATTAAAATGCGTTATCCATTTTGCTGTATCAAATGAAACTAAACAATGACATTGTTTGTTCACTGGTGAAAACGAAACTTTTTTAGTTTCAAAGGTGTTGTTAGTTTTATGGTCAGTAGAAAGGGCAATAGTGGTGAAATATTGGTATTATAGTTTAACGTTGGATCTTCCGCTAATAAGTAGCAGGTTTAAGACGATCGAGGGAAATATTTATTTCTTTGTCCTTAATGAGAAGGTTGAAATATTTTTCAGTGCAGTTTATCACCTCAAATGGTCCTTCATATGATGGTTGAAGACTTTTTGCCTCAGAATCCTTATATACGAATACATGTGAACATTTGGAAAGATCTTTAAAAATAAATATATCATTTTTACTATGGTTAGACGCTGGTACTGGATGAATAGTGTAAAAAGATTTTTTTAAGCTGAGTAGTGAATTCTTGTTGTTGATATTGGCGTAGGTTGAATGAAGTCGCCAGATAGACGAAGTTGTTCAACATACAGCATCTTTGCAGTTGTTGTACCAAAAGTGTCTTTGATGGCCGTTCTCAAACCTAAAAGAACAGTTGGTAGTGAATGGAACCATGACACATTGCTGTGGCACATTAGAGCAACTTCCAATGATCTATGCCATCGCTCGATGAAACCATTCCATTGAAGCTGATACGAGATTGTGTGCTTTCTTTGAAATCCTATAATATTTGCAAGCTCATGAAAAATGCGTAATACAAATTGCATACCTTGATCAGTGACGATGTCTGATGGGACACCGAAACGAGAAATCCAACCAGCATAAAGGGCTTTGGCTATTGTTTCTGCTTCGATGCCATATGTTGGAATGGCTTCTGTCCAACGGCTGTATCTATCTATAACGGTGACACAATATCGATAATTTTCTGATATTAATAGAGGACCGATGATGTTGAAATGGATTTAGTTGAAGCATTGACTGACCAAAAGAAAATTCTGAATAGGAGTCTTAACATGGCGGGTAACTTTGCTTCGTTGGCATTTTAGACAGCTCCGACACCAATGTTAAATGTCTTTTCGCATTTCAGGCCAAATATATTTTACTCTCATTAACTTCATTATAAATCGGTTTCCTGGATGAGACATATTGTGAGTTGCTTCAAAAACTATTCTTTGAAATGAATTGGGTATATATAGGCGAATACTTTTTTTGTAAAGAATCACAGTAAATTACCTGATTTGAGCCAACTACTTGAAAATCAGATAGTATTAATGATGAAGCACTTTAGTTTTTTAGAAATTATTGTAATTCTTCATCTGATTTTTGAGCTATAGCTATTGCTTCATAGTCGATGTGGTTGGAAGAATAGATAAACAATATAATCTTGATAATGCATTGGCAACTACATTTTCTAATTTAGAAATATGTTGTATGTCATTTTTAAATTCGGCGATGAAATTTAAATGTCTTAACTGAGGAGGTGAAGCTTTTTCATGATTTTGATTTAATGCAAATATTAAAAGACTTATGGTCTGTATATATTGCGAATGGTCGGCCTTCTACAAGGTAACGGAAATGCTTCACTCTAGAGTAAGCAGTAAGTAGTTCAATGCCGTAGGTATTGTATCGTTGCTGCGTTTGATTGAGTTTTAATGAATAGAAACCTAATGGTTGCAAGAATCACCAATTTTCTGTTGAACCGCTGTGCAATTCCACAATCAGTAGCGTCCCCAAGCAATGCCAATGGTGTTGATGTAGATGGATGTGCTAAATGAACAGTATCTAAAAGACACTACATTTTGCAGTTTTGGAAAACTATTTCCGCTTCTTGTGTTCACCCATTGGTTTTATTTTAGCTCTTTGTGTTGCCCATCAGGCACTTAGATTGGTATTCTGGTACGGCAATTGGTATTCTGCAATTTGAGGCAAAAATCTTCTGAAAAAAATTACCATATCCCCCCCCCCCCAAAAAAAAAGTTTTCATTCTTTGATGATTTTATCTCATTCAGCATCTGCTTTAATACCTTTTGAAGAAATGGAGCATACTAAAACATTTAGCTCAGCTTGACCAAATTGACATTTTGAAATTTTTATTACTTCTCCAAAATCTGAAAGGACCTTTTAAAACTTCTTTTAAGCATTCTAAATGCTCTTTCTTAGATTTTGAAGTAATCAAAATATCATCAATGTAAACGAAACAATAGTCGAGACTTTTTAAAACGGTATGCATGAATAGTTGGAAGGATTGTTCAGCGTTCCTTAATTCAAATACCATTCGAGGACACTCGAAATGTCCGAATGACGTACAAATTGCATTTTTTCTATGTCAAAATAATGAATGGGGTTTGATGGTAAGCACGTTCTAAGTCCAAGTTTGAAAATATCGTACATTCTTCGAATTTTTAAAATCTTGTAAGTGAAATATTGGATAACAATTTGCCTTTGTTACTCTGCATTGAGTTTACAGTAATCACCACACGGTCTCCAATCTCCTTTTTCCTTCTTTACAAGATGTAAAGGACTGGACCAACTGCTACTCGAAGGTCGGCAAATGTCTCGAGCATATGCTCACATTCGGCTTTTGAAATCTTAAATTTGTCAGGGGCCAACCTTTGGACTTTTGAAGCGATCAAAAAGCTTTTTATAATTATATAATGAGAGACATTATGCTTGACTTGTTTTGTTCCACTTCCTACTTTTTTTTATGTAAGACATTTGAATTCCTCTAGTTGGGACCGGATATCAGGCTCAAGTTGACTGCAGTGGTGTTAAAAATGATGAAGAACCTTTACTCATTCGAGTTGGTACTGCCAGTGATGTTAACGGGTCGATTCAACGTTTAGGTTTAATGTTAACAAGTAAACCAAAATTTTTAAGAAAGTCAGCTCCAATAATTGGTTTTAAAAGTCTGCGATGACAAAGTTCCATTCGAACTTTCTTCTTAATCCTATATCCAGTTTAAGGAGTTTAGTTCCATAAGTTTTTATGGGAGTTGAATTTGCAGCATAAAGTGTAAATTCTGTTAATAAATGTTTTTGGTTTTGGAGTACGAATGGCAGAAATGTCTGCACCAGTATCAATCAAATAAGGACGATTACAAAACTTTTATCAAAAAGTTTAGCTATCGTTGGCCTCTGCAATCGACTGGCCTGCTAATTTTCCGAAGGAGTGATAAATTTGTTAAATTCACACCGTTCAACATATTTGTTTACTTTTATTTTCTTAATTTAAAGTGATACCAACAAAATTTGTAGCGTCGTGATTTTGATATGTGTGTGTGTGTGGATCTAGATATACTTTGTCTTTTGTTTTTTTTTTTTTTTTTTTTTTTTTTTTGTAATTTTGGTTTGCTTTGTGATCTACTTCGAAATAAAAATTCATCAAACTTCTAAGTTAATGAAAAAATAATAAAATATCTTTTCTACTGCTTTCAGATATTATTGATTTACTGGAAAAAGGTACTGTTTTGTTACTAGAGCTTACTTCGGTTGTATTATAGATTGAAATAATTTTGTCTGCCATTTTTGCAATAATATTGAGCGGATCCTTTCTAACTGACAAAATTGCTCGTGTTTGTGAGGGTAGCCTTTGGAGCTCTAGTGATTTAATACCTCTTCAAAAATCAAACTACCAGCGATACTTTTCATTTGTCGCGACAAATCTGGTGGGCGTTTATCGCCAAGACGATTCCTCAGTATCAGTCAATCTATTGAGTAATACATTTCTTAAAGCATAATATTTTTACACTTCTGGAAGATATGAAAGAATATCGTCAGCATATTCCAAAATGTTTTCATCTAATGCTAGAATTAGATGAAGCATTAGACACTGTTCTTGCAGCTGCAACAACATTATATTTTGACTCATACTACTGTTTGCGAATTGCGCTTCCAATTGGAAAAACCACAATTTAGGTTTTTGGCGTCTAAAACATTGGCGGTTTTATTGCAATTCGATTTAATTCAAGAGTTCCGTTTTGGGATTAAATATTGCATTATTTTCGTTCATGTTGAAAAATAAAATATAATTCTTCTAATAAATTATAATTTAAAATCACGTACCTTTATAAATGGGGATGTAAAATAATAATCTTTATAAAAATAAATTGGGTCAACATCCGATGTAACTAATGTGATTTAGTGTTCGTGTTCACATTGTTTTAATTTAAATCTTCATTATGAAAGAATAATAATTGTTTGTTAATCTTTTTATTTAGGGACAAGTTGCTGTAGCCACAAATAATTTTTCCGGTAGATCAGTTAAAACTTTCAATATTTGCTGTAAAAATAAGTGATTATTCCAAATTTATACAAATAATAATAAACCCATTTAAGATATATCTGCTTTTTAGTATTCAATTAATTGTACTGTAATAGATTTATATATAAATATTTATCTTTTATCAACTGCAAGAGATTTCTATACGACAAAAATTAATTTGACCAATACTATGCGATAGATTTCTATACGACAAAAATATAGATTTCTATACGACAAAAATTAATATAAGCAATTTATTTTGACCCATTAAATACTTCAAGTGATAAGTTCTTAATACCTTTTAAATTTTTAAATAATATAAAGTTATTTCTCTTCTAGAAAAGCTATTTCTCATTGTTAGAGAATTTTAGTTCGCAATTTGAAAGTTCTCTCATGATTTCGAGTTATATTAGATATGTGCGCTACCTATTGGCAGTTTTAGTCAAGATTTTTCGCTGAGCTTCTCCACTCTTTTTGAAAAAAAATCTTTTTTATAAAAAGTCGTCTGCTCAAATCAAGATCTGTTTTGTGGGCGTGCAATTTGAAAGTCTGTTTGCTCTGTATCCAGCTGCTTGGGTTCGCTATGAATCGACATTCTTATGTTTTCACTCCAAATGATTTATAAAAATAGCTGATTGCCTATAGCAAAACTTGCACAAAAACTAAAATGTCAGACATCAATGAAAACTCTTTGCATCAGCGGCAAGTACTGTTATTTATCATTGTTAGTGTTTTTGTAATAGCGGTGTGCGCTGTCACAATTTCAATTTTAATAATTAATCCGCGATTTGAAGAAGAAGGTAAATTTAAAAATATTCTTATAATGTCTTTTTTTGTTCATGTAATTATTGAAACAATACATTTATTTTAAGATTTTAGTACATTTACTAATTATGAAGTCTTACTGGAACGTTTTAAAATTTTTTTATTTTCATGCTGATTTTTAGTAATATATTGATTTCTCAAAAAAAATTTATTTCTGTGTCTGAATTTCTGTTTGTTGTTAGTAGGTTGAATAAAACATGAATTTGACTATTTCATATTAAAATCGCATATTTCAAAAAACTTTAAAAAAAACATTTTTTAATACAGAATAAAATATAACATTTTTTATGCAATAATTAGTTAATAAATTTTAGATTCTTGTTTTATACTCTTATTCAATCAAATTTAGCTTACTTTTTCTGCAAAAAACATTATAAAAACGTCTTACTTTACGTGGGCTTATCAAAAATATACACAATAGAATATAATAAAATTGCAATCCAATTATTAATTGAAAAAGAAATTTCAGATTTTTGTGTACTTATGCTAAAATTTAATTCTAATAACCACTGAAAATGACAGCTCATATCACAACTTCTATGTATTATGCTTCTATTTATTAAATTTGTTTCTTTATATTGTCATGTGTACTTCAGTTAAAATGCAAAATGATTAATGTTTCAAATAGAATAACATTTAAGAAACAAAACTTTTAGTTTGTCAATTTAAAAATTTTCTATGTTTGCATTTATTCTTTAGTTATATTTTAATTTGTTATCTCTATCATTTTGAATATAATTTTTTCTGTTTTGTTTGTTTGTTTGGTAAAGTATATGTAATTAACTTGAAATTTAATCATATAATGAATAATTTGACTTGAGAATTTTTACATTGAGAGAAATAATAAAAATAATTTTTCAGAGGAATATTTAGGAAGGAAGCATATTTTATTTATTGTAGTAGATGATCTGAGGCCAGCACTTTCATGCTATGGTGATAAAGTAGCAGTAACACCCAATATTGATCAATTAGCTTCAAAGGGAGTACTTTTCAAGAATGCTTATGCTCAGGTGCCTTTGCACTTAAAGTTTTTTTGTGTTTTGATTAATTTGTTGTATTTAAAATTTTATTTATTCTTCATTGCATGATAATTTTTATTGAAAAATTCTTTAATATAAATGCACTTAATATTTCACATAAAGTTATTCATTTTTCATGGTCTCTTCAGATATCAGGTATTTTGATTGATAAATATTTGTTAATTTAATCATATATTATCAGATCGTTAATTTAACCATATTTAATCATATATTTATCAGATTGAAAATTTTTGATAGTTATTTAAGAAATAAGAATTTTTAGATCCAATTTTAAGCAATGTTTAAAAGCATGAATTAATATTTTTAATTTATAATATTTGGCAAACTTAGTAATGACAAATGATTTTAAGACAATTTTTTTCGATGATCCTGTTTATATATTAGAATAATGTGATAGGATATGCAACTATTATTAATAAGTTTCAATACATTAAAATAATTTTAAGTCAAAAACAAAGCTTATATCACAAAACAAATCTCTTTACCAATTTATACAATTTTTTAAAGCAAGGATTCATGTGTAGAAATTTTTTTATTGTTTTAGCAGGTATTTGATCAATTTATTTAACTGAAAGTTTTAAATTATATTGATCAAGAAATAAACATTGAACTTTCAAGAAAAAGTTTTATTAAAATAAACTGGTAGTTTGACTACCATGTGACTCATTAAATATACGTTTTTTCAAAGAGGATGCTTTAGTAACAATCTTACAAATTATAAATCCTGATTGAATGACTCCTCAAGTGCTAAAAATAGCTAGAGAATAAAAATACATTTGCAATGATTAAAATAATATATCTTATTGTTTTTTATAGTTATTTTCTTATTAAACTATGTCACACTCTGTGTATCATGCTTTTACTTAAAGTTGCATTAGCTAGTATTTTTATAAGTATTATAGAATGTAATTTGCATTACAACCAATAAATTATTCAATTTTTTTAAGCAAGCTCTTGATGGACCAAGCCGTATATCTTTTTTAACAAGCCGTAGACCTGATAGTTTGCATCTTTATGACGAAGGGAGTTATTGGCGAGACACTGTTGGCCAGTTTGTTACTTTGCCTCAGCATTTCAAAAATCATGGTTATGAAACAATTAGTGTTGGAAAGATATATCAGCCTGGTAATTGCCTGTTTATTTCTTTAACTTTTAAGTTGTTATTTTTTATTATGATATTTTAATGGTAATTATTATAAAAAATAAGATAATGATTTAAATTTTTTTCACTAATATTACATAACATTTTAACATTTATTTTATAATTTTTGTTTTTAACCTTTGTTTGCTTAATGAAAATTTGGATTGAAGTTTTTCTTTGTTCGATAAAAAAAATTGCATATTAAAGTGTTACATTACTATTTACTCATATTAATGTGTTAAATTTAACATTGATTCGTTCTGAAAATTCAAGCTCTTATATTTTTTTAAAAGATGGAATGTGAAAAAAATTATATTTTTTATATATTTATAATTATGATGTGATGTTATGATATTACCATGATTAAATATGATTTGGAACAGTGTTCAAAATTTGCAAAACTTCTTCATTCAAGTTGAAAACAAATTAACAATACAAAATATTTATTTTGTAATATTCAATAGTAACTATTCAGATTGGAATTTTTTCAAATATTACTATTCATTCTTAGGAACTGGTTGTAAAGGGGTTCAGTTATTTTAATATAATTAATACATTAGAAAATAAAACTTGTATTATATATATGTGTGTGTGTGTGTTCACCTGATTACAATGCTTTATTATTTTATAGAATATGAGAGCATAAACGTAACTGTATAAAAATATTGAAATACTTGAAAGTGTTTAAATATAAAATATACTGAATTTTATGAATGTTTTCAGTTTTCTTGTATTATTAAATGTAATATTTTACTGTTATCAATTATCTAAAAAATAGAATTAAAAATTATATTTTTAAGGCATGCTGTACCTAAATAAAAATAGAATTTTTAATAAAAGGAGCTATATAAAGGTTTTATTAAATGAAATAAAAATTTTATAGCTATTTTTATATGTTATCTTTCTGCTCATGATTATAGGTTCTTTGTTTTATGAAAGTGAAGGAACACAATACACATTGCATTTCTTAAATATTATTTATATTAAAATAGGTAGGCTCAAAAGGATTCTAAAATAATTCCTGGCATGCTATTTTAATTGCTTTCATATGTTTAATGCCTACATAATGTCTTAAATTATCTATAAAGTTTCATTAATATCCTATGGTAAAAATTTTCTCTTCTACTTGCTAAAACTACACAAACTTGTTAAATTTATAAAAATTGAGTATAAAAACTTAATGTTATAACTTCTCATGCAAAGCTTTATTTACTCTTAAAAAATAATTTGATCTATGTTTGATTCAAATTCTTAATTTGTATCTTTTTTATAAAAGAAATTAAAAATAAAACTAAAGTGCATTCCCTTGCACAATAATGTTTCATACTAAAATAATTTGAAGATATAGACTGAAAAAATTTTCAAAAGTATTTTAATTGCTTTCTTAATTATTTTAACAAATTTCAATGCAAAAAGATTAATTTAAAAAATCATTGTTATGTCTATATAAATATTTTTATATACAAATGTGTAAATTAGGTAATATAAAAGTTATTTCAACTCAAAGCATTAAAAAAGCTCAGCAAAATAATTAAAATGTTTTGTACATATAAATTTATCTAAGATTAGATTTTAATATTTTGAAAATGACTCTTACAATATTTTAGAGAAAGAAATATGTAAATAAATTTGTGCAAGAATAAGATAGGTGTATTGAAATTTATTAAATCTAAAGAAATAATTACATGTAATTAAAAATCACTAATTCTATTACTGATATGTTAATATTATAGTAAATTAAATATCAGTATATAAACTCTAATTTTAATGTACACTGTACATAGTTTTTATTTTAAAATATGTTGAATTCAAGTATTTTTATTAATCATTTTTATTTTAAAAGATGGAATTAAAAAAATTAGAACTTGTAATCAAGCATAATATAGGCATATGCTATTGAGTTATTCTCAGAATATTTTTAGAATGAACAACATTGATTTTAAAAATGTTCTGAGACAATTGTCTAATTATCTGTTTCATAATTTAAAACACATTTCTTATAAAAATTTCTTATTTTTATTTAAAAATATTTTTAATATAAAGAAAAATGTAATAGAAAGTATTAACTTTCATTATTGCTATTGAAGCAAATGTAAACATAGGCACACAAGCCAAGTAATAACAGATCCTTTTTCTCTGCATTGACCTTTTAAAATACTATGAAAATATTATAAGCTATTAAGATTTAAGCTGTTTCCAATTCCAATAAAGTTATTAAAGTATGTCAAAAGTTATTTTAAAGTGAACATATTAACCAAACTTCATTAATTTGATTAGAAGTCAATTTCTAAAATCAGAAATTTAACTTGACATTTTTTTCTTTGGAAATATTTTAAAGTATCAAGTTAAAATGTTCGCAATGTATTCTTTATCTGTCAAATACATATTAATGATGTTTATTTATTTTTTTTATATATAAAAGTTTGAAGTTTTATATTTTATAAATAAAAGGTTATATTTTAAAATACTTATTCAAATATTTTATATTAGAATACTTTGAATAATTTTACATAATGATACAAAATTAAATTATAAGCATATTTTGTTGATAACATACTTCTTACTTTTCTTACCTTAAGGTGCTGTTTCTAACGAAACTGATGATTACCCATATAGTTGGACAGAATATCCATTTCATTCCCCGACAGAAGATTATATGGTGGAGCAAGTAAATTGAAGTGTTTAATAAAAATTTCTTTGGAAATAGAATATTAATTTATAATTTGTAAGAGCTAAAAACCATAATGGCCTCCTATTTTATATTGTTACTTTTATAAAACATTTATTAATTATGAACTAGATAGTTAATTTTTAACAATTTATTTTTAAAAAGTTGCAACGTTTAAAATATTTTTTATTTCTTAAATGAAAGATTTTCATACATATAATGAAATCTTTTCTGCGTGACATATTCATTCAAATGGGAAATTAAGTAATTTTAAAATTATATGATCATAATTTAAATTTTAACTATTATAACATTTGCAAATTAATCATTTATTTTATCTAGTTTTGTGGATCTTCTGGTTTTGTGGATTTGATTTGCCCAGTTGATCTATCAGGAGAACTTAATAAAAACTTACCAGATATTCAAAATACAGAATTTGCCATTGAATTTTTACGAAATAAAAGTAGTGGATCTGATAAAACCGTGCCTTTTTTCCTTGGCCTTGGATATAACAAACCTCATATACCATTTAAATTTCCAAAAGAATATTTAGGTTAGTTTTTAATATGATTTATACATAAAAATATAATCACTGTTTACCTTTTATCTGTGTCTAAAATACACATGTACAAATTTTAGATTTATATCCGATTGACTCAATGGACCTTGCACCAAATAATGTTATTCCACATAAATTGCCTAAGATATCATGGAATCCTTGGATGGATATTAGAGAAAAAAGAGATGTTAGGGCCCAGAACATAAGCTTTCCATATGGTCCGATACAAGAAGAATTTCAAGTAAGAAAATATTGAATTCTATCATTGTATGAAATAGTGTAATAAATTGTGAATGCAAAACATTTTTCCTTTTTAGAAAACTTATTTGTTAGTTTTATTATTTTTTAATATTTTGTAGTGTTAAATCCTTAATTCTTAGCAATTAAGTATATAAAATTTTCCATTTTAAACTACTATATTTATACCTATTTACTTTTATAACTTTATGGCCTCATAAGTATGTTAAGGCAATAGTGTGGCTGTAACAAGTGTGTGCACACTATTATAACTGGCTATTACACATAAAACTGAAAAATTGTTAGACAGTGGATAAAAGTAGTTTCAGGGTATCTGTTTACAAGCAAAAGCCATAATATTGCCATAATTTGTATAATAATTACCACTTTATATTGCCATAAGATTATCTGCATTAAAAATCTTATTTTTACAAATTATATTTTTTCAAGTTTTATTGGTCATTTGATAATTTTTTAGAATTTTTTATGTATTCAAATGTGGGCTTTTAAAAAAGCAATGGGTAGAAAGACAAATTTACACACTTTCCAAGAGAGTTGTTCTTATTCAGCAATTTAGAAATGCTATCAGTAATATGGTCTTATAACATCTAAAGCCATTATAAGAAATATTATAAATGATAAAAGAAAAAACCACCAAGATGAAATTCTTCCAAATACTTATCTTAAGAGTAAATAATTTCTCCTACATTGTGTAAAGAATAAAATATTGCTGGTGTACCATATTTTAAGTATATTACAAAGTATATTACCAGTAGGGCAAGCACTGAAGATATATATATATCTTTTTTCAGTACAGATTTAGAGAAAACAACAATCAAGAATAACGAGCTGAGTGGGTCTTAGAGAAAGGTAAAAGTCATCAAAATTGATATAAAAACTTTTAGGTCATTACTGTAGAGCTATGTTATTCAAGGAGAAAGTAATGTTTAGTGACTTAATGTTGAATTTTTTTCTATGTTTCATATATTGTACTGCAAAAACGAATTTAATAAAATTTATGTAGCTAAATAGTTCCACAATATTGAGTAATTAGAACATTAAATTCCTATAGCACAATAGAGTATCCCAAAGAATCTTAAGTTATTGCAAAGGTGAGATCCTTAATGATAAAAATAAAACTCTCCAATTCAAAGTCTTGTTGCAAATACATGAAACTGCTCAGTTGACTACCTCTAAGTTGAGTTCTAGTTGTTAAATAGAAGCAACTAGGTAGAGTCTTCATGATTTTAAAGCTGGAATCAAGCAGAATAATTGGGCTGCCACCCCTAGAGGTGTCATTTCACTTGGAGGACATAGCACCTACAACATATTTAACCTGCCCCAGATGCCTTTAGCAAACACGGCAGATCTTTTATTAAGCCAGGATTCGAAATCACTACCATTCCATAATGATTACAATACCCTAATTAATCAGACCACAACAACCCTTTAATTGCAACTGTAGATAAAATTGTTCACTGTTTTGAATCTCAAAGAGATGCACAAAATACAATATTAATCTTTCTCAGGATCGTATTGAAGATTGTTCTATTTAAGTAATTTTGTGTGTGTCTTATGTGCATACATCAATTTATTATAATAAGAGTGTCAAAATATCAATTTATTATAATAAGAGTGTCAAAATATCAATTTATTATAATAAGAGTGTCAAAATATCAATTTATTATAAGAGTAGAAAAACTTTTAATGCATTATTTAGAATCAAAAGAAAATTTTAATGTAGGATTCATGGTTGCCTCTGATTTTAATACAAAGACAAGATAAAAGTGAAACAAATAAAAATGTCAGAATAATTTTTAAATATCACAAACATTTTAATATGAAAGTCTGATAGTCATTGTATGTACAGATTCAATCTATTGAACTGCATTTAAACAAAGTAATTATACACTACTATCTACAATTGCTTGTCTAGAAAAAATGGTGGAAGAAATTGGAATTAAATCATATCCTTCACTGATAATCTTCCTAAATCTCGTGACACATTGATGGAATTTCGTACTTGTAAAGTGTGCTTTATCCAAACACTAACTGGTAATATTCTGTGAGCTTTTGAAAGCAGTCCAGCTGGAATAGAACAAAATGTCTCTTTTGAAAATACTAAAAGTATTTTTTGGAAGTTGAAGTGTCGAATGATAATTAAAAACAAAGGCTATCAAATTTAAAACACAAAAGTATTGTAATTTTTTCACTCTATCAAAATTGTCTGAAATGTGCAAAACAGTTTCCCTATAAATAGTAGCAAATAATTATTTGTAATAGACATTATTAAAAAATCATAATCATTCGATGAATTTCAGTTGTTGTTATTGTATTTCAGTAATCATGGCTTATGCGAAAAATATTTGTAGTTGCTAAATATAAAGCAAGGGAAAAAATGAATAAAATGAAAGTAACACTTAAAATAACTATGAAGCAGCAAAGATAAACATGGATGAATATTTACCTAGTGTGTTGGAATAAACTTGAGTGATGTACGACCATTAATATATTGGCTAAATGAACAAGTAATACCCCAAAAATAATGAGGACAGTACTACCATATTTTATTGCATGTGTGAAACTCTACTGCATATGTTTGATTTCAGTACCTTTGTAAATACATTAACATGCTAAGAAATGTTAAAGAAATTACACACACATTTTAGTGCAAGTATCAGACCGAATAAAATTGATTACTTTTTAAAACTACTTCATTGACTACTGTACTGTATCAATGGGCATTTGGAGACTTAAACAATTTAGAAATATTATTTGTCATCACTACCATGAAAGATTGTGATAAGTTAGGATTATTTTCTTGGCATTTATTACACTGATCAAGTTCTCCAATGTTATTCGTAAAATATGTGTATGCTTATTTATAGTAGCACATTTACAGGATAACAGTATATCATCTTGATAAATATGAAGTACTTCAGTTGGTACATTCCGTATGTACAAAATCTTTCATGCAATTTTCAGTAATTTTGGAGGTGATTTCTAGTTACTACTTCACGTTTAAATCCTTCAGATTCAAATACTAGAATCTTATATTTGAAGATTTATTAATACTTGGATTTTAAAACCAAAGCCTTTGCTTGCAAAAAATGAATATTGAGTGACAAACAAACCAAATCAAACCACATGAGATAGTCTTATCTCAAAATCTTAAATGTCCTTTTGTTTCTGCTCTTTTCTTGTTCTATATTTTTATCCATAATTTCTATCACTTTATTTTATCATGTTACTTAATGCGTTTCCTCTGCAAGGAATGATTTGTGTGTTCATGCATGCATTAGAATTTTGATTATATAATTAAGATATATTTTTGCTCTATAATACTTTCAACTGAGCTCTTGACATAGAAAAAACTGAAGGTTCTTTGCCAACAAGTAGTATATTTTGAATGGAAGTACTGCCTACAAATATTCGAGGAGTCAAAAATCTCCATATGCTTGGTGATCTGCGGCTAGCTGAAATTTTAAGGGCACAAAGATTTATTGGTTTTACGTAAAAGTTTCAAAAAATGCTCTATTGGACTATAGCAACAAATCATTAATAACTTTTGTCTTTTAAATAAAATCATTCTAGCAAATTAAAAAAAAATATCTTTGAATTATGATTCCTCTATGATATTTGAAAGCCTAATTTGCAGGTGTTTGCTTTCTAACTAAACAAAATTAATTTTTCATTTTAAGATGTTATAAATGACTTGCTAGTTTTTTTTATTAACTTTAATATTTCTTTCATTCAAATATTTTTATAAACATTAGAACTTGCTTATGGATTCTAACACAATGTAATTAGCCCATATGTGCAAAAATGTGACTAAGTGTCAACCCACCAATTAAAAATGTATGCTTGTGCATATATGTGTATGTGCATTTTAAATTTTTTGCAAGGAAATCTGCTTTGTAATAAAATTACTGTTAATATCAAGCGCTTTGTATCCTATTTTGAAAAGAAATAATATTGCTTAATATTTCATATTTTAATTTCGAAAAGTCCTTCAAAAGAACTACAAACTTGTTCAAATTAAATATACAAATTGACAAAAGAGTGGAAAAGTTAAATAGGAATGCATATAACAATGAACTAATTGGTTAGTTTTAAATTTTTTGATACTTCCAATTTTTTTCCTTCCTTAACTTACTTTTTTAATAACTTTGTTTTGTTTTACATTTTTTTTTTCTGTTACTGTTTAACTATTACTCTTAACATGTTGAGTTTTATTACTTAAAATATCTAATGAATCAAGCATATTCATTAGTTATTTCATATATTATTTAGCAATTATATAATTAACTATTTATGTATAAAAATTTGGAAAATTCTATGTGTTAAAAATTATTTTTTTCTATTTAAATTCAAAAGAATATACTTATTAGTTCAAAAATATTAATTATTTCTAATATTTATTTTGAATTTAGCATGCTTTACATGAGTGTAATATTTAAGTATTAAGGATATACAAATTTTTTATTATTATAGTTGTATTAAAATATATGAAAAGTGTTCATCAGTAATGTTGGGCAATAAATGTGTTCATTTTAAATACAATTGCATATTATTTTGTAAATTGAAAGTCAGTGTATGTAATAACTTTATTAAAATTATTTTTTAAGTAAAAATTATAAGTAAATTAAAATTATTTTATAAGTAAAAGAGAAACCATTTAACTTTCAAGTTTATTTTGATGATTTAGTTATCTTGACAATTTTTTTATTGCAAAAATCAAATGTACAAAATGAAATATACTAAGTAGTTATAAGTTGATATTTTGGATCACAAGCATAAACATTTTTAAGGTTTTGTATTCACTGTATATTCACTTGAGGCGGTTGCATGGCAGTAATAAAATTCAATTCTAATTGAGAATTATTTTTTTAAAGTAAAAAAAAAATGAATAATCTAAAACAATAAATAAAAATAATTAAAATCTAATAACTATTATTAGTTCAGTATTTCAGTTTCGTGTAGTATAACTGAAAACATTTTTCCAAGCACTAACCAACTTTACAATGAGTACTTCAAAATCGTGTTTCTTTCCTTATTTTTTTTCTATTTGTATCTTTTTATTGAACTACAAACATTGCACTGTCTTGAAAGCTTATGTTTTCCAAGAGTAGGAAAAATATGGAATATGAAGTGTTGTTCACTAAGACTGGTAGGATTATCTGTTGTAAGCGGTCTGCCAAAAATCTTTTATCCAGAAACTGGATCATATTTATGCAAAAGCTCTTTACAACTTGGATTCTAAATTCTAAAAATATAATATGTTTTCCACATTTTTAGGGAACAAAAATGAGTTAAAGACTGCTTTGTCTAATGTATGTGAAAATTTCATTTTATAATATTTTTCTATAGTTTTCAGATTGTTGGATGAAAGGATATTTCCTGATCACAACGATCTACACCCATGGTTAGATTGTATCCTTATCATTCCACTTTATATCCAAAATCTTACTTCTTTTAAAAGCTATAGTCTGACCTTTCTGTAAATTTTCTTTTAACTATATCTGCAGGTAAATCTTCCATTTCAGATATCATGTAATAGTTATTTACAGCCTCATAGTTACCATTTTCAAGAAAGTGATTCAATAGGTGTATATCAACTTTTGCTGAAAGTCCATAATTTGAATACAACTTTTTGAAGACAGTATTTCCTATATAGATAATAAAATCTCTAGTATATTTTGTTAATAGCCTGACAATGTATAAAAAATTAGATTCCAAGCTGTGCATGTTTGATTGGAATATATTGTTTTAAAGATAACTTTCCTTTATAAGGCATCAAGCTTTCATCTACATATCTCTTTCTGGTATATATAAGTTAAAAAAAATTTCCAGCAAATTTTCTATCAAATTATGCAGCTCCCAAAGTTTTGGATTACGAAATTTTTTTCCAGCTTCATTGTTGCAAAAATGTAAATATCAAAAAAGTAAAAAATTATGATCATCTTTTGAGTAAACTGGAGTGAGCAAAACTCTCTTAGACCAGAGCTTAGCCTGATTTGGTGTCTCAATAATACTTTAAAGAATTATTAATCCAAAGAATAACTTCATTTCTCTGTTATTTTTAAGGGTCCATTTTTCACTGAGAGAAGCTTTATATCTGCAGAATTTGCTCTTCTTTCTTCTTCTGTATTGTTGTTTTTTTCTTGGAAAATTATATCCATTAAATTTGAATCCTGGAACAATTTTAATACATTTAAAGCAGTGTAGTATATGTTTACAGGAAAAGTTACAATTGGAATATTTGTCAAAAAGAACCGAGGAGGCCCTAATACACCAAACTCAATTATTTTACACCAGTCTCTTTCATTTCCTAAGTTATCATCACTGATATTGGTTGATTCAACTGCTTCATTTCATGTCACTTTCCTTGTTTACACTTGTATCATTAGTAGCAATGCTTTCAAAATTTTCATCTTTGGTTGAAGAATCTAAATCGTTTATTAATGCTTTAAAGAACTAGACATTTTTCTAACGAAAAATGCTGTGCACTTTGAATGTAAACCGCTTTCCTTTGAAACCTTCAATAAAATACTGCCATTTTGAATTGAGCTCGAATTAACTTTTCCTGTGATAGGTTCAGGTATAACAAAGTGATGAAGTTAAAATAAACTTCTCTGAATATATTTCAGGTATAATAAGATGCTTTAAGAGAGAAAGAGACAGAATAATTAGATAGGACATTTCAGAACAGTAAGAACTAATAAATGGCTAAAAGTTTCTAAGTTCATAATATAAAATTTGGAATTTATGCTCCACTATTATGAAGTTTTATATATTTCCCATATTCTACTATATTTACTAAATGTTTAGAAGGAAGAAAAAATTAAAAATTTAAATACATTTGAGATGTTTGATTTTGAAATATTTAATTTTTCAGAGAAAAATACGTCAAGCTTATTATGCTTCAGTATCTTACATTGATGACTTAATTGGAAAATTATTAAATACTCTTGAAGAAACTAGGTTTGCTGATCACACTACAATAGTTCTCCTTGGAGACAATGGTAAGCAAGCATTTACTTTTCTTTCAAGTTTGCCCTTTTATTTTATAATCCATAAAGTTATTAGTTTCAAAAAGAAAAGTTTTCATTTGTATACTCATAAATGATTTATTCCTTTAGCCAATTTATATTTCAAATTGTATATTTTAATTCAACTATGTAATTGTTAGGATGATTTTATGGTGAAAAGTTTGAAAATAAACTGCCAGAAACAAGAAAAGCAGCTTGATTGTCATTCATATCTATATTCGTCTTTCTTTAGACATGAGGGAGTTGAAAATTATGAAGATCTTGTTTTAGAAATAAGGAAATGCTTTTGATTTATAAGTTACAATATATGTTAAAACTACGCTTTTTCAGCTTACACCTGAATTTATTTACTCAAAACCTTGCTGTAATTAGCACTGAGTATGAGGAAAGGTTTTTGTCTAACATCTTCTGCTTGAAAATCTTTTCATTGTTTAATGAAATACAGGATGCTTGCTAAATATTGCTATTTTGTTATCTAGAGAAAATGAACACATGACTAAAAAAGAAGTAGGCAAAAAACCATTTTAGTATCTACATGCAAATTCTATAATCAAATGAAAGTATGAAAAATGGCTCTTATAAAATGATGGTGATAAATCATTTTGTGGATATCTTTTGCTTATACGTAATTTCACGTTAACACCAAACAAACAAAACAAAAAAAATCATTCAAATTTGATGTTCAGTCAGATGTATAAATTGTAGTGTTAGGATTTCTGTTAGCAATTTTATTAATTAAAAACAAAACTGGAGTGTTATTAATGAAGAATAATGAAAAAAATTTAAAAACATTACATTTTTACATAACTGTCTTGAATTTTATTTTTGATCATTTTTATACACTGCTGGAAAAAAAAATAGGATAGATATATTTTATAAATTATGCTTTAAATTTTTGTGCAATTAAGTAATTTTTACTTTTTATTTTATTAAACTAGTTTTTCTTACCACTTGGAAAATATTAAAAATATTATTCAATGATTTTTGGCCTGTAAGATAGTAGGATACCTGCAAAAATATTCTCATTTTGAAATCAGTAGCAGTTTAATATGTTGAAAACATTGTTTAAACTGTCTTTCTTTCAAAAGATGAATTTTGTTGAAAAAAATCTTCAATTTTTGTACAGTTAATATGCCTGGGGAGAAACCTGAATTTCAAAAAGGCCAAATTGTGGCATATAAAGGTGTGGGTAAAAGTCTCAGAGAAATTTCAAAGCATCTATACATCAGTCCAAATTCTGTTTCTAACTTCTTGAAAAATTGAAGAGTCAGAGGAAAGCAAAGACTGGCAGAATTAAAAGACTTCACACTTGTAACCAGAGGAACACTTTACAACTACATAAAAAGATCAGATATGTTTATATTCAAGAAAAGAAAGCACCATCCTAAATGGAACAAAAGACACATTGAGCACCGGCTGCAGTGGGTCAAAGAACATATGTCAAAGAACTAAGTATGAACTTCAATTATTTTTTCTGATGAAAAAAATTCAAATTAGATTTCCCAGACGGTTGTCAATATTATTGGAATTGTCTGGGTACTCAAGAAGAAACTTATTTTACCTGACAGATTGGAGGAGGCAGTTTAATGGTTTGAATATCAGTTAACTACACTGGAAAGACCAATCTAACATTTATGGATAAAGGACAAAAACATACAGATTGCATCCAAATTTTAAATTCAGAGCTTTCCTATTGTGCTGATCTAGGCAGAGAAAATTAGATATTTCAGCAATATGAAGAACCAATTCACACAGCTGTAGGTGTTAAAAATTGGTTTGAAACAAATAAAGTTTTTTCGAGTTTTGCTATAGCCTGCTAAAAGTACATATCACAATATCGATTAAAATATTTATTCAGTTACTCTTCGGCATATTTATGCCAAAGGCAAGCAGTATGACTCTTCGATCGAACTACAAGAAGCTTTTAATTGTGTTTTGGACAATTTTTGTCAAACCAAAATTCAAGACTTATAGGATTCAATGGTAAATAGTGTTTGAGGTAGTTAAAGCAAACGATAGAAGTATTCCTTATTAATAAAACTTTAACTTTCATTATTTAGAACTGTCCTACTTTTTTTTTACACAGTATGACATTAATGAAAATAATTTTTAACTATAATAAGCTAGTAGTTTTTTATTTCATGATACATATATAGTTATCTAATTGTAAATAAGTTTTTAAAAATTCTGTAATGAAATTATTTTGTAAAAATTCAAAGTTTTTCACTTATTCGAAAAAAACCTAGTGCTTTTCTATTTTTCCCAGCAGCGTATCTGGATATTAAATAAATTTCAACTATGTTTCTGAAACATTTCCAATATAAAATTTTTAACTATCTAGTTATATATATAAGATTCTATTAATAATTTGCTCAATTTTTATTTAAAATAAAAAGTTTCAATATTCTATGAAACTTAAGAGAACATAACTAGAACAGTTTTGTTAACATTAAATGGAGGAAAAAAAGGAATACTACAGTTATAAAATTATATAGGTATAAATTATTTTTTGCTTTGCTAAACATAAACTTTTATACATTTTTCAGATTATTTTTGTATACTCTTAATGTGTGTCAGATTTTCCTGTTTTTATATTTTTCCTTCTTATGATATTTATGTGATTTTTAAAATTAAATAAACACTTCAAATCCTACTCTAGAAAAGTGCTTATTACTATAAGAATTCTTATAATCAGTTTTACTGAATGAATTAATAAAACAAATGGAGCAGTTTAATCAGGTGTACAAAACTTGCTGAACTCTTATGTCTAATAATTTTAATGTTTAAAATATTCAGAATGAATTAATTAATCTTGAATTATTTATTTGAAACACATTTAAAAACTGTTAATGAAGTACTTTTTATTTCATTATGCACTACTTTTTAACATCTTTACAAAGAAAATTATTGGAAATGCCATAGGTAAAATTAAATTTACATAGAAAATAATGGTTGTTGCTAATAATAAAGAAAATGTGAACTATGTTTGTTTTTTGTCTGTTGAAGTAATTTATAACTAGTAGAATAAAACAATCAGTATGACTAGATTTTTTGAAAGAAATTTTTCTACCAAAGTTTGAATGAAAGTATTTTACAGTATCTCCACATTTAAAAAGCACAAACATCTATTATTTAATTTACCATATTTTCTTGTATATGATCAATGGCTTTTGTATTAAAAAATTTTTTTATTTCGTTGCGGGTATTATACAATTACTGATAATCTGATAAAAAAAATTTTTTTTCATCAGAAAATCTTACAGTAAAGTTTTGAAAGAAATGTTTTTTTATTTTTATTTCTTTTTTATTAATAAAATAACAAGTGCTGCTTTCACTTGGCTGACTTATTTCAACTTAATCAATTTTGTTCAATTATATTCAGTAACGAATTTCTCCGGAAATATTACAGTTGATATATTGGTTATTGTCCTTTCGGAAATTGTCTTGACTCAAGCTATTTTCTTCTGAGAATATTTAAATTCATATATCATTATGTGAAATGAAAACCCATAAGTTACACAGCAAATTTTATACTAAAGCCAAATAAGAAAAAAATGATGAACAAGTTAATGTAAAGTGAAAAGCACGTGATATAGAAAAATAAAATTTATCAAATGTTCAATCGAAAATAATCATTTACAAAACAAATATATTTTTTAAAAATCTGTCTAACCTCATTTTAAAACTTATTGAAAATAAAAAGTTGAGAAGTTTTACTAAAATCTTCTCAGAATTATTACTCTTGAAAATTGATCTGGTACTTTCATCTCAGTTTATTATATTTGCGATGTGACGTATCCAAATTGGATACAATCAAATGTTTTTCATAATATTTTTTCTGTACAGTTTTATTTTGGTCATACTGTGTATCTTTTATTTATGACACCACATTATCAGCTGTATATATATCGACTATTTGCTGAAAAAATTGCTGCGTATTATACTCAAGAAAATACAATAAATAGAAATAAAAAAAAATGTGTTGTAAGAAATTTATCAAGTTTTATTGTTCATTGAAATATTATGCAGTCTACCTGTATAAAAACCTGTGTTGGAGTACTAGAAAATATTTTGGTATGTTACTTGAGATACAATTGCAGGTTTTGCTTTGCATTTTTGCATTAGTAATTAAAATTAGTGAAATAAAAGTAATACTTTTACTAATTTCTAATACAAAAATAAGAACTTGCTTTAAGAATTTAATACAAGACTTATTTTTAAAATTTAGTTTTATATCTAAATAATGAAGTTGCTAATATTAAGAATTCTTTTCTTCATATTTTTCATCATGAAATCAAGTTATGCCATAGTATAATTTATTTACATACTTCCAGAGGGCTGTGGTAGCCTAGTGGTTAGGATATCAGCCTTCCACCTAGAAGGGTAAGGTTCGATTCCCAATTCTGCCAAACATCCACCGAGTACATGCAATATACGTGCTCGTTAAATCTGTGGAATCGAAAGTCCTGTGGTCAATCATTGAGCAGTTACCATGGGTGCAGTAGTCTGAAGTAAATTTCCACCCCCTTCAGGTCAATGTCAAAATTGAGGGAGTGGATCCTCTGGTGGTGGTACCATGTAACAGAATTTAAAAAAAGAGAAGACATACTTTCACCTTTGTGTTGTGATTAAAATGAAAGAGGCTACCTATTTACTTAAATTCACATTGCCAAGGCATAGCGAGCTTGGCTTGTCCAAATGTCATAAGTGTAACAACTACAACATACTTCCAGGCTATTTCTTGTATATATTCCTTTAATTCTCATTTTTTTTAATTCAAATTAATTTCCAAAAATTTAACATTTTTTGATTCTTTAACTTTTGGAAATCTGTATTAACCTTTAAAAGTAGTACTTGAAATTAAGGATTTTTATGCCCCAAATGTTGAAATAGTTTTCCTCAATTTATCATATGTGTTAGTATATACTTTTGAAAAATTTTGACATAAGAACATTTGATTTAATTTGTATATGTTGCATTATTTTATTCTTTTTAATTAATGATCTTTGGTATTTTTAGGCTGGTCATTAGGAGAACATCAAGAATGGTCGAAATATAGCAACTTTGAAGTTTCTGTACGAGTACCATTGCTTGTTTATGTGCCAGAGTTGATGGAAAAAGAAAGAAAACCTTTTCAGTATGTACCTCTTATTAGAACTAAAGCTGTAACTTACAATGAATCCATAGAAAGAACTGAAATATCCTCTCCTAAATTTTATCAAAAATATTCCACTGATGAATTAGTGGAATTGGTTGATGTGTTTCCTACTCTTGCTGAAATCGCTAATATAGCTATTCCTCCTTTATGCAGACTATATACTACAATATTTTGTGCTGAAGGAATTAGTTTTTACCCTTTAATTGAACATTTATTAATTGATCCTTGGATCGATTTTTCGTGGAAGATTGCTGCCTTTAGTCAATATCCTAGGCCATCCTTAGTAGCTCAAAATAACAGTGATCAACCTGCATTAAAAGACATTAAATATATGGGATATTCCATTCGAACTAATCATTATCGATATGTAGAATGGTTAAAATTTGATAATGAAGAATTCAAACCTGACTGGCCAGTGATCATATCAAGGGAGTTATATGACCATAGACATGATCCAAATGAGATAAATAATGTTTGTGATGATGATGAATATGCCAATACAATGATAGAATTATCGAGAAATTTGAAAAAAGGATGGCGCCATGCAATGCCTCCTGGACAATTTGATAGTGTAGATGAAATTTCATAACATTCATTTATTCTTTATGAAAGAAGTGCATGTTAAAAAAAAGGATCTTTTCAATGAAAAGTACTAAATAATTCTTTACTCATAAATGATTTAAAATATATATTTATTCATAAACAGTATTAAGAAACCAAATGGCATAATTACCTATGCCTATTAATTCCAGTGATTTTTCTTTCATGTATATCCATGTGCAGCTGTTTTAATATAAAATTGATATTTATAAATAATTCTTACTCTCTGAAATATTTTTTGATAAGATTTTACATATATACTTTTATCTTTTGTTTAAAATTATTATATAAAACTTCAAAATTGAATTCCATTTAAAAAATATTTTCAATAGTCTGTCATTCACAGATAAATATACATATTTGATATTTTTTATTTAAAGTGATTGTATTTCATATTTTATAATATGAAATACAATCACTGAATTTGCAATTAAATACCGCTCATAAAAAAATTTTGAAATAATTTTTAAATATTATATGTGTTCTTAATCTCATTTCTGAGAGCTTTCATATTTTTTTGTATGAAATTAAATTTTTATGTCTTAAAAATTATTTTTATTTATTAGTTAATTTGTTAAATTACATTTATGGACAATTATTTATGTCTTTATATTCTGAATATTCTGAGTTTTTTTTTAAAAAAAAATTGTATTGTGTTACAGGATTTGTATATAAAATGCAAGTTATTAAAGATAAAAATATAATGATTTTTAATATGAAAATTAAAATTTTTAATGGTGCACATAAATGTACAAATAGTTACTGTATAACATCAAAACTAAGAAAAATTAAACAAGAATACAAAGAAGTAAAAACATATAATGCAGTACTTTTTCTGTATTTTTTTAAATGGGTATGTGGAGTTAAGTTTCTCTGAATTTATTTATCATTCAATTTTTTAGCTTAAGGAACTTAATACTGCTGAACAGGAATGAGTTCTTAAAATTATAAAACTGTGCCTTCAAATAATAGCCACTATTGCCATTAAGATTGTATAATTTTCTAATTGCATGCAAGATCAATTGTTTCATATTCTGCTTTTGATAATCATCAAAAAAATATTTAGCTTATAAATACCAACTATCTCCTCATTACAGACTACTTGCCAATTTTGCAGATAACTTTATTGTAAAATTGTTTCCCAGTATATCCATTTTGACTAATATATTTGTGCAGATAATCTAGTCAGAATAATTTTATTATCTCTCTAGTCAGACGAGTATGTATCTAGTCTTAACATTTCATTTGATATATAGACCATAATTCATATTCTAAATATATAAATTATTTATAAATTTTTATTCAATGAATGAAATTAGTCTTATTAAAAATAGAATATTTTTACATTAACATTGTTAATAGTTGATTTCACCCTACTATTTAAAAGAAAATTGTGAAAAGTTAAGATTATATTTTTATATTATTAAAATAGTTTTGTTATTTTTCAATGGTATAGCTTTATTTTTATTTATTTTATGTAATATATATTTGCAGTACAATTTTCCCAATGTATCTGCTACAGAAAAGTAAATAGTGAATTATAACAAAAAATTTATTATAAAAGTATAGTCCTATATATTTGTTAAGAATATTTCAATCTGTTTTTATAAATGAAATATGTTGGGATTTATTTTCTACAATACTTTTATAATTGTTATGTTTAATACTTATATAAAGAGTATATTTTAAATAAAATGTTGAAAATATATCTTGTTTTTCTTTGCTTTAAAGATACAAATATTTTTGCTTCTACAAATAATTAATATTTTATAAATATAATCGTGATTTCTGATGAACAAACTGAATATCAGAGTATTCGATTTCGTGCTCTGATTTGAATGTTTGAAGAGTTAGGAATCTCCCACTTTAAAATCTCTGAGTTTAATAAGTCCTTGTTTGCAAAAAAGAGAGTTGTTGCATGAGAAACCAAATTAAGAAATAAAACACGAATTACAATTAATTAAAAAAAAATTAAGCATAATTTATAAAGAAAACCATATTTTTTTAAAAAATAAACAATGAGTTATTATATTTGTATCCAATCTACGTTTGGAAAAGAATTCTGAATAATTTTTGTGAGTTTGCCGAGCTGACAGCCGAATGGTTAGCGCTCTTGCCTTCAGTTAAAAATTTCGTGGGTTCAAATCCTATCTTGTGTTATAGATGTAACACAAGATAGGATTTGATCTAATCTGATTATAACCATTAGGTTCGGAATCGACTTTAAGCAATAGGTCCCAGTCTAATCAGCCCTCATGTGCAAAAAATGACCGTTGAGCGACAAACAAACAAACAAACATTTTTGTGGGTTCAACCTGTTTCATATACAGAGGGATTCTAAATTGTTTTTATATAAATTAAGAGTGCAGATAGTACCTATCCAGATGACCAATAATTTCATATGAGCATTGGATTGCTTTCCACTTTGAAGCAGAAAATAGGAATTAAAATTCAAGCCTAAAGTTACAACAGTCTTGGGAAAGCGAATGAACAATATTGAATGTTTCACAATTAGATATATTTAGTGAAAAATTGATCAAAATACCGATCATGCATGTCGTTGCACAGTTCACAACAATAAATGAAAGACTTTCTCACTCTCCCAAAGATGAAAGAATGCAGGGGTCTACAACAGCGATAAGGCCAAGACTCAGGTTCAACATTACCAATCCATTGTGCGGGGTATGTGGCAGTCAAGAAGTTATGGACCATGATAGAAAATTGTGATAGTGCTTTATCATGCTTGAAATAAATGTTTCTGCATGGGGAGCAGAATAAACTGCAAGGTACAAGATCTAAGATGTGCACCCTAACAAGGTTTCTCGCACCGGTTGAACGGTCTGGCATGATATAGGAGGCCTCCCATGTAATCACGAAGGTTATATAGGAGGAAAACGTCCACTACAATTTTCTATTATTTATGAGAGGTAATGCAGTAGGGATTGCTGTCAGATAAAACTTAATTGAGTTTGTGGAAAATGCTTTCTCTGCTAAATGTTACCTCATCAAATAATACAAAGGCATGAAATCGTTGGTCGTTTTCATTCACCAGCATCTATTGAAAAGTCTGCCTCGCAGAGATTATCATTTGTGCGTAAAGATCATCTTTTTTGCATGTGGTACAAGTGCATATGTTCTTAATGTAAAATACTACTGGTGGATGAATTTGGTTCCTTTCATTCGCCGTTGTATTCGTCTGTAAGTTCAAATTGGAATTCTAATATTCCTCTTTTCAGCATCAGGAAAGAATGTGGCGTATGTTCTATAGTAATTATTTGTCTGGATGTGTACTATATCACTGCTCTTAATATGCAAAAACAATTTAGAATTACCCTGTATAGTAGCAAAGGAAATTTATGCTTTGTCATCTGTTTATTGGTAACAGATGCACTTTTATATTGGCTGTAAAAAATTGAATTATATTATAGATGTATTTTATTGAGTGTTGTGTATAATGGATAATTTCTTGAATAACAATCGTGTATGTATAAAGAAAATGTATGCCTTCATTTAGAATGCCCCCAACATTTTCTTAGAAAATAATTAAATTTTTTTATACTTTCGAAACAGTAGCTTATAATTATTTGAAACAGATCTTCGTAAAATGCGAAGTGTATCTTTCTTGGAAAGAAATTATCTCCACAAATAAGAAATCTTGGTCCTTGGTATTTTTATAAGCAATTAATAAATCATGGTTACTGTTTCCTTTTGCTCACATTTTATAATTTCTTTATGATGTAAGAGCTTCGAAGTTTAAATTTTATGTGACTTTAAGTTTTTGGATTCTTTTCTTATATTTGATAATGAATTAGATGAAACAGAGCTGTAACTTTAGAATTATATTGACTCTGACAAAAATAGTTCCAAGCATCAATTTAAACAAGAAAAATTTATATGATTACAAAAATCAGCTGAATCCAAAGCAGCATTAGAAGAACATAACTCAAAAGTTTACAATTCTTCAAAAGATACCCAACCATTCTATGAATAGAGTTCATGATTAGAAAAAATTATGGTGTTTTGTAAACTAATCTAGCAAAGAATAAATTAATATTCTTTGAATTCATTATGAACAGCGTTTCTAAACTCTTCATTAATAAAAAGAGAAGAGTGATATTCGATACAATTTATTGTTAAAATAACTAACACATTTATTCTAAAATCGAAGTGAACATTGCGAAACTTTTGCTGATAGAAAAGAAATATCATCCAGTCAATCTTCACTGGCGCAAATCTGTAGAAAAATTCTGTAAACATCAAGAAAAAATATATCATTTTTGGTGACTACTGACAATTTAATTGACAAGCAACGAAGATGGAGGTAGAAATAAATCCTATTATAAAAATACTTACTTTTTGTGATAGAAAGCGACTTCTTTTACCAGCTCATCGTAATTGCTACCAAATAAATCAAGATAAACACATAATTATCCCTACTGAAAAATTCGCATATTTGAACTTCAATTTGATGCAGAAGACAAAATGCGGAAGAAACTTCTCTACTATTCCCAGATGTAAATCAGATGCTAATAATGAGTTGCCTATGTCCATTAAAAGGAAAAGGAAAACTGAATGTAATAAAATAATTTTTAAAATATTGAACAAAAAAAAAATGATGTAATTTTTTTTTTTTTATTTTACAGATAAAATTACGATTGTTTTTTCGACAGAGAAAATCCATAAATATTATTTGTAGAAAATGAGAATAGCAAATATTTACTAGTTAACATTTTTTACTGTGTTTGGATATATGTACTTTCAACCCATGGCGAAAATATTAACTGACATAGTTTAAAAAAAAAAAAAAAAATTGCAATTATTAGGACCAATTGGAAGATACACAAGTCAAAAAAATATGATGGTACTGAGATACAATGCTAAGTCAAAATAAAAGAAATTTTCATCACATTATTTAAATTTAGCTTTTAAGACGAATGCCTAATTATATAGATTCGTAATAGTGTCGAAATTGTTGAAAAAATATTCGTTCGTGAATATTCCTAGAAAGATTTGTCTTTTACAACAAGCAAGGATATACATTAGATTATGAGGAATAATTTTATGATGGTGATGGGAAAGTTTTCCTTCATCCTTTTCTTTATACACACTTGTTTAATTAAAAATTAACGTGAAAAAATTATTAAATATTTAGTTTTCTATTTTATTTTTTTATGAAAAATATATTTACCTTAACATATATATATATATTGAACATTATGGATTTTACAATTTAAGGCAATTGTGACCACGTTGATTGTGTCAGCTGTATGAGTGCATTATAAGAGTTTATTGTGGCCAATCAAGATAGGTTTTGAATTCTATTTTTCTGAAATTAGAATCTGCTTTAAAGTGGCATGCAGAGAACAGTGAAGTTGTTCGCTTTACGATCAGGTAAAATGCAATCTCTTCATTCTAATATTCTACAAGAATCACTTAAAAATTGTTTTAAAATATATCTATTAATCAGACACAATTTCTATATTCTGTAATTTTTTATAGAAAGATTCATGATAATGAAACCAATTATAAGTTCATTAAATATTTTAATGATATTGAGGAATGATCCCTTATTTGTAGAGGAAAATGCATTCAAAGTTACTGAGGGAAATAAGTGGAAATCTTATCAATTTTTTAACTGAAAGTAGTTTAAAAATGTAGGATGAAGAAGAATAGTAGAAGAAATAATGTTAAGACATAAACATATTTTAATTCTCATACAGAAATTCCTTTTTTTGTTACTGAAAAAAATGGCAATAATAAGGACGATATATATACCTTTCGGGTTATTTTTTGGTACGACACTGGGGAAGATAGTTCCATCATTTCAGTTTTTACCTATGTATTTTGGATAATTTGACCGATGATTTAGAAGCATGTATTTTTCATTTAATTTAAAAATGTTCACTAAGCAAATATTTCAAATATAAGCTTTTTCACAGCTTAAATTTAATTAATTAACATTTTTTTGCTTATTTTCAAACAAGTTTATATAATATACATACACTTCGTACGTTCTTATATTTAATCAATGTTGAAACAAAATTCTTAGCAATTCACAAATTATAATAACTGTAACTATGAAAATTGACGAGTACTGTGTCGTTTCGAAATTAAAAGAACTAAAAACATTTTATTTCCAGAAGTTCGAATTCTTATACAAATAAAATATAAGAAGTATGAAATTAGGAAATAATCGGATAAGTTAAAAAATTATTTCTGAAATTTATAGATATTAATGAGCATATTATGTCTATAGAAGATTATATGTCTATAGAAGATCCTAAATAATCTTTTATATAGAAAATTTATGCCTAAATTATAGCGCTATCAAGCGTTCAGAATAAGAAAAATCTCAAATATTCTTTGTTCCTCTTTAAATAATGAGGATTAGAAAAATGGCTCCTTTTTTTCCCTATTGTCATAAATAATGCATTTGCATTATGTATTGTTTAAAAATGTTTACGTTTCAGAAACTACTAAAAAATAATAGAAACATTTTATTTACATTTTATAAACTAAGCGATAATCACTTATTGATAAAACTTATTTTTAAATGTAAATGTGTTTATTTCTGGCGTAAACTGTTTAGCAATTGCATCGGTGATCGATTGCGTAAGGTGATCGATTGTAATAGTACCTTTTTTTCAATCAAACAAAATTAAATTTTGCTCTAATTAGTTGTTTTTTGCCCTTGGTGAGTTGTGATTGTAATGTTTCTTTTAACCGACAAAATTATCACCAAGAATTCTTTTGCACTAACTAGCTTTAGCTTTGTTTAATATTTAGCTTATTTAGCTTTATTTATCATATTTTAGGCAATTTTTGCACACAAAATTTTTTTATTTAGAAATATTAAATTTAAAATAAAATTTTGATCCAATAAACATCGTATCTATGTTATATTATTTTCGCTTCATCATAAAATCATGCTGTTTCTTTAGGATCAATCTTTATAATCGAAAAGTACCCCAAAAATGTCAGTCCAAATTGGTAATGAAAATTAATTTATACACAATAAGTGAGGAAGCCGCAAACAGCCTAGCAAGGAAGAGATGCACTATCCTGCAGAATCCCTGTGAGGATGTTTGCTACAGATCAATCGTCACAAAAATTAACTTAGCTGTAAAGAAATCCTATACTTCCAATTTAGAAGAAGTAACAAAGAACAAAATTTGGAACTCGGCTATCCGCAACCACTAGGTATAAAGCTGTTCTGCTTTCCGTATGGTCACAATGCAAGACTTGTCTTAATGCACATCTCCACAAACTCAAGATTGTAAATAGCCCTGCCTGTCTCCTTTGCAGCGGGGGTCACAGGAAATGACTTCAGACCACCTCCCTCTATGTCCTACGCTGAAGGAAGACTCCATCTACTCCCGTTATTGGGAGGCGAGAGAGCTGCTCTTCAGACTTGCGCCCTGAACTTTGTATATACGTTCCTATTATTCTTTGTTCTCTCTGTAACCACATCTGGCGACAGAACTGTGTTCGTTTTCGCCAGCTGCAATGGAAAAAAAAAAAAAACAATAAGTGAGGAATACGACTTATATAAAAAAAAACGTTATATAATTAAAAAATATAGTATGATAGGAGAAAATATTAAATTTAAGGAGATCTCAAGTAACAAAATATTTTCCCTTAGTGTTGGCTAATTGTTGCATTATTTTGGTCCATTATTGGCTGTTATGATTTGCCTAATCTTGAATGGTCTACATTTGATCTGATTAACCAAGATAAGGCCAAGCTTGGCTGACTAGATAAAACCAATATTATTTGGTATTTTATTCTCGTTAGTTTTGTTGAATGACATTTATTTTTGAGTATTATTATATGATTTGACCCTAATGTGATTGAGAAAAATCTGTTAATACAGTAAAAATCTTATAACAATATTTTGAAAGTTTTCATTGAGTCGCAAAATAGCAACGAGTTGCTTTATAGCAATACTTGCTAAATAGAATGACATTTTGGTTATTTTTAAAGGGAAGAAATGCATAAATTCTGTTAAAAGTTTAACATATGTCTATTTGTTAGAATACCAGCCGATGACTGAATGGTTAACTTTCTTAACACCAAAACTGTTGTTCCTGGGTTTGAATCCCGATTGGGGCATGGGTGTCTCTTTCTCTCTTTGTGTTTCCTTTTTCTTTCTGATGAGATGATGAATGAATGAGGCTCACCATATCAACGGATTTATGGTGGAGCAGGGCCGGTCCTAGACATTTTTGCGCCGCCGGTCCGTACAAAACCTTAATTTTGCATACACCCCCCTCCCGTTTTTTTAAATAAATCTCATGCGACTATATCAGAAAATCAAGAAAACATTGAAAAAAAAATTTTTTTTTAAAAACGTTTTATTGAAAACTTAATCATTAGATAACAAGATAAGCAATTTAGCATCTAAGCCAAAATAACAAAAATTAAAATGTAGTAATGGTAACTAAACTAAAATATCCCATATTATAAATAAATTCTAACTAACCAAAGTAATTAAAATACCCTTTCTCTAACTTTTCTTTCGGCAAACTCACGAACCAGTGATTATAAATCTATTTTGTTACTAATTTGGTGTTCTATAGCTATCATTGCCAATCCATTGAGACGATTTTGCGTCTGCATCGTTCTAAGATAATTTTTTTATTATTTTTTGTTTCGCAAAGCTTTTTTCTCCTAAAGCCACAGTAACTAGCAATCTAAGTAGGATTCGTAATGCTATACTGAGGTTTGGTGCGAATTTAAGAGTAGCAATAAATTTGAGAACTTCAACAGGGGTTTCATTTTTTGTTAATAATGACGAAGTAATGCTTATTTCATCGGCTAGTTCCAGAGCGTTAAGATCGCTTGAATTTTCATCTGTTAAAACTATTTCAGAATCTTTGCAATGAGCCATTAGCTCATTTCTGGGCATGTCTTTTAGACCAAAAATATCATAAGGGATCAATAGCTAAGAAATTGTCGAGGTTTTACTAGAAGAGCTAGAGAAAAATAGGCTTAAAATAGGAAACATGCGAGGTCAAGGGTATGACAACGGTTCTAATATGAGAGGAGAAAAATCGGGAGTACAAACAAGAATCAGAAATATAAATTTATGTCCCATGCAGCAGCCATTCGCTAAATTTGGTTGTAAACGATATGGGAAAATTCTCGTTTGAGGCAGCCAACTTCTTCAATATTGTTCAAAAGTTATATACATTTTTTCTTCTCCTTTTTGTTGGGCAATATTACTGAAATATATTGATACTTACACCCTAAAACCATTGAATGATGAGAAAGTCGAGTCAACTCATTAAAAGCTCTCCGGTTTTAAATTGATCCAATTCACGATGCTTTGTACAGCATATATGAAAATTCAGAAATCAATAATATGATCAAAGACGAGGCTAGTGGATTATTAAATAATTTGAAGCAGTTCAAATTTATAAGCTCTGTTGTGATCTGATACAAAATTTTGAGTAATATTAACCCATCAGCAAACTGTAAATATTAGCTAGCTATTGATATGCTTAGCTACTGCAAACTCTTCCTTGAAAACCTAAAATCAGATGAAGCTTTTGAAAGCATCATTTTAGAAGCAACAGAGCTTGCTTCAGAGATTGACGTGGAAACTAATTTCGAAACCACTACATCACGTCATCGTGTCAGAAGCAAAGCAAGAACGTTTTCGTATAAAGAACCCGTTCAAGATCTCAAACAAAAATATAAAATAGATTTTTTCACACTATAGATCAAGCAATAAATACCTTGGAAACCAGATATAATTTGCTAAATACTCACAGTAATTATTTCAGCATTTTGTATAAATATATTAAATTTACTGTATAACTGAATGTGTAATTCAGGATTTTCTTTGAATATATAATTTAAATAGAATATTCTTTTCATTAACGCTTTTTTACATGTTAGAAAATTTAATTTTTCATATACTTTTACATTTGCAATTTTTAATGAGAAAAATGTGCAGCAAAAATGGAGCTTAATTAAACACATCATTCCTGGTTATTTTGAACAAAGTCGTAGATTCAGCAATGTCGATGAAATATAAATTTTTATTTATTACAAGAAAAAATATTATTAAAATTCTCAAGATAAAAGCAAATGATGGACTAAATTTAAAAGTTCATTTAGTCGTCTGCTAAAACTATGAACTGCGCTGTTCGGTTGTTATGGGCGTATTTCTTGAGTGTTGTGTTTATCAACAATCATGTGCGGAATAAATTGTATGCAATCAAAAGTGCAGGTGTTTCTTATTTTCCTTGAATAAATTGTTTATTCAGGTCGAGATTTCTAATATTTAATGAAAATTCGGATGAATTCTTTGACTTGAAAAATGGCCAGTAAAAATAGTGATATTTTATATCACAGACAAGTAATTTTGTTAATTCTGGTTGGGTTGTTTGTTATTACCGTAGTAAATGTAGCTATTGCAATTTTAATAATAAGTCCGGGTATTAAAGAAGAAGGTAAATTTTTTCAATTTAAATTTCTTTTTATGTTTTTTTCTATGTAAGTTTTTAAAGAATTTGTGTAAGTTTCTGTGTAAGTTTTTAAAGAATTTAAAGAACTTTTATTTTAGTACATTTTATTTTGGCTCTCAAAAAACGTCTCATTGTAATGAAAAAAACTGTTGAGAGTAAAATTTTTTATGTATTATTCTTTGCTAAAAAAGGGGATATTTGTTTCATGAGTTTAAATATATACAAATTAATGAGTAAGCGATGGATGAAATGTTCTTTCCTCAAAGTAAATGTCTGTTTTTGAATGTAAATAAAGCACCCCATTTATCTGTAGTAGTTATTGTCAAATTGTTTGTTGAAATTTCATTATGCAAGGGGTTTTTTCAGCATTTTTTTTTATATAAGAATAATATTTTTGAAGTAAACTAATATTTTCTGTCATTATCTTTTCAAAATTTTTTATGCCAATATTACTTATTTTAAAGTTTTACAGCTAATAATCTGCTGAGCTTCATCTTAAATTTAAAGTTTTTCTTTGGTCAGTTCTTGAATGCAATGCATGTATGCTATAGAATTGTAAAAAAAATCTTGAAAGTTGTATATATGAAATTTAATTATTAAAGAAATTAACATTTTGTTTTTCTCCTCATGTTCTTTCTCAGACAACTGCCAAAATGTGTTTTTTTTTTAAGATTAAAATTATATAATTAATATTTGTACAGATATTAATTTTTATTTTTTAATGAAGTACAGTTCAATTTAAAGCTCATCACATACTTATTATTTGTGAATGCATTAGGATTTGTCTTATAGTTTGTAAGAATATAATTGCATTAATTTTTAATTCATATTTATTTGCACTGCTTAAAAAAAATTAATAAATGACTTTAATATGTATTTATTCTTGTCTCTTGAAATCTTTTAATAACCAAAGCTTCAAATGTGTAATTTTGAGAAGTTATTTGATAATTTTATATACTTCTAACAAAAAATAAATTATTTTCTTACATATTATGATTATTTTAATAATTATTAGTATTTTAAAAAATAGAGACTGAATTCTTGCTTTGTAATCAATATACTATAATAGTTTGATCAAAAGTTGCTTATAATTAATTTTCTTTTGTAGAAGAGTATTTAGGAAAGAAGAACATTTTGTTCATCGTAGTTGATGACCTCCGACCTGTCTTGGGATGCTATGGTGATGACAAAGCTATTACACCAAATATAGACCAATTAGCATCAAAAAGTGTTCTTTTCAAGAATGCTTTTGCTCAGGTTTTCATTCTTCTGCATGATATTTTTTCTGTTTTTACCTTAAAAATATATTTAATAAAATTATATAGCTTGATTGAATCTCTGGATATTTCATTTAATGAGATCCTTTATTAGGAAAAGACATTTTCCTTTGAAACATATTATTCATATTTCATATTCAGTTGCTAATATATGTTGAAAAATTAATTACTTTGTGTGCTATTTACTAAATTTTAATGAAAATTCTAGTTAATTATTTTTTAATTACCTGACATTAATTTAATATTAAATCCCTGAAATTGCAAATTGAATATATTTAAGTATTTGAAAGTAAGAGTAATGTTTCTGTGGACTTACAAATCAAGTCAAATGTTAACTAATCAGTATAAAAGTACAAATAAATCTATATAAGATCTTGTTATGACCTGTGGCCCTTTATGGATCTGAATGCTGGTTGTTTAATTAGGCAGAAAAGGAATCTACTGATTTTTGAAAGCAAAATACTGAGGAAGCTTTTAGAACCACTAAAATAAAATAATCTATGGAAGATTTTATATAACCATGAAATTTATAAAAAATATAATGATCCTCACATCATAAAAATTATAAAGGCTTCTCATATTAAATGGCTAGGCTATATTATTAGACATGATAATTCTTTGTCTACAAGAAAAACAAACTCTTTCAAGAATAAAGACCTCATACTAAGTGGTTAGATAATGTGGAAAATGATAAACTGTTCGGAGTAAACCGATGAAAAGCTGTAGCACAGTATAGATCCAGATATGGGAAGTTATATATATATGAAAGACAGCCTTAGTCTGTAACAAGCTATAATGTACTGAATGATATATCTTTATATATTTTGAAATGACACTAGTTATTCTATTTCAAAGTCTTCTGTATGGTGATTATAAATTAAAGTTGAGTAAAATTTTATTCATTTTTCAATTTCGGAAACATTCTAGCTTCTTTAGGTGAGGGGAGTCTGGGATTACCTAATTTTACTACCTAGCAGGAAGAGTGAGACTTAGCCATATTTACCTGAAATTCAAGGAAAAATTAAAGGAATGCAAAAAATCCAAACAGAAAGTTACACTGAGGTCTTGGCTTTTTAATATCTATGGTGAAATGCAATGCATAAAAGTATTAGAAAATTTAGTTAAAAAAAGCAGTTATACAAATAAGAAATAAAGCAATATATTTTATACTTTGTTCAAATGTACATTTATTTACAAAAGTTATGTTTAAAAATATATTAGTTTTATACTAATATGTTTTTAAATATCACTTTTTAAATTTAACCATTTGTAAAAAAAAAAATTATACTAAGCATTTTCATAGAAATTTCAATTTAGGAGTATAATTGTATGAAGTTTATAATACATTATTTCAAATATTTTTTTCTGTTTTTGATTAAAGAAAGTGAATTTTGAAAAAATGTATTAAAACTGATAAAAAAAAAAAGCAGATGAAGTTTATGATATCGATAATAAGAATAAGGTATTTAATTACTGACTTTTTTTTTTTTTTTCCAAATAACTGCCATGTGAGAATTTTTTCCTAAAGTTAATCAAATAATTCCAGAAAAATAGATTATATTATAAATTTAAATATATGTATATAATTTAGTTTGTATGATATGTAACTAAGTAATGTACTTTTGTTTAAAACATAACTAATAACCAATATGTCAACAAAATTTTCATTTGCTAGAGTCTGAAATTCTATCACTATGAATTTTCAATACAATAAACTTATTTTATAGTGTTTCCAATGAAGATTGTTCCAAAAGAATTTGATTGTATTAATTAATTAACTAAATTACTAAATAAAATTGATTTACTAGCACTAAATTAATTTCATTTGATTGTTATGCAGTTTCATTTGAATTTTTAAAAATTCATTGCATAGTCTAACCCCTAAATTTAAAATGTGATTTTTTGATCTTTTGATGTTAAACAAATTATCTTAAACAAATGAAGAAAAAATGATGTGTGTATTGTAATAGATATTTAAAATCAGATTAAAAATTGTTATTTCAATAATCAAAAATAATTCCTCTAAAAAATTTGTTGATTTTGTATTTTTTTAAATTAAAAATTTTTTAAGATTAATTTATTCTTTCTTTTCTTAAGCAAGCTCTTTGTGCACCAAGCCGTACTTCTTTCCTGACCAGTCGTAGGCCTGATAGTTTGCATTTATATGATGCAGGAAGCTATTGGCGTGACACTGTGGGAAGTTTTGTAACAATACCCCAAAATTTTAAAAGTCATGGATATGAAACTATCAGTGTTGGAAAGATTTTTCATCATGGTAATTATATGGAAATACTTAATTTTGTTTTATAAATCTGCAAATATTGTGCTTTATAATTTGTTTGACTGACATTCTTTTTAAAATGAAACATATATCAATGAATTTCAAAAAAATCATGAGCCAAGCTTATACCTTTAAAAAAAATTTATATTTTCCTTAAAAAAGGAAATTTTTTATGTCTACTTTCTACTCAATTTTTACTTCTGAATACATGATATGTTTGATTTTTTCTAATATTGCTTATTATGTATAACCAAAAATACAGTTAAAATAATAATCAGTATGAATGTTTATTTTCTTAAAATATTGTAAATTTACTCTCAAAGCATTTTTATATCACCTTTTTATGGATGTAATTAAATTTTAAGGAATTTTTCAAAAATTAAATTATGCACTGTGTTGAATATTGTTCCAATACTTTAATAATTATCGCTGTAACAAATATATTGCTCTTAGAAAGGAAAATTTTGCCTTAAATTCACAATATTATGTTCTATTATAATTAATTTAAAAAATTATTAGTAACATTAGGTAAAGTAACATTTATTAGTTTAATAAAAGTTTACAGTCAGTTACACATTGATTAATTGGCCATTATTAAATGTAATAAAGGCACCAAAATGTAATTAACAAGATGAGCATTACACAAAAGCTATTACAAAGATAGGGTTACCAAAAATTAAATTTTATTGCTAAGATGTATCAGCAAACCAAACAGTACCCAATTTTACATCAAACCCAATAAATTGTTTCTTAATATGCATAATATCATTGGTAAGATTAAAACACAAATATTGGTTAAGGATTTGCTAGTGTATATTAATATTCTTTTTTCATGTATTAATTGTAAAAAATTAAAATATATTGAACAATACATTAACATTATTACTTGGTAAATAACATTAATATTATTAATATAATTTACTTTTAATATTTTTATATCAAAAGATCTTCAACACTGTAATAGGCAACTTAATGACCCATAGTATCTATAAGTATTTTAAAATCCACTATATAAATTGCATTCAAAGACTCTGACATGGATAGTGGGCCTTACTGATATATCACAAATTAGAAAACTCAAGAAATTCCCAGGCATTCATTTTGATGTAAAAGGCAGAAGTGCATCCATCAAATTTTTGTTATTCATTGATGGCTGGAATTAAATTCAAGAGCTTTTATTCTGAAAAGTGCTGTCCTACTTTGAACTGTGGTGAGTGTATACCATTAATGTTTATAATTATATATTTATAATTAACTTGATTAGAAAAACTTGCCATTGAAATGGAGCATTTTTTTTCAAAAGGATTCTTTCTATGTTTAGCATTTCTTAAAGTTATAAAAATCAACCAGGTTTTATAAATTTTTCTGTCATATTTCCTCTAAACTAAAACCCAATGATTAGTGTTCTGATTTTTGTTTCAACAGTTTGAGTTTCATTATTACATCAGGTTTGTGGATATTTATAGGGTTTAAACCCAATTTAAGATTCCAGTCCATTCATTCAAGATTAACTTTTAATTGTTAAAAATAGCTATTAACATACAAACTTTCCTCTAAACTGAAACTAGAATTGTCAACAGTGAGAAATGGAAAATTGTAATCTTGAGAGATAATACTATTTTATAAATCCTAAGACTCTAAAATGTTTTAGTTTAGAATCTTTAGGTGATTATTCATTATTAAACATTAATTGTTCCATTGTTCTGAAAATATTGTGTAATTAATTTTATAATAATTACTGGAATAACCCTTTAAACTGGATAAATTTCTATTTTCTTTTTCAGTAAGTTTATTATAAAATCTGTTAAATGTAGAGTCTAGCATGTTGATATTCATATTTTAAAGTCTTAGAAACTGAATATTGATTCTTAAACTGTTATAACTTTTTGTGTTATGTTCAAACATATTAAGTTATTCTTATTTTATAATATTTTAACAAATTAATTTTTTTATGTGACAACATCAAAATTTATTACTAAAAAATGTGTGAAAATGAAAAAAAAATTGTTTTTATAAATTAGAAATATATATTTATTACACAAAATATTTTGAGTAATTTTTTAAAATAATTGCTGTTAAATATTTACAGAATTCATAAAAATATTCAAGTAAATTATTTTTATTTTTAATATTGAATTTGAATTGGAATTCTAGTTCTTATTACTCTTTGCATTTTAATAATTATGCAGAATATGTTTTTATATGCGATCATCAATTAATTCCTATTTCTAATCATGGCGCAGCTTGTCCTTACTTGGACCTTGCGCCATAAAAACCAACCAACCAACCTATTTCTAATCGTATAAATTAAAGGGAACTAAAAGTGATGTTTCTTTTAAGCACTATATTAAGAGTCAGATAAACCATAAAAAAATATGCTGAAAAATGCTATATTTGATTAAAGAAATTATATTAAGGCTTAATGTAAAATAAATATTTGTAAGCAAAATTTAAATTATAGCTTATCTATAAAAAATGTAACGACTCCTAAAATAATGAGTTAGATTGTTTTTATTTTGCTTTATAATAATTAAAAAAAATTTCATCATGTTTTTGGTAACATTATTATTGCTAGTATATCTGTTAATGAAGAATGAAATGTTACAAAAAATGACTATATTTTATCATGGAAATAGATAGTTATTAATTATTAATTGATTAAATGATTTTTTAATTTTAGGAATTGCCTCAAATGAAACTGACGACTATCCTTATAGTTGGACAAAACTTCCATTTAGGCCACCAACACAAGAGAATAAAATGAAAAAGGTATCTTAAATTTATAGAGTAATTAAATTTTATTATATGCTAAAAATGATTCTTTAAATAAATTACTTTTAATATATATATATATATATATATATATATATATATATATTATAAAAATACAGGCAACACAGAATTAATTTTAGTTAAATTCAATTTTGCCATTCACAAATTCAATAATTTTTTTTAAATACATACATTATAAATAATTATCATAATTATGAAAGGTATTCATTTACTATTTGATGTTTTCATAAACTTCCATTATTTTATGGAATATGAATGAAATTGTGTCTGTTACAATATTTTTCATAATGATTTGATTGATATATAGATAATAGAATTATGCTATGCTTATGATTTGATAATAGAATTATGTAAAAGGCAAGAATGTATTATTTTACAAATTTATTAAAAATTTCAAGTTATTATACAAATAAATAAAAGTTATTATACAAATCATAATATTAAGAATATATTATTATATAGAATGTTATTTATATATCAAAAAGTTTTTTTTATAACTTATTAATAGGCTTATCAAATGCTTTGCTATGCATTTTTATTTTATTATTCCAACAAAAATATCTCATCTGACTTTTGCATACCTGTAAATTGAAGTGGTTCACATAATTTACTGTACTTATTCAATTTCAAGCTTCATTAGTTTACATTTCATTTCAGGAAACAATTTACATAAAATGTAAAATGCTTCTTTTTGTATCTTCTAACTAATGTAAAAAAGTTTAATATTTTAATTATCTTGTTTATGATACAATAATGTTATTATTATTAATTTTATTTATTTTGAATGGTATTTATTATTTTGAACATCTAATAAACTTTCTTGACACTGTTTTGTGATTGTAATAAACTTGATTTGATAAATCAATGTTATCAATCTTGATCTTATTTTTTTTAGCACTTTACATTTAAAGAAATTGAAGTTAATTTAGTATTATAATACAATTTCTTTTACTTCAATATACTGTATATGCAATATTTATTCTTAGCTGAAAGTGTAAAGTTACTTATTGGAAATTTTATCTTAAATCAAGTATCACTAACTAAATGTATCTGACAAGCTAAATTCTATTCAGAGTCAATCATTAAGAAATTTAGTAAATATTACAGAAAACTTATAAGATAGAAGTTTTTTTTTTATACTATCTCATCAAATTAATGTAAATTGGAAAAATAATTAAATTACCATTAGAAATTTGAATTTTAAATTTAATATTAATTCAATCTTTACTAATATTTTAAAAAAAATATATTCAGTACATAAGAAGTTATATTCAAATATTTAATATCTTTTCTTTGAATACAAATATTTCAAGAACTATTTTTTATATTTCCTATATAATATTTTAATATTTTTTTTATATTTGATTTCTTATATACTAAGAAAAATATGTGCTGACAGGTGAAGTAATCTACAAAAAATTTTGAGGAAGCTTGATTTTGAAAATATTGTAGCAATTAAAACATATCCAATAATTTTGACAAATTAAGACATTCATATGTAAATTCCATTTTCTTTAATAATTGCATGAGATTTTCTAATATGTATAATGACTGAAGAATTGTTAATTACTATTTAGTGATAATTTCAAAATATTATCAAACAATTGAATCAATCAAATTTTTTGTTTCCTTAATTTACTTAAATTGGTTGTTAGTTTAATTTCCTGTACTGTTTGTTCTGGAGCTCTAATAAATCACTCAGGATTTTGTATGCTCATTAGAGTTTAAATATACATTAACAATATGTGTGTCAATGAAAACTAACAAAATTTTCACTGTCATTTGTATTGAAATAAGGAACAGAATTTTTACACTAAGAAAAAAAATAACTTCCACTTAATGTCACTTTATATTTTCTTCATATTGTCTCTCTTATTTGTATATTTCTTGTTATTGGTTTTTTTTATTATAGTCATTAATTATTAAAATAAATGTTTTTTTCATTATGGAGTACAAAGCTAGTTTAAAAGGTTTTGCTAATTAATCTTAAAATTTTTGTTTTTATTCATTATATATAAAATCAATTTACAATTTTCTAGATTTTCTTCTAGGTTTGTCCTTCTCCTGATGGTCAGAAGCACATGAATTTAATTTGCCCAGTTGATGTAAAAGACCAACCTGGAAAAAGTCTACCAGATATTGAAAATACAGAGTATGCAGTTCAGTATTTGAGAAAGAAAAGTAAGGGACCTAACAAAGATGTACCATTCTTTCTTGGAGTAGGATACTACAAACCTCATATTCCATTCAAGTTTCCAAAGGAGTATTTAGGTGTCTAATTGAATTCATTATCATTTTGAACAGAAATAAGTTCAATTAAATTTGGCTAAACATTTTGTTTCATTTTATTAGATTTGTACCCGAAAGAAACAATGGATTTAGCACCAAACAACACTCGACCCTTGAAATTACCTGAAATTTCATGGAATCCCTGGATGGATATCAGAGAAAGAGATGATGTGGCAAATTTAAATGCTAACATTCCATATGGACCACTACCTGAGGATTTTCAGGTAAATTTTAAGCAAATGTTTCATATTCTTGTCAAGGATTTATTTTATTTAATATAAATATTTAAAGGAATGCAATTTCATCCTCAGAAATGTATATTATTATTGCTGATCAAAGATATCAGTTATGATCAAGTCACATAAGTATTTTGACTATGCAAATTAAATGAAATGTTACAATAATTGTGAATAAATGAACATAAGCAAAAGCATGTTTTCTACTGAAATTTTCATATTGACAATATTTTTATAATTAAATTTATGTGTATTGCAGCTAAAATATTTAAATTATTTTTAAAGTAAGTATCCCTCCATAAAAGTAGATTATATTGTAAAAGTAAGAAATTTATTCCCATCAGGGTGTTTACTTGCATTAAGTAAACATGGTTGTCACAATCCCAAGGTACCCCATGGATCTATCCTCTCCTTTATTTTCTTTTCCTATTCTTTGTGTTTTCTTCCTTCTCTTCCTAATTGTGGTTACCTTATAAAATGTTGGAGGTTCCCTTTTAGTAGTTATCACTCCCTTGTTGCTATTAGCTTCTCCTAGCCATTTGCTCTCCATCAATTCTGTCTCTATGGAATTTTAGTGTTGAAAGTGATTCATATAACAGTGATAAAATTTTTCTCTAATTATAATCGAAACTAGTATAAGTAGATTGCTAATCTTCCATTCTTATTCTTACTATCATGCAGATTGTTCACATTTCTCTCAGATGGGATTACTGACAGCCTGGTTAGAAGTGAGGACAATGATACTGTGCAAAAAAGTTACTGATACACTTCCAGATGCTGCTAAAAGCACAATTCCCTAGTTCTTCCTAATTCCACACCAATGTTATAAACCATGGGGGAACAATAAATGCCAAATGTTATACAAGAAATAGAAAAAACTGAGGGCTATCTTTCAAAGGTTTCCCAGCACAGAGAATCTTGTAGCTTTATAAAATCTGAAGCTTTTGCTCATTGAGTATGACAAAGTAGTCAAAAAGAATCTTGGAAAAGATGTGTCTTTCATCATATCAATTTTCCAACAAAGAGTTGTAGAAGAAAGTTAAAGCAGTCAGTGGTTTATATCAGGATTTCTCTATTTTAATATTAGAAAAAAGGGTTGTCAAATACTCTTCTCAATATGATATTGTTAATTTTTAGGAGAAATTTTTGCAAGAGCAACTTACCTTACTTCAGCCTCATATACTAAATTTCTCAGGACCAATGAACAAGCTGAAAAGGAGCCTTTAAAGGTTCATGATAAAGTTTTACAACTCCTATAACTGTAATTTCTCAATATTAGGACTACAGAGACCATTGCCTTAAGCTAAAAATACCAGTTCAGAAACAGGTTGTATATATAAGATGTTAAAGAATCATGGCTAAAATAATAAAAAAATTCTGGAATAAAGCAATAGTTATTCCAATATTGAAACCTTGGAAAGATCCTACTGATTCCTCTACAGAACAATTGCTTTCATGAATTACCATGCTAAAACTTCTAAGGGAATGGTCAGTGCCTGACTTTTTTATGTACTTGAAGATAGTCAGTACATATCACTTATAAAAGTTGATTTTAGGAAGGTAAATCCGCTCTTGACAGCATTATATGTCTTCAAACTCATTAGAAATGACTTTGCACAAAGACATTATTTGTAGTGTCCACATTTTTTAATATAAATAAAGTCTATGGTAGGACATATCATTGTGGAATTATTTGCACTTTAATTTTAATTTCAATGAAATTTTCATTTTTACTTAGAATTTTTTAAAATCTTTTGTATCCAGTGTTGATATAGGATCTTTTTTATTCCATCAATTTATCCTTTTTGAGTGTGCTTCTCGGGTCAGTTATTTTTATATTTGCGCCAGCAGCATTCTTCATGTATTACAACTATCTGTCCATGGAATATTATATGTTGATGATCTTCAGATCTTTTACCAGAGTTCCAATATGAAACTGATTGAAGGATGGCTTTTCACATGGGAATTGCTTTGGACATACTCGATTTACACACAAGCATTTATTGTCATCCCAAATTGCTCTAATTTTTGACACACAATATTACTAAAAATATATGTGTGATGTACTACATACTGTACATCATATTTTAATTTTATCCTAATTTCAATGATTTATGGCTGGGGTTTTTTTGACAGCACAAATTTAATTTTATTAGGTTGAATTAGATTTAAACTACACAATTTTTTTTTTCCATTTTCATGCGTAATTGATTTTTTAATTTTTATTTAAGATTTTATCCATTTTAATTTCTTACATGAACTTTTATTGAATTTTTAATATATTACTGCTTTTATGCATTTGACTTACCTTTTATCATAGAGTTACCATTTTTAATTTTAAACATTGTACAGGGCGATTTGTGCAATATTAGACCTTCTACCAGTAACCTCAACAAAAATCAAATGAAAAAGTTTTAACTTTAAGTAAACACTGGCACCACATAATATTAATTGCTGGAACAGAAGAAAATTCAGCAACACAAATGTCATTGCTATTTAACATAAATTTAACTGGTAAAATGTTTGCAAAAAGTTTTGTGGAGAGAATTTTCTGCCTTAAAAGCTGATACTAGCAATTTCATAAAATTCTCTCATTTTTCATTCAATAGTTTAAATCTATTTAATATTGTACATTTTTGCATAATTATTGAAATGCTATTGAATAAAAGGGTTTTGAAATTTAAGGATAAAGATATCATTAATCTTAAATAATGTATAATATTTATGTATGCCCCTGTGATTACATATCCAGTTATAAATCTCATGCATTAAATACCATACCTACATCTTTCAATATAGTAGAATTCTATTGATCTTAATATTAATTGGGAAATTAGCCACTCTAGCTGTTAAATGGTCAATACTCGGGCTTTCTTTCAACAGTCTGTGGGTTTGAATTCCACTTTGTGACTGGCTTATTGTGTAGTGCTTTGGAATCTACTTTAAATTCTTGGTCCTGATCTAATTAGAAAATTCTAATAAGGATCAATTTAATTTGCAAAAATAACTGAGCAACAAACAAAATAAATCAAACTGAACTTGGAAGTCATTGTGAATAAAAAGAAGATATAAAATATTAATACATACAGTAGAAAGCGCTCATAAGTTTTTAATGAATAATTTTTGTCAATTTTTATACTCATTTTGCTTGTAATAATTTGTATTCAGGTAAATTTTCTTCCTTGTTATTAGTTTTTTATTTATTATTTTGCTTTCTGATTAAAATACTTTCTAGTACAAATTAGTGTTAGATTAACAATTTAAATAAATTTAGTGTAATTTTCACAGTGTTATTTTAATAATTCTTAAAATGAAAGTTTTTCTTTTTAAAAATTCTCTAGTTATTTAAATTTTTAAAGTATGATTTCTTTTGCAAGAATATGAAAATAAAAGTATGCACACTATAAATCGCGAAAATTACTTCATATTATTTTGTTAATATGAATTTTTTTTTCACAGAGGTTAGCCCGACAAGGATATTATGCCTCTTTGTCCTACATGGATGATCAGTTAGGTTTGTTACTTCAAGGTTTAGAAGAATCTGGATACGCTAAGCATACAACTATAGTCTTACTTGGAGATCATGGTTTGTAAATTTTTTTTTTACCAAAATTATTGAAATTTTTAACTTAACTGTATTGTTTAAATGTAATTTGAAATTAATTGAAATTTCTTGAAAAATTTGAAAAATTTAAAATAATGGATGAAAACATTCAACTTTTCAGCAGTTTTGATTGTTGCGAAGAATTATACTTACAAATGGGAAAATTATTCAGAATTTTCCAAGTTTAAAAACATTTAAATAGTTTTGTATTTCATTTCTAGAATAAACATGCATTTAATGCATTGTAAAAAAGTAATGGATAACTACAATAGACTTTATGAAACAATATAATTTGTATATTGCCAGACTAAATTTGCTAGTTTGATATATATATATTTTCTTTGTGATAAAATATTGCTTTTTTTCTGTCAAGATCATGGATATTTCTTCAGGGTATAACTGGGCAAAAGGTTAAGAAAATATAAAGTTTCCTTTACCCTTTTTACTGGAATTCATTATAGCAAATTAAATACTTTTCATGAAAACTCTACCAGTGAATTCATGGCAGTAGATAGTAAATTTGATTCTTACATTGAAAGAAATTTTCAAAAATAAACCTATAAAAGTATTAAAATGTGCGAAGTTCTCATAATTTAGTGCAATATGAATTTCTTATATATATAATTATTTTGAATTATTGGAAATTTGTTTTTAATGTCATGGAACCAAAACGAATTATTAAATCTGTTCATTTAACTGATATATTAAACATAATATTTTGAAAGACAATTTATTACCTGCCAAAAGTTGAGTAATAGTTTGCTAAAATAAATCAGTAATTTTGTATTTAAATTTTGTGAGTGATTTTTCCTTTAATCATAAAAATTAATATTTAAATTTGTTATTTTTGCAATGCTTATTGTAAAAAAAAATTATTACGTTGTTGGATTGATGATCTATTTACAACTAATTGAACTGAGCATTGTATTTATATGTCACAATATATTTGAATTTTTAAAATTAATTAAGATATTTTCTTAGCATGATTTTAAAATTGGTTTCAGAGGATATTTTTAAAGCTTTGTTGTCTGTACTGATAAAGATGTATCAGAATTTTTCTTGTAGATTCTTCTTTTATTTTATAGTTCCAAATTTGTCTACATAATTTTTGTACTGTGAAAAATTTGGCAATATTTCATTTTTGTTGAATTGAAATTTGCTTTTTTTAATCTTTTAAATTAAAATTGATGTATTCTGTTTAACAATTTTTAATAACATTAAGTCATTTAATTATCAATTAACTGCTTGAAAAATGATTAAAAGAACAGACTTTAGGAATTTTAAAATTGTTTTTCAATTAAATAGAACTATTTTTTGCATCACAATTAAAATATTTACTTTTAATGTGAAATAATAAAAAATTATGTTTAAGCTAGAAGTTTACTAGAAGAAAATCATTTCAAATTGTTTGTTAATTGCCCTTGAAAATGCAAGCATACTTTAAATCTTTATAATTTTTATAACTTTAAAGGCTTGTTTTAAATCGCTTAATGCTTTTCTTTTACTAACAGAACACTTTTTAAAATATTTACCAATATATAAAAAAATTTAAGGTTTTAACCATATTATCTTCATTTTGACTGTTGTATAACTGTAATAATTTTTTAATGTAATGTTACAAAACAGCCTTAAAGTAAATTTTAAAAAAATACAGTACAGCTTTTTGTGGTAAATTATTCCTGGATATTAACTTCAATATTTTTTGTACAGGATGGTCTTTAGGAGAGCACCAAGAATGGTCAAAATACAGTAATTTTGAAGTTTCCCTTCGTGTTCCATTGTTAATTTATATTCCAGAATTAATGGAAAAGAAAAGAAAACCTTTCCAATATGAACCAGTCTTGAAAAGAATTAAATCAAATAATTCCTCTAAAGTTGGCGATGATTCATTTCCTAATTATAATCCAAAATATGTTACTGAAGAACTTGTTGAATTAGTTGATCTTTTCCCTACATTATCTGACATTGCTGAAATAGCTGTTCCACCTTTATGTAGAATATACACGACTGAATTTTGCTCAGAGGGACTTAGTTTTTATGACCTTATTAAACATGTCGTTGAAGAACCATGGTATGATTTTCATTGGAAGACAGCAGCATTTAGTCAGTATCCTCGACCATCGCAAGTACCTCAAAATAATAGTGATCAACCTGAACTGAAAGATATCGAGTATATGGGATATTCAATAAGAACCACTAATTTTCGGTACACAGAGTGGTTAGAGTTTAATAATACAGATTTCAAACCGAATTGGGAAAATATTGTTGCTAGAGAATTATATGACCACCAGCAAGATCCTTTTGAAGCTGATAATATATGTGATGGAGATAATTGTCATGAAGAATATAATAATACTGTGATAGAATTATCAAGGAAAATTAGGAAAGGTTGGCGGCATGCCATGCCCCCTGGTCTATTTGATGGTCCTATCAAGATTTCATAGTCTCTATGATTTTAAGTCCTAATAATATTTTATAATTAGTGCCAACATTAAATTTATCTGAATTGAATTTATATTTATTATTTCTGAACATCTTAAATTTCAATGAAATTATATAAAAAAAAAATTTAAATGCTTAAAATATTTTGTTTTAAAGTGCAGTTTAATTCAATACCAAATCTTTTAATTGTAACGTTGAGTTATAAGATGTTATATTTTGATCATGTAGTATATTCTTTAGCTAACTAAAAGCGCACAATATTTGAGGTAGTTATGACACTGTTTGTCTTATTTTTAAAAATAATTTTGGTTAAAGAAATCCCTTTGTAAGCTTAAAAGCTGCCATTAAATTTTTATCATCCTGATATCTAATATGTGCAAATTTCAAAATTTTAATTTTGATTTTAAAACATATAAGATTTTTTAAATTTATGCTTAAACAACTTCTTAAGTGTATATATATATATATATATATATATATATATATATATATATATATATATATATATATATATATATATAAATTTATTCAACTTTGAGGAAAATTTTATTTTGTTTTATTCATAGTTATTTTCTGCTTAATTAATAAATTTATTCTGTATACATATGAAAATTTATTGCATTTTGATACTGAAGTTATAACAATATTGTTTTTCTAAAGAAAAAATGATTGAGTTTTTATATTAATGGAGTTCTTATTCATTTCTTTGATTTTGAGTTATTGTTTATTTATTTATTTATTATTTTTTTTTGCATAAAATAAAAATTCCATGTAATATTTAAGAAAATAAAATATTTCATACTTAGCATTATTTTATTTATGGATGAGCATGTAGTTCTGTATATGTGTTTTGTTTTCAGTTAATTTGGAAATTTATTAAGGTATTTCAAAAGTTCTTAATTCTATTTAGCGTTATAAATTAAAGAAAAAAATAATGAATATTCTTCTAAAAGGGATTATATACTTTGAATATGTATTGCATAAAAAAATTCTTTTTCAAAAATATTTGTTAATATAAAGCTTGTGGATTAAAATGCTAAGCAATTATTTTGTGGAAAATATAGTTTTATAAAATGCCATCCTTTGCGTTTTTAAAAACTTTTTTTTGTTATTAGATTTAAAATCTGATTTTGTGCTTTCTAAATAATTATTGATTTAATGCTTTAAATGCCTTTTAAAAAACACAGAACTTCTTATGCAAAAATAACATGTATTTAGATAATATTAAAAATTAGTTACATACATATCAATGTATTATAACGGAATCCTTTGTATTATAGAAATAATTGTAATTTATTTTGTACAGAATGTATATGATGTAAAAATGTTAAATTATATGCATGAAAATGTAATTGTAAATAAAATAATTGCATTAAAAATATTCAATTTTATTTATAGATTATAGCCTTTACTTATTAACATACTTTCGTTTTAAACATGTTATGGACGGATGTTTATGTGAAGTAACATATACAAAATATCATTTGTCATTTGTGCACATTATCATAATACAATGGAAGTTTCATGTTAGTAAATAAATTTTTTCATATTAATAAAAAATACAATTTATTAGTACTTAAGTCCTTTATTGAAAAGAAAAATTATTAAAATATTGTTTAGATTGCTATCACACAAAATGTATAATTTATAAATATAACAACTCTCCTAATATATTTTCTTTCAATGGGGCAATGTACCAATTTAATTTTTCATACTTCAAGCTTCTGCATACAAAACTAAGATTTGTAGAAATCTAAATTTAAAAAAAAAAAAATGTTAATAATTGATATGAAACTAACCAATGTAGAGAATGCTTGTCAGCATTGACTAAAATGGGCAGTCAATGTCAAGTATTTTGAAGTAACAAAATTCATGTAGAATATTTTGAACAATAACTGTAGTCTAGACTGTTAACATTAATGCACATTTTTTACTATACAGTAAAATTAGTAAATTGTTAAATATTTGATATTTATTAAATGTGCACCATAGAGTTGTGTTCAATATATATGAAAAATAATTGCTTTTTAAACCTTAACATGAATTATTTACAAGATTGTAAGAACTAAAAGGCTATTTAAATATTGAAAATTATTCTACGATACCATATGCATTATCTACAATAAGAAATATTCTCTTTTTACTTGTATATTAATGACAATTAATTTTCACCATACTAATTGAATAACCTCTTTATTTTCTGTGATGTGTTTATATTGCAAAATGAATTTGTGTATTGTATTTTACGAGAAAATGAAAATATCTCGCTATATATTGCTAAAATAAGTATTTATAATACATAATATCGTTTAAATTTTTTTTATCGATTTAAAAATATAATCTATATATTATATTTTTTCATGAGTAATTTTCTGAAATATATATTTTGATGGGATTTATAAAATATATATTATTGTATATTTATAAAATATATATTATTTATGTGGTAGAAAATATATTTTATTGTGTATACCATGAAAATATTTTTTTAAAAAATATAATGTATTTATCATATCTGAAGGCAATTTCATCAAAGGTTCTCTTTAATAACTATTAAAATCCATAATAGCATTTTCAATGTATCCATTATAAATTTTGAAATAGCATCTTATTGAAAAATCTGCTTCAGAAATCTATTTTTTCAATGAATTTAATTTTACTGTGAAATAATTTGTGTGCTTATAATGGTATGAGTATTTTTTGAACAAATAGAAAATATAAGTAAAAAAGTAAAGACATATTTTGTACCTTACATTCCATTCATAGTACATTCTAAATTTTTCATTTTTAAGCAAACTTAAAATCAAATTTTAATTTAAGTATAAACTATAAAATCCATAATTTCATAGTTATCAATGTTTTACACATGAAATATTTATTCAGCTAAAAATATTCTTCTTTATCTTCAATAACACAGGAAATCTTTGGAGCTTCTATTGCTGCATCGTCCTGGTTTTCAAGTCTGTGAATTCTTTGTTTGAAATTGTTCTGTGTGGCAACAAATTCGGCTAGGAATCTGGCCAATCTTGTCTGTATGACCTCTATTGCATTCTCCAAGTTTTCAACCCTGTCTTTCATAGTTGCTTGTACTTTTTCTGCAGCTTTTATCGCCTCTTCATCCAGCAGACCATCTTTCATGAGAATCTGCTTTCCTCTTTCAATTAAGAGCTTTTGCGCTTCTGGATACTCTTCTAAGACCTGTGAAATAAAAAAAATTTTTCCAGAAAAGCGATTTCAATACTCTAGTTGCCTATAAAATTTTAACTTAAATATTTTTATTTTCTTCATTTCTTTATCATTGTTTCATTTTGAATCACTTTAAAAAAATGGATTAAAAAGTTCTAATTAAACTACGTTCGAATTAAAAATTTATAAAAATAAAGTAAAATTTTTTAAATTTTTATATTCGATTTTTATAAATAAATAATAATTTTCAAAAATTAATAAATTTTTTATAAAAATAGATAATAAGAAGTAAAGGAAATTTTTATATTTGAAATAATTTGTGTTCTGAATAAGAAAAATATCTGGTTGTCTTGTGCCAGCTAGCATTATTGGGTATGATGCTCCACTTTTCCAAGTGAAGCATGATTTGGTGTAGAGCCCGACTTGGTCAGTACACACATGCCACAGGTACCCGTTTATAAGGTAGGCAACCATACAAGGAAATGACAAAGGCAGGAGAGAGAGAGAGAAAGTGCATTCATGCTGGAACTGGGATTTGAACCCAGGAACTCCCTATCCGCTGTCAGGCATGCTGACCACTAGATAAGATGGGTGGCGAAAAATATCTTACTCATTCAAATGGGGCAAAAATTTCAAACAATGTTTCATTTTGTTTACTCTTTTTAAAAATATCTTTGAAATTAACATATATCTTTTGACATTAAATATATGCTATTAGAAATAAGGGTGCTTATGTATTACCTTGTTAGTAAACTAAAATAAACCAGGTCTTTCCAAAAGAAATTGTTAAGCAGAAACTCAAAGTATTTTATAGATCATAGAAAATAAAGGACTTGGTAAAATACTATGGCACAAAAATTGTTGCGCTAATTCACGAATTTTATAATACGAAATATAAGAACACGACAGATTTTCTAGTCTACGGCATATACAATAGTAATCGAAATAATTTAAGATTTCATATCTTTAGTGTGAAAATGTATATTTATCATCGTATGTGTCAATAAATTGATCAAATCGAAAGTCACATGTTGTATAAGAAGTTTATCTTTAATATGTTGTTCATGAGTGCTGAATGACCCGATGTTATAGAAACAAGCAACTGAAATACTTCGAAATTCTGATGGATAGCGTGAATCATGCTTTTGAAGGAAAATTATTCTCTTTCAATTATGTCATCAATAAATGTGAATTTTTCTGAAAAGTATATATATATATATATTTTCGAAAGAAAAAGTCCTTGCGATAAAAAATTTCGTTGTTTAAAAAAAAATTATAATTTGTGCTTAAATGCAGCTTTAAAATTGAATAAAAAATAAAATATCAATAATTATTGTTATTGATATATATATATATATATATATATATATATATATATATATATAGTAAATCGATTTATTTAACCACCGTGGATAATCTGAAAAAAATAAATAAATAAAATAAGAAAACTTTCCCCATCAGAAAAACATACAATAAGGTTTTGGAAGAAATGCCGTTTATGTTTCATAAAATAAATAACAGATGGTGCCACGATCCAGCTGACCATATTTTAAATATATATACACTGGTGTGCAAAACTTAAGCAACAAGTGGTTTTTCGGAAACAGCTCCCCAACAAAGTATAAGATAGCCATGAAATTGCAGTATAATATGCACGTAATTCAACAGAAAGATTATTTGCATGCAAATTTTCGAAATAAAACGTCATAGGTGATGTAAGCGTACGTAAACCTTGTGGGTCGGCGCGCGCAGGTCAAAACTGTGATAAAAGGATGAAGAGCACCGTAAAGACATTCGCTGTAAGTGCAAGTGATTTGTTTTGTGGAACATGTCTCCAAGAAATCATTTAGACGACTTTACTCGAGGAAGAATGATTGGGAAGCTTGAGGAGGGGCGTAGTGTTATCAGTGTCGCCGAAGAGTTCGGGATCAACAAAAGTGTTGTTTCTCGTGCTTGAAATGCCTTTAAAACTACTGGTACAGCTGTTCGGAAGATTGGTGGTGGCCGTCCAAGGAAAACAACACCAAAAGATGACCGTTACATTGTCCTCTAGGCGAAAAAAAACCGTTTTCAGTCAGCGAGCGCCATATCTCAGCAACTGTGCACAGCCATAGGACGACAAGTATCAATATTTACAGTGTCCAGACGCCTCCACAAAGGTGGCTTATTTGCTAGACTTCCTGAACGCTGCATACCTTTAAAAGTTGCCATCGGCGGCACCGTTTAGAGTGGTGCAGAGAACACGAAACCGGGACACCTCCTCAATGGAGCCGCGTCCTCTTCACAGATGAGAGTCGTTTTAGTGCTACAAGCGATTCTCGACGTCAGTTGATCTGGAGAGAGGTTGGAGCTCGATTTCATCCAAATAACATCGCGGAAAGAGATCGTTACGGTGGTCCTGGAGTTCTCGTCTGGGGTGGCATTATGTTGAACGGGCGGACTGAGCTTCAGATCTTCGATCGAGGTTCTGTAACTGGAGACCGCTACTGCAATGAGGTAATCCTACCCCACATGTGCGTCTGTTCCGAGGGGCCATTGGACCAGACTTCATATTTATGGATGACAATGCCCGTCCACACCGTACTGCCAATGTTCAAGAGCTACTGGAAAGTGAAGATATCACACGAATGGACTGGCCAGCTTACTCTCCAGATCTAAATCCCATAGAGCATGTGTGGGATGCATTAGGGAGACGTCTTGCGACACGACAGTATCCTACTGGTAACACCCATCAGCTGAAAGAAGCGTTAAAGGAGGAATGGAGACGTTTACCCCAAGAACTCCTGGATAATCTGGTGCTTAGCATGGAGAGACAATTACAGTAAGGGGAGGGCATATCCCATACTAGGGAACATCTGCCAGTTGTACTTACGCTTCTTCAGGCAATCATGTGTAACGCCACTATATGTCAAACAAAGCCTTTTTTGTTCCATACCCTACTTTAAGCTTTATATTCATTTCTGCGCCATTATTCTTTTACCATCGTTTAAGTACAGAATAATGTACATCATATTCAAATTTCATGTCAATCGGATGATTTCTTGTAGAATTATGACGGAAAACGCACTTGTCGCTTAAGTTTTGCACACCAGTGTAGCATTGTGCTGTATATATTTAAACGTTTAAGAACGAATTGGGTTCTTTCGAACGATATTACCTTTATAATTAGCTAATGCCATTTCGTATTATGTCTTGATTTGAGATGTTTCCCTCTGGAAACATTTAAATTCGTGTATGTGGAACCCAAATTGATTAAGTTTTTCAGCAAATTTTAAACTAAAAGTTACAGAGAAGGCGACAAACTTGTTAAAATAAGATGACACACACACACAAACAAGGCATGCGCGGTTCGAAAATAATTCATTTTTCATTTAATTATTAACGAAATAAATGTACTTCATTTTTAAAATATGTTTAACCTCGTTTTAAAAGTTATTAAGAACTTAGAATCGACTTTTCATATATTTTTTATAAGAATGGATCCCAAGAGGCATATGTCGATAATGTTAACAATTGACGTTTACCTTCTTGGACTAAAAATTGCTTCCAGTTATAATTCCAATCGTGTTTAAAAATTACTTTTTTGAGTTAATCTTTTTCTTATTTAACTTTTATTTTAATCAATAAATAATATGTATGCACGCGCACAAATACAGGCGCGTAAGCCAATACATACAAGTTCTTTGCGCTGATTTCGCCTGAAATGAGTTTTACAATCACGTTTTCAATTTAGAATTACGATAACAAATTTGATACTTGAGCTGGCGTCTTTTCTTCAATCAATGCTATGTACCAAATAGCGTATTTGGACGCTACAGAGCTTTGAACGTACATAACACTTTTAGCACGATTGGCTTTGATTGAGGTAAGTATCAAACCAACGACCTTTAAATCAAGAAAGTAATGTATTGCTGCTCTGTAATATATAGAAATGCTGTGTTATCAAACTTCTACTATCAAAAAAGCATAGCATAATTATTCATTAAATTTATTATTTTTATTTTTTTAAAAAATATCATTTTTACAACTTTTTCCATTCGATTTATTTTATTAATTTTACCAAGTACATTTTATCAATAGTATTACAAAGTAAGCGAAATTTGAGATTCTTAAATATTTACGAGTTCAGTATTTGAAATAATATTTTCATACTTCATTTATATTGTTTATCATCACTTCAAAACTTAAAAAAAAAATGTTTATCTCTCAAATAAGTTTTTTTTTTTTGAAATTGGATATCACAGTGGTTTGGAAGGTCTCAATTATAGTTTTATATACACTTTTATGTGCAGTTTCATAGCAGTTAAAATGACGCCGCTGAAAAGATTGTTTGCAGCATTAGGTTTCTAAAATGAATACGCCGTCAGTATATATTTAATTCTTTCATCTTATCCAAATGAGAAATTTTTGCCCCCGTTGTTGTTGTCGTGTGCCAGCTAGTCTGACGACATGGGGGGCTCTGCTCCACTTTTCCAACTAAACCATATTTTGGTGTATAGTCCGACTTCTTAAGTACACACATGCCATAGGTACCCGTTTATAAGGTAGGCAACCATCCACACCTCAATTATACAAGGCAAGGAAAAAGACAGGATAGAGAGAGAAAGTACATCCATGCCCGATCCTTGGTTCAAACCCAGGACCTCCGTATCCGCAGTCAGGCACGCTGACCATTAGACAAGTTGGGAGGTTCTCCACTCGTTAATTTAGTTTCAAAGATAATTAATACTTTAAGTAATTCTTTATAGAAAAATTTAAAATTATGCTATATTTTCTAAGCTCTCTTTGATTATGAGAAAAAAAATACAGTTTTTAAAAATATAAATAATCTAATCCGTTGGCATTTGCATTTTTACTATATATTTAAAAAAAAGTTGTATTTTGTATAATAATTAAAAATAATTCCCAAAATCTTTATATTCTGAACATTACATTATCATTGTGTTGGTAATTCTTGAAAATTGTTAAAATGTGTATGATAAGTGTGTTTAAACTTACGAAAGTATTCTTTGAAATTCAGACAAGTCGAGATTGTTTTAGAAAGTAGAACGATTACAAACGATTGATTACATAAACGTTTTGTCAAAACATTTCAAATCTATTTTTGTTAAAGTCAATACAAAATTACCATAAACGGAAATCGGACTTTGAATTCAAGGGGAGGGGAACAACCACTATGCTTGCTCATTGATTAAATATGACATGCACAACTTGAATAAGTTCTGTTATTTATAATGATCTTTTTTTTTTATTTCTTGCAACAACGTATACATATATATATATATATATATATATATATATATATATATATATATATATATATATATATATTCAAATATTATACTGACATTTAAAAAACAAAATATTGAATATAAAAGTTATAAAATGTTTTGTATGGTAAGCATTATAAAGGAGATATACAAATTTCTTATTAATTTTTTGTTTTAAATATATATTATATGAAATATTCTGTGTAAACAGAGCTTTATTTTATTTTTTTTCATGCATGAGAGTATGCAAGAATGATAGAGATAGAGAGAATAAAACATATTCATTACTGATGCTGAACAGTTCTAAAATAATGTGAAAAGTATTTAAAACGCTGCTTTATGTATTAGAACCGATGCAAATAGTTTTCCTTAATGAAACACTTGTACGAACTAGGTTATCAATAGCTTCCTAATGAGTAAAAGTAAATGTTGTTAACTTCTCTTAGTATATCTGCATTATTTTGTTGATTATTTTATCTCAGTTATTAAACCTGCTGGAACGAATAAACATTTTTCTACCAAAACCGTTTTGAGGAAAGTGTGTCCATGAACAAAATGTGGGCTCTATGTAAAATAACAAAATAATGTTTTCCTTTACAATTTTTCTAATTTATATTCGGTAAAAATAAGTAGTTCTTATAAAGGTTATCCCTTTTATGGTTCAAAATAGAACAATTGACAAAATGCAGCTCTTGAAATTTAATATTTAAAGAATAGAAAATGTGTAAGGAAAACGTATAGTAAGATATTCTATAACTTGAGTATTTTTTTTTTCGTTAACAAATATCCGATATTTTCACTGTTAAATTAAAAATTTTTAAAAGTAATAATATTCTATCAAACAATTTTTCTCGCCTCGATAGCCAAATTTATATCCTTCAGTAATATTTTTACGTGAGTTTCTGATAAAGAAATTATTCAACATTGCTCATTTTAATTAGGAAATTTAAATAATTAAAATTAAAAAAGTTTTGAGTCGTAATTTTTTGCGAAGTAAAGACTTATGATTTTTAGTGTAGCAATTTTAAAATTATCAATTTAACAATTAAGATGACCATACTAAAGCATGTAGTATAAATATCATAAAAAAATTTTTTTTCTTTAAAAATTACGATGCCCGACAATGCTAACTGAGAATATAATTTATTTCCGAGTAATTCTAAGAGAAAGATAGCTCTATAAAGAATTTTCTCTAATACATTTTATAATCACTCTTTCATCATTTAGACTAGTAAGAGAATTTTTATTCGCAAATTTTCGAGTTATCTTTGAATATATATACGTTATCATATATCTTTTATAATTGTATTCCTTATCGAGGAGTAGTTTTGAGTTCCTTATCAAATATCCTCTTTTTAGTTTTTTCTACTCAAACCAATTGTGTATAGATTACTTGGAAACTAATTACTATTTGGAATAAAGAATACATGCTGTCCGTGGAAACTTAAGATAAAAACTCATTCTTCAACTAGGATATTTGAGTTCTAATCTCTTGGAATAATAAGAAAGTTGAATTAATTAATATTTTACATACTTTCCCCAATTGTCTTTTATACTATCTCCAATTGTTTCAAAGGAGAAAAGTAAGTGAAGTTAAGAAAATAAGTGTTCTCACATAGTGTGAGAAGTGAATTGGATTTCATAAAAATTTAAGAATTTTGAATTCCACAATAGGATTTAGTTTTTTTGAGAATTTTATTTTTGTTACAAAAGTTGTAGCATCTTGCAATATGCAAATCAAAAAATATTTTCTGGTGTAAGGTCCAAAAAAGGGCAAACTGCACCAATTAATGTTGCAACGATCTTCTGCCCAATAATGCAATATATATGCACGATATTATAAAAATGCGCAATAATACTGCGCAACGATACTGCACAAATTTTTAATGTGAGAGAATAAAATTATGTTGAGATTATTACAAACATCAAGCTTGAACCTATAAATAAAAGAATAACGTATCCTTTTGAGACTAGAGTACGGTGTAAATTAAATAATCTTTATATTTCCATAGTGCAAAACAGGAAAAAGAGCAATGTGTTTTCTTTCGCACAAGTGCTTCTTTCTGAGAGTTAAAAAATGACAGTCGAATTAAACTAATAGTATTTATATTTTAAAATTTTATGTTTTTCTAATTTAACTTTAATACACTCCTTATAGCCTAAAATTTTATTTCCACGGAAAAAAAAAAATAGAATTTCAACTTACCTCCCAAAGATCTTCTTTTGAGAGACAAAACAAGTCAGAATAACCTACACTCCTCACATTTGCCGTTCTACGGTTTCCGGTTTTCACTCCCGAAATGTTCAGCAGACTGAGTTCGCCAAAGACGCTGCCGTCGCAGAGAGTCGCAAACACCGTTTTACCGTCGTCTGCAACAACCTGTAGCTTGCCTCTTTTGACAATGTACATTTCCTTTCCAACGTCACCTACGTACAGTAAAAGAAATTTAAAAATTAGGAGTTGGCATTTTCTGTATTTTGTTGAATTTGCTAAAATAAGAGTCTTGTGATTTTTAAGAGATTGTAAAATGGAAAAGTTTCCTGTATCATTAACATTTAATGTAGCTCCTGATGATTATTGACGTTTTAATTTTTTTTTTTTTTTTTTTTTTTGGATACTTGGAGAATTATTGAAGTTTAGAAATTTTATAACTGTTTTAAATTATCACTAGTTCCGAAAACTGTTACAAAACTTTAATAATGACTAAAATATTTACTGCAAAATATAGCGAGATTGTCATTGTATCAATGAATAAAAATTTTCTTATAGTTATGAGAGAAATATATAGCTGTGCTAAGAGAGGAGAAACATAACTTTCCAAAATTAATGAAATCTATTCATTAAATATTTCACAGATCAAACAAAAGCGAAAGAATCGGCGATGAGTAGAATCGCTTAATTTTATCAAAATAAATGCCTTACAAACTATGATATTCATGAACTCAATGATGATGTCAAGTCATTTTATCAATAGCAATCAATGTTAAGTTCAGCTAATACACAAATATAATGGTGACATTATATTTCAATAACGATTACATAATATTTTAATACTTGAATGTAACACTTTTCATTAATTGAAATAGTCTTCAAATTTGTGCTCTTTAATAAAGATACCACAAATTATGAAGGAGTAATGTACTAATTGAAGTTGTGAAGTTACCGCTTACTATCAACATGAGATGAAAATAATTATTATTTTATATAGAGCTGTAAGTGCTTTGATTATATTTTATAGTCATTTATATTTTAAGCATAATTTATGCATTAATGTATTAACGAAATTTCTTAGAATTTAATTTCTAAAAGATTGCTGTTTTATTTTGAATATCTTTATGCAAAAGTTAAATTGAGCACGTTTGAAATTGTATTAATTTTTTCTATATCCAAATAATTTTCAATTTAAAAAATATTATGTGCTCACCTTTTCGGCAGATGTAATCTCCAGGACTGAATACTTGCAGTCTTAGTCTCAAAACAAGCTGGACTAACAATCCGGGCTCGCAGTCTTGAAATATCCGCACTTGTTTCAAAGTGTCAAGATGAACGTGGATTGCAATCTCTGCTTTCAGTTTGTCGGGAAGAGTGGAAGTGACAGTGTTCTCATCCATGGATTGCTTGTTTGTCCACAGGTATTCAAACCACTTGATCACGCGATTCTCGAGGTCTTCACCAACTTTACGGAACTCCAAGTATTGTTTCACGTTGTCCATTCTGCTCTGGAACTCTGCGCGTGCTGCATTCATGTTGGTGATCATGCTTCCTATGTTGCCCACAATTGTTGCGAAAATAAGGACCCCTACCAAGAAATCGATCACAACGAATAGGTATTCGATGTCTTGTTCTGGAACAGGCACTTCGCCAATTGTAGTCAAAGTCAAGGTGGACCAGTAAAAGCTGTAAATGTATTGATGACGGAGAGAGCCATACTTTGGATCAGATACATTTTTATATACCTTTAAGAACATCATAGTTACGAATGAATGACATGAAGGAATTGTGACAATTTTATATGACATGGATATGTATTAAATTTTGGTGTTAACTTAATAAAACAATAAAAAATATCTCAAGAAGCAGCTATTACTCACATTATTTATAAGGTAAAAAAGAAGGTTCTTGTCGTTTTCGCATTGCCATTGCATGAAGTGATAATAGGTATGCAAGTTAGCATATGACGTGGGGTTGAGACACTGATCAGTTTAAAGTAATGACATCAATCGTTATAAAAACAGGTCATGGACGCACATTAATCAATCATAAATCGCACAGTAGCGAAGAGAAATGGACGTGTCGAAGGAATTTTTTCAGTGTTGTTTGCTTTATAAATTCACATTGTGCTTATCAGCTGCTGAATCAAGTCGCCGAATATGCCAAATGTTTGGGGATAGTGCTGTGAATGAATGTACGGCAAGGCAATGATTTCACAAATTCAGGTCGGGAGATTTGTCCCTTTATGATAAAGCTGGGGTCTGGAGGACAATTCGTCAAAAGTTTCGCTATGAGCTGCTAACAAAGAGCCAAATTATCACTGCGTATTCGTAGCAATTGGAATGTGTGCAACAGGCATTACAACAGAAGGAGCCAGCATTGGTTAAACACAAGAGTAGTGTACTGTTCTTGGCCGATAATGCGAGGCCGCATGTGAGGCTGATAGTCAGAAATACCATAGACATAGAGCGACTTGGTAGGAAGACTTTATGCCATTATCCTTACTTACCTCACCTTGCACCATCAGATTACCACCGCTTCCATTTCCTGAACATTCATCTTCGTGGAAAATAAATCCTTTACCAATGAAGCAGATTTGCGCCCAAAAGCCCGGAGTTTTACCACAAGAGGATTGCACAACTAGAGACACGTTGACAGAAGGTGCTGGATGTCGATGGTCATTACTTCGAGGACATATTTAGGCGACACTTTCTGTATGTCATGTTCTTTTGGTTTATATAAAAACGACAAAAACATTCTTGTTTACTTTGTAAGAAAATTTGTTGATATGCGAATGAATTTCTTTTTCCCTTTCTCACCCTAACTTCTGAATAATTTTATTATTAGTTTAAAATACTTTAAGGAAACGACATCAAAACTCTTAAAATATATTTCCAATTTTATTTAAGGAAATGTGAATTTAAAATCCATTTTTTTAACATATTACTCAAAAATTTGCATTTAAAGTGGTTATACACACTCATACAGACACACATTGGAAAAATCTTAACACACACACACACAAAAAAAAAAAAAAAGAAATATGTGACATTTTCTACTATGCTGTTATTTGCAAAGTTTAACTTTTCAAGATATTCTAAAAAGTAAGTAATGGAAGCAGCATCTACACTGAGTTTAAAAGCAAATATTTTATAGTAGGTTTTTCACACATACAACAATTCCCCTTAAATGCTATTTTCGGTACGAAAGTTGTCTTACCCATTGAGACGAAGAAACATTCATCAACATTTAAATATATATATATACATACATATATATATATATATACAGATATATATAAACATATATATATACATATATATATATATATATATATATATATATATATATATATATATATATATATATATATATATATATATATATATATATATATATATATATATATATATATATATATATATATATATATATATATATACGTTTTTTGTGATATCATAATTGCTTAGAAAACAGGGAACTATCGTAGTTAAGCGGATTACTATGCATTATCTTTGCGGTTGCCCATTACTAATGTGTGTGTGTTGTATCATAGATAATAATACTTTCAGTTGTAGGATTTATAATGAATATGAGCATCAGAATTATGCAATGGCTACTTTTTAGATGAATCTTGGTTTGGTATTCAGAATCATGATGATTACACCCGTTTTATGAAATCATGGGAAACGTACATTCCCATCACGTGTTTGTATCATCATATTACTTCATCATCTGAAGTAATGATGGTAAACGTTGCCAATGAGAGAGAGAGAGAGAGAGAAGGAGAATACACCTTTCGATTACTTTTTTTGCTGCCATCAAAACAACTTTGAAAGCAAAAAGTTAAATTTCTGATATGTCAAGATTAATTAATGGCTGTGTTTTGTATTTGATGCCTCTTATATGATACTTTAGTCGGACACTGCTTGATTGTAATCAGCTAGTATTGTTCCAACTTTCTTTGATATAAAAACGTCTTTATTTGTTGTCCAGCCCCATGCGTTTTCTTGATTCACTCCTGTGGAAAACATCTAGCATGTGTACAATAGGATAAAGATGTAATTTTTGTATAGTCTGTATGTATAGATATCTTTATTATCCAAATGTATAGATCATATGTATGTCTAGAGTCTATAGATATGATGTATTCAAATATATCGATGTATTAAATATGTAACCACATGTGATTATCTCAAATTTTAGCATTTTCACAGGATACTTTCCTTTAAATTTCAAACTAAAATTTATATAAAACGAACTGGAGAATTTTCTATCTTATCTTTGGTTTTTTTTTCCCGATTTTCTTCCTATCCGTGAGTGATTAATTTATTTAGGACTGTGTAAAGGCATTTTTTATAATTAAAGTGAAAGATATATAACTGTACTATATACATTATTCAACTTTTTCTAATTATAGCTAATAATTGAATCTAATTATTAGTTTTTCTAAAAATGGAGTTAATTCTTATGCTTTGTTGTTTATCTAAATTTATTGAATACATGTTTTTTTCCTAGTCAAATTTAAATTTGTATGCAAGTAAATTTTAAAACTTCCCTTTCAACTGAGGATAAAAATTTCTACAATTTCTGATACTTTAAATGTTTTATAAATCATAGTTTGATTTTTTTGATATTCGCGGATGTACATTTATATTAACTTATCAGAATTATGCCAAATTGTGTGTCCAGAAGTGTAATGCTTCATCAAAATTAAATTACGATTAAGCAGGCTTTTAAATAGGCTTCGATATTTAAATGTAAGAAACTGTGAGATACAAATTTTATTATAGTTAAATCAAACATTCTTGAAAATTTATGCATTTGTTTCCTCATGTCCTGTTGCACTTGTATATTTGTATAATTTATTATTAAAAAAAACACAAAAAAAATTTCTCTTCATTTGGTACAAATTTAACTTTATTGTTCCAAATTTAAGTAACATTACTTTAAGCACTTTAAAAACTTACAATATTTCTTAAAATTTTTAATGACAAAATTAAGCAAACTGAATCACACGAGGGATAACGAAGATCATTTCTGAAGGAATCAGTTAATGATTTGTCTCAGTATCAGTATGTAAATATAAAATTTCTAAAATTGCCATTATATCAAATAAAAATATATTTGACATGATTTTTAAAAAACACAATACGTTTAAAACATCATTATTAATAACATTTAAAATTTACTAAACATCATACAATATTAATTAGGGTTATTGATTAATGGTATTAATTCTGGCTCTAAATAAATGAATAGCATTTTGAACCTAACATTTAGTAATCTGAGTAAAATGAACAAAGTAGCCTACCCATGTGTCCGTACCAAATCCAATGGCGTAACTCATGGCGAAAAAGAAGCATGCATTCCAGTGGATGATTACTAGGATATAAAAAATTAGTTTCGCTATCCGGAAGGCATAGGGGAAGTTGGTCCTGGTCTCCGTCCTGTCGAAGAATTCCAACATTCTCGGAAATCGGAAAAGGCGATTTAGTCTCACTATAACGGCGCATGGTACTTTGGATTTGCATTCTGTCCCTAATATTATGTACAAAAGATCAGTAGGAATGATACTGATGAGGTCCAGCTTAAATGAAAGCGATGATGTGTAATTCTTAATCAGCTTCTTTCTATCGTGCACCAGGAGCCCTTGCTCTAAGTAACCTGTAATAAAAAGTTATCCTGCTTTAATATCGTAGTGTATTTATTGTATGGTAACGTCAAAAAACCTTAAAGAAATCCTGCATAATGAATATTATATTCTATAGACTTCACTCCCCTAGTATTGGAGCAGCATGCTGCAAAGTGTGAGGCGTCGGTTTTGATTTTAACTTCTGTTGATCAAAGGGTTATTGATTTTACATTTTTGCTTACACGTTTGCCGATGGTTCTTGTTAGTTTTCTTTATTTGACTGATGAATATGGAAAACTATTCGTCTTATCAGGAATTAGGTACATAATAAATGCTTGGCTGTTTGATCATCCACACTACGAGTATTAAACATACGCCGCTTTAATATTATTTCAAATTACTTTCCTATCAGGTGTAAATTATTTAGTATTCATTGAATTCATGTTGCTTTTTCTGAATAAGAATTAAGGACATTCATTAAGTTGGTTATCACAATAGAGTCGCATTTTGAGTTAATTTCAAGGAACACATATTTTAAATTTAGGCAATTGACTTTTAATTATTACGAACTCAAACCAAGTTTGAAATAAGGGGAAACGTGTTCCAGTTTGTGTTTTCAATTGTTATAGAAGCTAAATCCCATTTAAATTTTAAAAAAATTGTTAAAGAATTGTAACTTATATAATCCATTTGTCTATACTATGCAATCTATTAATAGCTATATTATGCAGCGCTAATATAATATTAATAAAATTAAAAGATTAATACGCTATTGAAAAGTAATAAAAGTCACTACTGAATTTTATTTAACAAAATTTCTGTACAAAAAAAATGAACAAATAAATATGTAATGAAATCATCATAAAATAAAATAAAAATGTTTAATCCTACTAATATCAGATTTATAATCAATGAAATTAAATTTTAAATGAAGATAAAGAATAAGATTTTTTAAATTGTTAAAAATTCTAAGAAATGATGATATAGATTTTAAATTTAAATAATAAATTACAGAAAAAACCCCAAAGAATATAACATACTTTGTTAAATGTGCGTGATATATTTTATTTATCTATTTCACAAAGTTTTCGAACCATAAGCAGTCTTTAACTTACCAGTTCGGCAATGGGCAGCTATGTCTATTAAGTATATGATATCACAGAGGTAATCCGTGAAGTACCAGAGTTTTGGACAGAGATTTTGTAATTCCCAAAAGACACTGCGGCCAACGATGATGATTGTATTGTAAAGCACAGCTAGAGTTATGATTGCCAACCATCTATAATACAGATGAGCTGCAGGGTCCAAAACAAGCGCACGGCCGAACCTTTATTCCAAAGAAAGAAGTGCAAAAATTAATTGTCTTCAGAAAAATATTTATAACTCTCTTAAATTGTTATTGCTTACATCAATACTTTTACTTTTCAAATTACACTGGCCGTCATTGAAAAAGAAAAATTTAAGAAGGAGTTGCCAGAAAGTGACGAAACTCGGCGAACAGAGAGATACAGCAACGAACAATAAGTGATCTGTATTTTGAAATGATATGCATAATACAGAGCTAGAAGAGGGTCCTATCATTAGGTTGTAGTACCACCGTGGACGGCGATACACGAAGCAACACGTTTAGGAGCAGAGTCAGTGAGGAGTGCGGAGGAATTGTTCTGAGGAATCATTCTCCATTCTTTGTCAATTATTTGCTAAAGTGCATCTTCTGAAAGAGGAAGTGGCAGTGTCTCCAAATGGCGTCCAATCATATCCTAAAAGTGTTCGATTGATGAGAGATATGGCCTACAAGGCGGCCAAGGAAACAGTTGTACATCTTGCAAGGCATGTTGCCTGATGTCAGGAATCAACGGTTGGGCGTTATACTGTTGATAAAGAGCACTAGGGCAGCTTCTGAATGTAAGGGAATGTCATCGGCGGTAGCACATCATTCACGTAACGTTGAGCGGTCATAGTGCCGTGAATACGAGCTAGAAGTGACCTGGAATCGTATGAAATGGCTTTCCAAACCATGATGCCTCGTAATCAGCCTGTTGGACGTTCCACAATTGTTGCGGTATTGGACCTGTCTCCACGTCTACGCCACACTTGTACTCGGTGACTATCATTGAAGAAACAGAAGCATGACTCGTTAGAGAAGACGATCCTGTTGTTGTGTATATGATTACTGTTATTGAATAACAATTATAAATGATATTTTAAATTATAATAAGGTATTATTTTTTTAATTGCGTTGTGTATTTATTATTTTATTTATATTTTTCTACCCAGATCCAATCCTGAAAAATAGAAGCAGAAACTGGCTTTGTTTTAATAATTAGAAATTTCTTTTTATTCACTTATAAAGTAACAAAACTATTTAAACACATATAATTCAATTATTTATAAATCACTTATATTATATCAAGATTACAACTTTGCTACCAACACGATTCAGCATTCACGTGGAGTTCATAATGATACTAAATTGTTTAAAGTTATACTCGTATTATTACTTAAAGTTATAAAATAGGTGGTACCACTCTTGGCTGGAAGAACATTTTAAAAAACATTAACTTACGTACAAACAGTGACTAGGCCGGCCTATTTAGAGGGCTTCCAAAAACATGCTTATAGCTAGTACGAGGAGGCTTCCTTCATCTGGATCGTAATTTCAGTTTCTTCGGAATAAAAATACATTGGCCTTTTTCTTCTTCTTCTTCAAACTTTAATTATATTTAAAATATGTAGGCTTTTATTAACCGGAAATTTCAATTTTCCTGCCACTGGAATCCACTAAAGCGTCAAGCTGGAATCACACACTCACAGGGTTCCTTTTTGAGTCGAAGTCTTGCAGCCTTTTCTTTTCTCCTTTTCTCTGGTGCCGACAAGTCCCTTTTCTCCTCCCCTCGCTTTCGCTTTTCGAAACCGGTTTCCTTCAAGTCCTACGTTAGGGCATCTCAATTCGTCAATATGGGGGGGGGATTATAGAATATAATAAAAAAAAGGACTTCCAGCCAGAAAGAAAAAAATGGGTTGTTTAATTTCTAAAAATTATCCAGGCAGTAAATACAACACTGTGATACTCAGCGGTCCATATCGCTCTAATCCGGCACCATTACAGACGTTAGTGTCTATGTTGTGGGATCAATGGCAGTCTTCTTAAAGGATGCTGTCACTAGCAACCAATCGACGCCAAATGCTTTTGTTCGATATGGGAGCATCCAGGGTGTCTTGCACATGCTGCAAATTTTCAGTTGACGTGCTTTACGGGGCCGTCACCGCCTTCCGTTGGAAGCGTCGATCCACGGGTGCTGACGTCACTCTGGTTTCATCGGCACCCCGTAAACGTTTGACAGTTTCAAACTTCTTCGCCACAGCCTGTGTACTTTGGACGCGTCTAGGTGTCTATCAACTGCAATTTGCTGTAAGGACCGACCTGCCGTTCTCAGTTTGATCATCATCCCCCTCGTAAACTCGTCTGTCAAGTGGAAATGACTTTGTCAACGATGGCATGGCATTCTCTGCAATTACAGTTATTTGCGACAAGAACAAACTTTCAACGGTTACTTTATAAGAAGCAATACGGCACAAATATTACCCACTCTGCCGGTTTCTCACCTTATATCGTATTATACATGCGCTGGAGAGCTGCACATTTTACATCATTTGCATAATTTTGTAAGGTAAGCCTACCTTGAAATTTGAATAATTTTTTGACCACTCCTTCTTGACAATGCATTTCCAATGTAGAGAAGTGTATATTCACATATTCTTATATTCCTATTTGATAGTGTCGAACTGATAGCTGACTGTTACTGGACTTCAATTTAATAATTCGTGGGTTCGATTTTCATCTCGAACTTGAAAGTGATTTGAAGACATAAAATTATGGATGCTTTTTATTATAATACTACAGTTAAATTTCTGGTGCATTTAAAATTATAAAAAATGTTCGCCTTTTAAAAAAAAGTTTATATTTTGGGTGATATGCTTTAAATTGCAAGACGTGTAACACTCATTTAAATTTATTTTAAAATTATGGCTTGAATCAAAAATTTTCCTTCATTTATCATAGAATCGTTCAATAATAGTGTAGATAATAAAAGTTTAAATTATATATGTTTGATTTAATATGATACTTGTAAACTATAGTTTATGTATTTTTGATAGTTTATGCAATATGATACTTTTAAACTATAGTTTATGTATTTTTGATAGGTTGTTTAACATATTGTACCGAGCTTCGAGGTTTGTGTTGATTGAGAGTCGATGAAATAAATTCTGAACAATCATAGGAATTTATTTTTAGAAATTCCTAAAAGATGCCGGAAAAACCCAGCATTGCGAATTACAATTATACAGTATCAATTCAACGGTAAAAAGCTCCCAAAAAAAAAAGAGGTATTCAAATACCTCAGATAGACAGCTCATATCCACTGGCTTATCACTGACGCTGGAAACTCAGACATTGACTCGGTCCATGGAACTGTGGTATTTATAGCTTACTTTACGTGAAAGCCTAGGTCTTTCTCCAAGGTTGCGGAAGCTTCCTGGCCATCTCGCTCAATAATGGCCCTAGAGCTTAGGTGGTGGAAGTTTCCAGAATTATCCATTTCTCACCAAATCTTGCCAAGTCTCCAAATAATCACCAAGAATCTCCCTAATTTGACAAATCACTTGATAAGTTATTCTTAACGTTAGCCTATATCTCTCGATTTTTGTCTCCGAATTTGAGCTCGGATCTGTCTGCCATATCTGAAGACGAATACAATATATATATATATATATATATATATATATATATATATATATATATATATATATATATATATATATATATATATATATATATATATATATATATATATATATATATGTATGTATATATATATATATATATTTACAAACTTTGTAACAATATGTTATTACTGTCTATTCAGTCACATTAATTTTTTAAGTTTTATTCTATCAGAATTCACTGTAAAAATAAACTGAATTTTCCTTGTTACACGGGAAAACTTTGAAGCAGCTATTGGTGGCTATTTGGTGGGAAAGAATTTACTGGTAATGTAGCTTGTATCCAAATTTTTTAAAGAATATAATATTATATTATAAAAAAATGTTAAAAAGTTATATCATTTTTTTAAATGTGGCTATATGTTATAATTGCAATACTTATGAAATTAATTTTAAGTAACAAAAGACAGATTAAAGTAAAAGGAACATGAATAAGTATAAAGAAAGAAATAAAGAATAACATAAGGAATTTTGCCTAGAAATAACTGCCACATAAAAAATATCGTTAGAATAATTTGAGGATCAGCCCCTCACTGTTAAAAGAATTATCTGCGTTAAATGATGAAAGCCACAAGAAATATTTAACAAGTCAACTTCATTATTCCACATTGACCAACATTTGGCTTATAAAGTGCTTTTTGATCACTTAGCAAAGTATGTCTCACAATTGGTAGACACAGTCCTATTGTCAAGTGTCATAAAGTCACTTATGCATCCACGGTTATGATGATACGCTCATTATAATCCACCCTTGTTTGATTAGCAAACAGAACATTAAGCCCTACCTTTCTAAGTGAAATCGCATTTACTTTTGGCGTGTTCCTGGTGCTGGAAACCAAAACAGAAGAGAAAAGCACTTTTGATGGATTCCTTATTAAATCTACTACGGCATATTAAGCGTAAAACTGGATGACATTTATGTGTGTACTTCATTTTACGCTTCTCTAGCTTCAACAGATCCAAAGAGTTGAAAGAATTTAATTGGATTTCTAAGTAAATGGTTGATACAAACATTGCTTTAGCACAATTTTAATGATTACATTATTAATTAAAAATATATTCATTCGAAAATCAGTATTTTCCTTTTTGCTCGTAATGATATTCATCAAATGTGCACTATGATAGAAGTTTTACTTCTAATCATATTCTAATTTTCAAAGAATTTAAATTAATTCTAATCTTCTAAGAATTTTGGTCATTTCAAATGAGAGGTAGTACAAAGCTAGAATAATTTTTGATTTTAGCATGGAACTAATATTGAATATTTCACTCATGTATATATCAATTTAAACTATTTTCTTTCCCAAAACAGAAAAATAAAATTGAATTGAAGTCTTTTTCCCAAAGAACTTTAACATATTACTTTATAATTTCTGTTATGAATGTTAATATTTAACTGAATAATTTTCTCCAGTTTTAATATAAATATATCCCTTAATATTTTTAATTACAAATCTCATATTAATATTAAAATATGTGTATTTATATTGATGAAATTTATATTTCGGTTTATAATTTTCTTAATGGATTATGTTGAAGGATGAATAAGAAAATCTACGTGTCTCCGTAAATCATGAAAATTTTTATTCATTTATTTCATCTCTATGCATATTTGTTGATGAATGCTTGAAATATGCTTACTATTTGATGCTTTATTTGTTGTTGTTGTTCTCGTGTGCCATCTGGGTTAGCAAATTGGGGTGCGCTGCTCCACTTTTCCAACTGAACAGTATTTTGGTGTAGAGTCTTCTTGGTGTGACTTTGGTGTGACTTTTTCATTACACACACATGCCACAGGGACCCGTTTATAGGGTAGGCAACCATTCACACCTCATTCACGCATAAGGAAAGGACAAAGACAGGATAGAGAGAGAGAAAGTACATCCATGCATGAACCGGGATTCGAACCCAGGATCTTCCTATCCATAGTCAGGCACGCTGACCACTAGACAAGTTGGCCAGCATTATAATAAAATATACAATCAGAATAATAATTACTTAAATATTTGAAAGTTCATGCACATTGTAAAAGTGTAAAACACACGTATCCAAGTAAATGCCTCGCGCGCGAAATTTTAAGATTTCCTTTTCATCTCATGTAAAGATGAATTTACAGGTATTAAACAATTCATAATTATTCATATTTTATTATTACAGAAGAAATTTTTACCTAAACTAGGATTTATATAAAACGGTTTTATAAAAAGCATAATTATTTAATTTTGCTTTCGACAAAAACAGTGGGAAAAAAAAAGATATAAGCAAATAAAGATATTCAAAATATCAAGCTTAACACAAATAAAATAGGTTTTAGCTGTATTGTAATTACAAAGGATAATTTCAAAACTAATGAATTTTTCTATTTGACAAAGTATATGCAGCATAATACAATCAATATAATCGATGCTTTTGTTATTCTCGTGTGCCAGCTAGGTTGGCAAATTAGAGTGCGCTGTTTCACTTTTCCAACTGAACCGTATTTGGTGTGGAGTCCGACTTCTTCAGTACACACACATGCCATAGGGACCCGTTTATAGGGTAGGGCAACCATTCATATCTAATTCACACACAAGGAAAGGACAAAGACAGGATAGAGAGATAAAGTACAACTGGGATTCGAACAAAGGTCCTCCCTACCCGTAGTCAGGTACTCTGACCACTAGACAAGTTGGCCGGCATTAACTTTTATTTAATACTCATAGCTGTCAGAACTTCAAAAAAATTGCCAAAGTTTCTATTGAATAAGAGTTAAAAATTTGGTATTATTGTACGAAATTTTAGCGATGAAAGTTCTACAAATTAAATATTAGTATGTTGTGAATATAATAACATAAACTAGTATAATTAATATTAAGAATTACAAATTTTACTTACAAATAGATGTACTTTAATTTCGAAGTCATAAACAGTTAATTTTAATTATATTTGTTTTTATTTCAAAGAATTAAGGGAAAATGCATCCATTGGATTTATTTAACTAAGACCAGTAGTTCAAGTTTCAATAAAGTAAAATATGAGCATGCAAATTAAATTTTGTATCTAATATGGTAATGGAACTCCAGGATGTTTATTTGAATAGTTTATTTGGTCTTCCACTTTTATTTCTTGTAAGCAGAAAATAATCCGACTTACAACCACAGTTTAAAATAGATTTCGAACTATTACAAATCTCCATAACCAAGATCGGAATCAAACCTTCTGACTTTTGAACTAAGAGCTTCAGTAGTAGTATTCCAGATGCTAACTCGATTATCTGATATTGAAACAAACTTTTGTTTATTAGTGTATCATGATTTTTGATAAAAATTTAAATGATAAATTTATGATTAGTCTTATGATTGAAATTAATATTTTTTTTACCGAGGCAAAAGTAGAAGAGAAAAAGAGAGATGTAAATATTTTTTTATAATTTTTTTTTTATTCTATAAATTTTCAATGTATCATTGCTTAAAAAAATAACTATATTTTTTAGATACTTCTCTTTTAATATATGGTTGATTTATATGAAAATCTTATAAGTTGTACTTAGTGAAACTTGTATGACAAACATGATCATTGGGCATACTTTATTCAACATCCAATAGGGGCTGAAATGAGAAAACTTATTTGCTTATTTCAAAATATTTTAAATTTAAATAAACTCTTTAAGCTTTTTAACTTATCACTGAAAGAAATATTTTATTTCTTTTATTTTTATGGAATGTTTTTAACAAAGAAAAATTACAATCAAATTTCTTTTTATTAAAATAAATCTGTCGCAAATTTTAAAGCTATATATATATATATATATATATATATATATATATATATATATATATATATATATATATATATATATATATATATATATATATATATATATATATATATATATATATATATATATATTTCAATGATATAGTTTTTTCCTTGTGTTTTAATATTGCATCATTTAGCAAACAAACTAAAAATGAATCTAAATCTGAAATTTCTATAAATTTCTATAATCTGAAATTTTATAGAAATTTCGAAAACATTTTTTTTCTTTTAAATATTATTTTTACTTGAAAATTATTGCCGTGAAGCAAAGGCGGTAATAGTTTTTAATGAGAAATGCATAATGTGATATAAATTGAACATCATTTTGCAAATGCTCTTTTTAAGGTATAATAATATCAGAAAAATTATTACTGAAATAATTCAATCGAAATATTTTTTAGTTGAAGTAATAACCGCGAATCAATTCTGAACTGAATGTATCTATAATAAACTTTTTTGCTAGCAAATATAGATAATAACCACAATATAATATATATATATAAGAATTATAATTAAATAAATCTTTAACTTACTATTAATGAAATTGTAATATTCCACTTTTTAGAAGTTGGGAATAATTTTTCTTTGTATAAATCCTAATTTTAAGGAATAGTTTTATGCAGTATATTATTTCTGAAATAATAGGCTTTCGTATTGAAGTATATTTTGATATTTATACGACTTGATTCACTTGAAATTGTGTAATTCTTAGATCCATTTTACCTTTTTAAAAATGAGAGTTCTTCATCTTCATCTGTATTTTGAGTGGGTTGCCACGTGAATTTCTCTAGAAAGGAATCTGGCCTTGGTTGATTTCCTCTCCTTTTCCTAAAACTTCCAGTGATAACCAAAGCATGCTTGAAAAAATAAACACAACAACATAAATAATGTTATAAAAATTAAATACAACTCAAACTGAGAGGATTAGTTTTAGATTGTGCATTTTGAACATTATGAAGCACTACTTAAATCCTGCCCATCAAATTTTAATGATATATTTTTAGGTCACAGGAAAATTTTATAGAAAATTATTTAGCTCACACAATATATAATATTTTATAACTTCTAATGAATAAATATCATCAAAAATTATTATTATATTTTTTATGTCGCAGATGTTTGAAAATGCATTTCCTTGTATATGATATATTAAGAAATGATATATATAAGTAAAGAGAAAATGCATTAATATTTTTTATTTGAAATTAGATTGTTACCGTTTCTAATTGTTAAGACATTTTTGCTTAAGATTTTTTCTTCAGTCGATTCAAAAATCATTGTATAGAACAAATATTGAGAACGCTTGCCTTACCTTCTGCACTGTTTTGTACGATTTACATAATAGGAATTTTTCATAATATGAAAAAGGGAAAAAAATTATACGCGTTAAATAAAAAGGAATAAAAGTACTTGCAAATGCTTATGAGAGCTAATTGAATTTATCGTTATTCCCACATTATATTATTATTTATCCTTTTATTTTTAGAGGCGAAATCCTCTATCTTGACTGATTATAAATTTCTTTAAACCTAATTGCATCCATTTGTAAGAAAAAAAGTCTACTGGTTATATTAGAAAAAAAAGAGTTTAAATTGAAGAGAAAATAAAATTGTATCACAATTAGAAAAACTCTGAAATATATTCACTAATTACTTTTATTGGAAGAAAACATGCTATTTTCTTATAGGAATTGCTATAAATTTAGTTTTCTATGAATATTTAGGAATAAGATTCAACTAGATTCACACAACACTGCATTTTTTTTTTTTTTTTTTTTTTTTTTGAAAACAAAATTCTATTATGCTGATGATATCATTTAAGGCCATCCAATCACATTTTTCCAATTATAATTTCTTCTACTAAAGTAACTTACAGTATTCCAAAATTTTCTACGATATATATTCAAATAAATGATTTCTTAGGAACAATACAAAGACAGCGAAAAGCTTTATGTTGGTAAATGAAGAGGCTCTTTTCTTTAGTATTATTTTAATATAGTCAGAGTTGCAATAATATTCAATAAATGACACTAAATAAAAGTGAAATACTCAAGTTGTGATGTTTCTTAATATCTCTTTACATTTTATCAAGTTAAACAGACTCCATCAATTTATAATTTATTTGATAATCTTTCAACAGATTTGTTTTTAATTTTCAATTATTAAGGTTTGCAATTATTTTGCAATTTTCAATTATTAAGGTTGGTTTTAATTATTAAGGTTATTTTCTGTTATTAAGGTTTGCCATAATGTTCGCTTCATAGCAACTTTCTTAGTGATACAGATAATTTGGCTTCTATTCTGTGACGAGACAGTTTTGCCAAACAAGTTGAATGGTATTTACTGAATGCTAAAAATTGAGATTCACCTGAGACATTTATGGAGAATGCATGCTATTGATAACTTAGAAACAGATATTTTTTTTAGTTTAAGAACTTTTTAAAATTGAAATAGAATTATGACTTCTCATAAAAACTTCCACAAGCGTTTGTGTCTAGTTACTGTGAAATATATTTATATATAACTTTTTTTAGTTAATTTTAATGTACCTTGTTAATTTTTGAAGCTTGTTAACTAATATACTTCTTTTATAATATTTTTCCCTATTCATATTTTATCAGACAAAATTTCTAAAAAGGATTTGTAATATCGAGAATAAAAAATAGAAACATTTCATCAAAGATACATATTTTTGTCTATAATTCATCGTACCAAAAATAACCCTAAGCATAATAACACATTGAAATTTGCTATTAAAATAATTCAAGTAACAAATGTGGCTTTTAGAAATCTAGGTGATAGTTAGGTTTCACTAGAACCAAGTGAAATATCTTTACCAAATTATCACATATTTTGAGAATTTAAACTTATAGCCAATAAAATAAAATTTTTGAAATCAGAATATAATAACGAATAAAATGAAACTCAGATACAAATACAAATTGAAAGACGAAAATTGAAAACATTCGAAAAGGAGAGAGATTCTTTGTTGATTTCACCTCAACAAAAGCTGAATTAGCTTATTACATTACAATAAATATCATATATATATTACAGTAATTCAAGGAACTCTCTCTATATTAAGTTAATTCAAGGAACTATTTCTTGTATGCTTTCATGATTTATTAAAAGAAAAATGTGCTAATGAAGTGGAGTATTTTGTAATGAATTGAATAAATTAGAGTCTTGCTTTGAATGTTACATTCATGGAAATTATTTCTCCATTACTGAAAGATAGGGGACATTTCTCAATATTTCCTCATTTACTTGGAATTCCCTTTTAACCAGTTAGTGTACACTAGCTTTTTTTTTATTAAAATACTTAATCCAAACAGTTTTATCCTCACTGAGTATTTTCTAACAAATTGAAATATGACAATTGGTATGTCGATTTATTTTTATTAAAAGAACTATTATTTCGTGAAAATAATATTGACAATACCAGGTGTAAGAGCTTAATATGAATTTACAATTCAGGCCGAATAAAGTAAATTTTTGTCAAAAGCATTTTAGGATATTGTATTATATGTATTTTCTTATGGTATAAGTATGATATATATTCCCGTGAGATATTCCTCGCCAAATCGACCGCCCTTTGTTTTGATTATAGTGTTTCCAATTTTTCCTTTGGTGTTGCCAGTTTAAATTTTTGTTGCATATTTGCATTGTTTGTTGCCAGGTTTGGTTTTTCCTCAGGTTTTACATCATTTTTGTGTCATATATATGGTTTTTTAAGCAGCAACCGCGTTAGAATTGCTTGGCTACCAAAAAAAGTCGCAAAGTTCGCCAATGGGGGTATGACATCTCCGTTATTTCTTGCAAACCCCCAATTTAGTCCCGACTTTCAATGGTCACCCTTTGCAGCTGTGAAAGAGGTTGATTTTACCCATTTGAATCGCAGGAACTACATTGTACCAAAGAATAAGGCTCCTGTAAAGGGGAGCTGACGTATGGACTTTCCGACCTTTCACAAACACTATGGTTTGCCATAAAACTGCATATGAAGCAACATTCTAACATACATTAGTTCACATTTGATAAGTTTGTTTTCTTTGTTTGATAGGTTTCTTAAATAATATTTTCTGCCGTAATAAATTTTAAAAAGATTGTAATGTGCAAAAACTTTTCTTTATAATTTTTTAAGAATTTAATTAAATTGCTTTTTACTAATACAAAAAATATCAGAAATTAAAAAAAAAACTTTTTTTGTAAATTGTATAAGCAATTTATTATAATAATCATATTAGTAGAGTATTACTGACACAAGCAATAATACATACTTGCAATATTTAAACCTATGTTAGAACTTAAATAAATAATGTATACTTTCATATATTATAAAAAAGGACAATATACAGAGAAACTATTTTTTTATTAAATTATATTATACTGTAAGTAATATATAACAATAGTTTTCACATACGTAATAACTACCAAAAAAAAACATTTCTCACATAATGTAAGTAATTATTATTTTACTAACTAGTAGGTAATGTATTCTTACAACATATAATTTTTGAGAGTAATATATAAATAACACATATAATATAATCTGAAGTAAATTTTAAAGTTCTGCATTTTAGTGAGCTATTTATTTCATTTTGTTTTTATCAAACGTTATTGGTTGCGAAAAATACAAAATTTAAAAACAAAACAAAATTAAAGTACAAAGTCTGTAATTCAGATATAAGTAAAATGATAAGCATTTCGAACAAGATACCATGTAAAAATATGTTAATTTTAAACTTAATTACATTTTAAATAAGCTTTCCCAGTAATTAAAAAAAACATTCTTATTTTAGGAATAGTAACATTTCTTTTTAACACGTAAGTTTCTGTATCAAAATAAGCAAACGCACACAGTGCCAAAAATACGATTTTATTGAAAAAATAGCAAACCATAAGCATCATAAAATAGTTTTGACTATTAATGGTTAAAACGTTGCCGTTTTGATTATTTAATGACTCACAAAATAATCTTATAGCCTATATCCATCGTCTGGTAGTAAAAAATTCTGAAAAATTTGCTTTAAATTCCTTTATTTCTCAAGACAATTAGCAAAAAACGCCACAGAGATACATTACGGTCGCCAAGATTTGGACAGCGGAAATCTCATGAGTCGGCCTAAGTAATTAAAGGGCTCTACAAAAGAAGTCAGTTAGTTCTGATTGAAGAGGGAACGGCAAACAGGATTCGTGAATGGCCATTAAGACCTTCATGACAAATAAAACTCATCAAATTAAACTAGAATCACCTGGCAAATGGGTCAGGTGCTTTCGAATAATTTATTGCCTCTTCACTCTTTCTAATTCGAATCGGTGTAGTGAAATAGATGTTGAAGTGTGACCTTAGAAGATGGATCTGGAGGTTAGTGGAGACCAGATGTTAGGAGAAAGCTTGTATATAAATAGTTGGGCCTTGTTGGGGCCGAAGAGATTGGTTTTTGGAGTTCAAGTTACAGGAATTAGCGCTCAAAGCACAAGATAGTTTTCTCTTCTTCTGAAACTGCTGCATTTGAATAAAATGGATAGCTATTCGCCATGTTCTCTCGGAGGTGGGACGGTTGAAATAAACATGGGAGACAGTCTTAAGTGCGTTGGCACACCCTTCTCAGGACTTCCTGTGTCGGCTGACATGGGCGCGAGGGAATGCACTCTTGTCCCCACCACGGATAGGGCCATGACAAAGACGGAATCGGAACTTGGACAGTTAGAGACAGGATTAGGCTCATTATTAAATATATATACACAAAATCAGTAGAGAAGAAACGAAAGAAGAAACAAATCAGCTATTAAAAAATCCATAGTTTAGAACTCGCTGAATTAACGGATTTACTTAGTAGATATCGCAAGAACAGAGAAGAAATTGTCATTGCAGATAGCCCTGTTAGCAATCTAAAGGCACCGCCTCCTTTTGCAGTACCCACTGTAAGCAAATTTGATGTTCTAATGGTAGACCTCGTCGAAGAACAAAGATCAATATCCAACACTTTTAAGAAACAGAAAACAAATGCCTTTAAAAGAAAAATAGAAGATGACGAAGACACATCAAATAAAAAAGTAAGCAAAAATATTGAATTAGAAAATATTAATGAACAAGAATTTCAACAAGCAAAAAGAAATTCCAAAATACCCCCGACTGTAATTAAATATAAATTAATTAACTGGAAGAAACTTCCAGAAACTTTTAAAAACAGAAATATCAGCGGTTATAAGGAAAAAGTGACAGGCACTGAAATACTGACACTTAAAGTGAAAACTTCAGAAGTGCACAGGAAGATAACAGCTATTTTAGATAAAGCAAAAATATCGTATCATACTTTTATCCTACTAGAAGACAAAAATCTAAAAGTGGTCATTCGAAATTTAACCACCAATTTACACAACAGAAGAAATAACCCAAGAATTAATGTATGAAAGGTTCATAACAAATAATGTCACACAAATGTCGAAGGAAGTCAACGGAGATAAAATTAATCTATCATTCTACATCGTAACACTCTCTAAAAATGACAAATCCAAAGATGTTTATAATATATCGCATTTATTTAATCTGGGCATCAAAGTAGAAACATACAAAGGAAAAAATATTGTTATTCGATTCCAAGGATTTAGTCATGCCCAAACAACATGTCATCACGCCTTTAAATGCGCAAAATGTGCAAGTGACCACCATCATTTTACCTGTATCAAACCTGCAGCCCTCCCAGCTGCTAATTATGGTGAAGCGCACCAAGCAAGCTTTAGAGACTGTATAAAATTTGCAAAATCTAAACATATTGCTGTACCAGTGGAACATATTAACGAGCATAGTATCAAGCTCTAACCCACATTTGACGTATGCAAACATCTTTGTTAATAAAAACGAAACTCTCTATAAATAAAGCTAAAGAAACAATAAGCAAGGCAAAAAGTATTCCCAGTGAACTACAAACATAGCAATCCTGGCTGAATCGAGCAATCCTAATAATGCAATTCATAAAATACAGATAACATTAAGTGAAATTGAAAATTGGTGCATTAATTGGAGAATTGCAATCAACGCAAAAAAATCACAACTACTAATGGTATTTAAAAGAAGAAAGAAGAATATATATATAAACTGAAGCATAGAATTAATAACAAATTATTCTTGTTCAATAAGGAAATACCGCAAGTAAATACAGCCAATTATCTGGGATTAACTATGAATAATAAATTGACAGGGATTAACCACATTAATCAAGTTATCACCAAAGCCACTCAAACACATAGTAGCGTTAAAGCAGTTATAGGAAAATAATCAAAGCTTAAAACAATTAAAATTAAAATGCCTCTTCTTTACATCTCAAAGATAAGACCTATTATAACCTATGCCTCCCCAGTATAGAAAAATATTGGTAAAGCAGATCACTAAAAACTACAAATTTTCCAACAAAAAATGTTTAGATATATTACAAATAAAAAGTATTGCAGAAGACCTCAAAATAAAGGATATTTTAGCGCACTTAAATAAATTAAACAAAGTTTTTACGAAAAAGCATAAAATTGGGAAGCACTAAATTTCAAAAAGGTGTTAAATTATGAATATTTAAGAGAAGATAGATAGATAGACTAATAGCAAAGCATTTTCTTAGTCAAAATGGATAGTTTCTGAGTGTATATAGACTCTATCTTCTATCTTTAGCATTATACTATAACCCAGAAAAAGTTCTTATTTCATTTAGTATAAATTAGAAATGCATTTATTTTATTTCCTATACAACAATCAATTTAAGATAGGAAATCTTTGCTATTACAAACCACGCACTCCTCAAAATGCTCAATGCTGAACAACATAAGAGTTTTCTAAAAGTTTCAAGCAAAGATTTTGTGAGCCGACGCCAGAAAAGCCAAGCATTACTATATGGAACTACAATAGATGAAGGAGTAAAGGCTTATTATGCAGTCCGGAACTCTGTGTGCACAACAGATCCAAGGGGAGAAGAGAGCTTCGACCTACGTAAGGTGTTCCTGATACTTCTCTCAAACAGGTCCCTGAGCGGACAAGTCCCAGTGACGGAACGAAGAGAGTGAACCACATCGAGATCACGAGACTGACGCCGAATCAAGTCTGAGAGAGAATAGACATCACAAAGACTGACGCCAGACCTCGACTTTTGACTATCCTGATGCTCCAGTGTTGTCCGGACCGGAGAGAATCGTCCACCTTACCGAGTGACCGTCCCAGACTGTTTCCCGAATGCGGAATTTAAGTGTCTGGTCCTCAATACCAACGAGGAGTTTTTCTCCGACCGCATGTGCAGCGAACGTTCCAGAAAGTGAAGAATTCATTTGTTTTCCTCGAGCCAACAACTGATAACAGTTCTTGTAAATAATCCTGTAAATTTGTAAATAAATATTTAGTCAAGAATATTGAATTATGTGAGCCTGATTCCTTAACAGCCCTTGCTTACCTAGAAGTCAGCCTATTCAGACTGAGTACGTTAGAGGGGATGTATCCTACTAGTTTCTTTCTTATAACAAGTAAATATGATATAGCATATTAAAGAATGCCATCAATGAAAATGTTATTATTTTTTATTACGAGTTCTTCTATTTTGATTCAGAATTGAAACTGTAATAAGTAAGCTTTCAAGAAACTAGTTTTATTTAGGAAATACCACGTGCAATTGAAGAAGGCTTAATATAAAATGCAAAACCTACTCTGACTCTATTGACGAATCCAGTGAAGCGGGAGTTGCTGTTCCTGGAGCCACTGCCTGCCTGCTCAATCCGTATGATCTCGGAACACAAGCTTTGACTCCGCGTGGACGAAGGCGAGAGTGGCGAGGAAGAGGACACGCCATTCTCAAGAGTTTGCATTTGGTGGCAGCTTCCCGCCCCATCTGCCATTGTCAACGATTGTATTTCCCCATTTCAAGGTCATGGCGAGATGCTTGTCTGTCGTAAAAGCTGATCCTCTTCATGAGGCTGATTGTGGAAAGCACTTCATTTAGCCCAAAGTAACATCCTAAATAAAATAAGCAAATCGACACTTTAGAAAATGAAAGATTTTACTTTTTAACAGCAATTGTTTCCATAACTGAAATAAAAAATAATGATAGCTAGATTTTTAAAATAGTAAAAAAATTTTGAAATATAAATTTTTTTTAGCATACTTAAAAAATCTAGATATCACCATCTAGATATTGCTTACATATAGGAAAAAATGTTTTTAATGTGAATAAATTCTGAAGAAGTTCTATATCTAAATGCCAAGACATTTTGTAAAATAATGTCTTTTTTAAATTAGAATAACATTTATATTTATTTATTCTATGCGTTAAAAATCACAAAACTTTTAATGGCTTTTATAAGATACACAAATGATTATTGTTTCATACATACAAACTTTACTAATATAGCATTTATTTTTCAGTAAATTTAAATGAAAATCAAACATCTTGAATCTTCTATAAGTCAGTCAATAGTACTAATTTTAAATTTTTTCTTTTCTTTTCAAAAATATATTTTTAACAAATTATGTATACTTAATGCACTCACATAGATTAAGCGACTTTAGCAACTTAATTTATTATTTATGTTGTATTTATTAATATAGTTTTAAGTTAAAGGACCTTTCAACTTGAATTTGTAGTTAAATTTCTGCTGTTTAATTGCCCCTTCTTTACCCTCTCGGAGCTTTGGACATGAAGAACTAAAGATCTGCTGAAGAGATGATTTTTCTGCAATAAAGTGTGTGATTTTCTTCTATAAAACTATGTGTTGCTATTTCCCTTAATATCTTTGCAAAATCAAATGGTTTATGTCTTTATTTTGAGGTTAAAGTTCTTGACTCCTGAGCTGTGGGTCACGGATTCGAATCTCAATTCAGGAATGGATGTGTTTTCTTTCTCTGTTCTCTCAGTGTTTCTCTGCCATTTCTTCTGTGATGATGCATTAATGTGGCTCACCATATAAATGGGTTTGTGGTGGTATGGCGTGGTCAATGCTACTCGCCTCCGTGACTTGTTCACGGGTAACGACAAATGAGTAGCAGTTTCTGGCCTTGTTGTGGCATAGGATTCGTCACACAAGTGCCCGCCGCTGGAAAAAAAAAAATAACTTCATTTTGTTCATGTGTTTCCTTTTAAATTTATAGAATGATTCAGTTTCGTAAGAGATTATTATCAGTAAATAAAGAACAGAAATATAAAAGAAAAAAAAACCCACTCTTACTTATTAAATAAAAATTTTAAAATATAATTTTAATTATTATCGGTATTGCTATTTGTAATTATTGTTTATATTGCTTTTATAGACCATTGGTGTTTTAAACACGATTTACTTTAACAAGCATAAATTCTTCTCTTAGTATCGTATATCAGTAAATATTTAATTTTAAAGTAATATTATTTAAAAAAAAAGGACAATTTCATGAATTTCGGAAACAAAGGGATATAAGTAAAACAAAATTGATATCATCATTATGTTTTTCTTAAGTAATAGAATTTTTAGTAGAAATAAAATTTTCAGTTTAAAGTTGGTGAGAGAAAACGGCCCATTTGGCATGAATAGTGTTAATGATATAATTAGTTTTCTTATTAAAGAAAATTTTAAGTAAATTATTGAAGTGGAACGCCATTTTCATTTTCTGAAGCTCCCGGTTTTTACTGTTTTAAAATCATTTATCAACTTTTTAATGTTTATAATCAATAGCAAAATAAAGTATAGGCTGACTTTTTTTTTTAAATTTAACATTATTATAATCTAAAGAAAATATGCGTAATATAAAGTTTAAGAGTTAAATTTAATACTGATGTATTGTAATAACATATTTTGATAGACACATTTCTTCAAATATATAGTTAATGTGTTATGTTAAAAAAATTTTTTTTCTACACTGATACATTAAATATAGTAAATAAACTTGATACAACTGAAATTGCTGAAACTCTTATTAATGTTGTAAATGTTTTGGTAATTTAATAAATTTATTTAGAAAATGTTACGAAATTTTAAAAATCATAAATTTTAAAGAAAGTTATTGAAATAGTAAGCAGAATTTTATAAATATTTTTCATGGGCAAAAAAGTTTTAAATAAAAATGCTCAATATATATATATATATATATATATATATATATATATATATATATATATATATATATATATATATATATATATATATAAACATATATATATATATGTATATATACATATATATATTTGGTATGAAATGATTGACAGACAATGCAGCACAATATTACAATATTTAACATTAATGTTGTATAAAAATAGTTCTTCCTTAATTTTATAACACCATTTTTAAGTAATAAAACTTACATGACAAGAAACTAGAAATTGTTTGCTTTATAAGTAATAACTCAGAACAGTACGAAGGGGAAAGTCAAATATTTGAGGTAAAGACTGGTTGCTAAAAATAGAGATTTCCAGAATAAGCAGCGATAAATCAAACGTTTGAATAATTATATTAATCGTTACAGTACAACTATATCAGCAATTATACAACAATATTCAATTATTATCCAGTTTTTATTAAAAAAATACTACCCAAATTATTGTATTAAGCATTATGTATGTTACAATTATGGTTATGTTAAACGTTTATTTACTATCCCCATTATTCTAAAATGCCTCTCCAATTTTTTTAGAATAATGTGATGGCATAAAAATTGTTGAATCAGATATAGTAATGTGGTAATTTGGGTATGCGTGCGTGTTATTTTAAAATAACTTATAATTTAATTGTGTAAAAAAAAAAAAAGCAAAATTCTTAAACTTCATGAAAAAAACTCATTAAAAAATTCCTAAGCATTTTAAGGAGCGTTTTAAAAAATAAATGTAATCAAAACTTTTTGTCTATGGAAATTAAAATTAATCAAAAAATTAAACATTATTTATTTCACTAACATTTTAAGTTATGAAAGGAAATATATTTAAATTATTTTCAATATAAGAATTGTTCAAATATGTGTGCTCTCATTAGACTGTCAAAGTATTTAAATTATAAAAGTGGTTGTGGTTGCATAAATCAAAATCAAATATTTTCTGCATTTCTCCAATTCAAGTTACGCCTATCAATATTAATTTTTCTAAAGCTATTTTTTTGAGTTTATCTTCAAGTCAATTGAATTTCCAAAAAAAATTTTTTTATCTTCCTCATTTCCTTTTCATTCATTGATCACATTTGTTAATCTTAAAATTCTAGCATACGAAGTTATAGAAACGTTGATTATAATATAAGTAATCGGAATATACTATGAATCGATAGCAAGATATCATAAGAATAAAAAATATTATTTATAATGTACTCTGAATTAAATGAAGATAATTGTACAGTAAAAATTCATAATTGATTAATTTTATTGAAGATTAAAATGAATATATATATATATATATATATATATATATATATATATATATATATATATATATATATATAAAAACACAGAGAGAGAGAGAGAGAGAGAGAGAGTTTTTATAAAATTTGTTGATTTTATAAGTTTTTGAACAATTTAGCATATGCTTAAAAATGCAATTTTTCGAATCACTATTAAAAACTGTTCTTAGCTAAATAAAATATAAAAATGAAATAAAAAAGATAAAAATGCAGTTTTTATGTATTTTATTATAAATTCAAATTACTTATGCACATTCATTACAAATAACATTTTTAGGTAAATTAAATTTTTTATTATATATTTCTTAAATAAAAATCTCATATTATTAATGCCATTAGAGTATCAATTCTAAAAAAGGGAATAAAAGTATCAGGGAAGTTTGTTGAGCTTCAGCTAGTATTTTAGACCATGATACTGGTCGGATTTTCAGTCCATTCCACCACGTTATTAAAAACAAGAAAGTTGAGGAATTTAAAGAAGGATATTTCTACTCAACTGAAAGAGCGTAAGTTCAGACACTTCAAGAAAGTGTAATACCCACGCAGCATAGAAAAATCTTTTCCAGTGCAGCCTTAGAGAAAAGTGGAGAAATACTTTCTGGAGTAGTAATTGAAAATTCTTATAGTTTGAAAACTTAGCAATCTTCGGATGCACTCTCCATTAAAAATGCCATAAGAGTATTTTCGAAAAATCCAGCATCATCTTTTACCTGTGGCAACAGTGGTTTATATCAAAATTCATTAGTTAACCTTTGATTAATATTAAACAATACAAAATTTATGATGAATGAAAAATGTGTAAAAACTGATTATTATGTTTGAGAACAATCATATAATGCATAAATTTTTATCAAATAAATGCAAAATACGGCGGGTTATTTCTTAAAAAATGACAAATCATCTTAAATTTATTCTTTACCAGTTAAAGTGTAAAATGATAAAAACTGAGGTAGTCATAGAAAATGATTTTAATTTGATTAATTGGTTTTATTTTTTCGTTTTTAAGAAAAGATAACTTTTAATAGGAGAACTAGATTTCTTGGGTTATAAGTTAATTTTCATTTTTAAGCTTTTTAACATGTTTTAATTCATATGTGTGTTATTAGGACGTTAACTTATTTTTTACAATTCTTTTTAAGAGAATGGAAAAATGCACTCCCAAGAAAATTTCTTGTTTCATTTCTATACCTCTAATATTCTTTTTTTTTTAAATCTATTAAAGTGCAGTTATAAAAAAAACTACAGTTTTTTTTTCTTTTTTTTCACAGACCCTTTTCCCGCGCTTTTTTAAAAATACCTTATTGATACGTATTACACAACCTTTTTTAAACTTGATACTTTGCGAATATAAGCGGTTGTTCCTTCAATAAGCTAATTCTTTTTAACAAATAAAACCAGCATGGCAGTAGACTTTTATTTAATAATTTCAGTAATATATTTAGTTTATAAAAAATTATATCCAGATGTTTTTCACATAAAACAATGTCAAGATAACCCTGAAAATTTACCATTACAGAACATTTTTTTAATTAGTTCTTTAATAAATATCCACTGATAAACTTTTATTATCCATCGATAGATAATATATATGGAGTTTAAATAGACATATAATATATCTGTAATTATATCGTTTGATAAATGATAAATCTTAGGAGGTTTTAACGGATAAGTTATTTAGGTAAAAGATTACTTACGGGCAACCCTTGATTTTTTGGCGATATTTTGACGACAAGATAGGCACCAAAATGTGATTAACAAAATAGAAACCTTAAACATACGTTAGTTAAAGCGCTGAAAATACCAGTGTTGCCAGAAATTGAATTTTATAGCCAATATTTATTCAAATATTTGCCAAACAATGGGATACAATATTCTACATATTATTTTTTAATTATTCACACGAAATGTTCTTATACTTTTTTGTGTGCTCAGAAAGATTTTGTTTGCTTTGAGAGGAATGAGATGTTTAAAAATGAATATGACATTTCCCTTTATAATCAGATACGGCGTTTGAAATTTCTTTTCTTTATTACATTTCATAATATTTTAGTAATTCACACAAGGCTGAGAAAGCTTTTGAAAATCGAAAACAACTAGAGAATAATTATGAAGCTTGAGGTGTAAATGTAGTTTAGGGTATTATGAAAATGATCCAAAGTAAATCGGTAATCCTAGTGAAAATAAATGATATGCATTCTAAATTTTATAATAGCTACTGCTCTCAGGAGCAACTTAGAACCAAATAGGTGATGAGAAGTCCGAATCTTGTGAGGAAAATTAGCAAGTCTTGTGCCATTAATTGAAAAATGAACTATGAAAAATGAACTAAAATGATATAGCACGTGTTTCATTCAAAAGTTAAGGAAAAGGTAAATGCAGTATTTGGATGCATTGAAAACATATTGAACTCAATAAAATTGTTTCCATTGCAACAGATGGCGGGAAAAGTGTGACCATCGTGAAATTCAGATTTATTGCCATTTGAAAGACAAAATCAATTACGTCATATTTTTACTTGCTATTATAATCATTATTTAAAAGTATTTTATGATCACATATTCAAATAAAAAAAAATTCGAAAAATTACGGAATTGGTAAAAAGATTATTAAATTTGTTATAATTGAATCTCTTAATCCTCGCCAATTTAAGGAATTTTAGTTAAAATGTGAAAAGTGAGTATGTAGATCTTCTATTGACTAGCAGATTATGTTGGTCATAAAGAGGAAACGTTAAAAAATTTTCACATCCTTATTAATAGAAATTATATTTTTCTTTGAAAAGTTCATTTGCTTTATAGAATTTGCAATTCGACCAGTGAATTTTAATATTTCAATTCATGGTACCCACATGTTACGTTTAGCTTATATCAACTTAATTAAGAACTATAGAGAAAAAAAATATTTCTTTAATATTAGAAAAAAAATTATTTCATTTAAAAACCAATTAGATTTTTGCTCCAGAATTTGAAAGAGAAACTTGAATTAAATTTCCAAGATTATTAAAATAAAGTCAAAAGTATTTTTGATTTTGAAATTTCAAAATAAGTTTTAAATGTTAGAGAAATTTTTTGAGCATATTTTAGAAAATCAAAAATAACAAGATGGCTTTAGCATTTGTGAAAATACTTCTCTGAATACTTTTGTAAGTAGTAAATTAGGGAAACTTCTCGAAAAAATGTAAGGTCATTGGCTTCTGGATTCCACTTTTCATTTTTCAATAAAAAGTATTGTTATTAAGAGTAATATATCAAGTTTTATAATACATACCTGTATAATTTAGGAAAATATAGTTTCCATTAAAATAGTCTTATCCGTAGAATTTCATATTAAAAAATGTCGCTCTCAAAAGAGATTTCAATCATTGAACTGTTGATAATTTGCTTTGCTAACTATAACAAGCTTGTCAACAATTAAGATAGGTCAATATTCAATAAGAAGACATTATTGCAAATATATGCGGCAGCATTTATGGGTGAGAAGTCTTCTCTAACCATAGATTTCAGAGTGATTGTTTGGTCATATTTGACAGTCTGATCTACCTGATCGATGAAATGATGGATAGTTAGTTATCCATTGTTCAAAATAATGACTCCTTCAGAACAATATCAATCTTGATAGTGGCTTAGAATTCAGGTCATCAATTTTGGAAGATAATACAATGAAGAGACTAGCTGCATCCCGGTCACAAAGATTTTACAGCAACTATTTTTTATGACCAAGCAGGATTGAACATGATATCAGCTCTAACCAGCTTGATCATAAAAATCGTTGTATGCCTTATTTCGCTAGTCAATCGCTACAAGCTCATTTAAAAATGAGATCAGTGTTCAAATTCAATATTCGTTGCTCAATTGGATGTACCCCATGTGAAGTAATCTAATGGTTAGCCCTACGATATAGCCATTTTTATAACATTTTTTTAGACATTAGAGTCTGTGATGAATTTTTAAAGTATTGAAATCCCTTAAAAATCGGTATTTAACTTTAATTGTCTTGAAGTGCACTTCAGAGCATAACAGAGTTGCTGCATTTGTGATAATGTCCATCAAGTAACAATGGTAATTAATAAACTCCCTGCCTCAATAAGTAAATTTTTACATTTTCATTAGATGTGACATATGTTTTGTTCACAATGTCCTCCAAGTGAAATGATACTTCTGTCAAGTATTGGAGGTTTGCTTGGTCTCGCTTTCAAAATAACGAAAATTCCAACTGATTGCTTCTAACTGGTAGAGTCCAGGTTAGGACTGGGTACAGGGAAGCAGGCTAGTTAACAGCAACAACTTTATCATCAATGTCACAATAGATTTTCGTTGGTTTAAGGGTAAATTAAGATACGCTTTTTTTCCCCATACTTTAATCCCAATTCAGTTATTCCATATTTATGCACTTGCCAAGAAATTCTATAAACACTCTACCATTAGAAGCGCAAAATAAATTTAAAATTTAGAAAGATTAATGAAAGTCATCTTCAAGTTAATTCAACTCTATTAGATGTTATTTTTAATGCGCAATTTTACTATATTTTTCATAAAAGGAATTTAATACAATTAACTTGAGCTTAAATTTTTCATCGATTTATGACTGGAATTATAAGGAGTCGAATTATTCATGATACTAAAACAAATGTTTCTTATCTCAAAACTTTTCCCAATGTCCAAAGTTTTGAGAACACCCATTCTTGTTTTTAGCACATGTTTATAATGTTATTTTTTGAATAAATGAATAGAGGGGGGGATTGAGGTTCTTCCTGGGTATGCATGAATAAGATTATTATTTATGTATACCCAAAAGGAAGCATTATCATAGTACTATCACAGAGAAAAAACAATAAAATATATAATGAAAACTTTTTTTAAATAAAAAAATTTTGTAAAAAGATAACATAACATAAAAATTTGCTACTATTTTTTAGAAATTTATCTAAAATTTCTTTAATTAATGGAGCTATATATATTCAAGAAATTGCTGAAATCATGTTCTATACTTTTATATAATGCACAAGATTAAAACAATCACCTTATATACGTATTAAGCATTAAATATTACAGCAAACTAAGCTTCAGACTAAAGTTCATGCAATCTAGATAAGTTTAATATTATCATATTACAAGTCGTATGTCATTATGCTCATGATATCTAATATAATTAATGTCTTACAAACTACATTACAATACTCATTTATTTGTTTTAATAGTTATTATATTTTACAGTTTTCTTATTTAGATATTATTTTCACTATTTTTTGCTAATCGCTTTTTAACATAATAATTATGAGTAATTATTGTGTTTTTTTAAGTATATGATGCCAAATAAATAAAATTTATAATTTCCATAGTAGAATTATGGAAATTATACATAAGCTTTTCTGATCGAATAATTTTACTAAGCTAAAATGGTTAACGCTTTCCTTTTTATTTTTGTCTATAAAATATATTACTTTTTTCATTTAATAGTTTAATTCTTCCTATGGATTAAAATTTTAATACATCAGAAAAAAATCAATTTTTAATAATCCTGAAGTGAGTTTCCTGAAATCTAATGAAAAATTAAAAATGCTATTGATTTTCACAGATATCAATGCAAAAAAAAATTTTTTAAGGGAATACTTATTATTTTACAGTTATTACAGAGTTTCTACTGATTGTTTTTAAAACTGAAATATTGTGATGGAATAAACTAATTATATAACTTATATTATTTCTACTACTACATGAAAGAATTCTATTGCATAGTAAGAGAATAAGAGAGGCAAATATTCTCAATAATTTATTGAAGTAAATGAGAATACTTGTATTTGCAGTTGCTGTTGTCGTGTGCCAGCTGGGCTTCAATATGGGGTGCACTGCTCCACTTTTCCAACTGAACCATATTAGGTGTGGAGTCCGACTTCCTCAGTACACACTTACCATAGGTACCCGTTTATACGGAAGGCAACCATACACAACCCATTCATACAGAGAAAGTACAAAGACAGGATAGATAGAGAAAGTACATCCATGCCCGAACCGGGATTCGAACCCGGTTCGAACAGGACCTCCCTATCCACAGTCAGGCACTAGACAAGTTGAGCGGTGTGTTTACAGTTTATTAAGCAATAGTGAAAGTTCCTAAAGAACTTATGTCATTTCTAGTAAAAAGGAAGAGTTCATAAATTAAAATTTCAGTATTACGAACTTTGACTAATAATAACGGGCCATTTCATTGACATCTTGTATTATCGGATTAACTATAAATTAATTTTAACATAAAATGCTGTTAAGATTTTTTTTATAAAGGATGGAAAGACAAAATCAATCGAATATAAAAAAGTTACTTAATAAAATTGTCCTATGTTGATAATAATAGATAAAGAAATTTTCTTAGAGAAATTTACAAATAAGTGTTGACTTATTTTTAAATTTATTACTTACAAATAAATTATATATAAATATTTGTAAATTTATTATTTATAAATAAGAGATGAAAAAAAGTTTTAGTCATAAAATATAAATTCAGAAATCAATTAAGATAATTAAAAGTATGTTTCAAAAACAATATTTGGGATGGATATTTTCTTTCTCAATGGAAATGAAGCTAAGAAAATTATATTTTATCATTCACAATGCGACCAATAAAACGTTATTGTTTGGTTTATAATTTTTTGGAAGACAAAGCTAAAAGAAGTAAAGGTTTTAATAAAAAGCCATTTCGTGGAATAGAGAATACCTAATAATTTTCTTAAATAGAAATTTGTGAATGTTATTTATACAATTTTCTTAGAGAAATTTTCTTAGAGAAATTTACAAATAAGTGTTGACTTATTTTTAAATTTATTACTTACAAATAAATTATATATAAATATTTGTAAATTTATTATTTATAAATAAGAGATGAAAAAAAGTTTTAGTCATAAAATATAAATTCAGAAATCAATTAAGATAATTAAAAGTATGTTTCAAAAACAATATTTGGGATGGATATTTTCTTTCTCAATGGAAATGAAGCTAAGAAAATTATATTTTATCATTGCACAATGCGACCAATAAAACGTTATTGTTTGGTTTATAATTTTTTGGAAGACAAAGCTAAAAGAAGTAAAGGTTTTAATAAAAAGCCATTTCGTGGAATAGAGAATACCTAATAATTTTCTTAAATAGAAATTTGTGAATGTTATTTATACAATTTTCTTAGAGAAATTTTCTTAGAGAAATTTACAAATAAGTGTTGACTTATTTTTAAATTTATTACTTACAAATAAATTATATATAAATATTTGTAAATTTATTATTTATAAATAAGAGATGAAAAAAAGTTTTAGTCATAAAATATAAATTCAGAAATCAATTAAGATAATTAAAAGTATGTTTCAAAAACAATATTTGGGATGGATATTTTCTTTCTCAATGGAAATGAAGCTAAGAAAATTATATTTTATCATTGCACAATGCGACCAATAAAACGTTATTGTTTGGTTTATAATTTTTTGGAAGACAAAGCTAAAAGAAGTAAAGGTTTTAATAAAAAGCCATTTCGTGGAATAGAGAATACCTAATAATTTTCTTAAATAGAAATTTGTGAATGTTATTTATACAATTTTCTTAGAGAAATTTACAAATAAGTGTTGACTTATTTTTAAATTTATTACTTACAAATAAATTATATATAAATATTTGTAAATTTATTATTTATAAATAAGAGATGAAAAAAAGTTTTAGTCATAAAATATAAATTCAGAAATCAATTAAGATAATTAAAAGTATGTTTCAAAAACAATATTTGGGATGGATATTTTCTTTCTCAATGGAAATGAAGCTAAGAAAATTATATTTTATCATTGCACAATGCGACCAATAAAACGTTATTGTTTGGTTTATAATTTTTTGGAAGACAAAGCTAAAAGAAGTAAAGGTTTTAATAAAAAGCCATTTCGTGGAATAGAGAATACCTAATAATTTTCTTAAATAGAAATTTGTGAATGTTATTTATACAATTTGAATATCTTGGAAGTGCAATTAGGAAAATAAATCTAATATCTGTATTGAAATTTTCGAAAGTTGGAAGAAATATTACCACACATTAGGGAAATACCATTTTCCAAACTTCTTTTTTTATCATATATAAATGTAAAGAATATTATTTTCAAACAAATAATAAAATTTGCATTTCAATATTCATATTCCCATTTAACATGTAAATTATTCAATCTGTTGCTTCACAAAAAAAGATTTCTGATGATAAAATGGCTTAATATTTTGTAATTTTTCAGTAACTGTATTGACTAATAATATAAAACACACACAGTCTACTTTTTCCACTTTAAAGTAAAGATTTTTTTAAAACTATCTCTTCAATATATTTTATATATAAAGTAAAATATAAAAAATATTCTTGTAACTAAAAATTAAGTTTGTATTTTTTTGTAAGAAATATTTCATTTAATTTAATTCTAATTTATTTAAGAACTTAATTGCTATTTGGTATGAGATTATGTTTTAAATTTAAAAGTAATTTCTAAGAAATATGTATCGAAACAATAAATGTGTGAATAAAAAATGCACTTCTTGCAAATAAGGACAACTCCTGATTTTCATAAGAATTTTTTTTTTTTTTTTTTTTTTTTTTACTGATTAGCTATGTTTGCAGACAAAATTTTTTAAAAAATGCGTTACTAAAAAATGAAACAAATGAACTAGGAAAAAAAAATTCTCTTTTTTACAAATGATCTGAGTTCAACAGAATCATGTATAATGGTGTATCGATCACAGATTACGTTCATTTTATTCTTCAAACTTCACTTTCTTCTCGTGGAAAGTTTGAAGTTTAGTTGAAGGCCGAGCAACCATGTTTGTCCAAATTACGTAATCGATATATCTTTATTTTGATAAAGTGAGATCAGTTCTCAGAATTAAGTTAATAACTGAGTAAAAATATTTAAGTCATCGCTTATATCTGAGAGCAAAAAGTGGAAAAGCATGATGTGTTTTAAACAAATTTTTTTAATTTTTAAAATATCTCATGCTTAGTTCAAATGATAAACAAGACTTATTTGTTTTCAAATTAGACACTGCCTAAGGAAGACTATATTTCATTTCCAAATACTAGTTTATGCTTTAAATAAAGTTCAAGAAAATAAATTGACATTTATTTAATTTTAAATATCGAATATAAAATTTTAAATATTAATAACATTTAATATCGTTGTTTTTAATAATTGAATTTGAACTATTAATCTGATTATAAGGTATAAAAATTAATGACTTTCATCTTCTTTTCTAACTTCAGATCCTATATGAATTAAATAGGAATTGTTTTCTTCATTTTTACTTTTTAAAATTCACCTACAGAATTATTGATTGCTGGTTTTACTTCGAAAAATATTCAAAGAAAACAATTTTAATATGGTAATGAAAATTCGGTACTTATATTATTCAATACACTTATTTATTACTTTTAATAATTTAAATTCTGCATTACACTTAAAAATTGTATTCTGATGGAAGAATGTAATGAGAAAATAGTTTCTGAGTGGTAGGTAGTCACCAATACTGATATACATAAAATAAATTTGAATGTTAATTTATTTTTAAATACAAGACTTTTTTAATCTACGTAATTTAATCAATCATAAAAATTATAAAGAATTTTATTTTAAAATGTGTTCACACGATTCTGAGGGTTAGAAATTGCGCTATAAGCTTAGAAATTGAATATGGGTACTATGTCAATAATTTTTATACGTCAATAACTATTCATATATTTCCACGTAAAAGTCAAAACATTCAGTTACAAGCAACGTGAATTATTTTTATTTGTAAAAAATGAAACTGCAAGGTATTATTGAAAAAAGACATACAAGAAAATAATCATACACCGAAAAATTTTAAATAAAATAATATGTTTAATCATCACTTCCCTGATTGCGCTTGTTTTGTGTTTTAGTATCATAATTTAATCATTTGCTTTTAACATTTGTTTTCTAATTTCGTTTATTCTACTTACTTTTTGAAAAAGGCTTGTGGAACGAAAACAATGACTTGTGACTTAAGAAAATTAATTACTTTTTATTAAATTGTTACAAATCAATTCGAAATTAGCAAATTTGTTTATTTCTACAGTATGTGATAATGTAATATACAGAAGAAAAAAATCCCCACAGAAAAAGCCGAACAGTAATTTTAACGCAGTGTGACAAAAATTTGTAAAAAATACGCTTGAGTACTGAGAAAACTTTTACAAAAGTTATTGAAAAATTTTTTTATATACATTTCATATGAATAGAATTGTTCGACTCTAAAAAAATTTAAGCATTTATATAGTAAATGTTTAGAATAGTAATAAATGGCGATGAATGTATCTTCGTGTAAAAGTGTATTTTTGCGTCAGAACTTCTAAACTTGATATTGATTGATTCAATAATGAATTATGCTTTTTAAACATTTTAAATATCAATTTAAAAGTATTAGATAAAGATTCTATAAAAATAAAATTCACATTTATATTATTTTGTATATAATATAATTTTGTTTAAAACAGTAATAAATATTACTGAATAATATGTGAAATATTAATTTTAATAAAATATCATCATTCCATTGTAAAATGATGTGTGTAGAAACTCTTTTGAGAACCACTATATAACTATTTGGTAGTATGATTATTTCCTGGGTTATACAAAACTGAATGAAATAATCAAAAAGTACAAAAAAATTGTGGGCTGCATGGTAGCCTAATGGTTAGGGTATCGGCCTTCCACCTGGCAGGGTGGTTCTGTTCTAAAAACAACCATAAACCTATTCAAAGATACTTTTAAATCCGTTAAAAGATATTTATATATTCGTAGGATTTATGTTTCTTATAACAAAAATTAAAAAAGTAACTATGAAAATAACACACAAAACCATTAAAGATTATTTACTACTGAAATATAAAATTCTTGTGACAAAATTAAATTTTACACTTACAATTTCTCTAACAATTACGAAAAAGAAAAAACTGCAACCTAGTAATCTCGACTTTTAAGGCTGCTTGTAAGTCATTTTAAGGTGTACTTTTTTTTTTGTATTTAGGAAATGTTCCTCTAAAATGTTAAGTTATTACTTTCATTTTATTGATCTTAAAACTTATTTAATTATCTGGAATTTTTTTTACGGAATAAGTTAGAGTTGCGCTATAACTTAAGGAATGTCATCTCAATGTAAGGAGAAAAAAATGAAACTGATCCGATGTTTATTTATTACTTTAAAACAAAGTGGATAATAATATAAAAATGCTTTTAAACTTTAAATGTTGTCCTATTATTTCTTGCGCTTATACATTATGGAATATATGAAGATGGGTATTTTGTTACATGTTATATATGACTATAGAGTTAAATAAGCAACATGCTACACATATTATTCTCATATAATTGAAAATTTTCTCTGTGTCATTTTATATCTTAATATTTTATACCGTGAAATATAAACTTCAGCTGCAATAATTAAATTTATAAATATTCCTCAATTTTTTCTGTAGTATTCATTCAATAGATATACCTTAGGTTTTAAAGAAACTGCTTATTTTTGATTTTACCTCTTCTTTGCAATTTTTCAAAAGCGGACACATCTTTCGTCATAGGGACAAAAATAACTAAGTAATGTATTAAACATACATACCAAAAACCCATTACCATACGAAATTCCAGAATTGGAATTTTAAATTGTGGACTCAGACGAAATTTGCAGTAAAATGTATCAAATGGTTAAAGGACTGGAAACATAAGTGCGAGGAAAAATTATGCAATACATATTAAATTAAGACACATATTAAAAATAAGAAAAAGATGTATCGTCACGCTCATTGGCAAAATAAGCTGATGATTGGCTGTATAGATTGTTGATCACATACACGCAACAATTAGAAATACATTCAGTCCCTCTTAAATTTTTATTTAAATCTTACATTCAGTACATTAATATTTTTAAAAAATGCAATGATAATAAATGAATTATATATATATATATATATATATATATATATATATATATATATATATATATATATATATATATATATATATATATATATATATATATATATTAATTATATATATATATCTATATATATATTATATATATATATTATATATATATATATATATATATATATATATATATATATATATATATATATATATATATATATATATATATGAGTTATTATATTTGCTATTTGATTTATACTTTTCAAAAGCTTTATTTTTCTCTTAGTAACATTTGAAGCATTTTGTATCTTTAATTGTACTAAAGAACCAATCGGCTTAAAGCGATTGATTTTGAAGCCCTATTGTTATAGTTTGTTTATTTTTTTAAATAATTTAAATAAATTTAGAAATGAAACAATCATTTTGATTTCAATAATCTAGGCAATCGTTTTAGTCCAAAGAAATACAAAAGGGAAACAATCTAAGGTAAATATTGCATAATATTATTTACTTTGTATAAAAAGTGATTATTTTATTGGCACTCATGTCCATAAATCAAGGATAATTCAGAATCACACAGAAATTGAACTCTAAAATAAAAATGTCATATGTAGAATTATTACACACATCTTGAAGAATAATATGCAAATCACGAGAAACCACCAGATGACACCGATGGTGCGTCACAATGACGATAGTGTAAGAAAGGTGTAAAAAAGGAATGGTTGCAAAAAAGTAACATTATTCACAAGAGCTTTACGAACCTTTCAGTGCTATAACCGCATAGCTATGGCACAAACGAGGAATTTGGATGATGTTTTACGTGGTAGAATTATCAACCGTCTAGAAGGTGGACGTACCCAGCTGGAAGTATCCGAGGAACTTGGAATTGCCCAGAGTGTCATCTCCAGGCCTCGGCAATGGTTCCAAGATGATGGTAATGTGAGTAGACGTTACAGCACAGGTCATCCCCGAATTATAACACCGAATGAGGACCAGTATTGGGCAGTTACTGCCAAAGAAACAGACGGAGCACAGCATCAGACCTGTCTCGTCAGCTCTCTTCAGCTACCGGTACGACAGTTTCAAGGCAGACCATGTACAGACGCTTACAGCACATTGGTCTATATGCCCGTAGACCTGTCAGATGTGTTCCACTTACCGCAACTCACTGTCGCCTGCAATTAGCCAGAATTAGCCTAGAGAGCATGTTTTGTGAACACTGCAACAGTGGTGTTGTAAGATGCTTTCTGACGAATACAGGTTTATCTCTCAGTCTGATTCTCGCCGGACTTTTATATGGAGAAAGCCAGATATCCGTTATCACCAAGAGAACACCATTGAACGAGATCGTTACGGTGGTGCAGGATTGCACGTTTGGGGAGTAATTATTCTGGGCTCCAGAACTAACCTGCATGTTCAGAATGTAATCATGACAGGCCACATCTTTCAAGATGTTATTCTGAGACAACATGTACGTTTATTTCTGGGTGCCATGGGTGTAAAATTTCTGTTAATGGATGACAACGCTCATCCTCACCGTGCAAACATTGTATTTACCGGACTTGAATCCAATAGATCATGCGTGGGACATGCTTGGCCGATAAATTGAACCCCATCAACCCCCTCCCACATGTTTACCGGAACTTCGGAGAGTATTTCTTGATAAGTGGTGTAATATTCCTCAAGATCAGATCAATAATTTGATACTCATCAACCTTTGCGTACGGCCGGTATTGCATCGCCTGTTGGGGCATGTTATGCATAAACCAACTATATATTTGTTTTTGTAAATAGGTTCTTTTTTTTAATTTGCTCTAGGAAGTAAAAATCGCAATTTTTATTAATGATGTCAAACATACAGCATCTTTTTTGCTCTTTACCTTTTATTTAATAAATATATTTTACAAATAAGTCACATTTGTTTTGCTTCTATCTCTTTCTTTGCCTGAACTTGCATTACCCTTAATTTATAGACACGAGTGTAGAAAGATAAAAATGTATTCAGGCTTTTACCCCTTAACACACATTTCCCCTTAACAAAATCTAAAAAGTACAACTTACATATTTTTCTATGCACCGTTTATTTGCTTTAAAATATTTAAATGGCTTTTAGGAATATCTCTTTATAAAGTGGTATATATTTAATTTGTTTGATTGCTGATTCTAGGAATTTGCTGAATAGTTTAAAATCCTATTTAAATAGTTATGTATTTTTCCCCGTAAAGACAAGTAATGTACTTTTGTTATATTTATTTACAGTCTTTTACGTAAAACATTCTGAAATATATATTACTCTGCACATATACAAATACATTATATTAAATATTCATGAAAAAATTAAAAGGTATATAAGAGAAACAAAATATGTTACAATTAATGATAAACTAATTTATAATAAGTATAGTAGAATAAAAAGTTTAAAGAAATAATAGTTAACTCGTCGGTAAAAGTTTTTTTTTTAAAAAAAAACCAACTTACTTGGAAATAAACTAGCTACAAGCTTAATATTATTATGTCCAACATATAAATAAAATTTTTTCTTCTTTATTTGTGAATGATTATTTTTGTATAAATTAATGAAATTGCTGTTCTTATTCAAATCACTTTTATATAATCTACATTTTTATTTTGAAAAAAAAAAAATTCCAATTTCAAACAACTTTAAGTCAGACATTTGAAGTATTCCGATGATAAAATTTCTTTAGTTTCGTTTTATAAAAGTTGAGATACATTTTAATTAATTTATATTTATTTTGGAAATCGTAAGAAGAAATTACATATTTTTTCAGTTTGTAAGGTAATTAATAAAGCATAACAACTTCTTAGATAGTATATTTATATTGTAAACGCATACACACACATGTTCAAACTACTTTGATATAAATCATATTTTTATTTTTTACTTTTTATCTTATTATTATACTGATATATATATAGCAGTCAAGAAACTGATTATAGAATTGTGGAACCAATCAAAATGCGATAGACAGCTTCTATATGAGAGCTCGGTAAAATTGTCATATATATTGTTGCCTCTACTGAAGTTGATTATTAAAATTTAAATGACTTTGAACATGATGTTACAATCACTGCTTGAGATAAAGAACATATCATCTAAGAAATTGTGGTGGACTTTGGATTTTCGCGTACAGCCATTTCCCGAATATGATTGAATCCGATATACTTCTCAGACAGAATGTGGCCAGAAAAACACTTAGAATGAACGGGATCATTGATGACTGACCAGCATTGATATGCAACACCTCTTTACATACTTTGATGTGATGTTAACAAGTGTCAACGTAAGAGCTGTTCAGAAGGTCATTACTGATTTATTCTTTCGTAACAGATAGCTCACAACTTACCATTATTGGCTACTCGGCAACATAGGCTCACTTGGACACAGCTCCAAATTATAAGGTTTGAAATACACTGCGATGTCTTACAAATTTTAGATTAATTGTATAGGATTGATGGACCCATAAATGTATGAAAAAAAGCCACATGGAGCAATGAGCTTACATGTCAACAAATGACTGTTCAAGCTAATAGACCATGTGATGATATGAGAAGACGAGGTTGACGTGAAATGGATTGTTGACATATCAAGAGACGAATCTGACAAATAACAGATATGATAGTATCTTACCTGATCATCTAAAACCAAATTTTAAGAGAGTTCCACACACAACAAGACAAATCGACATTCTACACGTCTAGAATTACTTCCAAATGGCCCCAAAGATCACACTTCTGATTTTAGACAGTTCTTACGATAACCGAAATATATCGAATGATAAAAATTTTATGAAAACTGTTCAAAAATGTTTAAATAATGAAAGAAGTCGGGAATTAAAAAAAGATCATAAATGATTATTTAGGGAAATATTTAATTACTTTAATATTTTGTTTTAAAATATTATCATATTTGTGAAAAAATATTTAACAATTAGAACACTTTAATAGTCGCAAACCACAATAAATAATTATTTAAAAATTTTCAGATTAAATTGTAATGTTAGTAAATAGTATAATTTAATATGAAGCTTTTTTTTCTATAAACGCATTTACAAGTATAATCAATTTTTAATAGCATTAACTATATTAATATTAAATTTTTTATAAAAATTGAAATATAACCTGAATTTTCATAATAGATTAAATAAAATGAAAACAGGAAAATGTAAAGTATAGGAAACAAGAAAAACTTAAAAAATGAAACATAAAAACTATATAGTATAAATTTCTAAATACATAAAAAATTACATTGCATTCAGATTTCTGAAAAGTAAATAAATTAACATTTTCATGTTTTAAATAGGGAATAAAATTATCTTATAGTACTCCTTATGTCCAATTCTTATTACCCACTTAAAGCCTCTTTTTTATAAGAAAATTAGATTGTACATTACCTGGCAACTTACATTTAATGTATTTCTGTAAAAAATAGTATTGATTACTGTAACCTTAAGTTTTTATAAGAAGTTTCGTGATGAAAATCATTTAAAAAGTAGAAAGACAAATGTTCTTATCATTTGAGATTTTAACTCTGAAATTAATCTTATTTTTCTTTCTTATATTCTCATGAATTTATCAATACGATGAAGTAAAACACTCAGAGCATCTATTAAAATGGGTGCAATAAATTTTAAAATTTAAATTTCTAAATTTTATAACTCTCTCTATTTATTAATTTCTTTGTATCTACATACATGTATATAAAAATAATCCATAATTCACAATGCTTTCAAATTTTTAATTACACGAAATTTTCCTTTTATAGAAAACAAGACATGGCAATTAGAACCAACCTAATTATGTGAATATATATAAAGATAGTAATAGAGATAATAATACATATCATGAGAATTTAACTGCTAAAATAAGCAGATGAATAATTGCTAAACAGAAATTTTTTGGGAAATTGATTATTCGAAAATTTATTTGTAGTGAAGTCATTAAAATTTGGCAAGTATTTGTGAAATGAAAACTATTATTCATAAAATTTTATTAATAATTTACTTTGTAGGGCATTTAAAATTTAAAAATATGAATTAAAGAAACATAATTCAGTCTTGTTAAATAATTTGATTAAAATAATTTTAAAATAATAGAGTCTTGTTAAATATTTGATATACGAGGGTTACTCTGAAATTTTTGAGATACGCGCAGACGAGAATTTACAAAATAAAAATAACGGTTTAATTTTAAAATACAAAGTATTTTAACACAGAAGATGCTTCACAGAAGATGCTTTTTTACTGACTTACTTCAACTAGCTTAGCGTAGAATAAATTTTAAACAGAAGAGAAAACGGAGTTGATGCGAAAACATTTTCGCGCTAGGATTTTCTACGATTTCAAAGCAGGATTAAATCAAGAAGAATGCGTTCAACGGTTGCAATTAGCATTTGGTGATGAATCTCCAGCTCGTGCTACTGTATTCAGATGGCTTAGAGAATTTAGAAGAGGTCGCAATTTTCTTCAGGATGAAGAACACACAGGAAGGCCACAGTTGGCAGTAATCCCGGATAATGTGTCTTCCATACGAAAAATGTTAATGGATGATAATCTCTGTGCCTATTAAATGATACAGAAGGAACTTAACATTGGATCCGCAGCCATACACAAAATCATTCATGAAGAATTACATATGAAAAAAGTAATTTGCCGTTGGGTTCCCCATAATTTAACTGAGCACCAAAATGAGGAGTGTGTCAGAATCAGTAAAGAAACTCTTAAACTGTTAAATGATGATGGTCACCGCATCATTTCTAAAATTGTAGCAGGTGATGAAACGTACATACCGTTTTTTGACGTTCCAACATATCAAGAAAGCAAAGTATGGGTCTTTGAAGGTGATCCCACGCCGACAATGGTGGAAAAACAACGCGCACTGACAAAAGTGATGTATGCCGTTTTCTTCAGAAGTACGGGATTGGTCAAAGCCATCAAGTTGGAAGGACAGAAAACAGTAACAGTAAACTGGTATACCACTAAATGTCTTCCAGAAATTCGACAGAACTGAATGTTGGGGGCTAATGCTTCACAATGACAATTCATCTTCACAAACAACCGAATTAACAGTTGAGTTTCTTAAACAAAAACAAATTAAAGTGATCGAACATCCGCCGTATTCACCTGATCCAGCTATGTGCAACTTTTGGTTATTTTTTAATCTAAAAAAGAACTTACGTGGACGTCGTTTTCTTTCAGAAGAAGAGATTGATGTGGCTATAAATGCATTTTTTTCATCTGTTCCAAGAAATGAATGACTTGAAACATTTAATCTTTGTAAAATTCGTCAACAAAAGTGCATTGATGCTGGAGGAGACTACTTTGAACACACCAAAAATTTTATAAAAAGTATAACTTTAAAAACCTAGTTGTATCTCAAAAATTTCTGAGTGACCTTCGTACAATATAGAAAGGAAATAATAATGTCTAGTAATTAACAAGAAAAGTGATGTCAATTTTTAATGCTGTTTTGTTTTTATTTTCAAAATAAATATATTGAAGACAATATTCTAAAGGAAAACTAAATTTCCAAATATTTAATTCAGATTTAATATTTTTTGATTAATATGTGGAAGCTATTTTAACTCATAGAAATATTTTATTTTTTCTGATTAATTTTAAATAGAGTTCTAATTGAACACAGATTTTAATTTTTTAAATTAAATATAAAGTTAACTATTTTTGATGAATTTTGAGTTGAATATAAAATTTATAAACATAGCATACGCAATGCAAATTTAAGTAATACTATTTCATATTTTACGGGACAATCATTTTATCAGAAAATTTCACACTTCACAGATTTCTTTTCTTTCATGCATATTTTTTAAAAATTTCATTAAGAAATTAATAAATAGGAGATTATTTTATTTTAAAAATAAATTAAAAATTAAGATTTTTATGAATAAAAGTTTTTATTCGTGAAAATCGGAGAATATATCGGTTGAAATTTCAATAAATTTTAAGCTCAAATTGAATATTTTGTCAAAGAACTTGGGTTAACATAGTTTTCTATCTAAACTGAAAGTATGGTAATTTGTGAATGAAAGATTGAACACAACAGAGCTTAACTAAACTACTTAAAAATAATTTAAGACACAAGTGCTTTATAATTCAGAATGCCAAAATTTTTGTTTGTTTGAAAGATGGAGAAATGCATCCAAGGTGACTTATTGTGACCTGTGCGATGACATAAATACTAAGATTCCCCCACCTCCAAATTTTTTTGCATAATTTTCATAGGTATCTATATAAATGACGTAATTAAAAAACTAGGTTGCCAGTTACATAAGAAAATCATCCAAAAAAAATCACCAAACTCTGAATTAGGCATCCAGGATTATAGGAATCTGTTCCAAATTTAAATTTTCACGTAAACTTATCACCAGCGTTATCGCCATTCTACTTTAAATTGGCGTTATCGCCATTCTACTTTAAATTGGCGTTATCGCCAAACTACTCGTTGCTATAAACATCATAATCACAAAATATTTTGATATAAGGTGACACTTTTGTGAAAAAAATATGTAAAATGAAAAAAACATCAATTAAAAATAAGTTATAATTTAACTCAAGAATAAATTTAATTCCAGAAAAAATTATAAATGAGGTATGTTTAAAATATATTTGCATTCATTAATGTACAAATATTTACTTGTTAAATAGAGGTCTGTGTGCCTAGAACAACATCATGTTATAATGTGTATTCAAACAAAGATATATTAAATCACATGCAAAATAAAAACTTTCGAATGGAAAACAAAGTTTGTTAGAAAAAATAATTACAGAAAATTATGTTTCATTTGAAGCTTCCGAAATTTGATTATTCGAATTTCTGAAGGGATTACTTACTACAGCAAATCATGAATATAAATTAGTCCAACTTTTCCAATTCGTCACTTAGATCATTTTTCTGTACAGTCAATTTATTCATGTAAATAGATTTATCCTTTTTGAATCATGTTACATCTAAACTTTTTTCGTATTTCTTATCTATTATCTCTAAACAACGAATTATTTATATAGCATAGTAGAATATTTTAATTATTTAAATGCACGTAAATGGTGCTTCATAGAAGTTACATTATAATGCTCATAAACCAAAAAATGCCATTAATTTGAATTTTAATCTGCTAAACTACGTTACTTTCTATCAGAAACTACCATAAGTGTAGAATAGTTAACAAACATTAGTTTCATTTAACCTTCATTAAAAGAAAATAATACAAATGAAAAGTTTTTTCATAAAAAATTTATAATGCAACACATATAAAGTACTAAAATGTCAATAAAATTAAAAATTTCAGGCTATTAAATAAAAAACATTTAGTTATAAGTCAGAAGTTTCATTTGTTAAGAACCAGCTTGGTTATGAGTAAGCCGCCAATCTGTATACCCGCATGTCTTTAATAACACAAACCAATTAGTCGTGACACATTTCCTTATTTTTGACTTATAATTAGCAAAAGTTTGTTCCATTTAGGACAAAAAAACTGAAACGAAAATTTCTAACGTCAAGAAAAAGAAAAATTGTAATGAATAAGAAAAACAGCTAATGGAGGCAAATGCTAATTTCATTTTGATAATCTCTTAAGATGAATTTAAAAGCAGAATTAGATAATATTTATTGCCATAACTGCAGTATGTTCATAACTAAGTTGTTTTAATTAGTTTAAAAATGAATAAAACATGTTTTCCCCTAAATTACATTTGAGTTCAAATAAAAGAGACATTTTGTCGAAAGACATAAAGTAAATAATATAAATGGAAGAAAAAAATTATGTTGAAAAAAAGAAATATTAAAAATTCGAAAATAAAATAATAAAAGGTGATTTACTATATACCGGTACACTGTTTTACTTTCTACCTATTGTTGCGGATATTATTTTAAAATTTGTATTGCATTGTCAAAAATTACAAATATGTATTCTGGTATATATTTTATTTCCTTCCATATGTTATTAAAACAATTATTTTTATTGTTTGAAGGTTACTATTTTCTTATATTTATTAATTATAACATTTTAACTTTAAGAATATCATTTACAAGATCGGAGTAACATTAAAATTATAAATAAATTTTTTTTTTTTGTGGTATGAATATGAAATAAATTAATGAATTTGAAGTATTGTATAGAAAAGTACGAATTTGAGCAAAGTAAAATAAATTTATTTTCAAAGCTGTATGCTCATAACATTTTTAAAGATGTACTATGTGTACTATTATATTAAAATGATATTTAAATAATATAACAAATAATTAGAATATTATCTGTTACATCATTTAAATAGCATATTATATAGACACAAGTTTTAAATTATTTATACGCTTTTAGTGGAAAAGGTGTACCTAGCTTTCAGGGAAAGTTATAATTTGGGAAATAATGATATTTATTATTTACTTAGCGTTTCTCAAAACGCTACGTGGTAGAATAAAGTCTTAGGTCAAAGCCAAGATCAGCTAAAAATAAATCGAATAAAGTCAGAAACTCATGAAAACTCCTCTTATTAACAAATTTATTAAATATTGAACCCGGAATTGCGATTTTATCACGATTCAAAGCTTTTCTAATGTATAGCGTATTGGAAAGGACGAAAACGCGTTCGCTCCAGATGGCAAAAGTAATACCATTTCAAAAACCAAAAAATTCTGAATATTATTAGTTTAAAAAAGAATTAGAATGTGGGAATGAAAAAAAATCTGATCCAATACACATTTTTCTTTTTGTTCTAGGCGTTTGTATTTAAATAACAACTCTAGAAAGCAGATAAAGAATCATACATATTCGTTGTAGAAACAATCAGAATTCCTGAATGATATTTCATAACTTAAATTGTTAAGCCACGCATTAGCAACACATTATATTCAATTCAAATCTGGCTTAATTACGTTGTGAATTAATTATAAACGTTATAATTAAGCTATCGAAATAAAGTATAGTTTATTTCTTAAGTTAATCAGAAATCGAAGTTCAGATATAATTTGAATTTCATTCCCTACAACCGTTTCCATTTCACCCCTAGGCAAATAATCTGTGAACAAACAGGATAAGGATTTTGTTCACATAAATTTTCAAAAAATGATATCAGCACAAATGTGATTTATATGATTCAAACAATATTTTTACTATTCCTTTAAAAATGTATTATGATTAAAAAAATATACATCATTTCGAAGTATCCTAATTTTTACAACAGCTTTTTAATTATTTAACAAAAAATACACTGGCACTGATTATAAAATTGCAGAACTAAAATTTTTAAGCATAAAAAATATAATAGGCTATATTATTTGTTAATAGTTGATTATTAAATAATCAATATATTTAAGAATATGTACCACATACTTGTTAAAGTTATGAAACATATCGCTACATTATCACATTCCACCAAGTTCGATGAATAATATCCTTGTAATCTTTTTTAACTGTTCTAACAGAAAGGAAGAGTTAGGGTTCACTTTTGGACAGAAAGAGATAAATTCTCTACAAAAGAAAACACTGCTAAAAAATTGCCCGATCCATTTTGAGCTCTACGGGTGTTTCGTAGCTTAAGTGATGTTACACACGCGACACAGAATTAAGATTGCAGTTGAAGAGGGCAAATTTATTTGTTTTTCTCTAATTTCCTTTTTTTTAAGAAGCCCCTCTCTTTTCTTCACTGAAATTTCTTAATCACTTATTAATATACTTGTTGTAGCTTCAACTGATTATTGACATTGAATAGGTATCTTATATATAAGACAAATACCTTATGCACTTAATTATTAAAGTTTAAAAAAGCAAAAACTATTAAAAAAATGGAACAGAGTAACATTTATATGAATAATATTTGGTACTTATGTTTGAATAGTTATTTTATAGCAAAATTATATTTTATCATAATTGTATTCATTACTAAATGATAATTGAAACAAACGTCCATGGGTAAAAGGTGCTAATTCCATTTCATCTCCTATAAGAGGCGTGGTGCCCTGGTTAATTCGGGCGTTGTTCTCCATAATCAAAAGACAATGAATTCGAAGACAGGATTAACCAAAGGTTCTTATCATGTTCAACAATGGCAGCTGGGGTACTTTAGTTAAATCATCGTCTTAATGTCCATGAAGTTATACCTCTGGGTATGGCAGGTCAAGTATTGGGGGTATTCTACCTGTTGCTGTTTCTAAATTGTGAAGACTCCCACTTAACTGCTTCCTTTAACTGATAAAGCTTTACTGAGGGCTAAGCATCGGTAATCATGCTGGTGCTACACCATTTCAAGTCTGACAGTCTTAGAAAGTCTGAATCTGAGATTCATAAGTAAGATAATTTCTATCGTTTATTTTATGTAATGATATTTCAAAAGGAAAATTAATCTTATTTATTTCTCTGCTATTTTAGGAATAAACAATTTCAGATGTTCTTTACCACATAAACTTGTAAAATTTCCCATACTTAATTTGTGGGGAAGAGAAACCAATCAAAATAAGCCATTTTACTTATGAATTTTTTTTAAAGTTTATATATTTTCCAGTTAAAAAGATTTTTATGCAATCAATTATACAATATTTATGATTTTAATATCTTAAATGAAAGGAAACTGATAATAATAACACATTTTTAAGGGATTTTCTTAAATATGCTTTAATAAAAGCATGATCCAAGTTCATAAAACTTCATTTTACATTAAAATGAAAATATTTCTATAAGTTCACCTTCTAGAAATATTCTCATCAGGTTGAACAAGTAATTCAATAAAATACTTTTCATTGAAAGTAAATAAATTTCTTTTCATTAAACACATAAGAATGTTGTAAATGAGTTTCTGTTTCTTTTCTTCTATGGTAAATGTATTTAATTACAGTTGCTTTGAAGAACATTAAAAAGTTCAATATATCTTCAGCTCTCATTGCTTAAATAGTAAACACAGAAATTAGCTATCAAAAAGTATCATTTTATATTGTTTACTTAAGTGTCTGTCTTTACTCAGAAATATGAATATTCCAGACAAAAATCAGTGTTTTTATTTATTTTTTTAATTTCATTAGTACACAGGTTATTTTTCCATTTATTAAACGCTGAATAAAAGCTTATATTTATTGTATATTACTCTGGCTATAACCCGATTAACATAATTTATGGAAAATTAAAGCTGTTGAAAGTCATTGTTTTGAAAAGAAAAATAGACTCAATTTTGAAAATAGGGTAAGAGAAATGCACTGGTAAGAATAAATAGTTATACATTTAAGAATATATGAATAAAAATGAGTGTAAAATCAAAGTCAAAATAATAAACTCTTTTCTAACTTAGAATATTGAAAGTTTTTTCTTATACATAACTTTTCTTCATTTATTTATTTTTAGCAACTAATTTAATTTATATATATATATATATATATATATATATATATATATATATATATATATATATATATATATATATATATATATTTCTGGCAATTATTGCTTTTAAAACCCAAAAATTTTTAATTTATCAAAAGAAAAATTTTTTAATCTTTTTAAAATTATTTTACAATATTAATTTTTAACATTATTTAAAGTGAACTTTTACACAATTTAAAATACATATTTCAAAAAAAGCAAAATACCTCCTTTTTATTTTAGAATAAAATGCTATACATATTTTTTTAAATTTTAGAATGAAAGAATTAATTTTAAAACTCAGAAGTGATTTTCAGAACAATTTAACTGCTCGTTTAAACAAAGTAAGAATTTAATGATAAAACTTATGAATTGTGTCATTCATTTAAATATTTTGAAGTTATAAAAAAATTTAAAGAGAGAGAGATGAGAGCTTTGTTTAAATTATTTGTTGTTACGTATCATACTTGAGTATACAATTTACATCATTCTCTTAGTAATACTTTAGAGAAATAACTTTCAATTTATGCTTATTTTCTAAATTAATTGATTTCCACGAAAATGTTTTATTTTAAATATCCTTACCTGAAAACGCAGCTATTGGGCTAATTTCCTGAATTACGAGGGAAAGAATGTAGAGAATATGAAACGGCTTCCGAGGAAAGTAAGGAAAATTATCGAATACTAATTTTCGCCCTGCAGAAAAGCTCACTGTAAACACGTGCTTCCGTGGTTTGTCTCCATCATTTAAGTTGCCATCTCCCCCATCGTTGATTGCGCCATCTGCTGATGATTTCGGTTAATGACTTTGAATGTTGTGAATATCACACATAATTATGATTGACGTATTACTCAAATCAAGATAGAATTACTCCTAATTATTCTAGTTTATCATTATAATTTTCTAAACATTACAACAAAATGATTACATTTTCTGAAATTTGCCTTATACTTTTATTACTCAGGGGGAAAATGTTCTTAATTCCTTAATTTGTCAGAACAGAAGTTTGGATATTGTATACTTTCGATTCCATTTTAAATATTAAAAAAAAAATTGTCCCACATAATTTACATCTTTTTGAATAAATCTTGAAGTTTTAACCCGATGATTTCTAGAAAAATTTCATAAGAACTTTTTCAATAATCATTTAAAATTTCTTTTCCAATTTTTATTCCTTTAATGAATTAGATAATTTAGGGGTGAAACACTTTTCTAAGAATAATTATATAAAACATACTGTTCTGTAAAATAAACTAATACTAAAAATAAATTTGATATTAAGAGTTATCAATACAATGAAACCGTAGATTTGTTTTAGTTTCTTTTTAAAAGAAATGAATTTTTGAATTTTTTTTAATATGTTTAAAAATTATAATGATATTTTTACTTGCAATAGAAATTTTTCCATAAGTGGGATTCAAATGAAAAGGCACAAAATATCCTGAATGATGTAAAAATAATTATCAATATTAAAAATTATATTGGGAAAATCGTTACTAATTTTTGGAAAATATACTTAAATAATTGAAACCACTGGAAAATATTTTCTATGAAAGTAATGTTTCTGATATTTTTTAATAAATTTATTAGTATATACCTATAAATCTATTTGCACTGAAACTCAGAGTAAAACAAATGAAAATATATAGGATCACTTAAAATTTATTAAATTTTATATATTTATCCTAGAACGTAATGATAAAAAAAACTTAATATTTTAAAGTGAATTATATGAAATAAAATAATGTATCAAAAATTTTATCCTCATTCGGTTTTAGTTATTGATGAATAAAAATATTCGCTTTTCTGTTTTGAGAATGACTTCATTGTTTCAATAAGATTTTTTTCTGTTAAAATGTTGAATGCGTTTTCTGATTTCAGGGATTATTTTGCTAGGCTACATTACTTTATATTTAAATTTTAAATATGTTGCCTTGTTTTTAAATTCACATATATTAATAATATTACTTTTTTTTTCTAGAACTGTTGAACAGAAAATAATCCTTAAACCCAATAAAAAGAAATATTCAACGAATTTTTTGAGTTTATATTTTACAAATCTGTTTATTATAATTTCAGCAATATTAATTAAAGAAAATGTTTAATGTTGGCTTAAGCAAGGTAGTTTTAATATTCGAAAGATATTGCTTACAAAAATTACCATCATTAATTTAGAGTTCTATTAATTAATGAAATTTTTAAGTATTAAAATTGTCCTTGCCGATTCAAAGTAACCATAAAGCGTATGTTTTATCTTACCTTTTTGCATTTTGCTTTTCCATCTGCTCTGTTGTCAACATGCTATTGGCTTGAATGAATGGAAAATAGCTTCTCAAACCGATGCTTTGGTCCTTATATAAGAAACCGTTTTATTAATGAAATGAGCTTCGACATTATTCTCAGACATTCTATGGTGAGCTCCGCCTTGTTTTCTGCTGCTCAAAGAATGTGATTTGAAAGCAGGCAGCAAATTTGTCGTCAAGTCACATTTACAACGCCGTCTCAATTCAGTGTGACGCAGATGAAAACGTTATCTAAGTCATGGATATTTTAAACTAATGAGAATAGGGTAAAAATTTACCGTACGATCACCCTTGGTGAAATTTTCAAAAAGTCGCCAAGGGTGACCGTATGACGAATTTCCAATCGGGAAAAACTGCGGGAGGAAAATGGTTGAAATAGTGACAAATATTTCTTACATTGTTGGTATCTAATAATTTGCTCAATTAATTTTACAAAATTAACAAATAAAAAACGCAGAAATATAGATTTTAAACATCAATGGTAAAATAATAAAGTTGATACGTTAAATTATCCATAAAATTTTTTATTAAATTTTATTTTATAAATTTAAATCGATAAATATTCATGAGAAATTAATGACAAATAGGGTTGCCAAAATACTAGTTTGCCGGGTTTCCAGTAAAAATGTTCGCCAAATTTGGCACCAAAAACATGCCAAGGTTGATTGTACAGTAAATCTGATCCGAGAATAGTAATAAAGTGGCGTACTCAATATCTCAACTGTAACGAAAGAAACAACCATTTTATGCTAATAATATATTTTGTATTTTCAGCTTTTAGATTCGTAAAATGTATTTCATGTTCCGCTTTTTATAATCTTGCTTTGTAATATCCTAAAAATATATCTATCGATGAATATTTTAGGAACAGCAAAAACTAAATTAGACAGAAATTTTGATATTTAATAGGAATTCTTCGTACTTCAAAAATAGTCTTAAAGTTTCTTTAGAATCTAGATTGAAACGACTCGTTATACTAGCAAGAAACGCTTCAATCATTATTTTCTTGTGTGTATACATTCATTTTAAAAATTTTATTTGGTTGCAAAAATCCAAAATAAGCAATAATGGTTACAAGAGAAATCTAGTAAATTTCATGAAAAGCCTTTGCAGTCTTCTAAAAAGATGATTTGTTTTGAAATTGGTGCTCTTGTAATTGTAAGCTCAAAGGTCTTTCAAAAGTGACAATGAACAAACAATATCCATTGATTCAGAGCGTTATGTTGCTATATTAGGAGGCTTTGTTTTATAAAAGTAAGAACAACTTGATATTGTCCCTAAAAACATTTATTTTCACCGAATAGAACAACTGCCTCTCACCTTGTGAAGTAATATTGACGCAATTCGTAAAATATGGAATACTCTTATTTCTGAGAAATCGGGCAGATCGGTCTTTTAACTTTGCGTACCACTGTTTATGCTGATGGATTTTTAAAAAATGATGTGTTCCAGAATCATTGAATACCATGAATATTCAATGATTCTAGTAACGATTTGTTACTATTGGTGGTGAAGTTTCGGCCTTTGATGACGATCAAATAAGGCACGTGTACAATGACTTCTAGAAGCACTTTGAATAATGAATTGAATTAAGCTGATACCATCAGCCTGATGCATCATAGTATTCAAGAAATTACCTGGTAACGGAAATTACCTGGTTGGAAAACGAATGACGTGATTTGTTGCATTAGCAGATTTTACTTTTTATTTATTTTAAATCAATTATTCAAAACTGAAATTAGGTTAGGCCAAACCAAAATAAGCAAAAGCAGGAATTTTGCATCACTTTTGAAAAAAAAAATTGATTGTGTTTAGTAATATTTCATTTTCGAAGTTCTTATTACATTTCCGTAAGAGTTTCTTTTTTTAATATTATTGATATTAAATGAACTTGAGTTACAATTTAAGTTTATTCCATAAGGTTTTTTCCATATCATTATCAAATGCTGTTTTAATAAACAATTTTAAAAGAAAACTTAATTGCAGTTTTTAATTATTGAATAAAAACAAACAGATACATTACCACATTGTGATAAGGTTATAATCTTATAATTTTATTGCAATGTTCATTAAATGTTGTCATTTAAAAACATGACAACCTTTATTCCTTATCAGAATAATAAAATTGTCCTTAAATAAAAATTACAGAAAATTGTACTTTTAATAATTTACACGTCTTTTAGGCAAATATATTAAAATTTATAAATATATTTGCTTAATGTATGATAGGAAGCTAGATATTTAAATGTGAAAATTAGCTTTATGTGATTATATTGTACGTTCATTCATGATTTCACCATTTTAAGTAATTTTAAATATTCTAATATTATTACTTTTTAGTTATCAATAATTAAAGGGAGTTCATGGCGACTTAAATAATTTTAAGTGATATTTTTGACAACTTACGCATTACTAATTATTGTATTAAGTTATCTTATTATAGTAATACGGACTCTTTGTGTTATTATGCTCATGCCCTTTTCAATACCTTTAAGCACGACAGTCAATCTTTCGTGATCTTTTGTTTTCCATCAGATACGAATGCTGCTGTAAAACGCATGTTTTCACAAACATTATTTGTGTGTTCTTTTAGAATATATTTTTACTTAGATTTATCTCTTTATTTTAAGGGATTACTAGAGTTTATGTCAAGTGAAAATAGTGAGAAAAATCATGTACTTCAAACGCCATATTATAAGTATTTTAAGCTGGTAAATTTAGTAAGATAAAAAAAAAAAAAAACTGAAAGCAAAATCTTTATAATAAAATTTAATCAATAAACCTGATAGTAGAAATCACAAAAAGTGTGTAAAATTCGTGAAGTCGGCTGGTAGATTTTACTGGAGTGGAAAGTGTTTATAAAGTCTAAAATGCCATGATGATTGGCAGATGGGAAAACATATTTGATTTAAAGAATACCTGTCATCTTAGATGGGTAGAACTAAATTAAAGTTAAAAATTTTCAAAACAAAAATGCTTGTTAGTTGAAGAATGCTTTATTTTGCATGTCATATAGATAGGAAAAAATTGATTTGTTTTGTTCACACTTACCTTAACTCAGTTGAAAAAAAATTGAGTGGTAATTCCTAAGTATGCGGGTGTGTGTGATAATTCTCTTATCTATAAAGAAGTTTTTGCGTACAGAAAACATTATATTAATTCTTTATTAAATTTTCTGTAATACGTAAGGCATATGAAGATATGTGTGCTTATCGCTTTTCGTTCCTTTTTCACACTTAACAAAAGTAAATATGTGAAGGAGAGAATTTTATACATAGCTATTCCCCTCATAATAAGTACACAGTTAAGAATCAGAAAATCTTATATAAGATTTTAATAAATGCTTAAACTTTGTTAATTTTTTAGTTTTTATTCCTTGTTTATTAGTCATAGTAATAATAAAATTTCAGAGATTAATATTGTGATAAGATCTCCGAAATAGTGCTAAAGCTTCGTAAAATTTAAAGTTAATCTAGTTTAGCTTTTCTTGATATTGACTAAGTAGACACCCAAACTGACAGAGGCCATTGTAAGGCATTTTAACATTCTCGGTGTAAATTGACTCCAGGATAACTTTTCATAGTTAGTGTATCATACTCAAGCTTCGCAAAGGATAAAATCCGGAAAACTTAAAAGTTAAAAGAACTAGAAAGAAAAAGGTTTGAAAGGACTTTAGAAATGGAATTTGATGGATTAATGGAAAATTCGACGTACAGTTTTATGAACACACCTTGGCCAAAATATTCTATTTCGAAGTCAAAAAACTGCCAAGTAAATTCTATCGCATCAGAGTGCGCATTCACTAAACTGAATTGCTATAAATATACTTCTTTACCACAAAAGTTTACATCTTATTCAAACATTCGTATTTATCTGAATAATTCCATTCGCATTTGCGCATTAAATATATGTCCCGAGTAAAATATTTCCCTATCTAACTTCCCTATCCCTATCAAAACTTCTAAATTAAGAGAAACACAGCTGTGAGTATAGCCCAAAAGCAGTTTTATATAATAATAATTAGTTAAAGTGATTTTAGAGCTACCTCAATGATAATAATTGGGGGGAAAATGCTGCTTCTCTTTATGAAATTGTCGAAACACTTGAAATTATTTTTACATAAAGATATTTCGTAATAGTGGGCTCATCGATGACGACCTATTTCTTAAAAAAGAATATAGTTATTAATCGATAACAAAACACTTTCATCATGTGACATAGGATTCAAAATGGTAAACAATTGATATATTAAAATCACAGAAATGAAAATAATAAATAAATAGCAAGCAAAATTAACATAGATTCTGATTTAAAAAAAGTTTTGCAAAACGATGCAAGCTTACTTTTGCTTCTCATAAAAAGTATTCTAACTATGTTCTTCAGGTAAGTAAAAAAACATGCTATATTTAATGTATTAAAGCTCATTAAAATTGAGGGTGCTTTACTTAGAAATTTTCTTTATAAAAATCATGTGACTTTTATTGGCATATTTATAAAATTCCTTCTCAAGTTTTCAACTATTTTTGATTCAATATTTTTAATTTCCCTTAAAAATGAGAAGATCCATGTTAATTATCCTAAGACATTGTCAAGATATGTGTGTATGAGTTAAGTTAATAATTATGTTTTTTTTTCTGAATTATATCATTTTTTTCTGAGGTATAATACCCCTGGTGAAATGATAACAAATATATCACTATTACTGCCAGCAAGTTATTCCATTAAAATAGTAAGCAAGAGATTTTAGAGCAACATGTTGAAGAGATTTTTCAAAAGCAATTAAAATATATTAAATCAAACTAACCGTGTATAAAACTAAAATATCCAAATATATTTGCTTTATTTGCATTCCTTTGTAACTACTTTAGTTAATTTCCTTATTCAATATTATAATGAAAAGCCCAAAGTCCTATTCTGAGTAAAAATACTTTGCAGCAATGTTTATCTCACAATAAAAATGTAAAGGAAACTAATTAAGTGCTATTTTCTATCAGAAATATTTTGAAGGGAAAGAAAAAGAGAGAGCTCTCTCTCTCTGTGATATATCGTGATACTCTGCTTAGAAAATTGAGGATATTTTCAATATAAACAGCTAAAGCAACATTTGACAGCTACTGCAATATATTAGTGCAATGAAAGTTAATGAAACACACAGCGTAAAGTAATAAAAGTTTTTTTCCCTATTAAAAAATGGAAGAAGTATAGATTTTTCTCACAAGTTAAAAATTTTTTAGCTAAGTTTCAAAGCAAAGTTTAGTTTTTCGATAGATAATTAAATCAGACATCCAGTATGGAGTCATAGAGAAAACAAAGAAGAGACTAGACAATTTCTTTCATATTTGTCAAGAATAATTGTTTTCTGATGCATTTGATTCCACATAAATGTTTAGCTCATCAATCTAGAACGGCCTATACATATATGATAAATATCTGGAGAGCATAATGACTCTCATTCCAACATTTAAAAATAAATGAACCGAAAACTGTACTCCATAAATAAGAATGGAATATTTAGCAGCCCAATTACGTGAGACATTATCACGACTGTTATAACATTTTTCAGCCATTTTTTGCAGCTTAGTGTGATTAGTTCAATCAGCTGCTGTCTTCAAATCCAGAAGTTTAGCCAGCTGTTATCTTCAAGTGTTCAGAATTATTGTACTGTCTATACTTTAAAAAATTACGAAATGAATTCATATTTAATGTTTAATTGATCCTGTTTAATGCTGGTTTTGATAGTATCTGATTAATTGTAACATAAATTCTTATAGGTATTTTACAACAATTACTTTAAGATTTCAATTTAGTAACGTTGTACTTCGAGATTTTACACATAAATTAAAATAATAATTTTATTGAAATCTCATTAGATGTCTTAGAAAATAATGCAAACGCGTTTTCATTTAAAAAAACTCACCTAAAGCTTAGCAATTCTCTTTCTGTTCTCTATTGAAAGATTAATCTGTTAATCGTCAAACTATGCATTAATGCTGATTAATGAAAAAGAATAATTTTAAATTCCAAATTAGCTCTTCAGATAAAAAATTTTTTAACCTATAATTTGAATGTAACACCATGAATCGGTATTAATAAAATAATAAATCATAGGTTAATACATATAAATTTTTATTTAAGAATTAATTTTGTGTACAGTTTCAATTGAAGAATTATGATCTATACATAAATTTATTAACATCAGGATTCCTTTTGATGCTAAATCCGACAGATTTGTCTTAGCTGGCAGCCGAATGGTTAGCGCTCTTGTCTTCGGTTCAACAGTTCGTGGGTTCGAATACCACTTTGGGCATGGATGTTTGTAGTGGTTCGGAATCCACTTTAAATCGTAGGTCCCGCTCTAATTAGCCCTCGTGTGCAAAAAATGACCGTTGAGCGACAAACAAACCAAACCGACAGATTTGTCTTTGGCTAATTTTATTAACTATTCAAAAAAAATATAATATCATTGTTATAGTTAGGATTCCACGGTATCAAATCCTTATCTGCAGATCATAAACTATCGACATGACGTGTATTTTTGACACAGCGAATTAAGCAACTTCATAGCCGTGATTGTGTCGATAATGAGGATATAAATTGTTCTGATTGTTTTCTTGTTAAATCTAATTAAAATGAAAAAATCAACAATATATAAAATCTATAATTATGTTCAAAATATAAAATATTCATTTCTATATATAAAAAAGTTTCATATAAAGTGGATATTCATGAGAAAACTAGTATTGACTTCCAAAAATTCATTTGAGAACAGATGATATATATATAATAATAAAACAGCTTATAATACTGAATTCAATTTTTCATAAAATTTACAACTCCTTCAATGTTTTCTTACCAAGTATAAGCCCCAAGCAATTACAGTTTCTGTGATGACCTAGAAGGTGTAAATCACTCAGAAGATACGAAAATGATAACTATTCATGCGAATTTTTATTATGAACAGTTGAAGTTTCTGTTGTAATGTTTTACTTGAGTGGGCGTACAAATAATTCGGATAAACATTAACCGATGTCCAGCTAATAAACGAGATCACCCCATTACCATGAATGAGTGTACATTATCCGCCTGACCTTGGTAAAACAAACATTGCAACAAAAAGGAATAAAGAACAACTCCGTGCTTCCTTTTTCCCCGGTGCAACTTTGTATACTTTTCATAATGAAAGAACGTTTATTAGATGTGTGTATACTTGCTTATAAATTTTAAAACATTCTATTTTTCTCTTGTGGCAATTATTTATTTATACTTTATATACTTTTCTAGTCAGATAAATTCGTGCATAATATTCTTATACGAACATCCATATCAGATGAGATAAAAATTAACTATTTAATTAGATCATAAAAAATAATAATATAATGAAACAGAAAGCATTCTAGGTTTGATGGGGTATTATTCTAAGCCTATCTAAATTTTTCTGAAATTTGTCTGTGTGAGGATTCGTGAAAAACAATCGATCATTTCTATTCTTGAATTTTCAAAAGAGTTGATATTATTTATTTTTTTAAATTTCGATATAAAAAAGACAAGAGGCGTTGATTTTTGTCATTGGTGTGAATGATTGTAAGACTTTAAGAAATATGAGGTGTTGTTCTTCACGTTATTTCAAAGTCTAAAGACTGGTATTCAATGTAAAATCTATTTCCTCGTCTGTAAAATGATAAATATAGTCCTCGCGATCTAGTGATATGGTTTCATTTTTCAAATTGAAAAGTACAAAGTTTGATCTCAGTCATTATTGAATAATGTTGAGTCACCACCTTCGTCATTTATAACATGTGTCGGAGAGTTTTCCAGTTATGTGCCTCATGAATATGACCTCGCTTGATTATCCATAATGTGATGTCATAATATAACCACTAATCATCTTTTATGAATAGTAAGCTATCAAAATTTTTGCGAGAAAAGTATTATAATTGATATTCTAATTTTTCAAACAATTTTTCAGTCCTAATCATGAAGAATCTTTATAAAAAAATACCTGTTCGAACTAGAGTTGGGTTGTAGGTTTGAGTCAATCCAGTGAAAAAACAATGATGGACACAACTGAGTTCAATTCCTAGATTTAATAACTGTGCCACTTCTGTTAGCTTTGGTTCTCTCATATGATCTCAGCAATTTTACTTGAAGTTTGAAAGCTGCAGAAACGTTGAAACGGCCATATGAATTCAAATTCATCCCGAGTTTTCAATCATGAAATGTGGGAAGCATCGTCACGTCGTTAGAAAATTTCAATCGTTCTAGATAATAAAAAAAAAATCAACATGATTATGTTTCAGTGGACTGATTTATGCAATGTCTCTAACAGCAAATAGATTTTGCACTTCTTTGCTCACCTGCTTTAAAATTGAGATGTACTCTTTTTGGAACCAAGTTTTAAGTTTTGGTTTTATGACCTGAAAATACTTTGCATTTCTGCGAAGATTAGGCAACTCATTCTGGTTAAATCTTCAACACAGAATTCAGTTTGGCTCTGCAAAAATCCGATAGGGTAACAAATAGGAAGGGGTCCTCCGAAATGAGGGACTGCTTTCGAGAAGAACCTCGCCCTCATACCCGATTGTGAGTAATTCATTTTAATAAAGACAAGATTTACACAAATTGCGTTGCAGCAATTCTTTTAGTATTCGGGTGACCCTTTCCCACCAATCAGCCAAATAAGCAGTGATTAGAGGGATAAAATACTTACTTAAAATCAGAATGAGCAATAATGGAACAACAATCGATATTTTGTTGATTGTTGCTGATATTTACGAAATTTTTTCTATTGTCCGAATAAATTGTTTTTACTCGGCTTCAACGTGAACATCCCAGAATAAATCCGAGAAAATTCTGAACTTGAAAATGAGTAGTACGGTAAACCGCACATGTGAAAATTGCTATCTAGGTTTGTCATAATTTCTCAAGAGTAGAGAACCAGCTAAGTGTCTCATTCAAACATAGCTGACATCCTCTCTAGCTCTTCAAAAAGGGGTGGGAAAACAATGGTTTTATATTTTTACTTCAATCTATTTGACAAATTACACATTTGGAAATTATTGATTGGACAATTTTCCTCAATCTGAATAACCAATACAAGTGCTTGGACACTTGCATAATAACAAATTTGATGAGACTCTGCAATAAGCCTTAAAAACGTACATGTTTTTCAGATAATAACATAAATCGTCTAAAATAATCACCATTACTGTAGAGAAAAGTTTTGTTTCATCACTTAGATGACATTCAGAATCAAGGTAAATGACAGATTTCGGCTGTATGAGTCAGTAATTTATACTGAATGCCTTTTTATATGAAAAGGAATGTTCCTAACTCAGATTTTGCGAGTTCTTCGTTTAGGTTTCCTATAAGAAAAGGGTCTTTTTGAATATTCATTCATGATTTGGCATTTAAAAGGAATCGTTTCACAAAGGCCAAAGTTTGAATAGCAGAAAAATTTTTTTAAGATACGTTTAGTCCACTCGAATAAATTAGAGTCAGAATTATTCAGTGATGGATTTATAGTAATACTAGGCTTTTTCTCTTCATTAGCAAGCTCAGCATTTATGAAATTGGAATCATAAAGCGTCTGTTCATTTTTTGTTTTACTTTCAGTTATGACCGAATTTACATCGCAATAAGTGTAGGATTTAGGTTTAACGTTTTGTTTTTCTTTCTCAAGAAGAACTTCCTAGCTGTATTCAGGTGTTCAACGCTAATAAACTTAGAATGATAGATGTATAAACTAATAGATGAATATTCTACGTATTTACCTTAGTGTTTCGATAAAATGGTTTTTTCTCTCTTTCCCATGCAATTAAAATTGGTTCAGCATTAAAAGCTTCAATTAATGGATAAAGTTTGCATTCATAGTTTTGATTTGTTACCCTCAAATTTTCTAACTCAAGTGAGAGCCTAATTGATAAACTAAATTCGTGAAAGGCCTGTTTTGTGTTTGATTTAGAATTTCAAAAGTTCACATAACATGTACCATTAAGCATTTTATCATTGGCAAAAAACTATTTACATTTTTGATGACAATTATATTTACTTTTAGATGCTTGGTTTTATAAAATATTGTAGGACTGAATGAAATTAAAAGCTAAACTTTTTTATTTTTTGCATGAGATACTCGAATTTTATGTCGTCTTTTTTTAACAGACCAAAAGGTAAACAAATATTTAAGATTACCATTTAAATCTATTAGTTCTAATTTTTGTAGTTTTATCCTCAAATCATTGGTTGACGGCGAGAAATTTGATTGTTTAGTGCTGAAGTTTCCTTTTTTCAAAATTCGTGGACACAAACTTTCCGAAGGTAAAGCTATCATAGTAAGTTTTAATTTAATCCATTCCATTCTACATGACTGATTTAATTTCTGTATCATTATCAATATTTGAAGACAGGTAAATTATTCTAAATTAATCTTTTTTATAAATACATTTTGTTTTATCTTCTAATTTGACAAATTCTAGAGACGCTGCATGAATGTTTTGCTGCAATGCATTTATTCAGCTTAATAATCGTTTTCAATACTGCTGATGGTAGCAATTTCCTTTGAAGTGGTTCTTAACCCTTTTTGATGAATATGTGGGTTGCAACGAAAGTTATTCACCCAAACTAAGATCATCTGCAAATAGATGGCGCTGTCGCTTTTGTTTATATTCTATCGGATGATTTTTGTTATTTAAAAGAAGAGTTTAGAACACACTGTTGTGAGACGTGTAAGAACATATCGCTATCATTAAGTACATGATGTTAGAAATGGAATTATTACATTACCAGATTAGAGATACTTACTTCCTGTTCTGTTACAAAGAATCAACAACAGAATATTATAAATCATACGAACATCTTTTTAGGTACTAATTTTATCACATGACACTGTGAAGATTTGATAACGAAAATTCAAAACAAGGACATTCAAAAAGCAGAGCTCTCTGGTCAGTTACTGATGTTGATGAGACCCGCCTGAAGGAACTTGTGGAAGAAAATCAGTACTCAATCAGCACTCGAGTTGGCCCAAAATCAACTCTCAGGTGGTAACTAAGAGCTAGTTAAGGAGTTATACTTTAGTGCTGTATCCACTAGTGGATACAGCGTCGCTGGGTGCTGCATAAGATGACTCAAACAGATAAATACAGACGTGTTCATGCCTGGTCTAATCTGCTCTAATAGCAACGCAAGTACAAAATTCTGCATCAGCTTTCTACTTGTGATAAAAACTAGATTTACATCAACAACACAGACTGGAAAGGGGGTTGGTCTGCACCCGGTGAGCCCGTGGGCAGCATCGCAAGGAGCAATTTGTCTAACAACAAGGCTTTGTATCTGATGGTATCTTTGTATCTGCATTATCCACAAGGAGAATCTAGGAAAAGTACTAACTTTACCATCATCAAAGGTAAGATGTTCAGATGGATGCTAATCCGTGTTGATTCTGCTATTAAATCCAAATATCCAGTTGAGTTCCGGTGCAAGAAGTTACTGTTCCATCAAGAAAATGCAAGCAAATCAAGTTTTTGAATTCATCAGCTAGATTCTGCACAGACTCGAATTTAATCTTTTATCACACCCAACATATAGACATTTCTACTTTTTTTTTCACACCTGCAGTTGTGTCTTCCTAGTGCTATTTTCGAGGACACATTATTATCATAGAACCTCCATAATGATCTGTTTTTGGACTCGAGGCTAGCAAGTCCCTGGGCAGAAGGTTTTGAAAAACTATCAAAAGTGTTAAATTTCAGAGGTGATTATTAACCGTACTAAAGGTACAACTTTCCTGTTTTTTCTAACTTTATTTAGAAATATTTTTGGTGGAAAGCTTTCTATACAGTCATATATTTGGTTGAGTTCCAAATTGTTAGAATACGAGATGGGTTATGAGTTAATATTATACCAGTGATATATATATATATAGATATATATATATATATTTCTCAAAGATATTCGTTTTACTTTCTTTGTCTTCACATTTTACAGCACAAAAGACAACTAGTAGAAGTCGTAGTTAAAGTTAAAGTAAAGAAGTTGCATTCATTTGAAGTGCTAATTGCGCCATCTGTCACATAATTATTGAGATGCAATAATACCTTCTATTAATTGTGTGTTTCTTTTTTTTCAATTTATAGTAAATCATAAATTGCTTGACATATTTAAAATGGATTTGGAGTTAATTTGTCAAAAATAATCCAAAAATGCATAACAAAAATATTGATTTTATTTTAAACGATGATGAAGATTATATCCGGTTATCATGATACATGATAGCTGCTTATTCCTGTCAAAAGTATAGCAAGTTGTCAATTACTGCCAGAAGTACCTAAATACATCTAATCACATGATATTTTTGAGCTCTTTAATCATGACATCGACATGTGAAATGATACTTTTCTTTTCATGCCACATCACATAAATTGAAAGAAATTCAATCATATGTAATATTTCATTGTAATTTTGAGTCGAAAATACATAAATATATAAATTCATTATTTTAACGTATTTAAGTCAACTAAACATAAATATGGCAAAAAATATTTATTTTATAATTAGATGTATGCAAATCATTTTTAAATTAAACTTTTAATTTAGGCATTCTCGTAATTTTTTTTAATCTCATTAATTTTTAGCAAAAAAAATATTTCTATTGAGGAATCAATGCTAAAATTTAATTTATATATATTAGATTATTTTTCTGTCAATAGTGATTTTTTTTATCTTGGGTTTTATTTTCAGATTTGGAAAGATTCATATTTATGAACATTTGTTTTCAGCAAAATTGACTTATTGTTCTAAAAGATGAGGTAATAAGCAAACCAATCAGAAATGCAATAAAAAGGTTTTCACATATAACATGGTTGTCCAAAAAAGTTATTATTAATTTTAATCGACAGAAAATTTATCATTTATGTAAAATTTATTTTTAATTGCAAGTCACTTTCGATTCCCAAGATTACTAACCTTGATAATTTTTATTTACTAATAATGTCCTCAAATAATATTTTTTTATTTTAACTTCCTAAGACTGATTTTATATAATGTATATTTGTGTGTGTGTGATGATACAATCAAGAATATATTCATAGCCAATTCTATATATGATTAAATACTTATTGTAAAGCCACTAATTCACTGTCATTCTTAATAAATATCTTATTTATATGTATCTATATGTTTTAGCATATCAAAATGTAAAGAGCAGAAATATTTGAAATTTAATTGAATACTTTTATTTGAAATTTAAAATAGAATGATTTATTAGCTTTAGTTCTGGGTTGCATGTAACTTTATAATTATGCTTTATTAGTCCTTTATCTCATTAAAAGTGTCGAAAACAGGCAAGAAATATTTAAATAAAATTTGTGAAGTGTATGCAACGGAATAATAATAGAGTATTTTTGCAAAAAGTGTGAAATTTTAATGTCAAAATTTCTTGATTTTTTTAAAATTGAATCACGTGATAAAACTTGACAAAATAGTAATTTTTTAAAATTGTTTTTTGACTACATTTAATATAACTTATTTTTGATAAATTTATTTAACTAAGGCTTGTTTTTACAAGAAGCCAAATTTTTAGTTAATTATTTATTATAATGCAATTTTCAATATTAATTAATTTTTTAAAGCATTTAGAGTTAAAGTATTAGATAAAATTAATTATATCAAGCTATTTCTATTTGTTAAACTGTTTTCTATTTGATACATTCAATATAAAAGCAATTTTCATTTTTAAATTTTAATAATAAAAATTACAGTACATTTAAGTAAAGAAAAAATAATCTACTTTTTTTTTATTCCAGTCAAAAAGCTCCTATCCAAGCAAAATGAATTCTTACAATGCAAAATAATTTAAAATATTATCAAGAAACACACACACACACAAACTTTATATAATAATAATAGGAAAAATACTTAAAGCAAATATTTAGTATATGTTAAATTCTTTCATTGTCTGTAAAAATGACTTCTTAATGCATAATGTGCTTAAACAAAGACAATAAAATTAATAAATTATCTAGATGTTGTTTTTGAAGTTTTATACAAGAAACAAGCAAATTTTATACAAAAATTTTCAATGCAATTCAAGCCGTTTGAATTTAAAATTTAATAAAGGAGTGATGCAAATATTCATACATATTATTCACACTGAAAAGTTATTCATTAGATAGGAAGGTTATTTTTGTAAAAGTTGTAGTGTGAGTGTGAAGATTCGGTGATTAATAATATCTTCATACATATTAGTTAGAAAAATATCTTTTATGAAATTTAGAGGGAACTAATTTTCATGTGTTTCTTGTATTTTTATTTTATTTGGATGATAAAAGTTGCATCTAACAAAAATGATGATATGCTACTTTGAGGTACAAACAAAAAATTCCCCCTTTTTTTTAGTTTAGGGAATGAATCTTTTACTAGATAAATACATTTTGACTGAAATACGCCATCAGTAAGGACATTATTTCATTTACAAGTAAAAAATGATACCAGGCATGAAAAAAAATTCCAACAAATTCACAGCTTAAGTTGGTTTATTTGCAGCTTTACTATCTCATCTTGCATAGGAGATCTAATTTGATGCAGACCTAAAATGTATTCGGAACGACTAGAATCATTAATGCCACAAACAGAAGTTGAATCTACAAAGTTGAAACCTTAGCGCTGATTTACTTAACTCAGCTAAAAAAAAAAGCAAATCTTCATATTTAAATATATTGAGTCTTTCTTTGTACTTTAAAGGTGAGATACATAATATTTCCAACCAAAAGCTCCTTTCGTACTTTTCCGTAGCAACTTATCTTTTCATCGTATTCTTTGATTTATAAAAAATGAATAAAGTGTAAATAAAGAATATATTATTTTCACTCATAATAGCAATAACTCGAACAATTCTTAGAGAATTGAAAAAGAAATACATGATATTTTATTTAAAAACATCTTTTAAGGAATTTTGTCAATAGCGAATACCTTTTTTTGAGTTTCTGGTACATACCTTCCTTGTCAACTGATGACAATGAATAATGAAGGAACAGCTTTGTAAACAAAGCGAACAAATTTAAATTTTGAAGTATTGAAAGGCATTTAAACAAAACCATAAAATGAAATCATTACTTTGAGAAATTATAACGCAATACACACAACTTTATCTCAATTAAATAAAATTTTCAAAGGACAAAAACCTATCTCTTTCACTCTTATAAAAATCAAAGAAACTAATTCAGTAATGATTAATCGGTGAAAGAAGCAAATACACTAGAAGTTTTCAGTTTCAGCTGCTTTAGCCGTGTTATGACTACTCGAAGTGAGAGAGAAACTGAGCAGATGACTCTAAACAGCTTTGTGTTGATTTTAATTTCGTATGCGTTTGTAAATAAATCAATTTTCATAGCTTGTGTTCTTTGTCTCAAATAGAAGCAGTTCTGTGAGCTGCTCTTACGAATGCTATTGCTTTTACTTGAAACACACACAAACAAATAAATGCTTGCTCACATAAAAGCTGTTATTTTCCTGTGAAGAATTGATTCATGAATTATCAGATGTTGATTCGATGCTATCTAAAATTCTAGAAGGTAATCAGGTCATTTATAAATTATTATTATTATTTTTTTTTACAGTAACAAAATATATTATACTTGTATTAAATATTCGGAGCATTGTAATGTATTATAACCTAATATTTTATGAGTCTTCCAAGGAGGGGATATCTAAAATTTTTAACTCCCATTTTTGTAAAATATGAAAAATGTAATATAAATTATATTCTATTAAATAACAAAATTACTAGTTCTCCTCAGCATTTAATTAAAAAAAATATTTGCTTCTTTAATTTTCACATGTTTTAAAACATAAGAAGAAAATGCTTTATAAACTATGAATTATAAACTTCATCATAGTAAATCATAATAAATAATTTATAAGTAAACTTATGAAAGTTTTTCATGGTTATGTGATTTGATTGAAATATCTAAAAGATCGGGATACACGAGTAGCTCATCAAACAGTGGTAAATTTTGGAATGAGACAATTAACATTATAGGATACTCAGTTCTAAATGTCTTTCTTCCGATATTTTATTTCATTATAAAAGGATGTATATTTATGCATCTAAATACTTACTCAAACAGGTGAGCTCTTTAAATTATTAAAAAAAAAAAAAAAAAAAAAAGAAAAAGAAAGAAAAAAAGAAAAGAAAAAAAAAAAGAAAAGATTTATTACGAAGTATGAATGTTATGTATGTTCAGTTGGGAAATTTCTTTTTTAATCCCTTACTTGTAAAGATGAAGAGCTCTTATTTTTTAAATATATATTGTTTGCCTTTGATGATTACTCTTAATCTCAGTTTTTATACTTTAATTACCGTACACAAATAAATTAAATGTAACCAAGAGACTGGATTATGCAAAATTAATTATTATGTTTTTATAACATTGAGTTCTTATAACATTTAAAAATATTTTTAAAGATAATTTGTAGTGAAACTATGAAAAAACATTTTTGGAAAATTATTTAAAAATAAAATTATAATTTATGTATTAAACGTTTTATATCAAAACATTACTTTAAATTCTAAATTCATAATCAAAAAATAATTATTAAATATCATGATTTACAATTACTTCAAACATCAAATCTTTAATATGTAACTAAAAATGTATTTAATAATTATTCATCGTTACATTTTTTTAATTTTAATATTCATTGTATAAATTTAACTATATTAAAAAATCTAATTTTAGTAATTTTATTTATAGAAATAATTTTCATTTGTATCTATATAAAAATTATTTCATCAAAATAAATGCGTTTTGTATTGTCATAGAAAAATTGCAATTAATAAATTTAATTTCTTCAAATTATAAACGTCGTATAAGCTGAAAATATTTTTACGTTCTACATTATAAATGCATGTATATATACTCAGAAAAAAAACATTTTAGAAACAATTATATATTATACTATTACTTCTGCAGATATTATCTGGGATATGTAAACTCTAAAAAGTTTACGGCTTAATAAGAAAAAAAAATAATATCATTTCTTTTCAATAGAAATGTTTTTTATCACAAAATATTATAATTTTATTATTATAAAACTAATTGTTTTTTAATCCATCTAACTATTCAAATTTTTAAATTTGAGGATTCAATTGATTTTATTCATTTTTTTATATTTAGGAATAATTAATTCCTATGAACAAAAAAAATTACATTTAACTATGATCATAATGAATATCGTTTTAATTCTTAAAATAATATAACGAAAAAGGAATGAAAAAAAGAAACAAATATCAAATTTCAAAATCAAATACTAATCAATTTACAAATTATATGTTTCATAATATGGTAATAGATGGCAGCACTAATCCTCACCACTGTTGGAAATTTTTTGAAAAATTCATAGCTCATTTATATGAAAATTTTGATTTCTACCTGAAATTTCTTTTTCTTATTTTAAGTTATAGTTTTGTAAAATATAACTTAATATTTTTGTAAAATATAACTTAAAATAACAGAAAATGAAAAGGAGAGAATTTAAAATTACATTTCAGATACTTGGAAATTAGAATGATGTTTTTTTAATTAAAATAGTGTCTTAAATGCATTTTTGGAATGAATCACCCTTTGACTCTTGGGAATCAGCAATCTTGGAAATAGCCGAAAGCGGGTATGGAACTTTTGAAGCCACTGCTGGTTTTTGAAAAGCTTTCTTCGATTATGGATCATATTGACCAAGTGTAAGAGAAGAAATCTCTGAAAACTCCGAAGTATCCATTCCGAAAGATGGCTGAATTCGAACCCAGAAACTTTTGCACCGATTGATAGTCTTCTATCGTTAGGATACTTGACACAGTTAATTTAATTGCGGTATTTTCTACATTGAAACACACATATTTTACTTTTCTTCATTTTATTGTTTAAAACATCAAATTAATGATATATCTTTTTTTTTTAATTGTTTAGTTAATAAAAGTACATTAGCTTATTACTTTTCAAACCAAACCTCTCATAAATCAGAAAAAATATTTTGTAAATATTAAGTTATAA